>VZSR01001479.1:3101298-3136499 GCA_013398615.1 Brachypodius melanocephalos | reverse complement strand
GATGCAGTATGGCAAGATGCCTTGTGGGAAGAAGATCCACAGCTGAACAGAAACAGGGAAAATAGTCTGGAGAATCCCAAGCCACAGTACAAGCTATGAGAAACACAGAAACCACTCACTGCCACTTTCTATGGAGCTTGGCTTCAGGGTCACAGAGAATGTCAGGGTGATAAAAAAGAGGCTGACAAGCATTAGAAAAGGAAATAATCACTAGAGCTGACTGGAAACTGATGTTTCTATTCCACCAAAAATGGCAATATTGCAAAATACACTTCAGTTCTAATTTGAAATGAAAATTCAAAAGATCAAAACCAGTTTTACAAGGAAGAAAACTGATCCAGATCTATCATGATAATTCTTTAAAAATACTGCATTTTTATGATGTAATACTTTGCTTTTTAGTTTTAACAGTGTTAAAGCACTGAAAAAATAATCAAAATATTGTTTAAAAACCTCACTTCTTTTGATAGCTGAAAAGTCTTTGTTCAGATTTTCTTGTACTAGAATTTTTGTCAAAATAGGAACATAAAGCCCATGGTGCTGGGTGCTCCCAGCATCATGCCATGTCTCCAGCACTGGCAATGGGAGAAGCCAGGTAAACAGAGCACCTTTGCCTGACTACTTCCAGCAATACATTTTCTACTTAATTCCCTCGGTTCCCACAGCTGTTAGATTGGGAATATTGGAGGCTATACCCTTGCCTAGTCCTTCAGAGTACTCATCTTTTGACTCAAGTTTGTCTAGTTCTTTCCTGAGACTGTTGATACAGTCACATCCATGACTTCCCATGGCAACAATTTACATTTATCTGCACTCAAACTCATTTGCCACTTCTTCTTCCTACTTGGTTTAGTGGGGTCCTTCAGGTGGCTCTGTGTGGTGTTTGGATACTTGGAAAACTCCAGAAGCACAGTGAACACAGAGATATCACTACTCACTCTTTTCTCCAGCCACAGGTTATATACTAAACAAAACTGGTTTTCCACACCAATCTCCCACTGCTGACTCTTCCTCACCCTTTGCCATTCTGTTACTAGCTTTCACTGCATGAAATAACTCCTGTGATCCCATGATCTTAATTTCTCAAATAATCTTTGGTGTGGAACCTTGCCCACAGGTTTTTAAGCATCAAAGTACGTTATGTTCACCAGATCTCTCCTTTATCCTCTGTGCTTTTGAGTGAGGTAAGTACAAACAATTCAATTTTTAGGAAGGTAAACTTTGCAGTAAAATCTGTTCTGACAGGCGATGGCAGAATTAAAAAGCTTTGTCCATTAGAAGGACCTAAACATTTTTATGGACTGTGCATAATCTGCTTGCAGAAATACAGCCCATGGTGTGATTCTTGGAACTGTCCTGTGCAGGACCAAGAGTTGGACTCAGTGATTCTTGAGGGTCCTTTCCAACTCAGAATATTCTTTGGTTCTGTGATTGTGTAAAACACATTGCCTTGAGACTGTAGGGGAATTCCAGATGGTATTTCTTTAAAAGTGTCTTCTACATTTGAGGCTTTGACTGAAGCTGAAAATGAGCAACTGTAGGACAAAAATCTCTGTTCTTCTGCCTGGAAGGTGTTAGGGAGAGACACTGTAAGCAGACTCTTCTTCTGAGTTTACAGATTGTAGTGAGATACTATTTTCAGCTGTGATGCATATATTTGCAGACACTAAACTTCTCACAAATAGAGGTGATTGCTTGATCAAATGGGGTTTTTTTCATGGGACTCCTCCCGTGGGTAGAACTGAGTTTCTCTGATAGATACAGGCTTTGGCTTACTTCTCTACCAGCCTGCAGAGCCCAGCATGGTGACAGACAGAGATAAAATTACAATTCATGTATAATTTGGGATTTCATGAAAGGAAAGCCAAAATGATAGGAAGAAAGAGCTCTGCCTAAATTAGGTTTTTGCTTAGAGGTGTGTTCCCTAAACACTCAGAAATTCATATGCTTACTTAGGCTCAGTCAGATCTGGTAAGCTTCAGGAAAGTGTAAACTATGGCAAGTAACCCAAATTTGGGATCAGGGAGGCTGAGAGTACCTTTCCCACAAAATTATCCAGCTCCTCTGTTGCAGAATTAACAGATTCTAGCGGCAGATTGGTGCTTTGTGTTCTCTGGAAAACATGAAGCAGGTTTCAAAATGTCTCAGTTCTGCCCTGACACACATGATCATCATCCCCTCAATTAAAAAAATCACTAAAATTACAAAGTCCGAACCTAGACCTGTCCATAACCTTTCTTATTCCCTTTCTGCAGATATTTAGACCCGGGGAACCCCTTCCCTCATGGCCTGGGCCTTGGCCCTCACTGCCTTGGAGAAGATGAACACACAAATTTCAAGCTGTCAAATGACTGCACATGATAGACAGCATACAGCATGAACACACACGCAAGTACCATAGATGATGTGAAAGAAGAGGCCCTTCATGAGTCTTATTTTTGGAGTGAAATGTCCCTGCCTCAACCAGGCAGGAGTCCATGACCAACATTCCAGTTCTTTATGGTGCCAGCCTGACAGGTTTTGCTGAGCTACTTGTCAGTGCAATTCCTCTAGGATTCAGACAGGCTACTCTTTTCCTTTAGGGTCAGATCAGACTTTAAACAGGCAACTTCAGCTTTACTTTTTAGTAGCTACAGCTTTTACTCTGTGTGGACCTTTATACCATCCTCAATCAAATCTTGAAACTGTTCAACCCGGCAGAGCTGCTAATGAATATGCTCTCACCAGCTAAAAGGAAGAGAAAAAAAGGGAATGTATTTTAAAATGAAAGCCTTAAGTTTTACGTTTCAAATGCTTAAAGTGTTTTTTTTCTTCTTTCATTCCTGCAGCGTTGCCTGAAAAGCCAGTTTTGCTCGGCTATTGTCAGCTTCACTGCATGGCTCTGTGTTTTGATAGCCAGTCCTCGAATCGCCACAACTTTGAAGTGGATCCATCTTCCAAAGGTACACCTTTTCTTCCTCCTCTCCTCAGCATCAGTAGCATATGAGTCCTGTCGGGCTTTTGAATTCAAATACCACCGTTTATTAGAAGAGAAAATAGAGATGGTAACTCATAAAATAAGGGAGCTCACCTGGGCAGGGCTGGATAGTGATAAAAAGGAGTTAGCAGCAGTCATCCCTCCTCTCAGGGGTGTCCTGGCTTGTTGGCTGCCTGAGCCGCGGAGAAGTAAAACCAGCTCCTTGCACTTGTGCAGGTGCCGCCGGTGATCATTTCCGCACAGCCCCGTTGTCTTGCTTTGGGTTTGTTTTTTATTTTTGGACGATTTTTCTTACTTTTCACCCCGGCGGCTCCTGCGTGGGCACCGGCCGGGCCTGGGCCGCCGTGGCGCCGATGGCCGCCAGGTGGCGCCACCTCCCTGCGGCTGCCTCCGTGAGGAGCCCCCGAGGCCCTGAGGGAGCCGCGGGCCGGGAGCGGGCTGGGAAACGTGGGGGATGCACAATTTTCCCTCAGAAAGGACGTTCTTTGGTGTTTGATCTCCGTGTGCTTTCCAGCCTAATCAGCAGGAAAGGAGATTTTCGAAACAGCAGCTAGTGAGTAATCCCTGAGTGATGTCCAGATGTTAGGAAGACAAATTATTTCGTGGTGGAGTTGCCTTGTTAAGGCTTAGGCCTGCAGGTATTTCAGTGGTCTCCGACCTCGGGGGCGGTTAACAAAGCTTGAGGAGAAGGATGTGTGGCTGATAGTGCACACAAAGAATGCAGAATTTATGGGCCACAAGAACATTTGGCAGGAGTCCAAAGATAAGGAAGAAACTAATAAAGACAACTCAGCAACTGTGCTGTATCAGCTCCAGTTGGGTAAAAGGTAATTCTGGCAGGGGGAGATGGTGACCACCAGCCCACCTACTCACGGACCCAAGAAACCCACTGACACAAGAGAAAACTGAGTATGGGACTAGTTAGCAGGAAAAGCAAGAGAATCATTAATAAGCAGAAGACAGAATACTAATTAACAAGAGAACGATGTAACTTGTAGCCAGTGATTCCTTGGAATTCCAAAATTCCTTTGTTTGCTAAAATGTATGAATAGCAAAAGGTTTTGATAGTCGGCATGCTTGATTTGTGAAATACCACCGAGCATCCAGGCTTGTGCAACTCTGAGATAATCAATGTCTCTCTCAAGTGTATAATTATAGGCTTGTTGCTCACGAATACCATTTTCGTGCATGACAAGGTGACTCCAGGGCCGTAAGAAGACCCTGCCACCATGAGGATTGTGAGGTGACCCTAGTGCTGTTGGCTGCCCCTTGCCCGTGTCTGTCTGGTGACACATCCTTTCAGATGCAGTGTCCAAACCAAACCCATATATGCAAACCCAGCTGCATTAAGGTGGTGCAGGTGCCTTTAAGAATGGTTTGAGGTTTATGCAGTGATGGAAAGGCCTCAGATGCCATGGAAATCAACCCTGGAGCTGAGCTCTAGGCAAAGAGCTACAAACAGACACAAATTTTTTCACACAGGGCACGTGGGGTCACTAGGCAGAGATGAGCAGATGGATGTTTTTCATCCTCTCTGCTGCCTACAAGGGAAAGGAGAAACTGTGCTGACTTAGTTGGCCATGGACAGGTGAGAGGTTCCATATCTGTGTTTAGCAAAGTAGGTAAAATGCAGGGATGTGATGCAGCACCATTGGATCACTTCTCCTGTGCAGAAAAGCTCATTAGACAGAGGAGCCAGAGGTGGTAGAGCTGTGAAAGCATTTCCCGCTTTCCCAGGAGAAGGCGGCTACGGCAGGAAGCACATCCACTGCAGCCAGGCAAGGAGCCTGCCTGTGCACTGGGCATCTCTTGCAGAAAGCAAAGAAATGCTGAGGGGCTTGATACCTATCAGGAAACAAGGAAAGGTAGTGCCAAAGATGTCTTTAGCGCTGTTTCTGGCACATTTATGAAATGTCAAATACCTAGACAGTGGTAGCTGGCCCAGTAGCCTGAAGTCTCAGCTAAAAACCCAGTCTGTCGTCTTGGAGTTATCATTCTCTGATCTGGGGGTCTGTTCCTTTATTTTCACTCCTCTCTGCTTCAAGGCTAATCAGCAGAGCTTGCAAACAAATAAAAAATTGGTTAAAAATCAGCTTTATATGCAAAGCCTAAAATAAAACATCTGTATACATCCCAGAAGCCTTCACAACCTCCTGTTTTATTAGTATCTCTAAAATAACTTTTCTTTCCTGACTCTAATTCCAGCTAGAAGCACTCTGATAATCCTCATAGGACTGTTATGTGTATTTCCAATTAAGCAATTTATAAGCACAGGCTGTGAGGAGCTTTTTGTTCTTAAGGAAATTATTTCTTCATTAAGAGTAAAACAAGCCTTTTTTTATTCCTGCTTAATATGAAAGCCCTTGTGTCCTCTTCGCATATGCTTTAAGTACTGAACTGTGTAGAAGGAGATTAATCATGTTGTACCCTGACAAGCAGGGAAGACACAGCAGCTGGGTCAGTCACTCAGGGAATAGGCTTTTCAGTGTTTGTTTTCAGAGACAAGTAAAAGTCAGACAGACAGACACTTGCTTTCAAGCTCCTTGCCTTTGCCAGAGGCAACCCACACAATCGTGAGCCCTTCTGGAGTCTGAGTCATGAAGAACAGCAGCAGATAAAATGAAGACAGTCAAGAGGAAAAAAAAATCCCATTCATGCCCAGCTAATGAGTAGAAGTTCCGAATTTCCCCTTGTTTTTCCTCTTGTATACCTTAATTAGATGAATCACAGAACACTGAGAGTGGAAAACACAGGCCAGATAGCTCATAAGAGTCCACTTCATCCTTTCACACTGGCAGCATTATCTACCTCCCTGACAGGGAAGAATGCCCCTCCATTTTCCTGGACTGTCATGAGGCATGGGCAAATATGGGAAATGAAGAGCAGAAAGGATGGATGATTGAGTTTAGCTTGTATAGTAGCACAAGCATCCTATTCCTATTTTTGTCCCTAGGCCCAGCCATCTACTCTTTCTATACAGGCAGTCACAAGATCATGTTCTGGGCAAGGGCAGCCCCACGACCAAATAGCATGAGTTGTACTGAGCAGCAACATGAGGGACCTTCAAAGGGAGGGAGAGCACACTTGCTAGTATCAGGAATGAACTCACCAGAAAGCTTCTGATGTGGTCACAGAAGACATTTTGAGCCTTGAGTGTTCCTGGAATTCTGGAAAGAAACCTCACACAAGTGTTGTAAGTAAAGTGCATTCCTTTCATTTTCCTGTAAGCCCAACTAGAAGGAGACAAACCTAATAATGGGATAGCTCCTGAATGTTTAAGGTTAATATCTGATATCTGTTTACAGTAACAAATGCAGAGAAATGGAGAAACTGACAACAAATGGAATTACTACATTATTAAAGAGGTAATCTATAGAAATAGGTTAGAGATTGAGATGCTGCAGCATGAAAGCCTGTGCCAATGCTTGACTTGCACAGGGTCAGTGGGAAATGTGTCATGTATTCCAGTAGCACCAGCAACCCCATGTATTTTTCCCAGGAATGGGAACATAAAATGGCTGATGAATTAATTTAGAAGTGGTGAATTTAACTGTACAGTTCAATGTAGACATTGTATAATTCAGTGAAGAAATGGTGAGTTTAGAATGACCTTAAAACCTTGAGGTTTCCTTCCCAGTCTCTGCATTTCATGCCATGCTCAGTAATACCATTTATCATCTCTCTTTGTGTTATGGAATGGATTTTATTTAGCAGCACAAGGAAGAAATGCCTCAGCAAGCCCAATGGCACTGTGGTTTTTGGTTATTCTGTTTTTGTGATGTCACTCTCTGTCTTAAATCCTTGAAGAGGGATTTGAAAAAAAGTGGGGTAATATGTGACATTGTGCATTGACTCCTGGGACAGAGACAGCTCTACTGGCACATGCAGAGTCATTGATCTGCCAGCTCAAACAAAAGGTCACTTATGTCGTGGAAGCATGAGAGAAGGGAAGAGGACAGAGTGACAAACAAGTCATACTTGGTGCTCAGAGTCAGCACTGCTCTCAGAATGGAGGGAAGAAAGGTAAAAAAATGTCAGAAGCGGACAAGCAGGTTGAGAAAGGCACTGCAGGAAGCAGAAAGGATCGGAAAATAATGCTGTAGGGGGAAATGGAGGATGAAGAGGGAAAAATAAGTATTAATGATACCATCATTATGCAGGGCATGAGGTCAATCTGGAAGCTGTGTTTTGGGTTAGCTGCAGTCTCAGGGAGGCCAGAAACAGAGGAGATAACATCCAGCAGAAGATAAAGTGGTCAAGGGCATTATCTGTCCTGCGTCTTAGAAACACTGCAGAGGAAAATTCATTTGTGTTTAGATATAGCCTGACATACAGAAGAGTATTGTGAGCAATCAAAGCTGTCTGGCTACTTCACCTAAAGGAAAAGGGATATGGCAGCGTCTCACTTATAAAAACTGAGAGAACAAGAGGAGGCAGTCAAAGAGAAAGATCAGGATTTAATTTGCTCAGTGTTCAGTCACCAAGAGACGTGGGGGTGGCAATATTGCCAAAGCAAAACTGAATTGAGGAAAATAGATTAGAAGCAGTGAGTCAGATGCATGAGCTTATGGTGGCACAGCTGATATTTGAAATTGCAGGAAGAGTGAGGATCATAGGAACTTTCACAGGGACTTTTCTTCCTGGGTTTTATAGTTCAGATCCCATCAAAACACACACAGTTTAACAACTCTTAGTCACCACAAACCTGCAAGAGCATGTCAGAGACGGGAAAGGGAGAGCAGTGGGCAGATAGGGAGCTGCAGGAATATCCTTTGGATAGAGGTAGGAATTTTAGAGAAAATCACTCTCAAGTTTAGGTCTCACTGAAGACCTCAGGCCTCAGGGGAATCTTTTGTGAGTAAAGGTTTAGGACTTGTGCATCAGCTGCTGTAAAGTCTCTTCTGTGGCCATTCCAGTCAGTGCCAAACCGGATGATCCATAACAACACATGGACCATGGAGGCACGAGTCATATTTCTGTCTATGACTGCACACAGTAAAATAATTTTGTTTAACCAGCTTATATTTGTTTGCTTTCCACCAATACCACTGTAATTTCTTTTGGTATCCAAATGCATTTTTCTATGCTTACTCAAACTTTTGCGAAAAGGGAACCACTTTGCAACAGCTCCTTGATTTTTACATACCTGCCTTAGTGACTGTGATAGCAACATGCTCCTGTATTGCTCTAGAAAGTAGCTTCACATGCACTGTTTCATCTAGTCCTTAATTCTTCCACTGGGGCACTAAATCTGGACTAAGCTGAAATACTAGGACAATAATTCTTAATCCACTGTGGAACATTAACTGAGTGTTAAGACAGCGATTTGCAGTATATTATGAACGTGTCTCCATTTCGTTTCCTCTCTGGAGATGCTGATTCACTGATGGAGAGATGTTCTTCCAGGCAAGAAAAGATTAAGTAGAGACAACAGACTCAGAAGTAATAAATAAGGCTGTAGAACAAAACTGCCTAATATTATATTATTTTAGAAGCCATATATAATCATGCCATCAGAGATGTGCTGTGATGCACACACGCGAGGGAGCAGAGTTAAGGTTGTGCCTCTAATCTTATACTGTGGTAGTTCAGGAGGTTACAGAGTTTACAGCTGTGTATTTTTTGCTGCAGCAATCCAGCACTGGGAAGGAGGTTTGCATCTATTTAGCCACAGCAGTGTCCTCTTGGTTCCCATCAATCAAAGTGGTCTTCAAAGGAACGTGAGCACTATTTCCACTTCTTCCCATGTGTGAACCCAAGGTGCTGGAGAAACAACAGGTCCTTTAGTCCCTGAGATCAATGACACATGTAGTACAAAGGAACCAAGTTCCCTGCTTGTGTGTGCACTGTGTGCTCCCACTGTCCCTCAACCATGCCCTACTGCAGGGAGGCTGCATGGCTGAAATTCTGGAGACACGTTTGGATAGTGCCTCTCTAATACAGACAGAGCACAGGCCGGGATCAAAGGCAGCCTGTCAGAATTGTCACATCACCCTGTCTGAGGGGACCATCTTCCAACCTGCACAGCAGCAACTGATCAAATACAAGATTGTTGCTCTATTTTTTTCTGTGATTCTCCTGTCCAGAAAGCACCTGGGCTGATGTTGCTGTTTTGGCTGGTCTTCATACTGTTGCTGGTAGCAAACCAGGCTACACTTCTTCAAGCTTGGGACAGGCAGCAATAGGGGATATCGGGTGGAGGCAGAAAGAAGGGGCTTGCTGGACTCCATTCCTGGAGGTTTTTTGGTAATGGCCAAATGGCAGAATTTCAGCAGCCTGTTGAGCACAGTAACCTACCCCAGTTGCAAAGGTAAATTTTAATTGTAACTGTAAAGATAAATTGTAAATTGTCCTCTTGAGTGGATCAAGGTGCAGAAAAGAACCTGAGGTTGCTTGTTCATTACAAGAAGACACATTGCTATAGGAATTAAAAAAGCAGAATGCTTCTTTTGGGCAAACAAATGTCAGGATGCTGGTCAGTCACTGCTTGCAGGTCTTTACTGGGAATCCATTTCACTTAATCCAGACTTGATGAAGGTGTGTGTAGAGAGGACTTGATTGTTATTCCTAAGCAAAACCAGGTATGCACTGTGGCCTGTTTGTTTTTGATGGTGTGTTGTGTAGCTGTGAGAGTTCAAATCTCCAGAAACTCTGGAGCTGACCCTGCTCTCTCCTATAGGTCAGGGTGTTCTCCCAGGCCTGGAGCTTGTGCCTATAATTCCCAGCTCTTCTCTTGCTGTAAGGAGGGATGGGTGCCTGAACTGATGGTTACAGTGCTCTGTTAACTCTCACTTCATGCTCTGGGGAACTTCAATGTTTCACAGCAGAGTCAGAGATTACATTCTTAGCACATTCCTTTCATTTCTTTCCCCTGGCATAGCAATTACTATTCTACACAGCGCTGCTTCATGTGGTTCTTTACAATTTATTTTTAAGGTTTCCCCAAAAACTTGCCTAGTAAGAGTTTTTGCATAATTGCTCTTCAAGATTTGCATTGCAAAATTTCTACACAGTATTAGCTCTTGGAGCCGGCTGCAGGCTTATGTTACCTCCCACTAGGTTAATCCACACAGCTCTCGATTGAATGATCTAAACACAGGAATATGCATTGCTTTTTGCTTCTATTCTCAGAACAGCATTGTTCTTTCTTGGCCACTTCATTTTTTTTAAACTATTCCCAATTCAACTGCTTCTGCAATAAGCCTTAAAACTTTCCTAACGGAAGGGAGATGCAGTATCTGTCAGAAGAATCTTTTGGTGTATTTTTGGAAGCTTGTCAGATTTTCAGGTTTTGCCGCCTTGAGTTAGGCCTGGCTGATTTGTGACTGATGGCATCAGAGAGATAGTTCTCTTTTTCCTTCCTTGTTTAATCATATGCCTTAAATTATCATCAGTGATGGGTTTATATTCCTCCTTACAGATTTACAGAGTTTCAGCACCAGTTATATCACTGGATTCAAAGGGAATGATGACAGACTGAACTGCATTTGCTTTCCAAAATCTAGCTTTAAAGTTTCCCTCTGGACTGGAACTCACTGATTTTAATTCATTTTTGGATGGCACTGATTTAAGTAATTTTTTCACTACTCTCCTCAGAGAAATTACTCTCTATCTATTTGTAAATGTTCCCTAATATTCTGTCTTCACTTTGCTCTGGGTCTGAGAATTTTAAAATTCTCCCATTTCTAACTGTCACTCCCCTTGTGATGCTTGGACTCTTGCACGCAATTTAAAAACATCTTCTGTCATTTTTGCTTTTGCAGTTGTTACTTTGCCATGCTAGTTCTTTTTGATCTTTTCTCGCTTGCTCAAAAAGTTTTATTTTTTTTTTTTAATCTGACATATAATGTTCTTCAAGTTCAAGCTTATGATCATATTTGCTCCCGTCTGCCAGCATCCATAACCTCTTCCTTAGAAACAGTTCTTAGCACTTTTCGTGACTTCTTAGCCAAGATGTCACGATAAGAATGAAGTGGGGAAAAGTGCAGTTTCTAACAGCATTCATTGAATCCTCCAAGTAATGATCCTTGGCTTTGTCTCCTGACAAAATGTGCTTGATATGGTGTATTTTTGGTCTCCTGCATGGGTGGAAAAGTCATCTTCCTCCTTATTCTTTGGATATAATTTTAAATGCTATTGTTCTCAGCAGGAAGTTTAACTGCCTGGCCTGACAAGTTTAACAAGCTGAGCACCACTGGCCTATTTCTTTGATGATAAATGGGAGGGGAAGTAACTGGGGAGTAAGCTATGGGTGCACCATCTCCCTGGGAGACCACAGTCATTCTTTGGGGTTAGGAGCCTATTTGAACTTCTCTCTACTTGTAAACAAACTGATAAGATAGTAAACAAACTGCTAGTAAACAAGTTAGTGAACACCTGGGAAACTCCTGGTAAGACACAGCTAAACTCTTGCAGCCTTCAAAACAAGATATATGCATCCAAACTGCCTATTGGGAATAATCTGCAGCCTTTGTCAGCCCCCAGACCATGCACAGGTATTGTCTGCAAGAATGTTTGCTCACCAGAGCCAGGGCTGTGCTGGCATTTCACAGCTCAGAGACTCCCTGTTCCAAATCTGTGCCCAGGCCTAGATTTTGCATTCTTTGAGTGAAGAGTATATTGTGCTTTGTTCCTTAATTTTTCTGTGGTGTGACTGCTGGAGTCAAGAAAGAGGTTCAAGATGCCTCTCCCATGCTTCCTGCTCTGGGAATGATGGTAAGGGGTGTTTCCATCACTGCCATGAGATGTGATTGGGCTTTTTGGTACTGTGATAGAAGGCTGACACTGCAGTGGTATCTAAAATGTTTTATAACACTGTCTTTCTAGGCACACTTTCCTGCAGCTTATATCAGCCACACTTTGTAAAATTTTATCTGAGATTGCTCAATCACACATAAAAATTAGAGTATGGCAATTATGTTGGCATGGTTAAAAATCTTACAATACTTTGGCTTGGAATGCTTACTTTTTCCAGGCATCATAGAAAAGGCATTTTTGGTATCGAGTGAGCCCCTTTCACTGTCTCCAGGAAAACATATCTTGGCCAAATCATAAACTCTGACTAATTTTAATTTGAACACCCTCAGTAGAAGCTTGTTCTCTTGGCAGCTGGATTCCTGGCTGTGACATCGGCAGTGAGCACTCTCCAGCTTCTCCCTGCCATCTCATCTGCCTGTGTGCAGCTTCATGCTGCAGCCTGGGGCTGGCACCTTCTCCTCTGGAGCATGGAGCATTGCAGGGTGTGGAGTGGGGAGAAGGGCCAGCAGGAGTGAAACTTGGACACTTGGACTTGATATTACAGGGAGGAAGGAGCTGTGAGGAAGGAGAGTAAGCAGAGAGAAAGCAGAACCAGCACCCATACAGCTTCTCATGTTCTTTCTCATCCAACACTGAAACAATCCAAGGTTTTCTCGAACCTCCATGTTTATTTGTTGGCAAGTATCTCTATTATCTGGTGATGAAGGATGTATCCTACATCCCTCAAATTTGTTGATTGAGTTTCTACCTCATGCAACTGATCCCTGTGGATGATAATGGACATCTACTGCTACCAATTACTTATTAGCACATGTGGTAGAGATCTGTACTTCAGACCTAATAGGTTTCAGTTCCATTTGGAGGTCACTAGGGCTTCATATAATATAATTTCTTTTCGATTAACGTGAAAAGTGACTTGGTAATTCCAGTAAATGACTAGCTACTTAAAGTAAACCTGTCTGGAAATACAAATTTCTGTCCAGCTGGAAATTTTAACAACTGACATTTTACTTGAGACAAAACAGGAAAAAAAAAGTTACTGCATTTTTGTGATAGAACATTAAAACAAATGCCCTTCTAATTTTTCTCTGTGAGTTATGTCCTCAAAGGGTTAACATGAAGAAAATGTGGTGATCAAAGATTTTATGGACAGACAACTTTGATCTCATAGATGGTATAAGGCAGGATTTAATCCAAAATTAACATCCTATATGGGTTAATTAAAGGAAACAAATATGAGAAAGCTTGTTCTACTCATGAATAGCTCATTTAGCTTGTCTTTAATGTAAATTATCAATGAGGTTCCTGTCATGAAAATAAATCTCATTAAAAATACATCACTTGTTCACACACATGTAAACCAAGGAAAGAGTGTGCTCCTACCAGATGAAATTTATGTTACTCAGCTGCAAAGCAAAGGTGATGTGGGTTTCAAAATGCAGTCACTCTTGCTTTTGTCTGGGTTTATGTTTTCTAAAAAATCTTTTTATTTCCCTCAGTGGGCTATCAGAGTCCTTAATTAATGTGGAACGGTGCAGGGGCTGCAAACTGATGACTGAAGGGCAGACTTGGAGCAAGAAGAGCTTGAAACCCGCATTCCCTCTTTGCTAGTGGACTCATATTGGCAAAGGTTATATGTCCTTAGGTTACAACTTCCTTGAGATTTTCTATAACTTTCCATTGAATAGAAGTTCAGATAAAATGAAACTGTGAAAGCAAATACTATTTGAAACTGTATAAAAGTGTAAAAAATTATATTTGGCTTATAAATCATAACATATTATTATTATTCTCTTGGAGCAGTTTATGGAGCAGTAAAGCTAGAATTCTGTACAGAGATGAAAGTCAATATCTATCTCCATCCCTACACCAACATTAGTAGGAAATATTACCAGACATTGCAAGCTAGGAAGGAAATAAGAAGAATATTAACTAGAGCCTTTATTCTGTATTATAGTCCCATATTACAAAACAAACAAGTATACAGCCTCTCTTTGTATACATACAGAATTTCCTCTCCACAGAGCAATAAAGAGGCAGAGATTCCTGAATGTTTGGTTGGATGAGGCCTGACAATTGCAACATCTGGGATACCTCAAGAGGCAGTGATCTCCCCACCACTGTAAGGTGAGAAACTCCACAGCAATGCATTTGTATGGGAAGCAGGCATAGAAAGAATTCTAATGTTTTCATTGTGTTTTAAAATCTATGTGTGAAGGTCACAGCAAAGCTTTTGTTTCATGTTTGTGGTCCCAAAGCCTTTATCCATTCATTCTGCATATGCTTTCCAGGCTGAGGTTACAGCTTGGTCACTTGGTTTCTGGCCCCTGACCAGAAAGAGACTAAGATACAAAGTAGGCTGTTTAGCACCTTAAATTCTAGTCGGTGTGTGGTACGACCAGGAGGTGGCAGAGCAAGTCTGATTTACCACGTCCGAGTGGCAGGCTCTGGGTATTTTCCAGTCTTGGCGCTGTGGAAAGATGGTGAGTTCCTGCAGTTCTCCCATTTGCACCGTTTAGTGGCAACTGGCTGCACACCACTCTCAGCATTTGCAAGGCTATAAAGAGGCTTCCAGCAGGCTTGCAGAGCTCTCTAGGAAATGATGGCTGGTATTATTTTTCCTTTTTTTTTTTTTTCTTTCTCTTTTTAATTTTAATTTTTCACTTCTGACTCAACTCTGCTGTTCACTGGCAGTTTGGCCAACACATCCTTTCAGAGGCAAGAATGAGTCTTCCTTGTGTGCACATCCTTGCAAGCAAATTACACTGGCCCTGCCCACAGTAGCGCACAGTGACAAAAGCACATGGCTCAAGCAAGGGCCTGACAAGGAATGACACACACGTTGCACCAAAGTGCTGCCAATAGTTTGGTAATCTAAACTGTATCTGCTTGTAAATGACTCTGTTAAAAAAGCAATAGGCCTCAGCTAAATCTGTCTTTTTCTTGGCAGCTGCTGGTGCTTGTTAGTAACAAACCTCCAAAGTTTATGAACGGAAAGCAACCCCAAAATCTCTGTGTGTCAGGTTTAATGGGCTGCAGCAGCCCCAGGACAGATATTGATGCCTTCACAAAAGAAGGCATTTACTGTCTTCTGCCTCTGGTGTGGATTTTTTGTGTGTCTGTTTCCTTGGGGCAGCTGTGAGAAGGGAGATAGAAGAAGGACAAGAAGAGAAGGTAGTAACCATTTTCTTAGAGTTTGATTGCCTTTGAGAAAACACAGGACCAGTTTTGGTCTTGCTGTTTTAAGGGACTTAAAAGCCTGATAAATGGCAATGGAAATAGAGAGAAGCAGCTCCTTCAGTTAGGACAGCAAGAGAAATAGATGATGCAGGGGTTTTTGTGCACAGGGTCAGATACAAAGTCAAGAGAACCATGCATGAGGGAGACAGGCAGTGAGAAGAGGTGAACAGAGGAGTCTTTGCACTGAAAGTACTGGAGTTATTATGCTCTAAATTCTGCATTTATTGTGTGCTGGCTTCAAAACAGCAATGTACGATAGAATCTGACCCTAAATGGATGTAGTTGTCAGAATCAACAATAGGAAGCACAGATAGAAAGAGATTTGATATCTTCTCTACAATCCTGCCTCTGGTAATAGTTACTGCTAGAACTCAGAACTCCCTCAGAGGAGGGAGGGAAACCATATTTCTTCCAATACCTCTGCTAACAGCTCTGTTGTTTTTTAAATTCTAAGACAGGACCAACTATATTGCTGGTAAGAAACCACACAAAACGCCCAGCACTGCTATTCTCCAGGAGTTTTCCCCAACCTTCTAACTGTTTTAGCCCAGTACAGATAAGATCTCTGCCCTGAACACTAATGCAGACAGTGCCCCCAGACAGACAGACTCAGATCTGGGCAGAATTGCTTGGGTAAGAGAAAAGGTCACTACCATGGCCTATGTGGCCCCTGACTGCTTTGCTATTACCAGATGCAGAGATGGCATCTGGAAGACAAACTTATGGCCACAGGCAACTGAAATTAGAGCAATCAGCACAAGCAGACAGACAGAATGTGGAGATCCTTGTAACTTCCAATTTCTCCTCCCCAGGCTGGAGTTGAACAGGCATCTATCACTGAAAAGCTACATATCCTGTAGTTCCTTCTCTGAGTTTTGTAAACAGCTCTGTTCATGTTACTGCAAGTCCTTTCACATCAGACCTGGGGATGTGGCTGCCATGCACTGCTTTAAGCATCCAGGTCCAAATTTCACATCTAAAACAATGATGTTTGGACCAGAAATGCTATTTTGATCCTCCTCTTTTTTTAGTTGCCCTGGCCTTGAGGATGATGGCTTAAAATAGCTGAAATATTTAAAAACTCCGCCAAGCGCTGTGCTGACAAAACAGTGATTTGTACGTGCTCTGTACTTCTGGCTAATCTCAGCACAGAGTTCAGATGCTGAATGAATCTTCCTTTCTCTCATCATTCAGTGCATTAACTCGAGGTCATGCTCCACTGACACTTGCAAACAGCACCCGGCTCTGTCAGTCACAGCCATGCATAGAAGGAGCCTGAAAGGAATTAACTCTGTCTAATAAACATCCCTGGCTTGCACAGAGCTCCTCAGGATGGGAGCAATAGCGAACTGGGACTGGTGGCAAACTCCTGGAGGAGGGAGTAGGGTTTAGCCTGCAGAAATGGAAATGTTTCAGTTTGCAATGGTATCACAAATGCATAATGTCACGGATATTTCACTTATGGCTTGTTTTTCAGACATGTACAAAATCCAGTAGTCGTGGCAAAGCCAGCTGCCTTTGTTGTCTGTGGTTACAGTTAAAAGAGACCAAATGACACTTTCCAGCCCTGTGATCCAAAGCACAGTGCCCTGAATCACTTCAGGAGAAAGAAGTGGTGGCAGGAGTTAGTTCAAAGCTGTAAGAAAATACTGAGAGCACACCAGTAATACCAGCAGTAAAAGAACTTTATTTCTTAAAGGAAAATTAATTCAGCAGCAATAAATAAAGGTGCTGCTCACAAGAAAAACCTCATATTGCCAATGTGCAACATCACATAAATGTAAGGTTAGGAGATGTGAGAACATCTGGGCAACTGTTATCTAAGGGCAGATCAATTCTTCTCCTTTCCTCATTTTTCTTTCTCATTTCATTCCAGAAGCTTCAGGAGACTTCTTCCTCTGGTGCCAAACTATGTTTGGAGTGACTGCAATCATTTATATTCTCATCCCAGAATCACCAGGTCCTTCACTGAAAGTTTGATAAGGCCTTACTGTGTATGTGCTGTAGGAAAAATACTGTTTGTATTTTGTGCTCGAACAAGAAACTGAGGCTGTGGGAAGAACTACTGAAGGTCCCCATAGGTAATAGTCCAACCTAGGGATAGGAACTCAGTACTTCTACCTTTTGTACTCTTCTCCCTGAATAATGCTTTCTCACTAATGAGAAAATCTGTCCAGGGTAAAAGGTTAGGAGTATTCCATCCCAAAGGAGATCATTTGTATGGTCTGGTTTGTTTTGCCTCCCTTTCTGCCCAGGATATGTTTACTAGGGTGGTTGGAAGGAAGTGACCAACTCTTCTGTGTTATTAATGTTACTTATTTGTCAATAAGGCTATCAAGAACTGTCTTAGAAAAATATTAAAGCTGAGTCATATACCAATAAAAACAGACAAATTCACTCTGGCAGCTGCAATAGTGAATTTAGCTTACTTTTGCTGTGCCTCAGCAGTGTGGCATATGGTTCTATGGTGATTTCATTTCATTTCAGACTTTCTTTTTGACATAAGACGAAGTCTAATAACGTCTCAAATGGAGTTACAGGAAGAGCAAAGGCAACTCTTTTTATTATGAACAAGGAGCTCTGTGCATCTTCCTGCCACGTGTAAAGGCACCTATGACTCTTGCTAGAGAAGTGAACAGCTATTCTAAATATCTAAATTCTATGTGTGCAAAGACCTCTGCATCTCTAATGTGCACATGCAAGCAAGCAGTGATTGAAGCAGAGGCTGTGTGTAGATCTCCTCCTGATACTGTTTTGATCAAAAGTTCAGGGTGTGAAAAACAGTAGTGCTGCCTCAATTCTCCTATTTATTCAGCAAGATACAGCCTATGATTGATAAATATGAGATTCCAAAGCGAAAAGTGACATATTAAGCAGGTGATAGGATATTTACTGACTGAAATCACGAGTTAAAAGATTATCTTTTTCTTTTGAGAAAATACGACAATTTTTGAGGCTATGGAAAGCAAAAAGAATGGTGACTTTTAGCAGCCAGAATACAAATCATTAAATGGCACAGTATTCCTATGGATCCTGGAAAATGGAGATGTTGATTGTTTTTGTAAAAGCACAACACTGACTCTCTGACTATGATTAAGTTGCTATTGCTCAGCTGGGGTGTTGTTCACAGTAATCTGGGTCTTGCTCATGCTGACTCACATCTCCTGTGTTCTCAGCAGGGATTTGTGTTTCTTACCATTCTGGCCTCCAAGGTACTGAGCCTCCTGTATCTTGATGAGTATGGGATGCCTGGGATCAAACATCAGGGAGCAGGACCAGTCACTGCTAGAGTTTCCTGATGTGAAGATGTCAGACAATGCCCAGGTCTTGGGATCTAGCATGGATTTTTCCTCTTGAGGCGAGGGAAATGGGAGGAAGTCAGAATGCGAGTCAGAAAGGTACAACAGTGTACTTAGAAAAGGGTGGCCTTTTCAGTTAGTTTTGTTCTTTTATTTAACTACTCTGCATCCTATCTTATACAATCATAGAGAACCAACCAGGCCTTGACCATCAAGGATGGCAGAAAGTGAATGCTTGTGGAAGTGATGTAAGCAGGTTTTCACAAGACAGTGTGGTGGGTGACTCCACAACCTCATGGGCAGCATTTCCAATGTTTAACCCCTCTTCCAGTGGAAGAATTCCTCCTGTTATCCAAAGGAAACCTCTCCTGATACAACTTGAGGCCATTTCCAATGGTTGCCTGGGAGAAGAGGCTGACACCCACCTGACTAACACCCTCCTTTCAGGTGGTTGTAGAGAGTGATAAGGTCACCCCTGAGCCTCCTTTTCTCCAGGCTAAGCACCCCCAGCTCCCTCAGCTGCTCCTCATCAGACTTGTGCCCCAGACTCTTCTCCAGCTCCACTGCCCCTCTCTGGAGTCTCTCCAGCCCCTCAGTGTTTTTCTTGTAGTGAGAGGCCTAGAACTGAACACAGCTTTTGAGGTGTGGCCTCAAAACACAGTGCCAAGTACAGAGGAACAATCTCTGCCCCAGTCCTGCTGGCCACACTCTTGTTGATCCAGGCCAGGATGCCATTGTCCTTCTTGGCCACCTGGGCACAGCTGGCTCATGTTCAGCGCTGCCAACCAGCACCCCCAGGTCCTTTTCTGCTGAGCAGTTCTCCAGCCACTCTACCCCCAGCCTGTTGTGCTGAACAGGGTTGTTGTGACTGAAATACTGAAGTATGACAAGTGGAGCCAGACAAAGAGAAGCCAGTTTGCAGGAGGCGAAAGAAAAATATGTGACAGCAGAGCCCAGTGGATTAAACAAGTCATTAAGAGTATGTAAGAGTGACATGCACGGGGTTTTTCTACCACTCTGCATGCCTCTTACTGCAACGGACCAACATGGCCCTGAGTTACAAAATTTCATAGGACACGTAAAATTCTAATCCTGAGTCCTCTTGGCCTCATTATGGTCTCTGTTGTAAGGGGCCCATCTGCACCTCATCAAAGTCCTCATAAATTTTTGGATAGGTTTGGGATAGATGACTGGATTATTGCTCTAATTTATCCATGTATACTATCAGTAGTTACCTACTTGTTCTTTTAATTAGGCTAAAATTTGCCAAAGCATATGAAAAATTGCTTATCCCACTGAAAACAAAATTGTCTGCTGAAAGCTCACAGCCCATTCTTCAACTTTTGCATAAATATTTTTATTGTATATTTTTATGTTCTGCATTAAAAGTGTGTCACTGGGGACACGTGCTGGTCGTGAACGCTGTACTTCCCACCAGCACCTGCTTCTTGAGCAGGCTAAATGTGGAAACATATTGTAATGGCTGAGCTGTGCAGACAGTTTATTCTCTGTTCTGCAGCAGCATGGGCAAAGCAGGAAAATTTGTATCTGTCTGAGTTGACTCAGGGAAACCTGACCGAGGGGCTTTAGCTTTGAACTGAATTCAGCTGTGTGTTGCAGGGAGACTCATTTGTTTTGGCTTCTGAAAAGTAAGTGTGACTGAATTTAGCCTTGAAAGATCCCACTGGGATGAAAAATAAAATGATTTATATTGGAAAATGTCAAAATCAAAACTAGCGGTTTCCTCCTCACTCTGTTCTCTTTTTTCTCCCTTTTTTGCCAGTAATAAATGATTGTCCCAAATGCATTCAGACTTCCCTGATGGCCTGGCTTATGCCATGGCATTACATTCTTCTGTAAATCAGTTCCTCATCCCAGGTTTGTGGCTTGGCTATTGAGGATGGCCCTAGAGCAGTACAGCATGGCTGGAGGGAGGGGACTCATGGAGATCCTGTACCAGCAGCAGTGTCCCCTGCCCATGTGACACTGCAACCCTGCAGACAAAGGAGAAAAAGTCAAACCCTGGTAGCAGTGGGATAAAACTGCTTAGAAACCCTCAGCCATGGGCTGTCCTTTTGACCTCCTGGTCCAGCAAGCAGGCTTGTCTAATTAATTTGGAAAAAAAGACATGAATTAATTGGACTTAAATTCTTAGATGATGAAATTGATCTAAACTTCCAAATGTTTGTGCAACAGCTCTCCTTCTGCACGTGATATACAAAGAAATGCCATATTCTCCCAGTTTCAAAATCCTTGCAGAGTTACAGTTGTATTTATCCCAACAGAGACCATGTTGTCAGCATGCTAAGGTTTTTCTGCTGTTAATCCTTTCAAGCCCAGCAAAAAGGCATTGCATATTTGAAGTCCATGTCTCTGAAAGCTGCCTCAGCCAGAGGCTGATCGAAGATCCACCGAGGCAGCCATTGATCAACCCAGCATCTCCCCTCTTCAGAATACCCTCAGTGAAGAAACTTTTCTGTGAGGGACAAGGTTTGAATAAACCTTGCTATAAGGAGTGCAAAAGGAGGCTAAATTCCCTTTATTTTCACCATACACTTCTTTATTCCATCACTTCACTTTGTATTTTACTGAGGTTATCACATCAAATACAGGCATAACCTAGAATATGCTGGAGGGAAGCAGCTCCACTGGACACAAGTTCGTTTCCATCTGGGATCTTTCAGAAGTGGTCTCTTTTCCTCACTTCTTTTGAACTGGCTAATTAAACATGCTGACCCCTCATGCCACAGATTTTTTTTACACTTACCTATCCTAGAAGGAATTTTTTGTAAATGAAGCTAAAGCAAGATTTCTGTGAATTGAAGGAGGTCCCATTTGCGAAGTCAAATTAGTGAAGAATATAAGAGTAATAATAAATGCTTTTATGTAAAACAATACCTGATGGATATTTTTGTGAACTATGGCTCTTTGAATTGATATTGGAATCTGTGGTGAGATTCTCTTCTAGGCCAAATGTGCAGTCAGTATCACATGCCCAGCAGAGTCTTTGAGAGGCACTGTGCAGACTGATACCTATTTCTCCACAGAGATAGTATGGGAGAGCCTCACACTGTTCCTTTTGTCCAGTTCCCATCTCTCCTTACAGCAAAATTCCTCCTTGAAGGGAGAAAGTTCATTTTCAGTGGTCTGTGGAGTAAGAGCAAATTTTAGTTGTGATGCTCTGGACAAACAATACCTTGAATGGATTGAAAACCACCACTTCACATATTGCTCAATTTGTCACAACTGTAAGACTATAACAAAGACATTAGATCATGACCCATGTAGCTCTATGTTCATTGCCCACATAGCCATGGGGCAGATTCTTTCATCTACCAGATTTGAAATTTTTCATTGTCAGATTGTTCCGTTGATGGGATGGAGACCAGAATTGCTTTAGTTCTGAGTTGTATGTTCACAGAAAAATGTATGTTGAATTCTAAATGGAAAAAAAAAAAAAAATAGGAAAAAAGCATAGGTATTTTAATGGCTGCACCACACTCCCAAACAGCAACAGATATCACAAAACTACAGCGTAACAGGATGGACATTCTCATCAAAAGCAAAATTGACCAATTAAGCCACCAAGAACACTTTTTTTTTTAAGTGCTCAGGCCAAGCAAGAGCTGGCCATCTGAGCTCACTATTTGTGACACCCCTGCTGTGACATCTGGGTGTGGCTTTGGCAATAACCTCTAGAAAAAAAATGGAATGCTTGGGCACTTCAGAGAGCCGCACCATACAGAGGGCACTGTGGCAGAACAGAAACATTTGGGAAATGCTCCCATCACTACCCATGGTTTCACATCTCTGCAGAATCCTTCTGTCGTACGTGAGCTGAAAACACACTTCAAACATACATCAGCACCTTTCCATTCATTAAGGTATTTATGTAGAGGTAGGATCTGCACTTGAGTCTACCTTGAGGGTGTAATTGTGTGTTGCTAATGTAATGGCTAGAGCTGGTGATCCAAAAGGCAGCATATGAAAGGTCAATGTGCAGAATACAAGGTTGTGCAGAGCAATTGGAGGAAGAATGGAGTCTGATTTAACAGAGGAAGAAGGAAGAGGGAGGGCAAGGGCAGTGAATGAGAGAGTGATAAGATGACTTCTAAAAATGGGTCCTGCAGAGGTGAAAACAAAAGCATTAACTCCATCAGTTATATCCAATGAATGCCTTAAAAGGAAAGATTATAGATAAAGGAAGACAGACACAAAATCCAGGAACAGAGCTGACCATTTAAATGACGTGCATGCAGATTTCAGAGGAGCTGTTTCCACATACATAATCATCATTATCATCATTGTATGCATTATGTGGATGTCCTCATGGATGCTCTTAAAACACCATAGGCAATGGTATGCCTTAAAAGGCAAGTCACAGTATAATATTCTGATCTGCTATACCCTAGTAAGTGTCCAAAAGTGGTTTCTTTGAAGAGTCTGTATGGCACAAATGAAAGCAAGACTTAAATCCTACATTTGTGTCATGTTTGCCACTTTGCATTTTCTCATGTACCATCTGACAAATCCATGTGAATCTCAATTCTCCTAACAATCAGAAAATGTCAGAATCCAGAGCAGCAGCATTACAGGGATTTATTTATTTCACACATATTTAAAATAGTATCATAACTTAAAAAAAAAAATCAGGCTAATCACACGGGCCCAGGAGATACTAATGAGATTCAACAAGTCCAAGTGCAAGATGCTGGACCTTGGGTTAGGGCCAATCCCAGACATGAGGGCAGACAGGGAGGAGAACTCTTTGAGAGCAGCCTGCAGAGAAGGACTCGGGGGCTCTTGTAGATAACAAGCTGAAAAATGAGTCAGCAGTGTGTACTCCAAATCCAGAAAGCCAAACTCGTCCTGGAAGATGATTCTGCTCATGTGACTCCACCAGGAGTGCTGCATCAAGGGCTGGGGTCCTCCACACAAGAGGTGAACCCACAGGAATGGGTCCAGAGGAGGGCCAGGAAGATGGTCGGAGAGCTGTATCACTTCTATGAGGACAGGCTGAGAGTGTTGATGTTTTTCAGTCTGGAACAGACCAGGCTCCAGGGAAGCCTCACTGCAGACTTCCCCTGCTTAAAGAGGGCTTATGAAAAAGTGAGTGAGAAATTTTTTATATGGGCAGACAATGATAGGACAAGGGGGAACAGTTTTAAAACTAAAAGAGGAGAGATTTAGATTAGATATTAGGAAGAAATTGTGTAGTGTGAGCATTGTGAGATAGTGGCTCAAGTTTCTCAGAGAAGCTGTGGTTGTCCCATCCCTAGAAGTGTTCAAGGCCACGTTGAATGGAGCTTTTAGCAACCTGGTCTAGTGGTTTGCATCCCTTATGGCAGGGAAGCTGGAACTGGATCATCTTTAGGGTCTCTTCCAACCCAGGCCATTCTATAACTCTATGATTAATTTTCTAGTGATCACTTTTGTGCTTCTATCACTGGTTTGAGGTGCTGTAATTCACTTCAATGAAAAATGGCTTGGACATGCTTAAAAGGTTTATTTCAGTTTCTAATTAAATATTTCAGTTGCTACATAGCTCTTATCCTCATAGCATTTGGATGAGTACATCACTTGTTTAGGGCCAACTCCAGTGGAATTAAGAATTTAAATCTCATTAAAATTATGCAACCAAAAAACCAAAAAAAGGATAATTTATTTTCTTTGTTGGTTGTTCCCTTGCTTTTCTGCAGATGTAAAAACTCAATTTTGGAAAAGAAAAACTCTATCCAACAGTATTAACCAGATACAACAACAGCTGTTATAATATACAGTCACCAGTCCATGTGTTGTGTACTCCAAATTGACTCGAGTTCTATGTCCTTGCAATGAGACAAAGGAATGCCATGGGTCCATGAGACTGATAACATCATAACCCAGGAATAGGAAAGAAAAAGAGAAATACAACTTTGACACGCTCTCCTCGTGAATGACACTCCTAATCATGTTGATTTCCAGTTACAAATGGCCTGAAAACAATGTTACCAGACTAGTTTATGTCAGATGAAGATCTGGTCTTGTGTATTACCAGGTATTTCATTGTTGCCAGACCTTGCCATGGCCTCAGAAGGGCTGGCAGGAGGGGTTCTCATGGACATGGAGATTTCTGAAGTACTCTGACTTTCCTCAGGTCACAGTTTTAAGTGCTGCTGCATAAACCGGTATCTCAGGAGGGAGGCAATTCACAGCAATTATATGGAAATCAAGGTAGAGATGTCAAGCTAAATTCTTGACATGCCTTGGTCAAATGGAAGTAGTTCTCAGAAAGCCCTATTCCCTTCACAGTTCCATTGTCGTGCTTTCCAGTTAGGGAATTTGGTCTTGGAAGAGACTGTTACTACAGTGATTTCTAAGGAACGTTCCAGGAAATACAGGCTTGCAGATATGTTCAGAGGGATCACAGACCACCCTGGGGATCCATCACTTGGGAGAATGGACCAGTTTTTCCCCTCAGAGTCAGATACCTGATGCTCAGGACAGTCTATTTATTGTATTTTCTCCATGTGCCTCATCTGATGTTCAACCTTACTGAAATCTCTGTTCCAAACACTCAGCCAGAGTGCACTGCTGTCAATTCTATTACAAAGTTACCTTTTTACATGTAAGAACAACTTCTGACCAAAAATGTTCTTTCTCATGTGGCTTGGATCCATTAAGAGCTCCAGTTCCTCACTTTTAACTATCTGACAGGTGAAGTTGGTGGAGCAGTGTTCAACTGGGCCCTCCTTACAGTGCCTCATTTTCCAGGAAAGTGTTTCTCGCATGCACCAAGATTGTCTTTAAGGATCAGAGAAAGCATGAAAATTATTTTTCAAAGCAAACAAATGAAACAAATTCTGATTGGTCTCTTTATCCTTTAGCTGGAAGCCACTTCTTCTAAGGGAATCTCATCCAAGAGAGAGTAATCATAGCTGTGACACTGAGAGCAAAACAACAAGCAATTTCCTGTACTTTTGTCTTTCTCATTTTCCACAAGTGCAAATAGCTTCCTCAAAGTTTGATGAGTTCCACAGTGAGGCCAGTGATTAACTGCAAGGGAAATTTTTACTTTGTCCCTTGAACTTCTGCTTTTTTGGTAACCATTGAGCCATTCCACTGCAGCACTGAACGTCAGTCCTAACTAATTACCTGGAAGGAAACACAATGGGAAAGGAAGAGGTGGTGGCAGGAACAGCCCAGCCAAAATGCTACAGATGAAAGACTTTCCGTGTGGCCCTCGAGTGTCGTGCGTTGGGAATGAGTTGAGTCACACTCTGAACACCAGAGCATGAGTAAGAAAGCTCAGCCCCGTCTGAAGCTTGGTTTTATTGATGAGCTGACATCAGCTCCTGTTGCCAGCCAAGCTCCCCTGAGCTGAGTCTCTGTGACTTCCTCTACACTGGTCCTCTCTGTGAAATAGGTATTCTCACCCACCTGCCACAGTGCCAACCAGATCCACAGTGACTCAACAGAGCAATGAAAAGGGCATGCAGGAGTTCTGTCTCACCTTCTCCTACAGCATTGCCATAATACAGAAATAAAAACTGACTTCAGGAGCAGTGGAGGAAGAGGAAAGGAAGATTTTATGTGTGCTGGCTCCAGTTTTCATGCTGAACTCATGCTGCTGGTTGAGGGCCTTTATGTGAGAGACCTAGTGCTAACTGGCAAACTGATTGAGGTAAGTTGAGAATGACCATAACATAAAATACCTTTAGAAGGTTTTCAGAGGAGGTGGATTCCTGATGAAGTACACGAGATATTGGGCAGTGGGTACCCTGACACTCATAGCAGGTTGCAGGTTGTCTGGAGGGAGGAGGCTCTGGCCCAAAGTGTGGTTTTCCTACCAAGCACTGAGTGCTGCTGCTTTGCACCAAGCGGGTCTGCCATTCAGATGAAAAGCACCCAGACCACTCTACTTGTGGAAACTACATCTTCTAAGCATACTGGCAGAAGCAAACTTTGGCTCATTTGCTAATGTTGCCGTTAAAAAGGTGACTGCTTTTCATCAGAGAGTTGGCATTTCTTCAGTCAGCGTAGAAAGAAGACCACTTATCTAGTCCATACTGATTTACACTGTTCTACTACTTATCACATCTTTGTCAACAAACTCCACTGGGAAAGAATACCAAATGGAGCATGTTCAGTCAATAGTTTGGAATAAGAGTGAGAAAGAACTGCAAGATTCATAAACCAAAGAGAGGGTAGTGTTTCCTGAATAGTTTATTCCCTTGGGTTTATTTGCTGAGAGCAAATGTGAAGTGAGGGAAAGGTGACGAGGTCAAATAGACAGAGGTCTACTGAGTGCCAGGGGGATGGCAACAGGTGCTGCAGGCACTCTTCCAGCTTGCTTGACAGCTCTGGGGCCTTAACAAGGGGACCCTGGAGTAAAAACAGCATTGTTACAGACCATGAAAATTTATCCATCCACACCACCAGCATATGGAAATTTTCTCCTCCTTGATCTAGAGGTGAATTCTTTCTTAACAGCTCACCTAGCCACTGACCTTTTTGCTGGCACTGTTGGGCAGCAGTTGCTAGACTGGATGATAGGCTTGTGAGACAGGACTTTGGGCAAGGCTCTCTTTGCTACTCTGTCCCCTTTGCCAACCCCCTAAGTTAAAAAGTTTCTCTAAATGAGAAACTGAGGAGCAGATAATGACAGTACTACCTCTAAACCTCCCCATCCCATTCCCTTCTGTATGGGTTTACTGAATGGGTGAGGAAAATGCAGATGCACTGGTGATTTTCCTTGACCTAATGATGCTCTAGGAACTGCTGCAAGCCTTGAGGCTTCCCTGAGCTATTTGGAGTATGAGGACAACAGAAAAATGGTACATGATCTCAGCCACAGCTCTCCCGCTGCAATGCTTCCATTACTTCCATGCAAAACCTATATGCCAAGACCTGGGCTTGAACTTTACTCAGAACACCCTTTAGAAGTACATCAGTACATGATGCAGATTTCTTCAAAAGAGATTTTATTGCACCACTATCGGTTGCCTGGCACAGAAAGAGAATTAGGTGAATATTCACCTCCCCTGGAACATCGCTTATTTAAACGCAGTTTCAACTGAATAGAAAGTTCTTCACTTCTTGGCCAAACTATTCTGCAGAGTCACTTGCTCTGCAGCTGCTGCATCCTCCTGCTCCTACATGGCAGCATTTCAGCAGTATTTGGAAGGGAAGCATCTGCCTGTCACAGCATTACGCCGAGCTTTGGGATTCTCCCAAGTGGCGCTCATTATATCCGTGTACGGGGATATTATTAGCGTATTTTCATCCAGCAACAGTCAATGTCGGATTGCTTCACGATGAGTTCAACAGGCATCAACATTGCAAAAAACCACCAGACAAATGTCTTTTTACTTGACCTCTTTAATGCAGTCATAGATCATTTGCGTGTTTAACATCTCTCAAAACCTCGATGCATGTGTGCTTACAAAACAGATATCTTTTCACTCCTTATTCTCCTCCTTCAAGTGCCATGAGAAATTATTTAAGGAAGTTTTAATGAAATGCATCTGTCACTTATGAAGATAAATAGCCATAGTATGGCTTTCCATTACTGGAAATGGCAGAATTAAATTAGAAAATTACAATCCTCAGCATCTTCCCTGACTTGTTTCTGCATAATGTGTTAGAAAATATGCCCACATAGGCAGAATGCTGCAATTCCAGTGGAGCATGTCATAAAACAAGACCCCTTTTTATGGTTGTTTTGTTAGTTTGCACTGAGGAATTTTCTCCCATGGATGAATTTTGGTCCTGTTTCTGGGTAAGGAAGCCAAATTCGTAAAGGGAACCTAACTAGAGTGGCAAATAGATAAAAGTTTCCCTCTCTTCCAAAACCTAAGTTCTGGAATTGGTTCTGTATTTGCTCCCAAGCCAAATGGGAAGACCACAGTAGGGCATATTATCCAGATTGTATAATTCCTCACTTCCCATTTAAAAGGCATCTTCATTACATGGAAAAAAAATTGGTTTAACCATTAAAATCCTTGGTGCAACACTTTGGACAGTAGTAATAAATATTGTACTCTGAGTCTTCATAGGCAAAAACATGGCTATTAAAAGAGACATTTAAATGAACAGTGGGATGGTGTGTCTCTTACGATGGAATAGCCACCTCTTAGACCCTCATTAGCAAGCTGGTCTTTTTGTCCTCAGAAGAAGGTTGTTGGTAATTGGTTTTGTCTTTTTGAATGAAGAGTCAGACTCCTTAGAGTTTAGCCCAGTTAGACTGAGCCAGCATGTGATTTGTAGCTTTTAGCCCTGCCAGTCCTGGATGCAAGAGGATTGCAATTGAAATAAGCGCATAATAGGAAACCTCTCATGTTTCTCACCTGAGCTTCCAGCTGGCAATGAGGGATGCTTGCAGAATACTTGGGTCCCTCAGCCCTCACACCCACTCCACACCGGCAGGGTATGCTTCTGTTTCCCTGTTCCATTGACCTCTGACTCACCTAACACCCTTCCACTCATCCTCCTCTGTTTTTAGGGTATGTGAGTTTTTCATTTTTTGTGGCACTGGAGATGGTTTCAGGAGAGGCGGGAGTAATTTGTCTGTGCCCACTACCAAACTCAAATTTCTTTCTAGACACATTTCTAGTAAGGCCTCTTCCCTCATTTTCTGAATAAATACTTTAACTGCTGTGCTTTTATTCCAAGCTGGTCACCAATGCTGCAGTGCCCTCACCAGCTGGCATGTGGCTGTTCCGCTGCCATTCCCACTGAGCCCAGCACTGCCTGTGCATGTCAGGAGCGTTCAGCCAGGAATCCTGCAGAAATGAGGCAGGACTGCCTTGCATCAGGTCTTGGGGGTAGCCAAATGCAGATGAAAAGGTGTGAGCAGAGAATGTGAGAGCAGAGAATGTCCTTGTAACTAATGAATTGTATCATATCATATCACGTCATATCATAGAATGGCTTGGGTGACCAGATTAAAAAGGGAGAAAAGGAATTTCCCTATCCTATCCTAAAAGTTATGCTTATTTAATTCCAAATGAAATTACTGTAATTTATTGAAATTATTGTAATACTGTTCCTGGTTATTACAGCCTGCTAAATACCTGAAACATCGCAAAGATTCCTGTGAGGAAAGGCAGTGTGTTTCTGTGCATGTGTATGTCTGTGCAGTAACTGAAAGTCTCAGTATATTGAATACATTTTGGGCAATCCCAGGGCTCTCTGAGAACAGGAGGGAAGCAAATAAAACATATGGGGTACAAAGATGGGCTTGTTGAGAGATGAGAGATTTTAAAGCCCCAGCTGCTTTCCTTTCAGCCTCATCTTAATTGAACTGCTGAAATAATAGCAAACCTGCACGAAGTAAATGTTGGTTATCCCAGCTTTGACCTTCAGTAATCCTGCAGGAGTGTGGATAGGGAGGCACAACACTTCGCTGTTTCCCTGACTATACAAAGGAAGAAATATTCAGATTTGAATATGCAGATGAAGAGGAACAGCATAATGGACAAGTATAAATAGCACCAAGGTCACAGAGAAACAGCATAAGCAGTGGTCAGTGTGGCAAGTGTTTGTTCTCCAGCAGGCATCACTGTTTGGTTCTTGCAGATGGGAACACACTCCTGTAATGCTCTCAGTTAGTGGTGGGATTTTGTTTGAGCATTTACACCCCAAAGTTAGCATGTCTTGGTGGCTTATCCTAGGAAGCTTTGAAATCTGATCACCTCTAAGTTACCTGACGCTGCTCTGCATGTTTTTAATAATCCCACATTGACCAAAAGTCCAGCCTTATTATTTAGGTCTTTAACTTTCTCTGCAGTGTATTCTACAGATTCACTGCATCCAGTGCAGAGAAGCCTTTTTTTGCCCCCCTACTTGTAATGCCATTTCATTTCATCAAGTTTTGCTTTTGTCTGCCCCTTCATGCAATCTGGCCAGAGGTAATGAGCAACTTCTCTATGCCTCCTGTCATCTGGAACAGGATTGTCACTATTTTTCTGCTTTTGTGGCTTTCCATCTCATTCCAAGCCTCAGCTGAAAACTACTCCCATCTCCCTTACTTCTGTCTTCCTGCTCTTATTTATCTCAGAAGCTACATTACTTGTTTCTGTAAAGTAGTTGAGAGATGGACTTTGCATGATGGACAGAATTCAAAGACTTAATCCTTTAACCTTTACTTACTAAGATATGTGCCTGTAGAGGAGACAATGGGGTTAGAAGAATCTTCAGGATCAAGGCTGTCTGCAGACCAAGTGGACCTTCTCCTTGGATACACAGAGGAAAGAGTGAAGATTTTATTTAGAGCATTCCCAATTGTAAATGCTTACATCAACTCCAATTATCATGGGCTTCATGGGCTGCAGGGACACTGTAGCAGATTATGCTGCCCCAGCATGGACCTGGGAGCTGCCTGGCCCTGTATAATTAGCAGGTCAGGAAGATAAATGACCAGTGATGAGCTCTAGGAGGCCACAGACAGGTTGCAGGATGGAAATGGTCTTTCATGTCAGATCCTGACACAGGATCACACCTGTGACCAAGTTACAGGTCGGGTTAGACAGAAGGAGAGGCTGGCAGTAGTATCCAGAATGGGCTGAAAGGCCAAGAGTTTTTTCACAGGGAGAGGCAGGACTGAGTTCTGTCTGGGCTGATTTTAAAACTCTGCCTTGCAAGAAGCTTCAGCATAGTGATATTGGGTTGGAAAATGAGGATGGCAGCCTTACAAAATGCTGGCAAGTATGGAAAGGAAAATGCTGTGGAAAACTGGCCCTAAGGTATGGATGTGGGCTTCCTCTGCACTTCATACTTCATGGCTGATCTTGGAGGGGAAGTTCCTGGTTGACTATGCAGTCATGATGCAGAATGGTTGCTGCCTTGACAAAATACTGATTCTTTCCATGTCTCACCGTGGAAAACCCTCAGGATTTTGATTCAGGTTTGGATGCAAGGAACAGGAAAAGGCACCACACAATGTGATATGTTGCTCTTTGGCCACAAGTGAAAGAGGATAAAATGCTGGCAAGAATGCTGGGCAAGAGGCATTCTTGTAGCAACAGCAACATCACTTTATCACCCTTTGTGTTTCAAAGTGTCAAGACTCACAGGACAACCTGTGTTCCTATTAGTCAGCCTGAGCACTGTGAAATGACTGCTTTGTCTTACTCCAGCAGCCCTTGCCCAATACAGAACACTTTCCATGCCCTGTCAGGAGTCTTAGACTGTCATCAAAGTTTTTCAGCTGCAGCCATCATCTAGTATAAGCAGGAAGCAAGAGATTGACTTTGTCAATAATATTTTGCATTTAGTAATATTCAGGCTATGTTAGATTAAATTCTCAGATGGTCTTAGGTGGTGCACAAGCCTATGCCCCTGAGTAAAAACTGAACTAGGAGAAAATTACCCATTGACATTAGATTAGTAGAAACACAGGTATGGGAACAATTATATTATCAAAGTTACCTGGAAGCTTTTAATACACTGAAGAATATCTCTGCATCTGCCTCTGCTTCCTCATGATACTTCAGGGCAAAGAAGGAAAAAAAGCTCATGTCATGGTTTAACTCCAGCAGGCAGCTGAGCACCACACAGCTGCTCACTCCACCTGTCCCCCACAGGGTGGGGAATTGGAAAAAAAATATGTAAGCCTTTTGAGTTAGGAGCAGTTTAATAATTGAAACAAAAATCCCCATAATAATAAAACATAATAAAAACCGTAATAATAACAGATAGTAATAATAATTATAGTAATACCACCAACAATAACAATAACAACAACAATAATAATAATGGAAAGAAGAAGTAGAGAGAGATAAAACCCAGGAGAAAAAAGTGATTCACACACAATTGCTCACCACCCCCTGACCAATGCCCAGCTCATCCCCTGGCAGCAATTGGTCCCTCCTGGCCAAATTCCCTCAGTTTACACACTGAGCATCATGTTCAGTGTTATGGAATATCCCTGTGGCAAATTTTTGTCAGCTGTCCTGGCTGTTTACCCTCCCAGCTTCTTGTTCTCCTCACTGGCAGAGCATGGGAAACTGTGAAGTCCTTGATTTTTAGAGTAAGCCTTCCTAGCAACAACTAAAACATCAGTGTGTTATCAACATTATCCTCATCCTGAATCCAAAACACCACTCATAAGCTACGAAGCAGAAAATTAACTCTATCCCAGCCAAAACCAGTACAGCCTTGGAATCAAAATTATGTATGAAGTGGAAAAATTCTTTCTGTCCCTGGCAGGTAATCAGTAGAAGCTCCAGAGCATGGAATAAATTTTATGTAAACATATAACGTAGCAACACCTTTTTTTTTCAAACCCACTTGGTGATTCAAGGACTCATATCACAAGTTTAAATTGAAGTTTCTGCCCATCACTACTCTATTTGAAAGGCTATTCCAGCATGTCATTCTTCCAATGGTTGGAAACCTTCCCCAGTTTCCAGTCTAAATTTATTCATGACCAATTTATATCCATTTGATCTTGTTCCAGCATTATCCTCCAGGTTAAATAATTCTCCTCCCTCCCCAATATTTACTCCTTGATATATCTGTACAGAGTCATTTTCTCTCATCTTCAGCCTTGTTTCACCAGGTCAAACAAACCAAGTTCTTTTTTCTCTTTTTGTAAGATAGATCTTCTGTTGCTGAGGAAAGAACTCTTTCTCTTCACCCCTGCTACCTCCAGTTTCTCTGCTTGGAGCAGAAGTGGCAGGAACTGTGATATCAGAAATGAGGCCTTACCATCTCTGTGGGTGGTGTTTCCCTGTGTCCACCAACACAAGCCTGGCCTGATGCACCTGAGATTCAGACTGGCTTTTCACCACTGTGCCTCACTCCCAGCTCCCTGTCATCTGGCACTGGGATAGAAGAACAGCTTTTCAACATTGGCAACATATTATTTCTATGTGATTTGCTTGGATGTCAAAGGATATGTGTATTAGGAAGATGAAAGTTCCACTTTCTTCCATGGCAAATTTGTTCTTTTATGCAGAACAGTTCCCAACAGAAACATTCTAAGGAAAATTCTCAGAGTGGAAATTTCCATTCTCCCTTCACATGAATACAACGTGCTCTTAAATTGGAAGCCTAACTCCTAGGAGGACCTAGTAAGCAAACACAAAGAGACAAGGCTATTTTGGACCTTGCTTTGGAGAAATGTGGGATTTTCTGACTTGTTTCCTTTTAATTAAAGTAACTTTAGAGAAAGATGAAAAACAAAGACTTGTAAGTCTGAAGTGAATAGAAATAAAACAGTCTCAGACGCCCTATTCTTCAAGGGCCTTGTCTCAGCTTCTGGAGGCAGCTGAGCTTGCTCTGCACCTCTGGATTAGAGCTTAAGAAAAGCAAGTATAGAATGCAACAGAAGCTTAAATTGCTTTAAAACGAGAAAATATATTAGCAAAGTATGTGATCATTTGTTGGGGATAGTAAGAGAAATAACTGTGTAGAGAAGCAAATTTCCTTCTGTTGCTGTTGTTGTTTGGGAGTTTTTGGTTGTTTTCAGTTGTTGTTGTTAATATTATAAAGCAATCAGGAAGGGATGCACTGAAATGGTGCGATTCAACATGTGATTAAAATAGAGTTATTTCTTGTTTCAACTGGATTTTCTTGTTTTCTTGCTTGGATGCCTATCCAGGCATTCAGTACAATCAATTAGGCTGAATACTGAACATGGTTAAGAAATGTCCAAGAAGTTTCCAGCACTTCTAATAAACTGTGTGAGCATTCTGCATGGCCAGGCTTTGCACTGACCTGTGAAAATAAACTTTTTCACACTGGTAATACTCAAGTTTGATGCACAGATAACAGAATTAGACCTCTTCTTCATGCTAAATGTTTGGAAAAGAGGGAACAGATCCCATTCTTCAAGAAGCTGGAGAGCAGCTGCAGTCCAGGGTTGGACACTTTTCTGTTTGAATATTGTACTTCTTGAAAAATGCAGATTTAGGTCAGTCAAAATCTGATTATGAACTGATGTTAATAAGTGATTTGTTAGCAACAGACATTTCTGACTGAAGGCTAAAATTGTTTGTTTACTGTTTCCCCAAGGAGAATGTTTCACTAAAATATTTACACTTACATTTTGAAATAGAAGGACAAAGAAAACCAACCTAAAAACAATGTGACATTTTATTTGGTTGAAATGATTGATGAGAGGAAATGGAAGAGGGGAATAAGGGAGTATTTCATACTGGAAAACTGTTTTTCTTTTGTTTACCTGTTTGTTCAGGTCTGAATAAATCAAACCACTTTTTGATGTTTTGGGTTGGCCAGTGCTCTTTATCCTCAGGGCTGTCAGTCAGACTCAGAGGACTCGCAGAACAATCTCATGGGATCATACTTATCTGTGCCCATAGCTGATATCTGAGGGGTTTTGGGGAAGCCACAATTTTCTTTTTAATCGACCTGGATACATTTTTCTGACATCAGTTTTATCACCCTTTGAATCCAGCTAAGTCTTTCACATCTTTGCAAAGTACCATACAAATTAGTACTTGCAACAGTATCTCAACTGTATGCCATGTATACAACAGTGATCTCAGCTCAATTTCAAGACAGATAATTAAGATTCAGTAAGAATAAATGACTGACCCATTGTTACTTTAATGATTCGTTTGTGAAGTGTAAATGATTAATTGGAAGCTCTTGCCTTTCTTTCACCTGGCCAGAATGATTCTATCACCATGTAGGGAATAGACCATAAACAAACCTCTCCATCAGAAATCTGTAATCTTTTGTTGATGGCTTGTTTGGCAGGCTCTGTGGATACTCTGGGACATCTTCCAAGCAGGGCCCAAAGAAATTAATTGTATCCTAACCTGTTTTGAAATATAGGTCAGCCTTTCATGGCTTTGCTAAAGCAAAGGCAACTTTAATCATCTAAGACAGCAAAACCTGGAAAAGGTGGAGGTTTTCAGACTCTCTCATTGAGGATCTTACAAACCAAACCAAACCAAACCAAACCAAACCAAACCAAA
>VZSR01001479.1:3088470-3101198 GCA_013398615.1 Brachypodius melanocephalos | reverse complement strand
CTATTGATCTTTGTGGCCCCAGCATACTGCCTGTGCTCTGCAGGGGAAGCAAACCCTGATGGGGCACAATATTGCTCTGGTAGGTTCTTACAGAGCTGGATGGCCTCAGCCCAGAGACACTGTCTACAAGTGGCTTTCCCACTTAGGCCAGTCACACGTATGAACATGAATGTTTGTCTGCTTGGCTTCATTGCAGAGCATTTTGAAAAGAATTTTCTTCTTAGAACACATTCTTTTTAATTTCAGGGAAACAATGAGTTAATTTTTAACCTTTCCCCACTGAGAGATTTAGTAATTCTTTATCTCCTTGATGCAAATTTGCAGTACCAGTGTCAGAAAAGATGATCATCAGCACTTATTTCCTGGATGGCTACAGAAATATAAAGACAAACTGCACTTATTTAAGGGTACATTTCTCAATGCTCTCAGATTTTCCTGCTGTCTTAACATCAGCAGCCATTTAACCACTCTCTAAGCTTTCAGTATTTTTTCTAACTTGGTGTAAGCAAATATTGATCGTGACTAAGATAGTAACTGAGTTCATTCATGATAATAGATGGTCCATTGGCTGCACCCATTAAAGCTCCTTTAAAAGCAAGAAACAACTTTAATTGCCTCGAGAGACATGGGATGATATTGCAGCAGATTGAAACCTATTAATAATAGTAAATTCAAGGTTTACCCTAGCTTGTTTATGCTTGTTGGTATTAAAGCTTCCCATGGAATAGAAAGATGACTAAAAGGGTCATTTCAGACAGAATACCAGCCTGATTATGCAGCTTTTATAAAACACCCTCTTTAATCACTAAGAATATCATCATACAAAGCTGCAGTACTTTCTTGAAAAGACTCAGTTCTCTTTTAAATGGGCTTTTTCTCCATTACCTGAAAGATTTGTAAATTTGGCATTTCTTTTATGCCCTATCATTTTGTTTGCCATAGGAACAGAGGACCAGAGGGCATCACTGAATTCCTAGGAATTACTGCAGAGGAAGGATGCACAGTTTTTCAACTTCTAGCATTTGTGTCTATTTGAAAACCAGAAGCAATTACAAATATGTCTGCATGTCTCAATGAATGATTTTAGAGGCTTTTGTAAGCCAAGACCTTCAAGATATTCACAAAATGCTGCTTCAAGCAAATAATAGTGCCTGGCAGATACATCTCAGGACCTCTCAAACTTCAGTAAACCTTTGTTCCTGTGCTACACAGGCAGTGAGTTTCATTTTTCTAGACACTCAAGCAGAAGAAACTTTAGCCAAGGAGAAAGGATTAGTAATCTAAGGATGAGGGCAGGGTTCCTTTATCATATATTATTCCAGAACCACATGGTCTTCCTTCACTTCTCAGAATCACCAGTGCTTCCAGTATAAGAACTGCTGAACTTCCTCAGCTTTGTCTCAGAGATCTGTGACCCTGCTAGCACAGCTCCTCTTGTATATATGTTGAAGAACCTGTGAAACAATGCCAAATTAGCATGGTGGGGTTTCGTAGCCATGCTGCACCTAGAGAAACAGTGAAACAGATCTCTGGCTTCTCCAACCTATTATCTCCCCTGAGAGATAATGTATCTCTAATTTATCTGAAACTAACTGCTTTATTAAAATTGGCAGGCAGGTGAAGAGGACTCCTGAGAACTGTTTCCATTACACTCTGCAATATACAGAACTTTGATTTTTTTTTCTGAATTTACAGTGAAATTAAATACTATATTTACTATAAGGTCATTCCATAATTTTGGGGGTTTTTAATACCCCCCCACCCCGTGTTTGGCAGGGTGTCTAAATGTGACATCAGCAACATCTGGGAGCACAGAGTAGCTTCTCACAGATGCTGAGCAACCATCTCACTGAAGCTAATGCCAAAGACATTTGTTCATTGCGTACAAAAATTAGGCCCCCAGCCAACATTTTCCCATTTGAAGTTAGGCACTGCAGTCGCTACTGAGTACCACAAACATGTTCCAAATGTGCCTGCAACTGCATTACATTTTTCAGAAATGAAAGAAAATCTTCTGCAGTTGAGTATTACTGCCCTTTTTATCCAGCTTAAAAAGTTTAGAGCAAAGGCAAATGGAAATTTGACAGATCTGTCACACAGAAAGGCAATATTGCTACTTATTCTTCAAGAATTCTTTACACTACCATGCCTTGGCCCCTGCCAACAGCTGAGGGATACCCTACAGTCACCCCTCTTGGGCAGTTACTGAGTTTTGGGGAAGGAGTACATTTGAAAATTAATGAGGAAAAGCAAGTCTAAAGTGCAGTGGGTTCATCTTTGTTTTTTAAGCACTTTGCTGATTCTGCTGTCAGCCCTAAATGCCACCTTATCAGCAGACTGAGAAGTCCACTCCCAAAAGTTTCTTGCATATGCACTTAGTGTTCATTATTTCTCTCACAATGCTCGACTCAGCATTAAATTGGCCTCACAGACAGAAGGCAAATAACTGTGAGTATTTTTTGCATTGAAATGAGGAAAAATCATGCTTTTGTGATAACACAACAAACATCAAATGAAATGGTCGGTTGTATACACCAGCTGAATTTAAGGTCACCTCTCAGAAAAGGTCTTTTTCACTCCATTTGCAATAAGTTAAGATGTGACCTGTGTTCCTAACATAATAATCCAAAGACCTCCAGTGAACTTATTCCATTTCCAGAGAATGAGATACAGGAGCCCTACTGCCTATAAGGAATTCAAAAATTGTTTCAAACCCCACTGAGGTGTCAAGCCATGAGCCTAGAAAGCAGAAAGCCTTTATTCACAGCAGTTTTCGGGGGAGCATGTCTGTGTACTAAGAAGGTGGTCTGGCTGATGCTCTGAAACAGCAAAAGCACAAATACCTGGGATTTATGTGAAATGCATTCCAATGTAGAGTGGACACAGAGTCGGCTGTTCACAATCCCAGACAGGTGGTTCAAAGTCAGTAGAAGCCTTGAAGGCCACAAAGCACAATGACCTGTACAAAATGCAGAAGAATTTCAGGCATATGAAATCTGGACAGAAAGGCAGCATGTCCTTCTTGAGAGGGGGACTAGCTAAGGGAGAAGGGATATAGCTACACAAGGGAAGCAGGTTCTGTCCTGCCTGTTTTTTCCTTTTCAGAGGAAAAGCCATGACCTCAAGAGGACTCTTGAGCGTATCAAACACCCAAGAATATGTGAGAGCAGTAAGGGAAGGGAGACAGAGGAATGTGCACAGTATTTTATTATTTCATTGTGCTGAAAGTAAAAGGAGATAGTGCTTCTACACCTTTCCATAAGCATGTCTGTATGTTTTAGCCATATGTTCAACTAAAACCCTAAAGAAAGGTATTATAAACCCAGAGCACCTACAGGGAGAATCCCCTAAGCTATAAAGCGATTTAGTACCAGATCTGGTAACTCAGGGAAGCTGAGCTACAGGTTGCTCTTCCTCTGCAGGGTCCAGAGACAGAGATCCTGTGTCCAAAACTTTCATTGGTTCTGCAGTCTGTTCAGATAAATGTCTTTGGGAGAAGGCAAGCCCCACCTGGGAGCTGCCCCATGAATATCTGGGCAGCAAGAACTCTTGGCAGTGCAAAAGCAAAGCCCCACCCGGAGCTTTCCAGTGAGGCTCTGTTTCCATGAACTGCTGCTTGTGTCAGTCAGTACAGGACCAGAGTCCACACTGAGACATTACATGATGCTGGAACATTTTCCATTTCACAATATAGATATTTTGAATTAACGTGGTCAGCTGAGTCCTCTTGGAGAAACTCCCTCCCAGATACAGAATTCCACTGCAAGGTCCCTTGGTATCTGTGAAACAGGAATGCTTTAGCTAGCTTGACTGCTTTTAAAATTTCAACCATCACTTCAAATGCCATAAAATTGGCCTTTTCCCTCTTGTGAGCACAATTCACTTGAGGGCACTGAAGCAAGACAAGATTATATTTGTGCCTGTGTATTGCTCATTCAGGTGATCAGGGAAAAAATCACACTGTGTTGGTGATGTGTTGGATCCTACAAGGTAAGAAAATCACAACACACTCTGCACAAACGTGCAGTTTGCCAGCTTCCAGCGTGCTCTGTTCTTACACATGAACTTTATAAGCTCTCTTGTGCACACCAGTATCCAAAGGCTTGCAAACTGGTGCATATTTAGGAGTAGATCCCTTCATTTATGAAAGATGGAGCAAGCAGAATTACAGGACAGGTAATGCTCTCAAATGTCCCCATGCTGTTCTACAGAGTGCTAAATATAAGATGAAATCAGATAGATAAATTGATAGATATTTTAATGAGTATGGCATTTTCCCCATTGTAGACACAACAATTCATCTTATTCCATTTTTGTCCCCAAACATGCTTTATAGGATGGGGTTTCCTATTTTATGACACTCAGCGTTGATTTGTTTGTTTTTCTTAATGGGCAAAACAGTTGTACTGATGCACCCTGGTGCTGGGTGATACTAACAATCAGTAGTTCATGGCTGACACTTGAAAGCAGGAGCTTTAAGTGATGGATTAAACTTGTCATTCAGAAGCTCCATTGTGCTTTTATCTGTGGCATGCTCTGTCCTTGATAAAGATTCTTACCAAATAAGAAAAAATGCTCAGGGTACTCAATAACAAAAGAGGAAAGATGAATCTGGATGAAAGTGAGAAAATATTTCATACAAGTGGTGACTCATCTATTTTTATTTTCCATGCATAATTCCAGGGATCTGTAGATAGCTGTGGCTAGGGAATAACCTGTGTAAAAGAAGCAGCTTGACTGGAATTGAGAACAAAATTTGCAATCAGGCACTTAATTAGAACACAAACACTGTCAAATAGTAACATTATCACCTATAATTGGTCCAACAGAAAGAAACACTAATTGTGACATTAGAGGATAGAAGCTTTCAGGCAGGATCTCTGTTAAAATGCAAACACTAATTGACACGATGAGGAAGACAAAAATCCAAGGTAATAAAAGAGGCTATTATGCTTTATCTTGGCAAATGGAAGGCTACTTTAGAAACACTCAATAGCTAAAGAAAGGGCAGGTGGCTTAAGCAAAGCAGTGAATGAAATAATGAGCATTGTTGATTCACTGCCTTTGTCTCAGGGAGCCAGAGTGATTACAAAGTGATGAGCAAGAGCCACAATCTACTTTCTGCCTCATTAGTGTAAATTCAAAGTAGCTTCATTGAAGTCAGTACAGTGGATATTTACAGGTCTGGCCTCTCAGTTTCAAGCTCTGGACTGTGAGCAGCAAGGCAGTGAGTAAGGAATTCAGCCCCTTTCATGGATTGGATGCTAATTGATCAGCAGTTGTTCAGCCTAATCCTAGTGAGGGAAGATCTACCAAAGTACTGGCTGGGCTGGCAGCTGGATCCTGGTGGCCCAGGGTGTCTGTCACGCACTTTAGCTCAGCAGGCTTAGGAAGCAAGACTACACTACATGGAGGGACTAAGGCCACTTCTCCTCGAAGTTTGCTCTCTCCCTACACAGTCCCAAACAAAATGTGCATCACCAGCCCCTTTGTATTCTTCCTTCCAAGCTGACATGGCTAGACACTGAAAATTTTATCTAGAAATACCCCCCATCCTCAGCTGTCTCTTTGAAACAATTGTGTACAGACACTTTGCCTTGAGGCCTTGACACTGCACCTTGGATCTAATATCACACTCAGAGTACAGATAACAGATGACTTGTAGTGGGAATTCAGTGGAAGAGAGAAAACATAAATGGCATCTCTCTCTACACCACCAGGAGTGCTGATACTCAGTAGTCACTATTTTTTTTCCAAAATCTAGCTGAAAAACATTGCTCCTACACATGATATCCTTATAGATAGCTTTGCTTTGTTCCTCAACAGTATTTTTCTCCTTTTGCTTTGGTGACACCCTAATACTGTCCAAATCAAGATCTCCACATGTGGCTGTGGTGATGCCTTCCCAAGGCAGTGTTGCCTAAGGAGCTGATTGTTTACATTCTCAGCTAAGTACAAGCAGAAGTGCTAGGGCAAAGCAATTTCTAATGCTTACTCAGTCTATTATAAACCCATCTTTCACACACAGTACTCCATTTCCAAGAGTCTTCTGACTGATTTTCAGGCTGCACGGTATTGCTCAGGTTTATTACCCCACTAATATTTCTGGCAAAGGTTTGCTAGAATGTGGATATGTGAAATTTACTGGGTCTTTTCCAACATCTAAACAGTAGAAATTAGATCCCAATCAGGTAATATGTTTTTCCTTGCATGAATATCTTAATGCTTGAGGTTTGTGAGTCTTTTATCAGCAGAATGTGCCTTCCATGGATGTCACACCCTCACCTCTCACACCCCACTGTGCTTCCATGGAAGTCCCCTGTCTGACTTGTTCTCTTTCACTTTTTTGCTGATGCTGAAATGCAGACCTACCAATGTGACTCTTCCCCTCCACAGTAAAGGTTAGCACTGTATTTAATCCACTCCCCCCGCATCCTTTGAGACTACCTTGGTTTTCCTCCACTTTTCAAAATTAATTGCCAGCGACAGAGTCAATTCATTAGCTAAATTAAAAACCTGGGAAGCATATTGTCCAGATCTGCTGATCCCAACCTAGCACAGAGTTGAACAAAGTATTTCCTTACCTGGCCTTCATTAGCAGCTGTATTGGCCAGGCTTCTATTCCTTTCCGATTATTCGAACCACTCTCCCTGTTAAAGACCAATTAAAAAAGGAGATAAAAAAGCAGACCAGCAACTCAACCACTGGAGATCCCTCATTGATTTCTTTGCCACTCTGCATGCATTAATGGGCCCATTTTCACATTTTCACTTTTTCTCTTTCAAAGTATTAACAGCTGTTCCTGCGCCATTTAAAGCCTATCAACAAAGACACTTCTTCATTTCAGTTTTCAGCTCTAACTTTCTTGTGGTTTGTGGGAATGAAACAAAGTAATACAGGGGGAAAAGTGCACATCTGCATGCTTTGATGCACTTCCTAATTTCCTTGGGAGTGGTAAATAAGAGTCTGTTAGCTGTCACTAGTCTCAGAACCCTACTTATTTTATTTTTGCTCATCAAGCACATGGAGATTATTTCACTGAGTGCCATGTGTGCCTTAGGCATGCAAAGCTGCATCACTACCCAAATGTGGGCAAAGATCACCCTCCCATTGTCTTGTCTCCAGGCACCTCAGGTCTTTTTCCATATTGCCCCCAAGGGAACATCCCCTCTACAAGTGGCAGAGCCATTTGGATCTGTACAGCACCTGCATCGAACCGGGGACACTGACCACAAACAAATTCCCATGTGCTGAAGTCAGGCACATCATAATACCTTCTTCTGATCTACAGCTTTTTGGGGGGGGCAAATATAGTAGAGAAGAAAGAGCCTGAAAAGATTAGAGTAGCTGATTCCACTCCAGGCAATATCAGCCAGGAATATGAAAGGGGAGTGTGGAAGAGGGCTGCAGTGTGCCACCGTACATTTTTTATCTAATTCTCAGAAAAGATCAGAGAGCAAAGGCTCCAGTCATGGCAGCCTGATTTATCACTGGGGCCAGCTTTAACTTCCTAGTTAAGATAGAGGTCAATGAGGTGCCCATATACTTTCCAAAATAAAGAGTAAATTTGAGAAGACATGGTCTATCTCAGCAAGATGGTGAGCATAAAGGAATCAATTAAATTGTTCTGCAACATTATCTGTAACAAATTATTCTGTACATTAGTTGAAAATCTGAACTGTGCCCAGGGTCTACCCAGTTACACTCAATAGGAGACTTACTAATCACTGAAATGAGCCTAAGCATTAGGCTCAAATTGATTGAATCTCAGAGGAAAATACTGAGAACTGAAACCTGTAGAAGTCCCTCAGCAGCAGCTTCATTTGATGGAAATCTGATTGATCCATGCAAGCAGGAAAAAAAGCCCATAAGAAACTGATTGCTGAGATTATTAGAACATTTCCTGTGGCCAGCATACAATAATCTGCAATGACAGATATTTTCAGTAGCACATGAAATTGTGACAGAGTATGAGAGTCCAAAAGAACATGGCGAAGAGGGCAGATTTGAGGATGTAGTTCTCAGTCCAGGGTTGTGCATGTTCATAAGGCTATCCACTAGAGTAGAAGAGGTGGAATGAAAAGACAGGAGCACAGGATGAATTCAGTCCCCTTAGCATTTATTTCCAGTAAGTAATCTGAGCTCAAAGGAATAGAAGCATACAGATCGATTTGAAATCCTTCTGTTACAGAACACTTGTATGCACTTCAGTTTGTTTCCAGTTGTGGACTAGTGAAGCACCAGGCATAATACAACATTCTGACTGTTGTGGCAGGAAAGCTGTGATTAGAAGAGAGGGTCCTGTGGAGGTGGGGCAGCGCTGAACTGAGCCAACTTCCTGCTCTGCCTGGAGACTTGTGCTCAGGTCTCACCCTGGACTCACTCCCTGGAGGAGGCTTCCAAGAGCTGGCTGTGCATTTGTGAATAAAAGGGTGAGAAAAATCTGCTTTAGTTAAGAGACCTGCACCAGGTTAACTATGAAAGGAAGTGGGTCAGAGCCCTCACTCTCTTTTTTTCCCTCTCTCTCACTGTCACTGTTTGCCCCAGCTCTGGACCATCTTCATGAACTGATGATATTCTCTGTAGTCTCTTCTCCACCTTTATTTCTCTTCTTCCTTGCTTTGCTTGGGCAAAGCATGGCTGTCATTTTCTATTCCATACTCCATACTGTTTGTTGTGGGAGTGGGGAGCTTGTGGAAATGTGTTGTGACTTGTGAGCCAGCACCTTTAAGAAGTTTCTTTTGAGGACTTGAAAATTCATGGAAGTCTACAGTACAAAATTAAAGGCTTGTTAGACACCACATGTGGAAGTCTGTTGTACAAATTTAAGGGCTCATTAGTCAACACCTTTTGAATCTCAATAGTGGGCTGGCTGCTGGAGTTGAACAACTACACAGTAAAGAAGGAGAGTTCCCTGACCCATGGTCTGGTGTCTTTGTTCAGCCTGGTGAGAATTTAAAACAAACATCATGGTCCTCCCTGCACCCTCTTCTTTAATTAAACAACAACAAACGAGAAAAAAAAACCTTGTTGTACATCTGGTTCCCTGTGCTGTGTGAAGTTCTCCTCCCTCTCAAACCCTCCCTGCTGCCTCTTCCCCAGGAAAACTCTGTTTCAGGAGACACCCTCTTTTTCCAGAACAGTTTTTAAGAGAAATGGATGCACATGGCACAGTCTATTCTAGGACAGGCACAGTTGCTGAAAGCTTTCCATGTCCTGGGTCAGTGATTTCCAGGACCAGCTCCTGGATCCTCATGCACTGAGGCTCCTGACAGCTGTGTTTCATGGAGGTAATTCAGGTTGAATCCTGAATCTGCAGGCCCAGCAGCATAGACACTCATGATGGGCTGGTTTGAGCACCTGCTGCTCTGGGCTGGGGGCAAATGCTGTGTCTGCATCGCTGTTCTTTTCTGCCTTCAAGGGTCTGGTCAGGATCACAAGCTATTTTCCCTGGACATTACCATGGTGGCTGAAAACAGATTCTCCTGGATGCACACCAGCCAAGCTGTGGGAATGTCTCTGGCAGGCCTGCTGTGCCAGCTTTCAATCCCCAAGATGCTGGAATTAAGGCAGGTCCAAGAGAAAGAACAGCTTTCAATTTTGAGTGACTGCTTTAATTGCTGATTCTGAGCAATGCTGTGACTAAAGGAGAAGTGATAGTTAAACACCTGCCCTTTTCACAAAATATACAGGAACTCAGACACCTTTGCAAAAGTCTCCTTTGGCTCTTTTACACTCTAGCTGTTACTACACTGATGTGAAACTAAAGCAACCACTCAACTTCAGCTCACTGGTAAATATGAAGGATGGAGGAAGATAAATGTCCTGCTTCGAAGGAAATCCCTTTTTGGACTTCTATACCTATCAGTGGATGAACTGTCCTGAGCAGCTTGTTCTGAATGAGCCCGCTCAAGGAGGGGAGTTGGACCAGAGGATTTCCCATTGATCCTAAAGCCCAGCAGTGGGCATTGCTATGCTGAGCAATGCCACAGAACAGGCAAGGAGCTGGCAGCTGGAGCTGTGGCTTTGGCTCAGAGACTCCTGAAAGCTGGTGTGTCGCTGGGACAGCCTGTCCAAGCCCTGGGCAGCAGTGGAGGTCCTCTGTCCCCCAGAACTGTACCCAGTGGCTACCACCCAACGGGTGTCTTTGCTCATCCAGGTGATGTCCTCCCTTGGGGTCCCCCGCCTGCATGGTGTCACTCACGGGAAAAGTGAGCACAGCTCAGCCAAAGCACAAGCTTTCCTTTCCTTCCAAGACTCACCTGGTGAGCAGCAAAGTTGTCCTCCATTGCCAGACAGGGCCATTGGAGGCCCTTGCTTGGGATCAGCCTGAAAGAACCAGGCTCTGCTCACAGAGCAGCCTCACAACAGAAAGGGCACTGGGGAGCTGCCTCCCAGCCCCAGCAGCCTGAGTGTGGCAGCTCAGGGGACCTCTGCCTGGGACCCTCTGCCTTCCTGGGCTCTCTGCCCTGCACAAGAGCATTTCTCCCAGTGCCACTGGCAAGGATATGCCAGTGTTCCTGGTGGCTCTTCATTCCCTCTGCTTGCTGAGAGGCACCACAGACCCTTTTCCCCTCCCAAACAAGTTCACTCCACTAGCAACACATCCCTGGCACCCCAGCTCAGCCACAGGGCAGCCATTCTCACCTTTGCCAGGTCCTCAACCACCCTGTCCAGACTCCTGGCACTCAATGTCCTCCACTGCGTAAAAGACAAGGATGGAAAAAGGGGAGCAGTGATGTCTCTGCTGCTTGGCTGGGGGAGCAGAGCTCAGGGACAGAGTCCGGAGCAGAGACACTGCATGGCAGTGGCTCACTTCCTTCTCCAGGGCTTAAATGCTTGGTAGATAGGTCACTTAGGTTCCCTTTGTCCTGTGCAGTGGGAAGGGACAAGGAGAGAGCTGGATAAGCCCCCAGCTGCCTCTCCTTTCTTCTTAGGCAGCTGTGCCCAACACTGTCCCCAAACCTAGGGGCACCTCTGCCCAGCTGGGGAGTGGGGCTGCCCTGTCCGGCTTCTCCTGGAGCATCTCCCAGCTTACCCCTGTAGTGTTCTCACCCACAGCTCCTTCAGTGGCCGGGAGCTGCAGAAAGAGGAGAACCAGTGCCAGGCCCTGCTGCTCCCCCAGCCCAAAGGCAGATGTGCCTGCACGGCTCTACCCCGTGGGAAAGGAAACAGGGGCAGGACAAAGGCCCATGGTGGGGGCAGGACAGAGGGGCTGCCTGAGCCACAGCTCCCTCTGAGCTGCCAGAACAGCAGCTTTTACCCTGCCCTGCTGGGGACCAAAAGGTGACCGGGGATGTAGGACCTGGAAATGCCCCCATCAACTCCTTGCTAGGGGAGGCAGAGATCATTCCCAGGGTGGTGTGTGCATGCCTGGGAACCTCTCCTGCCCTGCCATGGGGTGTAGCATCACAACTAACCCAGAAGGAGCCTGTGGGCCCGATGAGGATGATGGAAGTCCCATCCTCATCATTGCCTTCCTCCTGCTCCTCATCTTCCTTTTCTTTCTCTGCCACTGCCTTCTTCCTGCTGCTCAGCACCGACAGCTAGCCCAGGGCCAAGCAGAGCTGTGGGTGCAGGGAGGTGCTGGGCTGTAGAGAGGAGAGGCAAGCAGTGAGCTGTAGTGAGCTGAAGTCCCCTGGGCACAGCCCTGGTGTCAGTGCTGGGACAGACACTGGTGCATCCAGCACTAAGGTGCTGGCACTTATGCCAGGGCATTTCTGCCCTGTCCCAGAGCCAGGGATGGCACTCTACTGGTGGGTCATGATGAGACTGAGACCCAAAGTCATTAAAACTGAAAAGTAAACGATTAGGCTTCACATGTTGAGCAAGCTGATCTAGTGGGCTCTGAAGTAAGATGACCTGGGGGAAAGCAAATGTGTGTCCAAAGCATTTACAGCCAGAGAAATGCCATCCTCTTGGGTGGGCTTTGAATTAGCTCACCTGTATGAGGCTAAACACAGCACAGAAGTGGCTTTTTTGTATTAACTCTATTATCTAACTAATCCTTCAGCAATTGCACTGAAGTCCCTTCCTCAACGCTTCTGTAGAGAAAAGATCATGGTTCCTTTTTCTAGCATCACGCCTGCAATTACACTCTGTGGCATTGCAATTATGGAGGCATTACACTGTGGTTCTGCTCCACAATATCTGTATATTAACGTTAATTTGATATAAGCACAAGAATAACGACATGACAGAATAATTGCACTCCAATGATTATATAGTTAAAGTACCTGGATTATAAAAATATACATGCATTAAATATCAAACTAAAGAGATAATAATAAGTCATTAATTCATATAGGCAACTTCCAGAAATATGAATGAGTTATGATTAGCTATCCTAAGGCACAGCACTAATGTAATTACAGTAATTATATTGTATTTATGAAGGGTAAAAAGAGGGAAATTGTTGCATGAACCTTTCTTAAGGCTGTTGTTTTCATGCAGAAGTGGAAGAATTTTGATCGGTTTTTTAGAATGACTTGTACACTAACATTTCTCCACCCCTACTTCTCGGTTCTCATCTTTTTGGCTTTTTTCCTTTCTCTAGAGGGGAAAGACAGGCAGGGTTGTTTTATGGACATCAGTCTTTAAGGAGGTAAGGAAGGAAGCCAGGAAGGAAAGGAAGGGAATAAAGGAAGAAAGGAAAGGAAGAGAGGAAAAAGAAGGATGGGGAGGGAGGACAGAGGGAAGGGAAGGGAAGGGAAGGGAAGGGAAGGGAA
>VZSR01001479.1:2998946-3088370 GCA_013398615.1 Brachypodius melanocephalos | reverse complement strand
GTCCTGGTCCCGGTCCCGGCCCCTGGGATCGCGCACCCTGCCCGGCTCCCGCGGCCGCGGGCCATTTTTTTCCTCAATGAACGCTCCGCCCGCCCCGCCCCCGGGTATTTGCATAATGAGGGCTACCGGGGACGCCATTGGCTGCTGGGGGGCGCGCTCGGCCGTGACGTCAGCTCTCGCTGGGTAATGCCTGCGTTGTGGCGGGTAGTTGGAGCCGGCAAAGCCCGCGCAGCGGCGGCCCCGGGCGGACCGGCCGGCGGCGGCTCCGAGCTCCCTCCGCACAGCTTCGCGCCGGCATCGCGCTCCCCGGCGCCGCTCCGCAGGCGCAGCACGGGGCGCTGCCAGCCCCCCGCGGGTCATGGCTGGGAGCAGCCTGCCCGCCCGCCTCCTGACCGCCGCCTGCCTCGCCTTGAGCTTGGCCCCGGGGGCGGCGGGACCGCGGGACACCCCCGGCCTCTCTCGGCTGCAGAGGAGGAGCCTGGCGATGGACTTCGTCGTGCCCTCGCTGTTTCGCACCTACGTGCGGGAGCTGGTGCTGGGGCCGCCGGGGCGCGCCGCGGCGAGGTGCCGCCTGCGCCTGGACTGCGCGCCCCTGCTCCGCGCCGCCCGCGGGGCGCTGCCGCGGGCCGAGCCGCCCGCCGCCCCCGCCGGGCCGTCCGCGGCCGGGCGGCGGCTGCGGCGCGCCAAGCAGCTGGTGCTGGAGGTGGGCGAGGGCACGGTGCGGGACGGCTGCGCCGGCGAGCCACCGCCGGGCTCCGGCGGGGCGCACCTGGAGTTCAACCTGACCGAGCTCTTCGCCTGGTGGCTCCGCGCCGGCGACGGGCGGCTGCGGGTGCGGCTGATGCCCGAGCGCCGCGGCGCCCTCCCGGGCAGCGAGCGAGGGCTGTCGGTGGCCATCCGCGCCGCCCGCCCCCGCCTCCTCTTCCACGTCTCGGCGGCAGGTGAGCCGTGCGTTGCATGCCGCGCACCGCGCCGGGCAGCGCCCCTCGCCCGCTCCCGCGCAGCCCCCGCCGCGTCCCGGCGGTGCCGTGCGCCCTCCCCGCCGGGACACGCGTCCAGCGCCCCGCTCCGTCCCGGTCACTGACCGCCCCGCGGATGCGGGAAACGCAGCTCCCCCGAGCAGTCGCGCCTTCCCCTCACGGCGTGTCCTTAAGGGCTGCGTTTTACGGTGCGAAATGTATCGAGGGGCTTTGGTGGGGCCAGGAGGACTATTTTGAAAGCGGTGAGGGATTTTTACGAAACGCCAAGAGTTCCTATGTGCTAGAAAGCCGCAAGCAAGACCTAGAAGGTTAAAGTGTCAGTAGTCGAAGGACAGCAAGATCAGGCTCTATGAAACTTAAAAAATATCATCCTAAAAAGGGATGCTTCCTCAAAGTGCTGCAAGTGTTTTCAAGGTTATATGCAAGCAGACCAGGGAACAGCACAAAAATCTCCAGAGCTGGGTCTGGTTCCAATTTTGTACATTATTGGTACTATTACTGGCTATTGATATTAATATTATTACTTTTCTTTAGACATAAAAGATAAGGGCTGATTGACATTCTAAAACCCCAAGGGATCCTTAGTGAACTGCACTGAATCAGCTGCTGCACAAGAAGTTGTACATCTGAGGAGGCTCATGCAGCACTGGTACTTGTGTGAAGAGGGAACCTGGTTTAGAATTTTGATTCTGGTGGGCGGTGATTGGCAGTCACGGTTTGGGGTAGCTCCTTTATCTCAAATCAGGACTCTGTTTTGGGCCAGTGATCAAGAGAAATTGCCATTCTGTGTGTGCATTGTATCTTTAACAGAAGCTGTGATTCAGCCTTTCCTACTAGAAGAATATAATACCTGGAGGACTGCAGGTCCAAATAATTTGTCACAGTGAGTTAAGTCAGGTACCTTTTATGAAGCTTTGTAGAAGTCAGTGGTGTGTCCCTGAGTAGCCACCTACTTAATGGACCACAGAATGCACTTAAGTAAATTCACAAAAGAAGAGAGAAGTCACTGCTGGGCTTTGAATACCAAGCTGGAGCAACTGATTTTTGATGCTCATCTGAAAAGATGGGGTAGCCATCTGAAGAATTACAAATGGAACCCATCTCCTTCCTTGCTACTTAAAATGAAAATCAAAGCCGACTGTCAGGATAGGCTGTGTGTGAGTAAGTCCTGCAGCTGTGGCTGAAGTGAGGTACCCAGGTTAGCTCTTCCTCTGTTGGATCTGAGAGGGATAACACAGAGGTGCTGTCCACCACAAGGTGGCTAGGTGAAGCCAACACCCCCCACCTTCCAGCAGGTCTTGCTTTGCTACCTTGCCGTAAAGAAAGAATAATTAAAAATTAAAGACACCAAAACTTACTGTCTCCTTGTCTTTCTGTTCAGGGGATTTGTTGTGATTAGCACTTGTTTCGATTTACAGATCTCCTCGGGCAGTGAAGCCTTAGTTTTGAATTTCATCTTTACTCAGGTGCTTAGAGCAATGGTGGAGCTGGAGGACATGCGTTTGTCTTAGAGGATGAAGGTGTGTTTTTAACCTGAGGGAAGGGTATACATAAGAATTAACAGGTTCTCTGATGTGAATACAATGCAGATGGAGCTTTAACCAAAGCTAATAAAACTCACAGGCTTTATTTTGTCTGTTGTCACACTATTGAGGAGAAATGCATGTTTTTCCAGATCAGTAGGAAGCTCTACCCCTGTAAAACCGTGTTGGAGAGAAAGCTCTGCTGTTCTTACTGCAACACAAATAATGCAAAGTCAGTCACAGAGGATGCAGGAAAAGGGGGAGCAGAGGGAAGGAATATGGACCTCCTTTACCTATAACGAAGTGGTAACTTCTCCTTGCAGCTATTCATTATCTCCTGTAAAAATCCTGATCTCTTTCTGAATTGAGCCTCTGCTTTTTCAGCAGTGACACCTTAGTATAGTTACACTGTTTGTGGCTTTGCCCTGCTTTTGTAATGTGGGTTTGTTTAACAACATTAGCAAATCCTCCTGCTTTGCTAAGGTGCTGCCTATGTGAACACCGTGTGTCACTGCCAGCCTTTAATTTGTGCTGTGTAGCCGTGCCGACAGCAGGATGTGCTGACACAGTGATAACAGCATGAACAGCATCCACCAGCCTGGCAGATCCCAGCAGTTATTGACACCATTGCAGCTAATGTGCACGGGGCTTAACTAAAGCCCTTCCTAAGGCAACTGAGCCTTTCCTTCACTGCTTAAGCTAATTGGAAATGGATTTCAAACAACACAATTCTCCCATCAACAATGGAAACCTGCTTCACTTATGGTGGCATAGGGGGCTTTTTTTTTTTTTTTTTTTCCTTTTGTCTGCTGGAGATGTCCAGGGTTGCAGTACTTCCCAGAAAAATGTATAATTTCCTTGCTAAATTATTTTTACCACTTTATCCTCCATGTGAATGGAGAATGAATTATATTTTAGGATGAGAAAAAATGGCAAGGGGATGAATCCCCTCTGACAACAGAGTCCTCTAAATGATGCTTTTTTTCTCTTTAACTTAGACTCTCATTTGCTGGGTCAAAGATAAATTTAACTGGAGTGAGCCTTTTTCTTTTTTAACAGCGTGTTTGTACAAAGTGTAAAGCACTTTGTCTCAGTCTGTTACTGAACAATTAGTAAAGGATGTACAGCAAACAAGCTATAAAGTTCACAGGAATTTCTGCAGGGCTCTCCTGCAAATATTCTTGATGCCCAATTTCTCTCACACTTGTGGGAACAGAGCAACCTGCAAGAAGAAGCTTCCATTTAGAGAAACTAGTCTTCAGCCCATCTAACATTTCTGTGTCAGCTTGGCCTTCTCAAAATTGGGTAGAAGAGTGTTTTCCTCTCTTGGAAATGCATTCAGACTTAATACTGTCTTCTTAGCCTTCTCCCAGTCCTTCTCTGGGACAAAAAAAAATCAAGTTATTTTGAACTTTTTCTGTATGAAAGATACACAACAAGAAATGCAGAGGAAGGGAGAAAGAAGCTTGGGCAGGAGTGCAGCACTGCAGATCTGTATTTGAGGTGAACCTCTCAACCACCAGCTCACTGTTGACTTTGCTGTCATTGTCTGTGGTTTTGACTGGAACCTCTGCTGTGCCTCTAGGGAAACCTTTCCCAAAAGTATTTAATGAAAAACCAGTACATTGCCATGGGGAGATGAACAGCTACTGGGAACATTACTGTCAGGAGATTTCCAGGCCAGCTTTAGTTCTGGTATTGCAGGATTTGCTGTACAGTGTTGAACCACAGTGGGTCTCTGTAGCAGTGTACTTTGGACATGTTATTGAGCTTTCTTGGGGGAAATAATCCAAGAGCCCTTCCACTCTAACCCTGCCCTGGGATTTGGATTTTTTTCACGTTAACCTCACAGGTAACCAGTTCTCTCACTATAGGGCACCGGAGCCACAAATGTTGCTAAATAGGTTTCTTGTGAGTTTACCCAGGAAATTTAATAAGCTGAAATGGCCATAAAATAACTTCCGATGAAAGCTAATTGCTACTTACATATGCAAAGGTGGGAAGCATATGTTAAGAAGGGGCATACAGGGTTGAAAATGAGTCATTCTTCCCTCTAAAGGTCAATGTATTTTCATTCATGAAATAGATTTAACATTCCAATTATATTTTTTAAATAGCAATGCATAACTTTTCATCCTCTGGCTAGGCAAAATATTACTCCTGCACTGTGGCCTTCATCTAAAATTTTATTAACTTGCCACATGTATTCTCCCTGAAACTGTCTGCATTCACTGTATACCAATGCTATTATAATGCTGAGGCAATTAGGCTTTACATCTTTAGGGGACTGCTACTACACCTGAACTCATTTGCAGGAGGAACCCTTTGCCTAAAGATTAGAAAGAACCTCAGACTAGATAAAAATGTGGTTTTGAAAGGGGACATTTTGTAAATGAAAATCAGAGCTCCAAGCTGAAATCTGAGTGTGGTGAAGTCCACAGAATTATTTCTGCATATTTTAGAGCTACCAGCATTTAATCAAGGTTTCTTAGTTATGTTTTTCATTATATTTTGGGTTTGTTTTGCTGCCTTCAAAGGATAGCATTTGGAGTTGTGTCATACTGAGAAGAAAACTGATAAAAGATATAGGTCACTTTGCAGTTGCTCTGGTTTTTTCTCACCCACAACTGTGTTCCACACCTGAGATCTGATCTTGCTCTTCTGATAAAGGCATGGCAGAACCTGGTGGATAAGACTGAGGCACTGCCATCAGCATTCTGAAAGGTTTTTGCTGTAGTGCAAGTGGCTTTTCTCTTTGCTGGGGTTTTGTGCTTTGCCTCATCTGTCAGGCCAGTTTTGCCAGTCCAAAGCTTAAAGATAGCATGAGTTGCACTTGAGTTTACTCTAGACATGAACTAGTGCAAATCAAGGCTTTCCTGTTCTACCCTTGGGTTGTCAAGGGTACCAGTGGGCTGCATGTGGATTACCAGCTGCTAAATCAGTGAATCATGAGTGCACTTAGAAGCATCTTTCCCAGACTTTCCTGTCCTATTAGGTATGTAGCACTTCCCTCTAGACCTCCAGCCACTGGTGCCCTCCAGCAGTGTGGATTTAGTTCACAGGGCCTCTTCTTGAACTGGAAATGAAGAGGAAACCAACAGTCTAGTGATGGGGTTTGCCTGGCTTTGTGGGAAGTATGGTCCTTGATCCTACTGCTGTCCTGTCCAAGTCCTTGATCCTGAACTGTCTGTTCCTGTCCAAGTCACTTTCGTGCTCCATCACCACTAAGAAAACTTGAGAAAACTCATAGCTTATGACTCTTTAGACTCATGATGCCTTGTCCACTGTTTCCACATTGACCACAAAAATTTGGCTTGCAAAGCCATGAGGCTTTCACAGTAAAGCCACCAGGATTTGCAAATTTGTTGCTGATTTTTTGACAGATAATATTAGAAATTATGCTCAGTCTTTGAGTGGTTCACAGGAAGTGTGATGTGATGTGATCACATGCTTTTGTTTTCCCGGAGTTATGTGGTGTTGCTGATCCTCACTGGGAGCCAGGACTATGCACAATGTGTTCATGATTTCTAGGTCTGTTTTCTGCAAATTTTGTTTACTTTTAGGCTCATTGTTCTTATGAATGTTCTTATTCATAAGCATGTTCAGTAAAATAGCCATAAACAAACTCCAAAAGGGGCACAAGTAACAATTTATTATGTTTGAATGAACATTTATGGCACATTGAAAAAATATGTTTTCTCTAAATTTGCTGTGCTTTTATTTCCACATCCTTAAAAACAGGGAATAAATACCTACAGTAAAGAAGTTCACAAGGAAACTTAAGTGCTTTATTATACAAAAGCAGAGACATTCTTCAAAATCAAAGGCAGTTTTGCAGTGTCTGAGCGAATTGGATCCTAGAGTAATCTGGTCATTTGGTTCACTGCACATCTCACCCAAACATTACATGATAGGAAATAAAATATGTATTTGTGACAATGTTTGTGAATTAGCCAAAAGAAGTAGAAGAGTTGAAGGGAGACTGCCAGGATTTAGCACTTAAAAAGTTCCCAACTAAGTGATCCTTGTCTTAATAAAGAAGATCCCACCTTTTGGATACATCAGTGATCCCTTGGAGTGATGATGTTCTGAGAGTCCAAGTTGCTTCACAAATTCCACACTGTGCCTGGACATTTCCTGTCTAATTCTCACACCAAAGCATCCTCTTGGGCAACTCAGAACTAAAGTACTGAGACTAGGAGATCTATGGTTTTTGGCACAAGTGGTTTACCTAATAGCAAACACCAATTCAGGTTGCTTGCTTTCCAGATCTCTTTTATCCACTGAGCAACAGCATGTTTCCTGGGAAGCCACTTCTGAGCTCAGCATGGTTGCTGAGACTGCAGTGCTGGGCTGAAAAAGGTCCTTTATGAAATGTGCCACATTTGTCTTGCTTCTTTAATTCAGAAAGATTTGGTTGGAGAAAAATGTCATGGAAGCATAAATGCAGATTTGATAAGTCTGACCTTTCTTTTCTTGCGAACAATAAATGTCAGAAAGCTTAAAATGACAAGCTGGAATGGCTGGAGGTTATTTATGTGTTTAAATATTTAGGCAAGAAACACACTTTGAGACTAAAGTCTAGTTTACATGAGTATTTTGATTTACGACTAAGATGGCCAAGTAGCTTCATGGTTGCCATTATCCTGCTTAGCATGGCTACTCAGAAATTCCCTGTGACAGCATAGGTAGGACTTAGATATCTCTACTTGCAGAAGCTGTGAACTCTGCCAGTTGTAGCGAAGGAGAATCCCCTTCTCTTGTTAGTCAAGTAGGATCTGTGATGTGGTTAAGTGTTCTAAGTATCCAGTAGACAGAGCTGGTGGCTGGCTTCAAACTGACTTCAAACAAGTTTCTAACAGGCATTTCTTTGGCCAAAGAACTTCAGTAGGCAGCTGTAAGAACCGAGTTCTAGTTTGACTTCCAACTTAATTATCTTGCAGCACACAGCTCTGCCACTGACATCTTGTGTGACACGAAATACTTCCCTTTGTGGTAGTTACTTCCTTTGCAAAGCAAGGGTAGTTTTGACTGCTTTTCAACTCTGTTGGTAGATGGTGCTTTTTTGTGGATTAATAATGCTTTTAGTTTCTAAGAACCTGAATAGAGGCAGTAAGGTGCAGTCTGAACTCTCAGCTTTTTAAGAGAGAAGCTAAAAGAGCCAGTATACCATATTGATTTATTCCCATCTCTGCACTGCTAATAGTCAAAGGGCTTCTATTTCCTTCATTTCAGTGACAGCAAACTTAGAGGTTTGGTGGATACTACAAGAAAATCAGTTTCTCTTATATTTTGAAAAATGTTGAGACCTGCCTTTGACTGTTAAAACACTACCTGTCTTAAAGCCAAATAGTCAATTTTCAAATTTAGATTTGAGATTTGAATACTTTGTGAGTCTTTGACCAAGTTTATTTGTACCCTCACGAAAAGTGAGAACGGGATAGGCTATGGCCAGCTGCCCATGTGCTTTTGGAAGCTGCAGCTGGGCACCATCTCCATTTGCAGTGAGGAGCTGCAGGTGTTGGCTGCTGTTGGCTAATGGGGACTGCTGAGCAAACCGAGCACTGTCTGTCCCGGCTGGGAAGGGAGACAAGGGAGACTGTTGTGGAGGCAGTGGGAGAAGGTTTATCCTTTATGGTTTCTTCCTTAAGATATTGGACATTTGCACGGAATGGGGGATTTGAGATTGTTTATAACTTTAGTGGATTACTTCATTCTTCCTGGATTACAGATCGCAAAGTGGAGTTACTAGGCTGAAACCTTTTAAGTAGATGGTTCTAGAAATATAGGATGTCCCCTTTGCAACTTATCTCATCACCTTTACAAGTCTTCAGGTCAGTTTCCAAATCTCAAGAGTTTTCATTGGTATTCCAATGTTTACATCAAGGCAGAAGAACTACCTTTCCTGCCCAAACAAGGGTGTATGCTGAATCCATTTTGGACTGGGATTTCCCTGCAGTAATGCACTGTGAAGAAAGAGGTGCAGGCTCTTTTGGCAAGCTTCTCCCCATTTCCTTACTGGCAACTCTTGCTCGTCTCATATCTTACAAAACCTTGTGATGAAAGGAAACCTTGACTCTATCTTCAAGTTTTACAAGCTGGGCAAAGGAAGAGAAGGCAGCTCTCTCTGTAAGGTGAAGAACAGAGAACATTTGGATGGTGAGTTCAGGGGGAAAAAGCAGGATCCTGCAGTGTGAGGGTGGGAGTACAGAGGTAGATGTCTATGTGTGGATTCTTGTGCTTTGTATTTCTTGATGTCTGTTAGGAAGAGAAAACACTGGTCTTGTTAGACGTACTGGAAATGGTGCTTTTCATATGTCACACTCCTAAGAATTTTATGTTCTTGAAGTTTTCTTTCCAACTCAGCTTTGAAAGCTGGTGTGGTTCTTCTGAACGCAGTTGCGGTAGTGCTTGTGATATGCAGCTGAATATCTGTGACTTCACTTGCTAGAAATCTGTGGTGATGCTTCAGAGCTCTGCAGGTTGCAGCAGACCTCTAATTGCAACTTGTACATTGGCATTTGCCTGCTGTTTCTACTGGCCCTTTGAGTAACGAGTTATCTCGGATGTGTCAGAGTGTCTGGCCTTTTTATAGCCTCTTTCACGTTGGATTCTCAAACTACTTTAAGCCTTATCACCCTAGTGACAATGCTAAGCATTATTATATCTATTTTACAGAGAGATCATAGAAGCCAGGGATGGAAAAAGCATTATTTGATTATGGTAGACTGCAAGCGCTAAACAGAATTTTCTCATATAGAATATACTATACAGGGAAGTCTCTCTCTTTGCTTAAGCCAAAAGGCCAAGAAAGAACAAGAAATTGGAGTTGAGAGTCTCACTAGCTTTCTGGAAATACTGCAGCAGTTATTGGCAAAACTATCTGAGTCCTCTCGTCCACACCACACCTTGTTTGTGACACTCCTCTTTAAATAAAATAATGTGTCACATTGCAAACCTTTTGCAATACTGTTTTCTTCTTAGTTTTGGGATCATCTGTGATCTGCTGAGCCTCTCCCTATCTTCAGACATCACCCTATGGCCCTACCCTTTGTAGGGCAGTGTATGTCAGCATTACAGACCGTGATGCAATGGTTATTTTCAAGGGCTGCTTCATTATTGATGCTAATTAAACTTGAAACTAATGAGAAAGGATTACTTTTCAGGGCTGGAAAGGAGGCCAGAATAGTTATTATAGGTTAATTATTCTTCTAAAAGACTCGTTTTAAGTAACAATTCATTTTGTCAACTTTTTTCTTACATTGTACAAGAGCCTTGTTTGAAGAGGTTTCAAAATATAATTGCTGCACTGACCTCATCTAGCTCTCAATCAGTAATCCCCTTCCATCAGCAAAAGGTTAATAAAATCTTTAAGGAAAGGAATTTGGTGCCTTATCTATGTGTAGACGATTTAGAATAGGTCTCCCTGCAAGTATTTCCTATTACCCTTCTGCATGATTTCTTTGGCATACTTTTTAGGTTTGAAAAATGTTGCATTTCATAAAGCTTCCAAATTTTAATGGTTGCTTTGCAAAACAGGTGCATTACAGAGGCAGGGAGTGAATCTATTCTGGGTTGGCTGAGAATTGGTACGTAAGACCACACTTCTTTGTTCTCAGAGATTTACAGCCTGTGGTGAACCTTAAAAATCTGTCCTCGCCTTGCAGACACTGGGGTGTCCATAGCATGATTAGTATTTGCTAAGTAACCAAGGGAGGAGATGGGATTTGTTTTACATGGGAGCCAATGGAAGCCAATCTCTTTCTGGCTGGGAAGCACAGAAGGGGCTTTTGAAGGGGAGGACACGCACTTGTCCACTTTGCTCCTTCCCAGCTGTTATGTCGACCCTTCTTTCTTCCTGGTTCTTTGTAGAGATGAGTAATGGCTTCAGACTGTTGCAATATCATACTGCAAAAAGGGTAAGGCAGAGCTCCATTAGTGATATTGTGAGTGCTGAAAGCTGAATAAAATCACAGAATTGTGTAAGTTGGAAAAGATCTCTAAGATCACCAAGTCCAACTGTTAACCCAGGACTGCCAAGTCCACCACTAAACCATGTCCCTAAGTGCCGCCGACCGCTGCTGAAGGGCCAATGATGCCTTCAGGGTGCCGCGACCTTCCATTCAGAGTCATCCTCAAAAGGACACCTTGGGTCCCCGGGTGGCACAGGCAGTCCCTGTGATTAGCTCTTTTGTGAAGGCTGCAGTGGCAGCCCGGCTATGCAGCCCAGTGATTTCAGAGAGGAGAGCTGTGAGAACAGCTCTCCTGGCAGCTCCTCAGGCTGGCTTCTTCCCCAGGTGACACATGAACAAGCAGGAGGCAAGGGTCTTCCAGCGATCTTTGCTCTTCAGGATCCAATGACTGAAGGACCCTGAGGACCTCAGACAGCTGGATTAAATACATAACTCATGGGGTGGGGTTTGCAATTTAAACCAATCAGGGGAAGAATTGAGAAAGTAACCAATGGGATGAAGGATCCAAAATGAACCGGTAGGGATAGGGAAAAACCTGGAAGTACAAACAGAACCAGTGGGGGCTTGGGAATTAACATAACAGCAAGTGTTCCTGGAGTTTTTCCACACTTTCTCTCCCTCACCACGGTGTGGGCCTCAGGAAGACTCCGGATAAGGAGTTCACTTGGTTTAGATTCTGTTCTCTTTCCAAAGGAGAGAATATTTCCACATGCGGGCCTCAAGGGCTTGCACACCTAAATGCCACATCTGCACATTTTTTGAACGCTTTCAGGGATGGTGATTCCACCATTCCCTGGGCAGCCACTTCTTGTGCTTGATAATCCTATCAGTGGAAAGAGTTTTCCAGTTTAAACCCCCCCTAGCACAACTTAAGGCTGTTTCCTCTCGATCTGTCTGTTGTTACCTTGGAGAAGAGATGGACCCTTACCTGGCTACACCCTCCTTTCAGGGAGTTGTAGAGAGTGATAAGGTCACCCCTGAGCTTCCTCTTCTCCAGGTTGAGCCCCCGCAGCTCCCTCAGCTGCTCCTCATCAGACTTGTGCCCCAGACCCTTCCCCAGTCCCGTTGTCCTTCTCTGGAGTCTCTCCAGCCCCTCTGTGTTTCCTATAGGGAGGGGCACAGAACTGGACACAGCACTTGAGGTGTGGCCTCACCAGTGCCAAGTACAGGGGGACAATCTCTGCCCCAGTCCTGCTGGCTGCACTGGCTGATGCAGCCCAGGTGCCATTGTCCTTCTTGGCCTCCTGTGGAACAGGTCCTTTCCCTCTGGACAGCTTTCCAGCCACACTTCTGCAACACAGCACTGCAGGGTGTTGTTGTGACCCAGGAGTTGTGACCTGGCACTTCACCTTGCTGGCCCTCATACAGTTGGTCTGGGCGCATCAGTCCAGCCTATCCAGATCCTCTGTTTTTCTGGACAGGAAGGAATGCAATCTTTATTAGCTGTAAATGTTAGGGCAGCTTATGTGCTCCATTGACCAGTGGCCTGATGCCTTCTGTCAGGGCACCTGCTTTGCATCTAGTATTGATGTGAGGGCTGTGGATGAAGGTGATGCTGTGAGCAGCAAGGCCTCACATGGAGCAGGATGCTATGACTTTGTGAAAACCCTTACCCACTAACTCCACATTTCAATCTATCTTAAAAGGGCAGCATTCACCAGGCCTGAGTTCAACCAAAGTTACATCCTCCATCTGGGTGCTGGTATCAAGTTCAAAGATAAAACACCCTCTGAGTAATCACTTTTGCCACTGGGCTCTGCTTGGGCCAGCTCATAGGATTTGGGATAATATTTGAAGTGCTGCGTCCCTTTTGTGATTAAGGTTTTAAATCTCGCAAAGATTGGTTGAAAGCTCAATGTTTCCTTCTTCCCTTTACCAGCCTACTGTCCTTTATCTCTTGAAACAAAGCAGCATTAACTTTTAAGATCTGATTCAATAACATTTTATGGATAATAATTATGACTGATATTAAGCCTTCAGCAACCAGTCTGTACAGAGACTTAATGTATTGAGGTTTATTACCGCTGTAACCTATCTTTTTACATTGGTTGTAAAGCAGGATCAACTATACTGATAAGAGGAAAGAGAAGCATCAATGAACTCTTTGCCTCTGCTTCTCTGCAGGGTGTTCATATTCTTGCCACTTAATATTGCTGGCACGGTAGGAGTTTGCTGGTGAAGAGTTTTTGTTTACAGAGTCTGTTTGTGCAATTGCAGAATGAATGAATGAATGAGCTGCAGCAATCCTATGCTGGGGAAAGGAATCTATTACTGGATAGACCCTGGAGATCAATTGATCATCCTTCCCCTTTTAATAATGGGTGTGAGAATGTAAAGTTTATAGACATGAGCTCAACGGCTTTCTCTAAGGCTTATCCCAATAATGGAAGCTCTTAAATATATAAAACTTCTTTAGACACCCCATATTAGTGTTTTTCTCCCAGAAGTTTCCCAGTTTCCTTGATCTCATCAGGATATAGTTGTATGTACACATCATAACAATGAATGGAGATGGTCCCTAAACCAAACTGAAGACCAGGCTGAGCTAAAGAAAACTCTGCGCACAGTGCTCTAAATATAAATTACCGTATGAGAAAGGAAATTCACCTTAGTTTCCATATGGAGTCTTCAAGGAAAGTTCTCCTGTTGTATTAGCACTGAAAGAGTCACCTGAAGGACCCAAGACTGGGTCCTTGCTCAGCTGAACTTTGTGATGTTCATGCATCATTAACTGTAGCTGTATTTTGTAGTTGCCTTTTTTGCCTTGCGTCTCCTCATAACTTTATAAGAAATCTACCTCCTTGGTAAGTTCAAATAAGATGCTGGCTGCTTATGTCCTTTTTGCCTTTTTGATGGGAAAGCAGAAGGGAATTCTAAAGTGCTCTGGGAGCTACATGGAGGCCTTGCTTTGACATCTCTAAATATGTGAGTAATGGGGTGCTTAGAACTGATTTTACGTGTGATGGATGCTCAACAATAAGGAATCACAAATTGTGAGCAGCAGAGCTTGGAGAGGAGAGCTGCTCAACAAGATTAATGGGAAGGGAGACCTTTAGTGTAATGAAAGACAGTTCCAGCTTGAAAAGAGACAATGCCACACTAGATCGAGTCTTGAGGATTTGGACAGTCAGGTTTCCTCTGTGCCTTTGTAGAGCCCCTTCCTAGGCAGGGAACACTGAAGAGCTGCAAGAGAAGTGCACTTAAGTTCCTATTTCACTTGCAAGTGAGTACACTGGTGCACCAAGGGAGCAGATTTTCCAAGGGATGTCTGTCAAGCAGGGGATTGAAGGAAAATTAGGGGTGTTGAAGGAAAATTAGGAATTTCTTATTGTTCTAAGAAGTGCATGCTGATAAGAAAATCAGGATAAGACTGCAGCAGACTGTACTGGGGTCTGAGCACTGCAGGGTTTATTTTGCAACCATTTTCCTGTGGAGAAATGGCCTTAGACAAATCACACAAGTGAAGCCTAAATGGAAAAAAACCCCAACTTTTGTCTGCTTTCAATTAGATAGTAATTATGTTATTATTAGAAGAAATATCAAGTTTAAAAGAAAACTAATATCTCTGTACTCAAATAATAAAAAAACCTAACAGGTGAAAGTGTAGCTCATCTGTCCCTTCCATTCTAAGTTGAAAGCTGCTATTAACTCTGGATATCATGACTAAAGGAGTATGAACAGTGAGCAGAATTAGCAAAATGTCAGTGGAGCTGGCTGCAGGATCATTGTTATGACTGCAACTGTTATTCTCTGTCTCTGACAAGGATAATAGTGTGTGGAAATGAAGCCAGCAAACATGTAAAATACATCTAAATATAGAGGACAAACAGAAAATAATAACTGGACCAGTAATCAGATGCTGAAGGCCTTATCTGTTAGTACAGTGGCTTGAAAGATAGCAATGCTGGTAGATAAACATTAGGAGGACTATGAAGCTGAGGATAAATAGAGCAATATCCTCTAAACAGAAAAGAGCTGAAGCATAAGACCCTGGAAAGACATTCAGGACTTATTGCTTGAGAAAGATCCCTAAAGCTGTCAAGCAGATGTGCAGCTGGCAAGTAGATGACTTGCTGGGACATTGACTGAAATGGTAGAAGGAATAAATCAGAGGGGATTGCATTAGTGTAACTGAAGGCAGTACATTACTTGCTTTTGAAGCATAGTGTCCTGTGGAGAAAGCAATGACTGTCATCCCATAAGTGTGATCAAACTGAGGGGAGACACATCCCAGATTTAGGCTGTAGCATAGTCAGGGGTTTCTCTTCCTAGCACACATAAATTTCAGGTTTTCCTGAAAGGCTTTAGACTAGAGTTTGATAGGAGGTGTAAGGGGTTGATCCTAAGCCTACTGAAGCCAATGACATCTCCGCATTGTACATCTGCTTCCCTCTCCTGCTCTCGGGTACAGACAAACTGGGCAAAAACCACCTTTTCTGCTCTTTGCTATTGGGCCATCTGCTGTGAGGGCAGAGGGAGGCACAGCACATCTCAAGTTTTGTGTCAGAAGATAAAAAATAGAACTTATTTTCAACCTGGCATTTTTTGTCAGCACTTATTCTAGGTGGAGATGCAAAAGAAGGCCTTGGTGCTAAGTGTAGTGGTTGGAACATTGGTGTCTATGCTGCAGATCAAATGGGCATGGGAGATACTAAGAACTCTTGTTCTTGAATTCTTATGGTTTTGTGGAAGGGGCTTTTGGGCACACACTGTAGGGTGTGTGTTAGCCATTAAACATCAAACTTCCTGCTCTTAGATCTTTGGTGTTGTATGTCTGGGTTTTGAGATGAATTAAAACAGGGAAGCATCAACCCAGTAAGGGGAATGATGGCATGAGAACACTCTAGTGTGAGTAAAGGGGAAAACAGCTTTCCAGAGTTCAGTGACAGGAGGAAGGTGCTTGTCAGGCTTACCAGAATATGGTAAAGAAAGAAAGAAAGAAAAGAAATGGAAGTTCTTATAGTCACTTCTTAAAATGTTTACATCCACTGTTCATTAAGTATTGCATCCTTGAAGATCTAGTTTCAAGTTCTTTACTTTTATTAAAATGAAATTATATTTGATTTACCCCAAGGTGTTGTATGAACGAACAGGCCAGGCAGGACTCCAAACTGAGGGTGAGCACCTTTTTCACTCTGCCTGTGCTACTGTGGTCATGCCCTCACAGTGAGGCGCTTTTGCATGGTATCCCAGACTTGAAATTGAACAGGTTAATGAATTTGCCCTTGCTGCCCCATGAAAAAGTTCTCAGTATATGATACTAAAATTATTTCAAACACTCTTTTGCCACGTAAAAGTTTGAAAATAAGTTATTTTTCAAAATAGGCGTTGAGAAAGGAAAAACGAGACAATATCCTTTCTGAAAAGAAAAAAACAATTGGATTGAGATGTCCATCTGAAGGGAGAAGGTGATTTTTACTCCAGAAGGGATAGAAAATGTCTTGTTCCTACCTCTAAAATCCTTTCCAATGTAGCTGTGATAGTCAAACCCATGTGCAAAGATAAAGAGCTGAGGTATGATCTTGTCTCTTAACATGTCTTTTATCATCACTCTTATCTCTTCCTCCAGAAATACTTGAGGATGGTAGAATGGGGTTCAGATTAAAGTGCCCAACAGAAGGAAAAATAATAGGAAGGTCAGACTAGATTCTATTAAAGTCACATCAGCAGAATTACCAGAAGGAAGAACAGGCAAAGTACCTAAATGAAAATTCTTATACAAACTAGCTATAACTAATTAAAAGTGTCTTTAATCTTCTGTGTTAGTTCAATCTGGAATAATTGAGAACTTTTCTTTCCTAGTCTCTAAGCTGGTCCATTGATTGTTTCTGTGGAGTAATATCCTGAGGCACATCTGTTTTATTCATAATTTTGGTTTCATGGCAAGACCAAGACTTTTTTCTCACGGATGCACTGTGTGCCATTTTAGTATAAACTTGGATTCCGTCTCAGTGTTGCCCATAAGAAGATAAGTTTTATGTGGCAATTTTTGAGCTGCTCCACACACATCTCTAGTCTAGTAATGAAAGCCTGACTTTCAGCGTGGCTTTGAGAACATGGTGCTGTCTAAAGCCTTATCACTGACCTCCCAACCCTGGTCACTGCTTTTCTAAAGAAAGTGATCTCTCTCCAGAGCCTCATGGGCCCTTCCATTATCCTGCAACGATCGCAGTGTCTCTTGAGAACAGAGTCCTGCAAGGTCCAGAAGCAGGTCTGTTTTCTCTGGGTAAAACACAAGTATCTTGTGCCTCTCTGTAGCATCTATTATTGGTACAGATTGCTGGGGTCACACACAGGGGTTTCAGATGTTCCTTTCAGTTCCACACCTAAGGACAGAGAAGGTGCTTGACTTCTGGAGCTGCAGTTCTGTGGAGGCTCTGTTCTGCAATTCACCTCTTGCAAACTGTTGCAGGTAAAATCCTCCTGGATCAGAGCCAAGGCTAGAGCAGGTGCAGCAGAGAGCTCTAATGACCTGAATCTCAGATGTCTTAAATGCAGAAACCAGATAAGCTTTATTTTCCAGAAAAATTCATTTGTTTCTTTTTGCCACAGGGTTTTCTGCTAAGGCCTTTTTTCCTATCTGAGCAAGCTAGGTTCTGTGTTATGATTCTGTACTACAGCAAATAGGAATCCTTTCCCAAAACAGCCTCTTCTTCCAAAAAGGCTGGCTACAGTGGAAGTTGTGCCTTGATGTGACTGACAGTGTCATGACTTGATCATACACAGATCTGCCTTGTTGTGACTTTCTCTGCAGGTTCCTTCTCAAGTTCTTTTTTTTGTATTGCATTCTGAACAAGTAGCTCTTCTCATAAAGTCACTTCATAAAAGCAGTGTGTGTAGCTCTTCTGAGTAGCACTAAATCTGTGACAAACCTAAGGGAGGTTCCACAGAAAGGTGATAAAATACTGACTTGTCAACTATTTTGCTGGCTAAATAGGAAATGCAGCCGGCAGCTTTACCCTTTAAACTGGAGAGAGATAAGGGCAGTTGCACTGTTTCCCACTCAGCCACAATCATCCCTAAAATGAAGGGTCACTTTGTTTTTCAAACTGATGTCTCAGTAGTGAAAGACTCCATTTTTCACTAATATTCATGCTTATTCCTGTGCTATTCAATTACTGAAGATATTCACTAATGAACTAAACAACTAAGATTTCACCTGTTAACCATCTTCCTTGAAATACAGTTTTTAAAATGTTTGTATTAGGAGCTGCTGAGGAGGTCAACACAAGTAAGACTGACACCCAAGAAAATAACAAATTGCTAGGGTTGAGAGATGTGGAGGGTGAAGTTTTGTAGCAGTTGCATGGTCCTTCATGATTCTCATTTTTCAGTAAAATAATGACAATTGATAAACCTTGTGATATTGCAGAAGGAAAAAGGGAAGAGAAGTGAATGTGGCTTTTTCCCTGAGGCATTGTGCTGAATGCATTGTGCTGTATTTTGAGTCATTGAGAAATATCTCTGATACTGCAGGGAAGATGAGGGATTCTGACCTTCTCTTCTTTGATGTTGGAACACTTCATGGCATTCACTTTGTTCTTTTCTTCTCCTTTTTTGGTGTCTAGTGTGATGTACTTGTTAGTGCTGATGAATGCATGCTGCTACCCCAGTGAAACCCAGCAGTGAGTCACAGCCTGGTGCCTGCCATGTCACTGTTTGGCCATGGGTGACAACGGGTGGCAGTGAGCTCCCCCAGGTCACTGCAGCACTCATGCCCCAGTCAAAACTCTGTGTCTGTAATAGAGTGGCAGCTGAGCAAGGCCTAAACATCATGGCTTTCCTCCCTACCTGGATGAGAAAGGTGAAATGCAAACATCTGTACCATTGCAGTTTGGTTGGGAGCTGCAGAAAAGCTTCTTGGCACACCAAAAACTTAAAATCTTTTGTCTTTGCAATTCCTAAAGAGGTTCAGAACTCCCCTTCACCCTCACCCTCAACGATTCTGTGATTCTGGGCTGCAGACATCATCAAATAGAATTTGGTTGGGATTTTTTTAGGGTAGCTTGAGCTGTGCTGTGTTACCCTGTGATACACGTTCTTAGCTGTATTATTCTCTCTTTTTGTGAATGCCAGCAAACTGAGTATATCTGCTTGGAATATTAGGCTGAGATTTATGGTACTCTGCATACGTGATTGCTCGCCACGCACGTCAGCAGAGTAAAGCAGTGCCTCTCATTAGGGAGCTGACAGATTTTTGACAAGATTGTCGAATCCCGAGTCATGCATGAGTTCTCTAACTGCTTTTGGGCACAGCCTGGGTGTCTGCTTGTTACACAGGACGAGTATTTGGCTCACTCAACAGACAGCAGGTCATCCCATTGACACCTGCCCGCTCTGTTAACAGATCAGTGAACCTGCTGCTGTCTAATGTTTCTATGATAATGCAACACAGTTGAGAATTGATTTATAAAATGCAGGTCACTCAGTAGATGCAGCAGTCAGTGAGGGAGCACAAGGTGACAGTGAAACAATTCAGATTACCAAGTGGGGGCATTGCAGCTTCTTGTGCTCTAATTGCATCTCTCCAGATGTTCTTATGATGTGCAGGAGATACCAAGCAGTCTCTAGGCATAACTGTATTTCACTGTTCAGCTTTCCAAACACTCTTCTGTGGTCTGTAGAGAAGAGAGAATTTAAGGACCCAAGCCTTTTCATCTTCTGTACTGTCAAATAAACTCTGTCATTCTGAAGTAATATTTCCCAGGCATATTTTTTTCTTCATAGATTTCTTTTCACATTAAGATCAGCAAAAGCTCTTTCTGGGAAGCCTGATTAAAAATGCAGTTCCTCCCAGGAAAGGAAAGAAAAGAAAATAACATTTTTGGCATCAAAAGAGATCACAAAATTATCATAAAAAAATGAAATTAATTTTGAAGATTATGTATTGCAGCAAAGTAGGTAGACGTGACCTCAGGGCTTTCTGCTGTTTTGAAATAGTTTGTGGGTTTTTTGAATAGACATCTGCTAAGAGTATAGGTAACAAAGACTCTCAGAGACAAGAAATATCCTGCATTTAGATTAGCTTCAAGAAACTGAGGAAGATATCTAGTTTCTTTGAGAAATTTACTCTTGTCCATATACTAAAAATGAACCAGCAAGCAAAAAATCCCCACCCAAAACCCAAACAAAACCCTCCAACAAATACCCTAAAAAACTGCTCTTTCTCTTCTGCTCTAAGCATTACTGGCAATGCAAACACAGGTGGCTTCCAGCTCTGTTGCAAACCTTTGCCTCTCTGCATCAGAGTGGGGCATTAGCAAGTCAGGGTTTGGATGTTCAAGCACTGCTTTTCCTCTCTTGAGCTGGGTTGTTTTCTTCTGGGGTGCTATAGTTAACCATGTTAACTATAGTTAACCAACTGCCTTCATTCTACTTGGGCCTTGACTCTGTTAAAGAAAGAGAGAAAATCTCAGGAAAAGAATTTGGGCTTTTTGATATTTTACAGAAGGTTTGGAAGAAAGGATTCCAGTGGCTTCAGATGTTACCTTCTATACTGCATATGACCAAAGTCTTTTCAGTGTCCTTTTTATAAACATGTTTCCAGTGCAGAACAAGAAAGATGGAGAGAGACTGTTTATAAGAGCATGTACCAGACAAGGAGGAATGGCTTCAGGCTGAAAAAGAGGAAGTTTAGGTTAGATATGAGGAAGAAGTGGTGAGGCACTGGCACAGGTTGCCCAGAGAAGCTGTGGATGCCCCATCCCTAGAGGTGTTCAAGGCCAGGTTGGATGAAGCTCTCAGCAACCTGGTCTAGTGAAATATATCCCCACCCATGACAATGAGGTTGGAGCTAGATGATCTTCCAAACAAACCGGTTTATTATTTTCTTAACTTTAGAGAAAAATTAAACTAGTAAGATGTATGTCATTGTGTTTTGACAGCCTGAATTCTTTGTAACACCGTAACATTGAATTGTCTCACCTCCATCCCTAACCAACCCCTCTCATGTTTCCTCCTCAAACATCCTTTCAAATACACATACATTTCACAGGAATAGAATATAGCAAATAGAAAAGCAAAAAATAATGGTGCTTCCCTGAGGCCCATGCTTTATCAATAACTTTTATAAAGTGTGTTTTGCATCCTGAGATGTGTCTAGCATTCCAGCATTGCATACCTGGAAGGCAACAGTGACTGTCTTTCCAGTGTCTTTAATCAATCATGTAAGATGAGTTGTGTAAAATCCAACTGACCCTTCTATAATAACTAGGGGAAAATAGCTTTGAATTGTCATTTTGATAAATTTTGGAGTATTGGCAGTGTTCTAGGCTATGGAGCCAGGCATGCAAGCCTTTCATCTGTCAGTGTCATTATGAAATATCTTAAAAGAACAGGGGGAATAGTGATTCGATAAATCTTATCTCCATGAATGAGTGGATTTTGCGTGGTTTCATAATCTACTGAACTCTAATAGCCTATATCCTTTGCTTCAAAAATAGCTGTTAGAGCAAGGTGTTTGATGAGTCTGTGTACTGTTTTCCTGCAACCCCTTAGATTTGTTTATGTCAATGAATGACTTTCAGTAGTGAATACCATAGGAATTATTTGCCTGTGTGGTGCCTGCATACTTTTAACTATTTATTATGTGATAAAACCAAATCTTTTGCTCTTCCCCATGTTTCTCTGTAAGGTAGAATACCAAAGGCAGGTGCGGTACCTTTCACAGCAGCATTCCAAGAAAAAATTCAAAACTAGGTGAAATCACTTTTGTTACATGTGGTACCAAATAAAATGCTGGTATTAGGATCCTATCTAATGTCTACTACATGGTTGGGGCCTATACTGATAATTTAGTGCAGTCTGAGGACCTGATGTGTTTTATTGCAGTCAGTCTTGACTATGTGTCAGTTTTAGTACAAATTGGAAGTTGAGTTCATAGCTTCACATACACTGTTGTTTAAATGCAAATAAAAATGGTATTTGAAATTAAAACAAACTTCCATAATAAGAAGGGACAAAACTCCCATTTGCCACTTGTGTTACCATTTCTTTTTTGGGGAAAAGGCAGAAGAGAAGAGGAAGAGTGGAAAGGAGAGAAGTGTTGCCTTACTGTTGGTGAGAATCAGACTGTCATGCAAGTTCCTGTCCCAAATCCAGGCTATTTCTGGCAAAATAGCATGGGCAGTGCTACAAATGCCAAAACCCCCAAGTTCAATCATAGAAATTCCATGTGAAAAGACCCTGGTTTCTGGCTAAATGGTTTTTAGGGTTTCCCATTAAAAAGCAGATCATTATTTGAATTATTTTAGGGATATCTGACTCTTCTAGACTATTAAACATTCTCTGCAGTTTCATGTTGAGTCACACGTTGTGACCACTCTTCGTACTGAGGCCAGGGGAGTAGTGTCTCTATGAGATTTTTTTTTCCCAGAGAAGCTGCAGGTGGTGGGCAGGACTTAGTGAACAATGAAAGTATCTATGTAAAGACACTGGGAACATATGTGGTAGCACAGGGGTGAGTTGGTGGGCTGCCAGGTGGGAATGAGAGTGTCTATCTGAGTTTTTGTTTCTTTCCTCTTTGGTGGAGATAATAGAGCCGGGGCTTATTAGAACAGATTTACCATGCTTGCATTTTATGGCTGTGATGTGTCCTTGTGCTGTGGTTGGCAGAGTTTTCTAGGTGGTGTCTTGTATTTGAGGAATGATCCTTATTTTCCTGAACATTTCCACGTAGCACTGGCAAAACAGGATTATTATTTTCTACCAATGATAGTGTTCCCTCATGCTCTGAAAGTCTGGACAAACATAGCATTTCCTCAATATGTGTCCAGACAAAGCATTAGTACAAACATTAGAATCTTTGCCAAGAAGTGAAAAAAAAAAGTGCAGCAGTGTCATTTGAGAGGAAATTCAAGCTGAGTTTTAGTATATCATTATTTAATTTAATTAATATAAACACAACTGTGATTATTTTTTTCACTAATTCAGCTTGTTTTTAACCGCCAGCTTACATTTGTATGACTGTGTTTTCAAAAATGAGGCAGCTTAGTTTGCTGGTGAATTAGAAGTTCACAGAGTAACTTGGTAGCAAAGAGCAAATCGAGGTGGTGTTTTGAGCAGAGTGCAGAGAAAGTCTCGACATGAGAGAAATATGAAGAGGCAGCAGCCGTGTCCTGACAGCGCTGATGAATGGCAGGTGGCCACAAGCCCGACTGCTTCTCTTTGGTTGCTGCTGGTGATTCGCAGGCAGGTGGGTGAGGATGTTAAAGGCCTGACACATGGAGTGACAGATACCCTCAGTGCTCGTGTGCACAGCGCACTGGCATGGCTTAAAATAGAGCCAGCTGCATGCATAATTAAGGAGGAATAATTGCAATGCACTTACGTAAATTATCTTGTGGTTCGTCTCTCCCACCCTCCCACCCCGCTCAGTGTTTCCATCAGGAAGGTCCTGTAGTCAAAGATTCACCTAATCAGTGTTGAACACTAAAATATTATATTTGGAGCAACAAAAAATTAGGTTTTTTCTGTAAGAGAATAAGAACAACATTGAATGACAGAAATACACGGCTCCAAAGTGTGTAGGAGTAGATGCTGATAATCTGGCAGTTCGTTCTACAAACAAAAATTAATTTTAGAAACCTGCATGTGAATTTAGTAGTTCTGTCATTCTTGCTGTCTTGTAACTCAGATAAATATCTTATATTTTCTGCTAGCTGAAATTCTGCCTACATAAGCTTTTCCATTCAGCCTTGTTAGAATCATTCTGGCAATATATGACTGTGAATTTAACCTCGTTTTTGTTGGTACTAATTATAAGTTATATGGTATTTTTACTTTCTTTGGGAGAAACACAAAAACTCTATTCCATATATAGTGGTTTTATATATCTCCCGGATGACTGTTCTGGATGCATCTGGAGCATTGTTTTCAGTAAAATATTCTTTCACTCCCCTTTGCTCATATTCCCCTTTCTTTCTAAATTGAATAAAACTCTGCATATAGTTCTAACAAATTACTGTATTCCCAGATCACTGGTGACTGCATGCATCAGATTCAAAAACAATGGTCCAGAAACTAGAGGATATATTTCATTGTTTGGCAAGTTTGTAAAATGCTCATACTGGCCATTCAGTTTTCTCAGTACATGATTGATCACATAGCACAGATGATAACCTTCAAAAGTTCTGATGCACTCCAAGTTCCTAAATCCTGGACTCAATTTGCAGAGCTGTAACACAAGTGGTGGTATGACCAGCTCCTGTATCTGAGACCTCATTCTTGCTTTTATAGGATTACTTTTAGGAGCAGCTAGGAATTGAGTCACCCTTAGCTCACACAGTCGCTGGACTGTGCTGAGACTGCTCTGGAGAGTGCAAGCCGTGGTGTGAGGGTCTTGGGAGAACAATTGCCTGTTTGCACTTTTCAATCAACCTGTGTTAAATACTGAGTATGCCACTTGCCACTGTCAGAGGTCGATTGTTTGTAATTATCCTGGATCTAGTCTGGACTTAGGCTCTTACCATGCAGTTTTTTTTTCCTGACTTTAATTATTCTTTTGGAACATGAGAAGCGTGCAGCAAAAAAGAAACATGATTACTGCACGACCTCCCCACAGAAATTCATCTGCTTTCCCCTAAGATGGAAAGCAGGAGGTCAAGAAACAGAGAAGGCAGCAAAGCAGAAAAAGTAGCATAAAGCAGGACATGCACATTCTGTGCTACATTCTACCATCAAAGCCCTGGCAAAAGTAAAACATCAAGTAGTATATGAAGCATGACCATTGATTTCTATTTCATACTCTCTACCTTTTTTGCACTTAGGGACAGGTGAATTCAAAATATTTATGGTTGACTGTACAGCAAATGCTGGAATAAGCCTTTCCCTGCTCCTTTTGTGTTGCAGTGTCCTAACATGCAGAGCTTGTGAAACTTCGGAATGTATTTGAAAAAGATATGAGATGTGGTGCAATAATGTGAAACTCTGAGGTGGGAAGAGTTCCTCTCATGCAGCAATCATCAGTAAATCTATTCAGTGCTTCATCGACCTCACTTTAAATTTGATTATCTCCCCTCAGAGCTGGTGGTGGTGGTCTGTACAACTGTTTTTGAATAGTGGGTCCAAGGGAAGACATTTTCCCTTGAAAGCTGGCAATATGTTGAAATAACTGAGGCTCTGTGTAAGTGCCCAATGCCATATCCATATTGTGGATATGCAGTAGTAAGTCTAAATTAATAACAAGCATGGAAGTGCTGATATCACATTTTAGTACATGGGATGGTGTAAAACGTTATCACGTACCAAAAAGGCATGGTGGAAAAGCTACTGAAAGGATTAATTTAGATGCAGTGTTTTGAAGAGGCATCTTGCAGCACTCTAATATTATTGGAGTCCAGATCACAGTGCCTATAGAAAATGTTGCCCAAAACTTTCCATTTTTAATATCCTTTGATTGCTTATAATTTTCAGCCTTTAAAGCATAAGAAAAGAGATTTCTCCATGCTGATCATCTGCCAAAAACTCTTTTTGAGTAGTGTTTCAGCTAGGACATCTTATCCTCCTTCTCTCTCTCTCTCTGTGTCTCAAAAAAAAAAAAAAAAAAAAAAAAAAAAAAAAAAAAAAAAAAAAAAAAAAAAAAAAAAAAGAAAAAAAAAAAAAGAAAAAAAAAAGCATATTAAGGTATTTTATTATGGGAAAACTTAAATTCTAAAGGAATTGATAACCAAGCCCCTGTACTCTCTTTGAGTTGGGAAAGGTGGAGCTAGTGTTGCAATAGAAGGACTGCTGGGCAATGTGAGCAGCAGCAAAATCTCACTACCTGCAAGATATAAATGAAAAACTAGGAACAGTTTTGCCACCTTTGGTCTTCCAAAAGGCTGGCAGCAGTTTTAAAACAATGTATTGATTAAAAGGAATTGCTTGTTCAACAAAGTAAGATATGAAAAAGTCATGTGAACTATATGCCAAATTTCCCCATCACACATCAAGTGTTAGATCTTCCAAAGTAGTTGATCTGAATCTATTTTAGGAAAACGTAATTGGGATGGAGCTGGTTAATTTGACGGCATCAATTTAATCAATGTCTAATATTTGCTTTGTTTTGTGTATGTGTTTTAAATGAACAAAGTGAAAACGCAAAAAAAAAAAAAAAAAGGACATCTGCAAATAATGAGATTAAAATCAATCAAGGTCGAGTTTAGAAAAAGTTGCTGGGCTTCCATCTAATAGAGTTTTCTGAGAATTGCAGCTTCAAACTGCAGTGACATAACCAGTTTCCACAGGAGTGATTTTTATGTGTATGCCCACATGCCAGGGTGAGGTGAATGTAGCTCTTACACACAGTGCTGGTTTTCCCCCTCCATTTTTGTTGAGTTAGATCTGACATTGCATTTGCCACTTCTATGGACAGCTTCTGTTTGTGTCTAAGAGCAAAGATCTGAAAGGTCACGGCAGCCGTGGATAATGCTTCTTTCTATTTCCCATAACATTAATCCATTTGGGGAAGTCAAAGCTTCATGAATTGCTTATCAAGAGCTTTTAGTTTGCAGTTCTTAGTTTACTGTTTGAAGTCTGATTTATGCTGTAATCTCCATTTTATATAGATAATCTATTAAACAGCCCTAATAACTGGAACAGCTAAAAGTTTCTGCCCTCACACTTATTGCCTGTTCATGTACTGAATTTGTCTTTAAGAAAATTGGAGCCCTAAGCTAGATACTAGTAAATTAACCCAGTTTCTAATCTTCCTACGTGGTTTTAAATAATATATTAGTCCAGAAATTATTTGGGCATAAGTATTAGCTGTTAATGTATAAATTCAGTGTATAATTCATTAATCAGATGAATAATTTCCAAAGTATCAACAGAAGTAAAGACATTCTTAAGAGATGTGTATTTGTATGCATATGAACATTATAATGTATAAAATTATCATCCTAATATTCTATTGTGGCTTGTGTTTGATACAAATACTGCACAAAATGCAACCAAACATTTGCCTCTGCTCTCTGTTGGCTTTATTTTTTTTTTGATTGAAGCACATATACATACCCTAAAATAGGTTGAAGCTCTAGAGGTTGGAATTAACAGCCATTTAAGATAAACTTTTACAGATCTTCTTGAAGGCAAGGCTAAGTCTGTCTCCCAGTAGGAGACTCTTCCTTTTGGGTGTCCTTGTTTTAGTTTGTTTATCTATCTAGCCTGACTTGCATAACTATGTCCATGTTTTGGTTCTTTTTCTGAACTCTCTGTAATATTCTTTATTCATGAACAAGGGATACATCTTTCTCATTTGATATATATTTGGATGTCCTGGAAGTTCTGTGACATTCCAAATGACGATTAATGTTCCTGTATAATTTATTTCTCTCCTTCTTTGGTGAAATAGCTTTTTTTCAAATACCACCTCTACCTCTGGAAAAAGATGAACAAATGCAGGCCCTGGAATGGGTACAATGCCTTTTTTATTACTTAAACAGCTTCTGAATGAGGCTCCTCATTCTACATGTGGAGGAGATCTAATCATACTGGTAGGTAGCTGCAATCTTTAATCGTCTATTGAGGTATTCTTGATCTTGTGAAATTTGGTGATTATTTTTGAGGGTCAGGCCAAGGGAAAAAAAAATCTGATCAGGTCTTGTACAGTTTTTTTAAAGAAAGGCCTGCGAGTCTGCAATTGCCCTGTGGTATGTTCATAAGTAAGCCATCAAAAGGCCCTGTGTCCAGCTGTCCCTGGCAGCTATAAAATGGTAGTTTTTTGAAATGTTGTGAGATTTTTGTCAAGGTAAACAGAATTCTGGAAAACCTTGACTCTATGCAGTACAGAGTGATAGGTATTGAAGATTATGTATGGCTAGCCAGAGGATGGCTGAGAAAATTCCCCCCAGATGAAGGAAAAGTCCGTAGAGATATCTATGTAACATTTCAACATGAAGAAAAAAAATTCCCCTAAATAGTTGAAATGAAAACTGGCTTCTTCCACTCTCCTCTATCCTTCTCTCTGCTTGCACATCTACCCTGTGATTCCAGCCTTAACTGGGATTAAGGAGACATGAAGAATTTGGTTCAGTATGATTCATTACAAAAATTACAAATGAAGTTGTGTCAACAAAAGACATAAGGACAGCCCGGGCTCCCTGTGCATGCAAAGATAAGCAGCATATGCAGGTGCTGGAATGTGTGCTCCTATGTGAGTGTTCCAGCTCTGCTTTTGCAAGCTCCTCTGGAGGCATTATTCATTATTTTCTTCCATTGTCCTAGTTACAGAGGGGCTGGAGTTCAGCACTGTGTTGGTGTGACCAGGTTGTTATTCTACGTCACCCACATCGTCACTGGGCGCATGGTTTTAGCAGGAAAAGCTAGGGAGCTATTTTGGAATTCAGCCATTTTGCATTGTTCTGGTAAGGTGTCAGCATCATTGTGGACTCGGTGTCTCTGCTGGCCCACTGGTCATCCCTTTTCTCATTCTCTCCAGAGCACAACCATGGACCTTTGCTGCTGAAAGGGACAGCAGTGAAAACATGATCAGCCATAGAGCTGAAACAACAGCGCCAGCAGGGAAGCTGCTGGCAGGGAATGGTCTGGTGGAGGGGACAAGTCCAGCTGAGCCAAGCTGAAAAGAATGCAGTGGAGCAGTAGGAAAAGTGGGAGAACCTGCAGGGAGCAGAGGGTTCAAAGCAGCTTGGAGGGACTGAAGCATGACCCCTGTTCAGACAATCTTAATTCTAGGAAGGCTTTTTCTCCCTGTTCTTTATTATTTTGGGCTGGGGGGAGGAAAACGTTATCTGTAGGAGCTCCCCTGCCATGTTGCCTTTGTTCTCATATCCCACTGCATGCAGGAATGGTGTTCATATTTTCTTTGTCTGGGAAAACTCCATGGTTGTGTCCTGCAGGGAACATTCACCACCTCGTTTTTGTTTCCGTGTTTTTGTTTCCGTTTGTGTTCACCTTCTCTTTTATTGTATACTTCTGCTACTAATATCACTCTTAGGTGCAGCTTATTCCATTACTCTGGGATTTTAGTAAGTCGTTATCTCAACCCATATTCTCCCTCTTCCTTACCAGACAGAATGGGGGAAAGAGAGTGGCTTATTTGAAGTTTAAGTTGAAACTGGTGTGAAAACTAGCACACCAGTCTACTGTTTTGGGAAGCTTAGCTGTCGTGTGAGGAACTTAGGCATTTTTCTCAACAGATAAGTTTCTTTTTATTTGCGTATGATTAAAAATTTAGATTAGACCAGAAAAAGGGGTGTACTGAAATTCTGTTAGATATTTAGGCTGAATTGTAGAAATAATTTTCTTAAATATTTCTACAATTTTACATTAAAAGCTGCTGCTGAAAAGTAATACATCAAATCAAAATTTGAGAAAGGTTGGAAAGAAATCTTTTTCCATGCCCAGAAGATTTAGGTGGAAGCAAATTACTAGGGCTCCCAAAATCCATGCAGGGAAAGAATTAAAAGTCAGGTCTGTGTCACAAAAACATACCACATAATAAACTGTGTAAAAAATTTTCATCAATCAAATTTGAGTTCAAACAAATTTGCTGTTTTCTGTTGAACTAATGCCAGGCCATGGATAGCAAATGGGATTTTAATATGTCATAATCTGGCAGCTCAGTGACATTATACATTTCAAATAGCTGTGAGATCTTGGTCTTCACCCTTCTTTCTATTCTGGGCATGAAACAGTGTTCTGACGGGTGCTTGACTTAAATACATCTAAGCAGGAACCCTGGAGAATAGTATGGGCTTGCAGAAAATAGCCTTAAATGGATTCTAATAGTCTGAAGTATTTAGCATCAACAGATGTTATAAAATTTCACTAGAAGTGGCCTAGAATGGGGATGGAACCTGTAATTTTTCTCTCTCATTTCAGATTGTATAAAATATGGCTGAAATCCAGCTCTTCCCAGGTTGAATTCATTCATTTTCCTTCTGAGATCTGAATACTTCTTGGACTTCTTGATTTGTTGATGTCCTATGATTGGTCAGCTATGAACTGTTCTGGAATTAGCAGCGTTAAATATTGCAAGAAAAAGCTACTGCTTTAACTCAAGGATCTGAAAACACTTGAAAAATTAATTAATCCTCATTAAAGTTCTATTAGGTAGGTGGATCATATAAATGTGTAGACTATGGCCAAGTGACTTACCTCAGATTACTTAGTGAAGCTTCATAAAGATGACTTTCCTGTTGCTACTCCTAATTGCACCACCACACTGTCATCTGATCTCATGGATTCTGTGGTTCTGCCTGAATTTGGTGGGGGAGCTGAGATGATGAAATTCACCAGCGAGGTTCTACTGCATCCTCTGCTGAGAGGTGACTGTGGGGGAAATCTGGGTGAAAGTCTCTTGGAGTTGGCCTGAACTGCAAAGTCCACTGCAGTTTAGAAAATAGTGTTTTGAATATTTAGCAAAAATTCAAAAGGCACAGAACACCTTGGGTGTTAAGAAGGAAACCTTAATGAAATTAGAACAAGTACATTTACAACTGATTTTCATTATTTATTTTTTCCCATGGAATAGGAATTAAATCTTGTTATGGCTTCAGAAAAATGGTTTTTCTCTCTTCATGCACTCTTGTCTTGTCTGATTCTGAAATGCACTAACTAATTGCTCAGATCTCTTACACTAATTCTCCTGAAAGTTCAAGGATGTTGTGCTTGGATGTCTGCTAATTAATTAAAGGTTATGAGTTGGCTCTTAATCAAGGATTTGTTCTGAAATTCTGAGCCCCAATAAGTGCATAATGTTCCTGGTTGAAATGGGCAGGTAATGAGACTATTAGCACATTAAGATGGATCTCCATGAATCTCTGCATCTGTGATCCAATGGCTGAAATCTGGTACAAATGTGTCCAGAATTGCTGATCAATGTGTAAAGCAAAGCTTTGTCACATGGCCCACAGCTGGATACTGTTTTGCTTTGCCTGAGTGTTCACACACTAAGGCAGCAGGGCTTCGAGAGACTGCTGGGGGTAACAAACAACATCTTTTAGTCCTGTGACAGATCAAGGCCTGGACTCACCTACATGAAATAGTTTGGACATAAGGTGTGTATTGATTTTTCTCATCTGTATATTTTCCCCTCCTTACTTTAGGTATACGTAGTGAGTTTAAATAACAGCATAGCTGAGTTTCTTTTTCCCTCAATCACAGTTGTAAAATAAAAGCAATCATTTCAGGTATTATTTATTGCTATCTCCTCTGAGGACTGTATTTTCTTAGTGCTATAATACTTATTTTTCCCCCTTTCTTTCCTCTGATTTTCTTTCTGGCATGGGAAATGAATGGGTAGAAATTTGCAAAGGAGCACAGAAGGAATGTGAGGGGGCACATTGTCCCCTCTTCTCTCCCATGAGCTGCTCCTCACCTTCAATGTGGGGTTTTCTCCAGCACTGTCTCATGATTCTCCTGATGTCTCACTTGACAGTTGAACTGTTCAGTCTTAAGTCTGAGTGGCTGGAAACTGGCTCAGAAGATGCTTTTCTATTTACGTGTCTATTTTTGTCTAGGTACAGATTATTAATGGACTCTTCTCAGTTTTACTTACTTGTATATAAATTATTTAAATTTAAAACAAAATAGTTAGAGGAGGCATCTAATATTATCTTTAAGCAGAATTTCAGCCCTGAGGATTGCTATCACTAAACCAGTCCCAGTTTTTTGCTGATCAGAAATGCCCAGCAGGTATAGTTTCAGAACATATAACACAGGTTAGTACATTAACGTGGCAGATTTCCTCCAAGGAATCAAAACTGAGATCAGGCTAGAGATCTGTTTCCACAGTATTGTATTTGTCATCCAGAGGTAATCAGAACCAGGTTAGAGGAACTCTCCAGTGTGTTGAAAGCCTTTATAGGAGTGAAGTGAGCATTTGTTTAGACAGGTATCAGACAGCTACACAGATTTATTTGGCAATTAAGTATTAGTCAGTCATGAGCACTACTTTCATCCCTACTTCATTATTCCTCAGAAAGGTAAAGTACTTGTTCTCTCCCCCTCTGAGGAATACAAAAAATGTTAGACCAACCTTTAAAATTGCTTGGTCAGTGGTTCTCAATATCTCATATTTCATCCAACTGCCGAGACTCTATAATTAGGATATTAAGACGTGCTCTTGATTAGATAGATACATCTCATTGTAATTCAGATCCCACTTTCTAGGAATCTGAATGTGCTGTAATACCTTCTCTTCTTGTGTGCTCAAAGAGAATCAAAGTTCTCTGTAACTAAGCCATAAAATCCTAGGTGTCAACCAACTACACATCTAAATATATGGCTAAACCATGGTATTAAAACTAATACAGGCTAAAACAGATCTCAACTTTGAACTGTAGCTGGCTTACTTTTGTCACATAGTGAAACAGCTTAATCATGGTATTACTGCTTTTATTTCATAAGAAAGCATTGCAGTCTTGAAAACTTGCATAGATGGTATGCAAAAAAATAAAAAACACAAAAGAATATTACAGTGTCAAATCACAAATATACTTTGTGTGAATATTAGATCTTCCCCACTCACTCTGGTGATCCAGCTAAACCTGCTGCGTTCTGGGCTGTTGCAGCACCAGTGTTCATGAGAAAAGCTGGACCATCACCATGTCAGTGCTGGAGATGGTGCCTTGGAATCATTGTCAGATTGTCAGGCACTGGTGCTGCTGTTGCATTTTGAACCCTAAAATCAAGATCCAAAAAAGGTTAGGTGATAAAATGCAGTTACCATTTAATGAAGGGTCCCTTCAGGTGCACAGCATGCTGAAACACACGTCGAAGGTGCTCACATGACATAGGGCAAGTACAGGTTTATAAGTTTAGTGAATTAGCATAATTGACAAGAATCCCCAATTAGAAACACAGGTAATGAGGTAATTCCCCCTCTTGGTTCAACCCCTTCTGAAGGCCCCCTCCTCGTGAGCTTTTTATGTCAATTACATGGGAAAGTGTCTTGGAAGGTGTCTTGTCCTTAATACTCATAAGAAGCAAGATCAGAACAGGCCTTCAGGAATTTGTTAGTCTTAATAGCAGAAGTACTGAAGTTGGGCAGCTATATAACTATGTAATAACAGTCTACAGAGCTATGAATATACATGAAGAATATTTGAAAACAAAAATCCTTTTGTCACCACTGCCAGTGAGGCTGGTGGGCTGCCTACACTACCTGGCCCTGCTCTGGCCCACGGATGGGTGCTGGAGTGCCTGCTCTGTTGGCTTCTAGCTGATGGATGCCACCCATGTACAAATATTCTGCAACTTCACACAGAAGAGAATAACAGCCCTTTATAATTACAGCTGCACTTTTGCCAACTCCTGCAATTTTACAGCAAGCCTTACAGTATTTGCTATCTTTTCTTGATAAAATAAAACCAAAGCCACAGAACAACCCTCCACTCGTGGAATCGACAGGACTGTTCAGTTTTTCTGGAAAAAACCATCTCTCCTTCATGTGGCGAGGTGGGAGGAAAGGAGCAAGTAAAGCAGAAAAATCACAAGCTTTCAAGAACATATGAACTTGAATGCTTGCCTGTGAATATTTGGAAAAGGGAACTCCCCTGTGGGGTTGGCATCAGCTCAGCTACGCTGTCCGTGGTGCTTCTCAGCCAGGGATATCAACAATCCGTGAGTTTGCCTGGCCCAGAGGGTTTAGTGCACTGCAGGGGCTGGACTGCAGCAATGAGCAGCAGATTGACTTGCTTCAGCTGTTGAGCTGCTGTAGCAGCGCTTCCAGGTTGGAATCACACCTGGTTTAGCCGGATCTTTTAAATAGAATTTTGATTTACAGTTTTATGTGAGGTAGTGAAAAATGTCCTTAACTCTTCCTACTTTTTTTTTTTCTCAGCCTGTTCCTTCCTGTAAAAGGGCAGGGAAAAAATAAGGAGAGGAGTTGGCCCCTACTCAAAAATTTCCTTAAGCATTAAAGAAGTAAACAGCATTTTGAAGAAGAGGCTTTAGCTGCGTACACACGTGTATATTGTGCTCCCATGATGCCTGAAAATGTTGCAGTATATCCTCTGTAAATTCCTAATATGCCATTAACAGGTTTCAGCATCCGCAATGAGCTGCCTATAGTTTTATTTTGCAGTTGCTCTATTTTTGTGTCAGTTGTGCTAGCAGCTTAGAGCTCAGCTAATGTACCATTGACAAATGGCCCCCTTTGAAAGGAGCCTGTATATATTATATAAATTCATTTACATTGTATATATTCATTTGGAAATGAAATGCACAAGAGAAAAATCAGTGCTTTTCAAATAAAACATGACAAATTCACCAGTGGAAGATATTTGATTTTCTAGCTTTTAAAAAGCAGACAAGATATTTACCATTCTGATGTATTTTGTTTTTAACGTAAAAAGACTAAAATAGAGCTGAAGTTGTTTGATTGAGAAAACTGTTCTTGTGGGCCTTCTTCTTTTTCTTTCTGATCTTCAAGATGAATTTGAATTTGCAAGGCTATACTTTGCACACCTTGACTGAAATGCCTCAACTTTGATATCCTTTGGGCAGTTCTAATGAGGCAGGAAGGAAGGAAGGAAGTACCTTAATGGGCAAATGCCTTCCACCTAGAAATTTAAACTCTCATACATTATTATTAATTTATGCTAATACAATTTAGAATTTTCTGGGCTTGGATCCACAAAGGTTCTCGGGCACCTACACTCCGCACAAATCCTGCTGAGGCAATTTTATTGAAGACTGAGAATCCCAAAACGGCTGTCTGGTAGATTGGGGACCATATGTGCAGCACCTTGCCACATCCTCTCAAGCTATTTGAGGCATCTCCAAGTGAGATGCTCACAGAGGTCTCAGCCACTGGGGCAGTTCACAGATGTGAACTGTGGTCACAGCCCTTCACAGGGGCTGGGAGCGTGTCACCGTACCAGTTCCTATTTAAAACACTTCCTAGTGCCTTGTGCGTCGATTGGGAATTTTACCTGATAATATTCTAATTGTTTGGGTGTAAATTGATGGATTAAATGTTGTTAATTATATTCTTGAACGTTTTTCCTGAGGACCATACAAGGTCCCAGCTCCACTGTTGTTCAGCATTGGGTAAAGAGAACACTTCATTTGTCCTTGCCCTGGAGAAGTCACTGTCAAATGATACCTCACTGTTCTTGGTTGCACAAATCTGCAGAACAATTTCTTTGATGAAGAAAGAAATCTGTTCTTCCTTGGAACTACTTACATATTAGGGATATATTAACTTATTAGTTGCAGTAGAAAAAAATGTATCAGGAGTTAGGTTTATTATAATGGCCAATGGCTCTCTTTTGTGCATTTAACAGACTGGTTAGAGGGGTCACTCAGGGTGTAGAAAGCTGGGGTTTAATTTCTTTCTCTGCCTGAAGGAGTTTGGATATGCAACTCTCTCACAGAAAAGAAGTAAGCCATCAAATAGTGCTGCATTCAGTGGGGGAGGCAGGACTGTCTGCATGTCTGTCAGATGCTGCTCCAGTCTGGATATTGGTTTTTCAGCAAGAGGTCCTGGATATTGGTTTTTCAGCAAGAGCTGGCACTCCAGTGCCAGGTGGGATGTATCTCCAGGATGTCACTGCATCATCTTCTCTCCATTGGACAAGCCACAAACCATCAGACCTTTTGTACAAAAGTGACAACTCCAGCAGGAGAAACAGAAGGCAGTCCCCCTGATAAGGCCAACTCCATGATTATAGGATACTGTCCTAGGAAGCAGGTCTCAGATGAGCTGTGATCTTGGACCATTTTGAGGGATATCAGATGCAAAAACATTGTACCCTCTTTCCCACAGTGACTTCCCTCCCTGCCATACACATGCTCTCTCAGTTCTGCAGCAGAACTGAGAATTCAATTCCTCACATCACATTAATCTGAAGAGAGAAAAGATGAGCAAGTTAGGGCAGAGAAAAGCAGGGAAAAAAAGAATGAGAAAACAGTAAATCTTTCTGGAGGGAGCAGTTCAGTGGTTTTTGTTGTGGGTTTAGAGCAAACAGATGAGGTGGTAATAGAAGAGTGTATTTAGACTGATTTTTAACTGTCTGTGATATTAAATGAGCCAATACTCCACCTAGAAATAAGGGGGAAACACTGCTAGGTATTTATAGGTGTTAGTTTTCTGTAGCTCTTTTGTCAGACTGAATGAATGCTGCATAGAATCTTGTCAAGCCTTTCATTTTCTCCCATTTTGTGAAACCTAGTGCCTTCAAACTCTTTCAGAAAATAATCACTTTTGAGAATCTTTGAAAGTAAACAAGTTAAAAAGGATCAATAATCCTGGCTGGTTGATGCATGGAATTCATCACTGGATCAAACAAGCAATGCTAATGCATGTTGGGCTGTGTATTGGTGGGAAGTGTCTGAGAGGGTTAAAATGAGCAGGTGGAGGCTGTGCTTAGCTGTGCAGTGTGGAAACCTCAGGCTGTTCTTGAGGTTATGGGCTGGCTCAGAGCAGGCAGCACAGTACTGGGTAAAGGCTGCTCAGATGGCACTGGGTGGTCTGCAGAAACGGTGTTTGAAGGCGTTATTTGTGACAGCAATGTCAATTAGGGAGTTTGCAAACACACGCTTTCCACACTGTTAGTGAAAGATGCAAACCCTGCTGTTCTAAATAATAAAACCTTTTTAAGGTAATTTAAAAAATAGTAAAAAAAAAAAAAAAAAGAAAGCAATTGAAGTCTCCTTGTGATTATCTCTGAAGGTGGTAGCAGGGGATTAAACAATCTTCTGGTGCCTTGTTAAAGTGCCATTTTGAGAATTGCTGTTCAACCCAGGGCCTCCTGCAGGGCCTTTGCTAGTGCACATACAGCTCACCGTGCTCATCAGGGGGCTCTCAGTCAAGCATGACAGCAGCTGTGTGAGGGACGGTCAAACAAAGGGCAGATAATGAATTTTTCAGCTTGGCTTTATCTGAGTTCTAAATCTTTAACAGACACCACGCAGTAAGATGTTTAACTGTACATTTAATGAGGAAACATCATTAAAAGGAGCTGATGGAAATGAACGTAAAGAATTTCTTGGTTATCATCTAGACTGGTATCAGGATCCAGCTTCACCATGTAGATAAAATATGCTGCTCAACAGTGTCAGTGGTGAGCAGATGGGGTCATGCAGTCCCTTGTGCACATAACCCAAACCTATGACTAAGCTTGACTTTTTTACTCTGGCCAGAACTGCAGCTAACTGTGAGAGCCAGGTGTGAGCTGGGAACCAAGGCCTGAGCTTTGCACACAAGGCAAATGGAACATTTCTGCAGTAGAGGGGATCAGAAAAGTAATGTGCTGGTGAAAACTGCATGGAATGAAGGTCTGCTGCTTCCACCTGAATTGTGGTTTATGACTCCAAGAGAGTATGTGAGGAGAACAGCCATTGGCATGAAATCTCCAGAGGGTACAAGGGTAGAGCTCTGCTTATCCCATGCTCTCTTTTTCAGCCCTCTGTGGGTCTGAAACAGTGCTCTTCCAGCTGTGCATCCGAGCAAACCCGTCCTCAACATCGGAACCTCTCCTCAACCCTTCATGCAGAGCAGCACCCTTTCCTGCCTTCCTCCTCTTAGTTTTTACTTCTCTTTTTTACTCTGCTCATGACAGTTTGCCATGAAACAGTTCATACTGCTAAGCCAAGGTACAATGAAGGGGAGATCTTCCCCACATCCTCTGAAGCTTGCTGCTTAAATCTCATTAAACAGCAAATGGTTCTCTAAATTGCCATGTAGATCAAAGTGTCATGCTTTTTTTAGGTATCTTAATCTTTGTTTAATGATATACAACTTGACCGTTTACTTGTAGAAACTAAATTATTTTGAAGAGACTTTTTTTTTTAAATAAAAGCACGGTCTTTAGTTTATCGATGTATCTGAGCCCACAAAGAAATTCCAAAACACATCTCAATAGAGTAAGTGGTGGAATGCAAGTGGTGCTAATTGAGGTAAAAATTACAGTTCTGTAATTTTTCATAATGTGGCTCAGAGATCATTGTTTGATTGGAGTAGGGTTTTCTTCTGAGATGTGAAACCTATTTTTTCTTGTTCTCTGCACACTCAGAACTTGTTGTTGCTGCTTAAAGCACAGAGAGGGGTTGCATAAACATTTTAATATTGCATGAGGCTTCTGTAAGCCTGAATGGTCTTATGAATGCTAAAACCATGACATACAAGCACAAGTGAAAGCAAGCAGCAAAGATTGTGTAGTCTTATCATCTGGATGAACTGTTAGATAAGACAACACACTTTGGTATCTTATCATGTTTTGTTTTCCTGTCTGGGATAATTCAGCCACAAGCCTTAAAAATACCCTGCCTTCCATTTTTCTCATTTTCAGAATTCCCTTAATATTTAAGTTCACCTGGCAGGATAGCAGTTACACGGCTGCATACTGTGACTTAAAAAAAAAGGATCATGTGTGAATGGGGTCTTTCGTTGGAATAAAGGTCACTGCACTTTCTGATCTTATTAATTGCACAGTAATACTGGAGACTTATTCAGTTTGTTCTTGCTGATACAAGTCGTATGGCTGGAGTAAAATAGCCAAATATCTGAGTAATACCAATTCAGAAATGAGATACAGACTTCAAATGGTAACCAGCTAAGGCAGAAATCCACAAAGTAGTTGTTGACTTGTATCATTTGCAGCCTTGTAGCAACCTCCTCCATGTAGTAGCTGTACTACAAATCTGACACTGAGGCAGAGGCTTGATGGTGTAGCTCTGTAACATTCATTGGTTTTGTGGAAAAAGTGACTGCAATCATCCCTGCTAGCTTCCAAAAATAGATGACACCAGCCAAACACTGAATTATACCAGATCAGACCAGGAACTTGTGACTTTGCCAATGATCATAATGTTTAAAAAAAAAAAAAAAAAAAATATATATATATATATATATATATATATAAATTTTTAAATATTGTAAGAACAGAGCATATTTAAAGTGATACATTCCTTAATATTATTGTGCCTAAATTTCCAGCAATTTGTAGCACAGGAACTTCTTGAGGTGGAAGTCCCACCAGCACCATCTTGCTGAATAGCTTTTAATGGACTTTTCTTTTAAGTTTTTTTTTTCTCATTTCTTTTGGAACTTTTCTTTATACTTCCATAGAATTTCTGGACCAGAGTGTCACTATTTAAAAACATCATTTGAGAAACAATTGTGGTTTAAAAGTTTTTGGGTGAAATTACTATAAAATTCTAGGTTTTGACTTATAAAAAATAATTATCATATATTCTCTGCAAGTCATAATTTTATATTCCCGTATTATAAACCACTTCAGTAATTTCTTTTCCAGGATGAAGAATTCTAGCCTGCTGAAGTTCTCCAGGTGTGCCTTTTGGCTGACCATTTTCCTTGGTTATTGTTGCCTGAAACTTTACTAGTTTCAGTGGAACAGGCTCCACAGGGCAGTGCTCACAGCTCTGAGCCTGTCTGAGTTCAAGAAGCATTTGGACACCACTCTCAGGTACATGGCGTGACTCCTGGGGTGCTGTGTGCAGGGACAGGAATTGGACTCAATGGTCCTTGTGGGTCCCTTCCAACTCAGCATATTCTGTGGTTCTGGTTCTTTCATGTTTGTGTTGAGGATGAGGGGAAGAGGAAGGCATCTCAGAGGGGAGAATGGGACCAGAATTGTAAAACCATGACATTTCTTGCATTTTTACAAAAAATATTTTCTGAAGTTGCCTTTTTGACTTCTGTTGACTGCTGAGATGGTATTTTCAGGGAACTATGAACAAGAAGTCCAAAATCTTTCTTCATAGAAGCCCTGGCTAATTTAGTCATTGTTGAATAAATACATTAGGGCTATTGATCACAATCTAACTAAAGTTTTCAGGAAGGGGTACTAATTCTTAAGCCATCCTACTCAGCCTAATAACACCTGATGTTTGATGTTCTTTGTTGAAGAAGTTAATAGATGCCCTCTGTTTCTTCTCAATATTTCTCTTCATTCCTCAGTCTGTGTTTCTTTGCAGTTGTGAGGGAATACAAGCAGGGACTGTGTGGTTGATATCTTGTTTATTTCCTGCAATGATAACTGCCTGAGCAAGCAGGATGGAGGGATGGAAGGTAATGAAGAGAAATATGGATAATTAGGGTAGTTTAGTGTACTTCAGTTATCTCAAAGGTCTCCCTTTTTCACCTTCCTTTTCTCAGAAGTGAAGGGGGCCTCAGGTAAATCCTTCTGTTACCTAGCAATCCTCAAACACATGTTCAAAAGGAAGCCTCTGTCACCCTAAGTTATTAATATCGTAACATCTGAGTACTTCACAGTCTTTTCAGGTTCTTACCTTTGCAGTAATATGTGGAACTAATGGTTGGTATTCCCATCTTCAAAACCTCAAATAAAGATTAGAAGACTTCAGCCTGTACCCTGTGGCTGTCTGGCCTCACAGAGTCCAGGGTCACATCAGATCCCTCACAAGTTCTCTGGCAGAGAACTGAAGCTTGGTCCACAAGGATAATGTGGTATTTTCCCTTTTCTCACCAACAGCACACACTTTCTCTGGTTAATTTTTATACCACAGCACAAACCCCTTGTTTTTCTGGCACTTCAGGGCTACTGCTTTCTCCAGAGCTGTGCACCAGCTTTGTCAGAGAGCCTCACTTGGGCTTTTGGTGACAGCAGGAACAATGGCAGTGCTGAAATCTCCCTCTGTGGTCTGTTTGTCCTTGTGCTAGCCTGTCCATTGAACTGTGGCTCAGGTAGACACAAGTATTGTCTCCTCCCACTGCTTGGTATTTTCTAATACATACCCTGAAACCGCCTCTTTGCAGCAGCTTGTCCAGGGCTCCTCCTTCCTTCACTGAGTGCCTGCACAGATCCTGAGGGGCAACAGTTTTCAGCTGCTGCTGTGACCCTCAATGCAGGCAAGACTGACTCTTACAGCAGCAGTAGCACTCAATTTCTGCTTTTCAGTTCCCTTACCAAGGAACTACTGAGCTGCTAAGAGCCGGGGGCTCTCTGGCTGTGCAGACAATTTTCTGTAGCCTTTGCTTGCTGGGACGTTCATCTCTGTGCCATCTTAGAGTAGTTTCTCTCAATTTACACTGGGCTAAAAACCCAAGAATTGACTATTGATGCTTTATGACATTTTCAATACAGGGTGTGCTGGGTCTGGCCGGGGTAAAGTTAATTTTCTTCACAGTGGCTGGTATGGGGCTGTGTTTTGGATTTGTGCTAAACACAGTGGTGATGATGATAGAGATGTTTTTGTTATTGCTGAGCAGGGCTTACACAGATCCAAGGCCTTTCCTCCTGTTTGTACTGTCACACTGGCAAGAAGACTGGGGTTCACAGGAGAAGAGACACTTGGGACAGGTGATCCCAACAGACCACGAGGATATTCCAAGCCATATGGCATCATGTCAGTATATAAAGCTGGGAGAAGGAAGGGAGGGACATTTTGAGTGACCACATTTTTCTTCCTATGTCACCATTACATTTGAAGGGGCCCTGCTCTCCTGGAGATGGCTGAACACCTGCCTGCCCTGGGGAAGCAGTGAACTAATCCCTTGTTTTGCTTCGCTTGTGTGTGTGTGGCTTTTGCTTTTACTTTCTGTATTAACTGTCTTTATCTCAATGAGTCTTCCATCTTTTAGCCTTCCAACTCTCTCCCCAATCCTGCTGGTGGGAGAGTGAGCAAGCGGCTGTGTGGGGTTAAGTCACAATACTTGCCCAGGGTTAACCTCCTGTAATAATGACAATAACATGTTTGACTGCATTTTCCCCAGCTTTTCCTTCTTCCCTTTCACAACCTGGCAGAAAACTTAAAATACGCTGCCACCTAGTTCACCATGGACAGGAACAACAGCACTTGAACTCTGCTTTTGCTTGGTTTGGTGTTTGGTTGCTTGTGTGTGCAGGTCCAAGTACATTTACAGCAATACTATATGCATTGTAAAAGACCAAAAATGAGGAAAAGATGTGCAAAGTGTCTGTTACAGAGTCCAGTGATTTCAGGTATGTGCTAAATCCATGGTGTTTCTCTGGGAGATGAACTAAACAGAAGCCTCTTAGTAGAAGAATCTTCCATCAATTACTCTGAATGCTATTGATCTTCATGTGAACTTCAAGGGCTTCAGAATCTTCCAAGAACAGATTGGAAATTATAGGATTACAATTAACTATTTCTGTGGCTAAAGGGAACATTGCTAACACAGGACTCTAACCATCCTCTTGTCTTTCATGACAGAGAAGAGATGCTCTGTAAAAAGACAAAGAAGGATCTCCAATCTTCAGTATTATGACAAAAATAATGTAGGAGGAATGGTATATTCTGGGTCATCGTGTTTGCTTCCCCACAGTTTCAGTTGTAAAGAGTTAAGATTTAAAAAACACTTTTAAAAATCCCAAGATTCCCTTCCTGTTTCCAATTGCTACTGCTAGACCTTGTTTCTCTGCTGTTCTGAAGTTTTGGTTTTGTTTCCAGGTACTTTCTGAGCATCAATTTGTATTTGTTTACTCATGTGCCAATAACACTGCTTGGCTTTAATGACTGTTTTTCCCTGCTATTTATCTCCAGACATGTTAAAGACAGCACTCCTCTACCTTTTCACCCTGTATTTCTATTTGATTTTTGATCCTCTTCCATTTTTCTGTCCACACTAATAGCCATGCATGTGATCCAAGCCAAACTCATCCTTCTGGAATGCACTAGAGCAGATTTTTACTCAGACTGACAGCTCAGATGTGTCTTGTGTTTCATTTTGACTGATTATTATTGGCTGATAATTTCTGTCAATCACTAAATGTGTGTCAATATGGGCACTCTCTCCATAGTCTAGTATGTCTATCCAGGTATCCAGTTTTTCATTTGAGGCTCTCTGTTCCTCCTCCTCTTCCCAGAAGGGTGAGCTGCTGTCATTATGAATAACAGAGGAATAGTCCCTTGCTGTGTGCAGGTAGCTTCCCCAACACTCCTTACAGCTCTCTAATACGCGGTTGTTTCAGTGTAGTCTGGAAAGCAGCGACAGAATTTGTATCCAGCAATATTTGCAGGAATGGTCTGAACACCTCTTGTGGTGAGTTCGCCTTTCAGTACAGCTTGTTATCATTGCTTTGCTTTTAGCTGCTCCCCTGTTTTTCTCTCAGCTTCCTCACTGGCCTTCAGCTTTTCCAGTCTGATAGATTCCCTCCATGGTGCTGGCTCAAATATTTTGGCTGTGCAGGGGGAATAAAATGCACTGCCCTTGTTTAGAAAACGAATTACCTTAGCAAATACCTGTCTAGGATCCACCAGCTTTTGCTAAACCCAAGGTATCTTTCAACTCTTTTTCTATTCCTCCCATCTATCCCCATCTAAAATCTCTTGCACTTTAGAGCGTGTTCAGCCTTGAATTCTGGAAAGGTAATGCTAACAGGTCTGTATGTCTGGATCACCCAACTCCTTACTAAATATAGGTGCTATATCTCTGGTCATATGGTACCATCACTGACTTAATAGATTGATTTTAAAAAAATCTTTGCTTCTGACTTGCCATTACACGTGCCTTTTGGCAGAGAGCAGGTCAGGAAGAGGCTGAATTACCAGGAAAAGGTAATGAATATAGAGCAGACTCTGAGCAGAGAGATTGCTGGACAGAAACAAAATTCTGTGTTTTGTTTCAGTTCAAGACTGAAACAACCTCTGTAGTACCTAAATGACATAATTTAGAGGTATCAGGAAATAGTTTTCTGTTTTTCACATGAAATCTCAGTGAAAAAAAGCAATTCACTTTCATTAGGAAAATAGTACTGAAAATTTTCACTCCATGAAAACCTTGTTTCTTCAGAAGAAAAACAATGCTTTCATTGTTCTAAGCAGAAGCTTGCAATAAATGATGGTGTAGGCTTAGAGAGAGATGATGGAAAGACAGAAAGGAATGGTGGAAAGACTGGACCACAATTCTACAACCTGGTGCTTCTGATTTGCATTTTAAAAGCTTTGTGGCTTTTCTTTGTTTGTTCTGCCTAATTTATGAAGCAGGCAATAGCTATAATCTTGAGTTTTGGGGGAAGCTAGACTATACTGATGAAACAAGGCAAATTAGGAGAGAAAAATGTCATTCAAGATGATTCTAAATGGCATGAGGGCTATGCACTCTGTCACCAAATCTGCAATTTGCAGGTTGATAGACATGGACCAGTGTCAGGCTAATCCTGAGGGCGTGCACCTCAAACAGTTTGCCTAACCTCTCTGCCTGTAAGCTGGGACTGCTGGTAAAAGCTACCTTTTTAATTAAAGTGATTTGAAATCCTTTAATGAAAAGTAGTCAATATTAGGAATACTTATATCTTCAAGTTTGGTGGCTGTTCTCATTCTATGGATTATGTATTTGCTGTGCCTGGCTCTTGAAAGTGCAGTGGGAAGTGCAGGAAGTTTCATGAGCTCAGGGTTGGAGATGGACAGGAGTGTGTCCTGGCTGTTTCTGGGCTATTTTCTTGTTGTGGCCTTCATCCTGCAGCACTGGCTCTGCACTTCTGTATGTGACATGCTATGATACCTCCAAATCCTGGGCATGGAAGCTCTCTCAGAGCTCAGAGGATGTGTAAAACTGTTTTCAGCATAGCATCCACGTGCTGCATATAATATGTTTTGCATTCCGTCTATTGCTGTTGGGTGTAAATTTCGATGAGGTTCCACTCTCTAAGAAGAAAATCTTCTCTTTCTTTCTGGAAGATGTGAGGCAGATGCAGTGTTTGGGCTACCTGCAAAATCTCAAATTCTGAGGGTGAAAGTGTCAGAAGCTGTTTTGACTGTTTCCCCTCTCCTGTTAGGGACTGTTTAGCTCACTCCACACACCAGTTTTGTTGCATGTGGAAAGAAGACAGAAAGAATAAGGTGAAAAGTAGTTGATCATTCAGTGACTCCTGGTTGAAGGGTATTGACATTTGGAATAGCATGACTGTTTAGGCAGTATTCTCTTATTAATGTCCAGCTCTCCATGGATATAACTTCTGTCTCTAAAGGCAAAACATATTTCTTCTCTTGCTTTCCAAATTCTGCTTGGGGACATTTTGTGTGTTGAGCAGATGAAGGACAACTACTAACATGTTATTTTCTTTCCTGAGGAGTACATGGATTGCCAGGGCAATAGGCTAAAGAAACGTCTCAGACAAGACTCAGGTAGTGTTTTTATTCATATGCATGTATGTGCCTAAATACCGAGCCGGGTACATCAGAGTCTTGTTTCTTTAAGAACATCTCCAGAGCTGCCTTCTGAATGATGACATTTATATATTTTAATATAATTCATTGTGGTCAGAGGAATGTCCAATACAGTAATTTGGTACTCTATATCAGTTCTCAGTGAGTGACTAATCCATCAAATTTGTTCAGCACTACAAGTCAGAACATGATTTTTTTTCTAGCTGCTGATGTGGCTAGCTCACACAGCTTTTAGAAAAATCAAGTTGTGGGGTTTTTCCATCCTATATATCATCATCTCTGTCCACAGTAAAGAATTTAGAATTAGGGCTTGACTGACTGGCTATTTTTCTCAGAGTCGCATGAGGCAAAGCAGTGTACAGCTTACTCATCCAAACCTATTCAGAGTTTGAAGGTACCCTGTGATACAAATTTACTGAGCAGATAAGAAAACTTGGAAGGCACAAATGGGGCAGATAAGGACGACTGCAAAATCCCATGGATCCTTTCAGAATTGGTTTGAGAGTTTTTGGTGTTTTGCTTTGTTGTCTTTTTCTGGCATTGGTGCAGTGTATTTTTGACAAGCCTCAGCAGTTTCAGAAAAGCATTCAGAAGTTTTTGATGCTCATCTGAACCAATTCCATCTAATCAGAACAAGAGCTGAATGTTACTATTCTCAGGAAGCAATTGTATTCACAGAATTTCATCTTTTCTGATGTCCTCAATTTGTCCTCTGACAGAAGCAACTTTTATTAATCTGTCCTTTCACTGTTATTGATTGGCCGCTTATTATGCCAACGCATCCAGCTTATGTTTGCACATAAGCTGTGCAGTGAATCCAGTTGACAGCCATAATTTGAAACTCGCCTAGATTGAACGAAAGCGACTGTCATATTCTTGTCACTTGCCATATTCCATCTTCCAGGGGTGATGGGACAGGCTTGTGATTTCAAATGGTAGAGCTCTTTGAGTTGTCAGAGTGCTCCTCTCACAATGCTGCTTTGGGAAGTCCCATGTTACCACCTTGGACCTTGCCCTTCAGGTGAGCTTTGCAGCGTGTTGGATACTGAGAGCTGCTTTGAAGCCAGCACAGTCTGCGTGTGCCTCAGCCTGCAGCTGTTGTGGTACCTGCAGATTCCACACACTGTGACTGGGACATCACTAATGAATGCTGAAGCGCTGAAATACTTACCCAGAGCTCATTAAGGTTGATTGTTAGTGCCAGTCTGGGCTAAAATTGCCGAAGTATTTGGCTTCTTCCTTTCTGCTTGAAGCTGAGCCAGGTGTAAGGGCAGCTCTCAGTGTTCCATGTGTACCATGTGTGTAAATGGCAAAAGGCAACATGCAACCAGAGGTTCCTTCAGCTCACTATTTTAATTTTGGATCAGCAGCATGATGAAGCATGGAATTCACAGGCACTTTGCTCTGAACAGGCACTGCTGGTGGTCTTTCCTGCAGGTCCTCTTTTCCTTCATGAGAAATGGGATTGTTTTCTCTCAGCAAATCAGAAGAGTAACTGCCAAACTAATACCCACAGCAGTAGTCCCTGAAATCACCAGGCTTTAAGTAAATGCACTGCCAACTTACTGGCTGTTTGCACCACATGACATGGTTTATCCAAAGTCACTGAGAACACAGCTCTGCTGTGTAAGTAGTGCTGCAGTTTTCCCTGCACATTGCATTTCACTGATCTTTGTCATAACTCCTCCCCTCATTGCTAAGCTGTTGACCAGCTCTGCCATTTCTCAAGTTGGTTGCAGTTGGTTTGCTTTTCTCTGCAAGGCTTGGCACCAGTGCTGGAGGTGCCTGCTGGTCTCTCCAAAAACTCATTTATACCCATTTCCCTCATGTGGAAGAGTAGGGAGGGCAATGCCAGGCACTTGTTCATAGATGCTGTGCAGAAGTAGTCATCTGGAGGTGGTTGCATTGGACCTGCTGTGAGGAAGCTCTGTTCCATAGGGAGTTCTCTGATGAGTGCTTTGTCCTGTGTAGATAGCACAAGCTATTGAGTGCTCCTGCTGCTGGCATAAGATTGGAAAGAGCCCAGGGCTTGTCCATGGGTTTGTGAGGGGAAAATGGCATTTTATCCAAGAATCAAACAGATGTAGATTTGAAACTGGTAAAGTGTTGAGACTGGGGAATGCAGTGACACCACCTCTGCAAGCACAGTTTTGTTAAGTTAAAAATCACAATTGATGTGTCTTGAGCAAGTGCTTCTGCAGTTTTCAAAAAACTACTTTTGTTCTTTCTGAATGAACATTTTCCCCTTTGGTTGTATACTCATTTCACTGCCTCGGTGTAAAGGTAAAACTGTTTGATTTCACAATGTAATTATCATTTTCCTGTTGATCTCTGGTTTCCTGAGTACCTCATCATAATATCAGATCCAGCTTTGTCACTGGGTGGTTCCACAGCATTTCCCTGTAAGTAATTCCTTAGCTATTCTGAGGTGGGCTGGCAGAGGCACACAGTGGTATGCAGATGATACAAACCCTCATGGCACAACCTTAATAGCTGGGAGAAAGTAAAGATACAGCTCATACCCCGATGCGTTGGTTGTTTTTGGCTGACAGAGGTTTTCTTCTTGGGGAGTTTGTGCTTATGAGGTTGTTTCTGAGAGGTTACCTGCAGGGCCTGATGGCAGCTCTTGCAAGGGTGATAAATTAATAATTTGTACACTAATCTCAGAACAGCTACTTGCAAAGTAAAGCACTCATCAACACAGGAGAAGTTGGCTGTGCTGTACGGCTTAGTTGAGGAAGAAAATAAGGCTTGCAATATATTGTCTCCTGTAGGCTCAGAACTAAATATCTATGTTTCTGTTAACCAGCTTTATTAACTGGGGCTGGTCCTGCAAGGAAGTGCTAAATAAGTCCTGAAGCTGAATTATTAATGCCACTCTGGAGACTGCAGTTGAGAGGAGGCAGGACATAATGCTCCTCTTGATGAAGTCCTGAGGTCAGGCATGAGCTCTGGAACACAAAGATAAGGGGGTTGTTTGGGCCAAACCTTATTTATTCTCATTTTAGTTGGGTTTTGTTTGCTTGGTTTTTCCTAATGAAATCAAATTTTGGGAAAGCTGAAGAGAGGGCAATGTGGAGAAAAGAAGGCTTGAGAGAAGGTAGGGTTGTTATATGGAGTAGGTCTGGAAAATTTGGAAAACCATGAGACTGCATCATATTTGGGCATTTCTAGGATGTGACAATGGTTGTAAATAGCCTTACTGTGGCATCATCTGTTGGCCTTTATTATTGTTATTTGCTGATGACATTCCTGTTAGTCCTTGAAACATGCTGGGCATTTCTCCATTTCCTTTTGGTTAGCTCCCCAGCATGCTTTGTCTAAACCCTGGTATTACAGCCAGAGCCAGGAGATACGCAGTTACTATTCTGCTTGAAATACATTTTGAATAATGCTGCATATATTTTACAGATTTTATATCCATCCTGTAATATTCTAACTGCCTCCTTCGCTGATATACAGCCTCTAGATTTGGTCCTATAGTAATGGGAAAAAATACTATATTACTTCCTGGCTCTTCTCTCTTCATTCTCCCATTCTCTCCTTCTTTGAAATATGATCTATTTTGTTCTTTCTATTTCTGTTCCAAACATACATTAATACATCCAGATCCCCATATGCAGTTGCTATTACTGCTTAGTACTTGATTCAGGGTTATTTGACTTTACTGAAGCTGGCTGGCTAGCTTAGCCTTCCTTGTGTCCTCCTTCATTCCTCTTCTTTCACCCCATCCCTGTCTCTCCTTCTCTCTCCCTCCCTCCTCTTCTCACAGAATCACAGAATATTCTGAGTTGGAAGGGACCCACAAGCATCGAGTCCAACTCTTAAGGGAATGGTTCATATTCTCACCTTCTATTCATAGAATCACAGAATCATAAATGGTCTGCATTGGAAGGGATCGTAAAGATCATCTTGTCCCAGGTACCCCACAACAGGCAGGGACACCTTCCACTAGACCAGGATATTCAGGGTCCCATCCCATTCATCTGCCTGTCTTTCCCTGCTTACTTCATTTGCGTGGAATTCTCTCAAGATAAAAATAATATATTTATGAGAAAAGCCTTCTTTCATACTCACTAGAATGATATTACCAAATATCAGCTGTACATGTGTTTTGAAAATCTAGTTTCTGGGTTTTTTAGAGGGGAAAAATGGATCTCTTTAAGCACTGTTCTATGTAAGTATAATTACTTTTAACCATCTATTTTGTGTATTACTTCATCATTTATTTCCCCAGTGAAATAAGACAAGTGAGTTTTGCTTTTTTTTCTGTCAGTCCTGGTTTGCATGCTGGTATCTGGGGTTAGATGCTGAGTTTACAAGAACTGCAGAGAATATTTGATTGCTTTGTTCCTTTTCATTGAAAAGAATGAAAGATAAAATGCTAAGAAAGTGAAATTTCAATATCTCTTCTTCTGTGTAGCTCCTCATCTGTCACTGGAAAAGAAGGATTTTTTTTTAACAAATATTTGATTGCTTATGTTTCTATTTCAAAGCAAGATTTGGAACTATCAATGCTAGAAAGCATTTCTAGAGAGAAAGATCTGTATCATTCCTCCATAGTGAGGATAGGAAGGGATAGGACATTTCCTACACTTTTTTTCTTGTTTTTCTTTTCAATTTCTTAGGAAGTGGGAGGCGACAAAGATAGCCCCTTTGCCTGGTGAGAAACAAGGGCTGGTCTTAGCATGGTGCTGATCACCTAACAGGAATTTAGCTGGTAAACCAGTGCCTGGAGGTTGGCCTTGGAGAGGGATCAACTCAACATGGAAATGGCTAAATAGCTTTTTTTTGTTGTTTGGGTGGGGTTTTTTTGTTTGGTTGGGTTTTTTTATACCTGTATCACTGCCCTCAGAGATGATACTCTTCAGATACTGGTTCTGCAGACCCTGACTTTTGTGTAGGTGTCAGTGGGCACTTTCTCAAACAGCTCTTTTAAATCAGTGGGCATTTTGTCCCACCAGCATTGTTTCTAACCAGCCAGAAAATCAGCAGGGAGGCTCTGAGAATTGGTTCTCCTGCAAAATCTCAGCTTACATCTCCCATGTCTCTTTTCCAGAAAGTTGCTCCTGCCCTCCTTAACTCTGGAATTCTTCCTCTCAGTGTGGCTGCAAAACCTGCAAGGCATCTCTTGTGGGGGATCTGAGTGCCTGCAGACAGACATCTTGCAGCAGACAAATACTGCCTTCCTGCAAGAGGTCTTTGATATGCTTTAAAAAGCAATATCCATTTCCTTCAAAAGGGCTGACCTGTCCCATTTGTGATGTACCTTCACTTGCATGTAACTTGCTGAAGCAATAATCAGCTTCTTTAAAATTCTGCTCTCTGCTCACTTCTAAACCACTTGAATATTTTACTCTATCCAGGATTCAAGTAGCTTGCTCCTTTGCCTGCTTTAATTTCTTTTAAAGTAACTGAGAAGTTTTCATGAACAATGAGCTCATTGAAGCAAAGAGAATTATTTGGCCAAAAATTCCATCTTTCTGTGAACTGACAATATTACAGATTATCTGCTGAGCTGTCTGACTATAATTCAGAGAAATGCATGACTTCTCTGGCTTTATTGCTGCATTTGTGGGTGAGCCAATCTTACTCCCCTGCATTTTACAGGTTTTGCTGTTCTCCTCATGTTGACTAACATTTTGTACTGCTAAACAGTGCTTTGGTTCCCTCATTGAGTGTATTTGATGGCCTCAGTCTCTTAAATAGTGACTGGAACAAAAATTGCAACTTTCTGGTTTAGAGCTTCTGGAAGAACCCATTTTTCCCATCTGAGAAGCACTTGTGAACATCTCTGACCTGCAGTTACAGATAAATGGAGAGTACAGGCCCATTCTGGTGACTTGTTCTCCTAGAGATTTTCTTTAATAGCCAGCCTGAGATGGCCAAGACTATCATGCTTTCAGGATGTCATTCCATTAGTTCTAAGGAGAAAGTGTTACTCTGACAAGGGTTTTCCATTTAGTATCTTGTCTGCTATTGATCTGAGCCTTCTTATCAGCTGGACCTTGGGTTTCCCTTCCATGTGCAATGGTGACAATGACTTGCTGCTTATCTCATGTTGAGATTTAGTAATTCATTGTGATGTAGGGGCTAAACAGCAAAATGGAGAGGATTTATGCAGGAGAAAAGCCTTGTATTGCTGTTTTCTGCAAGTCCCCTTCAACTCCAGAGGTTTGTATTTCTAGAGAGATCACTCTTGCATTTTTAATCTGAGACAGAAATCAGGATGTAATTTGTCAAACCTATTAAGAACATTGCATAATGCCAATGAAACATCAATGAAACATTACTGAGTGACATAAACTGGGCCTGATTCTATGTGCACTCTGCACACCTAAGCATGGCACAAGAGTGATTTTAACTTTTGAGTACCATTTCATGCAACTGCTCTCTGGCTCTGATCAGCAGATGGAGATGCTTGAAAAGATTGTGAGCAGTGTTGTGGGTTATAAGCCTCCAAATCCAACTGGCTCATCTTGGAAACATTTTGTTAGTGTTCAGATTCTGCCTCATCTTTCAATCTGATCCAACAGAGCTTTCCCTGAATTGCAATGTCTGTTGGATCATGCAGGCTGTGATCCAATATCCTGGCTTTATTTTCAATTTGGTAGCAGCACAGTAAGTTCCTCCAAGTAACTGCATAGGATGGATGAAAATAAAGCCATTCCAAAATGCTGAATAAATATGAATGGTGGAATCCAGAAGAGGGAAGTGCACACAGGCAGATTAAGGAGGATGGAGGGCTTACACTTTGAGTGGCTGCTGTGGCAGGATTCCACCGTGGTTCAGTCATGCATGCAGTCATCACCACTGCTTTCAGCAGCCTGTGGGTAGCTGCTACTCCACAGGTACCAGACACTGCCTTCTTGATCGTGATAGAAAAATCCTGGTGTGACTGAATTGCCCAGGACTGTGAATCCAGCAAAACATAACTCAGTTGAGTATCTCCAGAGGCCTGAATACACCTACCAGGTATCATTTCATAAAAGTAGTCATGTCTCCAGAATCTCGGCCAAAATCACAGTCTGTTCCTTCTTTAACACTAGAACTATTTCCCTCCTACACTACATCATAATATTAACAATAGATGGTCTTTCTTTTTGGTGCATCCTGACCACACAGTAGAAAAACTGAACGTGGCTACAGAGACTAAAAATAAAGATTTATTACATAGTCTTTAGTGTTGTATCAATGCACAAGCAAAGTGTATGTACTAATCCTTCATTCTTATGGCAAAGAAAGGATTATTCTATATTTAAAATTAAAATGACATTGAATTAAAATGTTATTTTGTTGAAGGCCATTGTAAAAGCCAGGGCTTGCAGAGGGGAGAAAAAAACAATTCATCCCTATTATAATTGCAAGGCTCTGATCTTGTTTGCTTAGATGCTATGGTAGTTGACTCAAAATTGGCTCTTGGTAAATACAACATACTTTTTGCATAATATTGGATAAGCTGTTCCAGGAATTTTTCACCTCCGGGTGAAATTGCCTGAAAAAGCAATGTTGAAATTGGCCTTGGTTGTGTGGAAGCTTTGCCTGATGATTTTGTAATAGATCATGGTAAATTTGTTTCATGGTCCCATTAAGAAAGAACTGGGGAGATTGAGCATTCATCATTATAAAAATTGCTATTTGACTTTCACAAGTGCAAATCTGCCTTGTTAATCTTCTGTTTCCTTCACCCTCATTGGCACCATTCCTCAAATTTTGTGCTAAGTGCAGATATACAATTTAGCAAGTGTAGAAAACAAAAGCCCTGAAACAATCAGTTGTCACTAAAAAGCCCCTTCTAGTCTCCTGTCAACTTTGCCAGACAGGCAGGCTTCACTCTGTGGTGTCTTCAGTGGCAAAGGCAGTTTTGTTTTCACCATGTCCACTTATTCCTGCCTTCGTCCTTCTGGCTCTCACCGTAGCTGTATCGGCACACTTATCTGAGGCACTTACTTGGAAGACCAAACAACAAAGTGAGCAGGGCTTAAAAAAAAGTCCATTGCTGCAGGAGTGTGTGTGCTTTCCTTCATTTCGATTGAAGAGAACAGCTGCTTAGGCAAAAAATGGGTTTTCGACTACGGAAGTTGTTGATAGAGAGGAGGAAGGATGTTGGTAAACAGTTTGATAAAATGAAAAATTAAACAAAAATGAAAAATGGTGGTCCATTGTGTCTTGCTGTTGAGATTCACAAGATGTAGAAACCAAGGAGCTTTTTTTCTCCCTGGTATTAGCAGAGACATTAATCTAGTAGACCCATGTTGTAATCTCTGCTCGATTTGGGACACTTTTTTCAGTGACACACTCTTTCTGCCAGACTGCTGGGCATACTTCAGCATTCCCTCCTTCCTCCTAAGGCAGTTGAATTTATCATAAAATAATTCTGTATTGATTGAGATGGAGAGCAAATGTAAAGCTGCCCCACTGGCTGGGCTGTGACATTCCCTGGGCCTTCCTATATTTGAGCTGGGCAGACTGGTGGTCACAGTCCTTCTTCACACCATGTCTGAGAGCCCTCACCAGCAGCCTATAAATTACACCCTTACCAGGCACTTTTTCTCATGGTATATCCATTATATGACCCCAAAGAGATATTTATTTTCCCTTTGCCCACCTATCTTTGATTTTTTTTTTCCTTGCCAAAGTGTGAAAATACAGATTGAACAGACTCAAATGACATTGCACTTGACTCAGTATCTTAGTCATAGATTCTATAATGTCACAAAATTACTGTATTGATCCAGCACAGTTTTAGATGTGTTTGAGGTATTTTACTTTATCCAATATGATATGTATGACAAAGCACTACGTAATATTGGCCATATTAAGTAAATTTAGCATTTTGAGATAACAATATGTTGCACAAAGGGAATGTTATTACACAGGATTTTCCAGAAACTTATTGCTAACTAATCTTGCATCGGAGATCTGGAGAAATTGTAAAATAATTGCAAATTTTGCAAATGAGGCAAAGAGCAAGATAGGGTGAACAACAAGCTTAGTGCTCCTATGCATGAGGTAGATTGAAGCAGTAGCAAGGTGAGCTCTGTTCAGCAACGTGCATTGAAGCACTGCCAGATGTAAACGCTGCTAAAGAAAAGGGGGGTGCGTCATTATCTCATGTGGGATGAAGGTGCAGCATTTTTCAAAGCCATGGCATTGAAAAGGAAATTTCACCTCTGGGGTCCTATTCTTTAGAGTGTTTTGGCTTTTTTTTATTGGTAGGTGCTCAGCACAGCTAAGCCCCAGTGCATTTGTAAAGAGCTCAGTGTGAATTGAGTCATCTGACTTTTCAGCCCTTGACTTTGAGTGCTGTGTTTGACTTTTACTCCAGAGAGGTTGCTGTGATGAGCCAAATGCAAGCAGAGCATATTGCTGACACTGCTCCTGTGAGCAGTAGGACTTGAGCAAAATATAACATGCATATTTACTTTGCTCATTTAACATGCAACAAAAAATTTAAATAAATTAAAATGCTAACACTTTGGTGGGAAATCAATGAATCACTTAATGACAATAGATCCCCCTGTACCTTTTGTGTCTGCATTAATGCTGCATTAAATCAAATTACTTTCATTATGATGGACGTGAACTGAACTCATTTAGCAACAGGACAACTAACACTTATATTCTTACTGTTAGAATCTTCATGTTTACATCAGAGACCTTGGCTCAGGAAAACATGACAGTTCAAGCTAGGTGTGAGTTTCTGTACTTCAAGCTTCTGCAGAAATACCTTTTACAAGGAGACTTGAGGTTGAATGCGTGCCCAGTGTGCAGTGCATTACACAAAAGCAATAAAAATGAATTGCTGAAATCCCACACAAATTCTTCCTTCCTGAGTATTTTTGCCATCTGGAAAAAAGGCAGGGATGATTTTTGGGTTGGTCCTGTCATCTCTGTGTCCCTCCCTGCCCTTATCACAAACAGCTATTCAATAATCACTATATTAGCAACTTCAGAATAAAAAAAATCTTGGACATCTGATTTTACTCACAAATTTCTCTTCATAGAAAAATTAAATCAATTATGTGCAAAACTGACCCGATCTTAGTTAACCAGAGATATTTATTTCCTGCTTTAAGACTCTGGGTCAGCTCTAAGGGATTGATACCCACCTAAATAAAGCAAGATCCCCACAACTTTTGTTGTTTACAATAATCTTGACCAAAATTCCCAGAAAACTCCCTGATCAGAAATGACAGTTCACCTTAGCTACATATTTCCCAGCCCATCTGCTTTTTCTTTTACAAAGATTATGCTGTCATCATACATTTATTGGGAGTGATTTTTGTTCCTAATGTACCACACGCCATTAGCATCCGCATTGTTCATTCAAGAGGCTTGAACCAGGGACAGCAGGACTGAAGAACCAGACCTTTCCATTAGCTACAGGAACCATTCTGGCATGGAGGAGAAGCAGCTTCTTCAAGTTCCTCTGACTAGCTTCTAGAGATGCAAAATAACGTGCTCTGGGTTCTATATCCTGCCTCTGAAACTGATGTTTAGGACATGTCCTCATGGATGTGTTTAGATGTTGTTGTGGTTCAGGAATGGCACTCCCCAGTTTAGTGCTCCCCGGTTTAGGCTCTCCAAACCACGCTGCTGGTTGCATGCTCCCCCTTCCCCTCCCCCTGCCCATCTGCATTGAGCTGGAGAGGAGAATTGAAGACAGAAGGCAAAGATCACGGGCTGAGGTAAGAACAATTTACTGGAAACAGCAATGACATAAGAAAACAAACAGCAACAATATTAATAACAAAAGTGTACAAAAGAGGGAGTGATTCACATGCAAAAATGCTCACCAGGAGCTCGACCTGACCACAGCTACACCATCCTGACCAGTCTCAAAGGCTTGGAACCAGCATCATCCAACCACTCCCTCTGGCTCAGGACCAGCACCACTCTTACTCAGCCAGAAAGAACTCCTTCTCCCTGGAATAAAGTCCCTTTCCCCACCCCTGGCAAGGAGGTGAGGTGGTATAGAATAACTCCCATGTGCTAGTCATGCCCCCTCCTGACTATTGCAAAAAATTAACCCTGGAACCAAGACAGATATCCTGGAACTAGCTCTGCCTGTATTTGGCATCAACTTAGGGCAGCAGTGTGAGAAAACCAATGTATCTCACTGGCAAGGCATGCTCAGAAAGAGTAGACTGTGACCTATTGTATTGCTGGATAAGATGTGCATAGGAATTCTGGAGTGGCTATTGCATTGTAAATCCACATACTAGTTTATCCTGCCATACTACATCTGTCTAGTCAGACCCTTAAATGTGTTATATGAATTCTGGGTCAGAGATGTTGTAGCATGTATGAAGACATCTGACTGTGTTAAAAAGTCCTACATGAAATTCAGAGCACAGTACCTAATCTAAATTTACATGAGTGGAACTTGGATGTAACTTTTTATTTGCATCTGAATCCTTATAGAGAGGTGAACTTCTGTTGTGAGATAGGCTGATATTTACTGAACTCGCTTTTCACTTGTCTCTGTCACATTGCAAGCCATTAGAAAATATCCTTTTTGCATTTCTGAGCACAGGAGCAAGTGCTGCAGCTTCATGCATTATTGAAAACTGTGGCCTCAGCTCATACAATATAGCAGGGATCCAAATGATCTCCAGACTCAAGATTTTTATATACACACAGGCAGGTCAAAAATGAGGTTCCAGAGAGGTGTAAGAATGAAAGCAAATGCAGAACATAAATAAAAAGCTGGGCTTATGCAAAAATGAACAAATTTTTACTGGGGAGGCAGCAGATGAAAATACCAGGCGTTAGAAGTTCAAGTGACCTCTAAATCCATTTTTGTGATAATCTCAGCTGGCCAGCACTCTCTCTCTCTCTCTGTCTCTCCCTCTCTCTCAAATTCTTCTCTGAAGCTATTTTGCTCTATGTATGACTATTGAATATTCTTTGAAGCAGAACCTCAGTAACCCATTTCCTGGTTGAATGCTCTCACCTGAAGGTCATATTTAGTCATCCATTCCCTTCACCTGGCCTGTACTATAATGAAGAAAAGCCTGAAAAGTTATTTAATAGCTGATGGAAATGCTTTAGTGTGAGAGAATTGAAGCCCTTGGCCTCTTTAGGAAAAGATCAAGGTGTCACTTTGGGAGACTTTATGTCCTGCTTTTGTCCTTCTGGCACCAGTTATGGATGTTAATCCAATGAAGTGAAGTAGGAAAAGGAGCTGTATGTGCAAAGCAACAAATCCCAACATGAAACACAGATTTCTGTCAAGGGGAAGAGGTAATGAAGTGTTGAAACAAAGTGTAACATCAGATCCTTCCCCTTCAGGTCAGAACTGGATGCCTCCTCTTCAAGTTTTGCTTTAAACAGAGGAGGGGCTTTAAAATGGGGCAGCTGAGTGAAATGTAGGGGCCAGTACTATGGAAAAGCTCAGATTAGATCTAAAGGTGTGCCACTGAATTTATGATGTAGTTTGCTTCCAGGTGTTGTTTCATGTCAGATGAGTGTGTGCATTTGAGATTTTGGAAATCTTGTTTTCCTGAGCAAGAAAGGATTTTTGAAAATTTATTTTTACTTTTCTCTTCCCATTAAGAACAAACAAGCAAATGAAGGCACCCAAACCCAGAACTAACTCTGGTCTACCCCATCAGCTAGACCAAGTTCTTTCCCTCTGCAAGATTTTCCAATTTTGTGTTCCCTCATGAGCTTCCCCTTTCTTACACATCAGCTTGAGCACTGATACAGCCACATACTGTGCTGTTCACTCATTTGTTGGCATTTAATGTTCCCTGGGTTTGTGGTAACTCAGGGGTCACTGAAAATTTTATTCACAACTCTGTCTATTTGTCTTTCCATGGATTTTTGCTAATTTGGCCTGGAAAAATACCATCTACAGGCATGCTGCTGTATACCTATAAAATATTCATAGTAGGATTGGCAAGTCAGTGTACCTGGGACCTAGTTAAGCCAGTAATACCCTTTTAAGATTCTGGTGAATATACCAGGGGCTTTTGTTACTGGCTTTGTTTTTTTTCAAGTATTAGGTCTACACACATATGAGATGGGTAAGCCAGATTTCTTGTTTAAGATGTGCTAAATTATTTCCATAAATCTTATATTGTTGGCTGTTTAAATTATTATGAGCCAAGGTCCCTGGCACTAGAGGCTACACACTACAATGAAACGTGCTCATATTTTCTGTGTTTATGAATCTAAATTATGACAGGGCACTTTTTTCCTCTTCTGTCTCATGCTTTTTCTCCTCAGAGCACTCCACTGTGGATATTCACAGATGGGCTAATAACAATCGCAATGGTTGCCTATTTGTCACCCTGTCATAGGTTGCCAGAGATTCTTTATATGTGCTATTAAAAACATACAAATAAAAAACACCTTTTAGTTGTCTGATGGTCCCCCTTGAAGGCCTATTTAGTTTCCAGAGAGGTATTGAAAAAAATCAAGCTTTTAATACTTATAAAGAATAAAGAATGAGAAAGAAACTTCTCTCCTGCTTAATTTTAACTCATCCAGGCCTGCTTTCTGCAGACCTGCCGCGTGTAGCACTTATGCAGTGTGTGCAGTGTGTTTTCATCCTTTATCCAAAGGTAGGATACGAGGGATGTTCAGGTCACAACCAAGCAATGAAGAACAAGTGACACAATGTGCTCACCAGTTTGACAATAGCTTTATCTACATCACCCATATGTTACAGGATTTTCTCTTTTTGAGCTTTTTTAGAGCAAAAGTTTTTCCTACTTTTGTCAACCAGGTGGCTTTGCCTTTTTTTTTGTCGCACATTTCCAGCAATTCATCTCCCATTTTTACCGCTGAAACAATGACTTTCAGGTCCTAAAATAGAAACTAACTCCTAGTAGAAGGGAACACGTACCTAGCCGTTTCAAGACAAGGTGTAATGTTGCATATGAAATCACAGGTAAAACCTGAGCACGAAGCCCCAGGCAATTCTCCCAAGCAAGACTTGGTTGGCAGCCTGCGCTTCACATCCCAGTTTCCTCAAAACCCTTCCAAGAGGCTTTTACCGATGAGAAGTCATGAAAACCTTGCTCCCATACCCCTGGTGCTCATACATGTAGCACCACCCTCCCATCTGTATGCTGAGCCTGGCTATTTGCTTGGCAAGTGTCTTCAAAATACCTGTGCAGCAGGACCCAGCCCTCTCCCTGCCAACACACATCTCCTGTGGCTTTGTTCAGAGTACAAAGAAAGCTTTTGGGCAGGAAATACATTTCTCTTTGTTTTCAGACCACACATAGAAAAATGGAGCTGATCTTGGCTGGAGGTGATAGGTCAGGTCATGACAAAAGCAGGGAATGCTTATAGTGACAACCAATGTAATTCTCCCACCCCACGGCTGGATTTTACAGAAAGCTTCAAAATTTTTGCACAGCACTGTCTTCTAGGATGCTAATAAATTATGCACAGTTGCTGGAGTTGGCTGTCTGATGTTCTCCCTTATGGTGCTCTCTTACAAAATTGCATCCTCTGGGAACTTTTAGTAATGGAAGACATGGCCAAGATGAAGTGGGAGCTTGCTAATTGGTAGTGATAATCTACTGAAGCATTAAGTAAAGTAATCTTACTTTGTACTGTTTTTCTCAGATCCCATTTTTATCTAAACCTGCTGCTATGTCTTCAGCTGGAAAACAGAGCTTGTCTCAAGGAAGATGCACTTTTCCCACCTTCTACAACTGATCACTCATTATAAAATAAATATGAGCAGCACACTTTCAGAGTTCTGCCCTTGTTACAGTCCGCTGTCCACATTCACGGTAATGTGGCCATTTTGCTTAGGGTTTGCTGTGTGCAAGTGATAAAAGACATTAATGTTTCCCTGGGGTAGCTAATGGACTCTTCCATAATTTGCATGTCCCCTGTTGCCATCGGCTGACTTGTGGTCCAGGATGGGCACTTCGTCAGCTTCGCAAGAAGGATAATATTATTTTGCTAAGTATAATGACACTAAGGGGACTGAGTTTCTTGGAGTTGAGATTCCACAGAATTATAAAATCTAATCACCAGATAGAGATGTCAATCCTGCCATGTAAAAAAAGGGCAAAAGGCAGGTGAGCACCCTCCATCTTGCACATGGAAGAACAAGCAGGTAAATTTGGACATAGTCCTATAGACTCGATCCTAAACTGTGTCACACTGCTGAACCAACCCAGCTCTCCCACCCCTGCCAAGTGCTGCTCCCAGATCAGGAACACCCAGGAGGCCTCAACATTTATTGAAATGCTTCAGACCCTTATGTATATCAGACAGACCTGAAAAATGAGGTGGCTGGTCCTTTGAGGATCAAAAAACTACGGCTTCTTTCATAAATATTAATCGTAAGTGTTCTGTTGCACACAGTTAGTAAGTTCAGTAACACAAGACAAATGGCTGATGTGTCCTGTGGTGGTTGTCCTTGGTATATATTTACTTTTGACATTAGGATAATCTTAAGCATGTTTTAAATGTCAGAAGAGACACCACAAAACATCAAGGGAGTTCATCTATAGCTTAATTCTTTTATTAATTTTGAATACTTTCATTCTACTACAATAATCTTTTATTCTCTTCATCTTACTTTTCTGTTCATCAGAAATTACCTTTGCTTATCAATGATCATTTTTATATGCTTGAAATTTCAGGTCTTGGCTTCATTTTGTGAGCTGCCCTGTGTGGGTACAGCTCTGAGTGTGTGTACACATGTGAGCTGCTCCAGCTCAGGAAGACCCTCATCAGGGAATAACTCAAAATTAGTTGTGTAGTGAAGGTTGCAGCAGTTTCTGCTGGCTCATACAAAGCTATTTGTAAGGCTTTCCTGAACCTCAGTGGGGCTAAGGAATCTCTGAGGAGTTATGAATTGCAGTGCAGGATTTACCACCCAGAGTAATATGATTTCCTGCTTCTTGGCCTGCTGTTCTTCTTCATCTTCCTTCCCCATGCTTTCTTCTCTGTCTTTTCAATCAAACTGGGTTTTTATTCTTCCTTGCTGCTCGCCAGTTCCCAAGATACTGTCTGTATTTTCCTCCACAAGAGGCCTGGACAAAGGCTACAATGGGGTTTATATTTCAGGGAAACTAGTTTGTGAAAGCCTGTGTTGTAAAGTCTCTACCAAAGCAGCGTGTGTGCTGGGGATAGGCGTAGTTTCTCTTGGGTGAGCAATACTGGATGCAGCTGAATTTTACTTTGTTAGCAATGAACGAGTATTTCTGTTGTTTGATATTGTATAATGTGATATTAGAAATCATACCACATTTTAAGCCTTAAGTTTAGAGGTTAAATTACAGAAGATTTTTTTGTTTGCTGAAAAGAAACCCCTCACTATTCTAGATTTTTATGGTAAATAGATTTTTAAACTTTGAATTGGCTCTGGGCAAAGGTGATGTATTAAAGTCATCACAGTATGGTGATTATAAATGACCAGGGCAAAACAGTGGCAGGTTCTCAGGCACCAAAAATTATTCCAGTATCCATAAGATTCATCCAGCCATGTGCATGTTTCCCTGGGAGAAAGTGGTGGTGCTGTGCTGAGGGCTCTCCTTGGCTTGCCCAGGCAGAGTGATGGAGGAGAGCTCATGTCCTCGTGGGCTGAATGGGGAACATGGGACTCACAGTGGCGTGTGGGGAATGGCAGATTGTGCTTTGGAAGCGAGGGAGAGGGAAGGGGAATATCAAACGTTGCAAGCTCCAGCAGGTCCCAGGGGGAACAGATTGACTGGAATGAAGAGTGTGAGAGAGAAAGAAAGAGAATTGCATCTTCCTGCAGCACACCAAAATCAATGTTGTACAGAATAGGGCTGTGATATTTGGTGGAGGCACAGTCCAGTACCAGTCTGATGGTTTCACCAAGCAGCGGATGATGTTGTGTTTGACCCATTACTTTTCAGCATGGTTTGCACTATTCAGAGATATTCACTAGGGGAAACAGCTTCTTGATGCATCTTTGCTTTTTAGGGATGCTTCAGTGGGACTGAGGCAGAATTCCTTCACTTATTCTACAGCAGTGTGTTTATGTCATAGGTAGGGAAGAAATGCCTGTGAGACACTATTATACTCACCTTCCAGGTGATGGATTGGTTATTCCAGCCAGAAGGCCCATTGAAGGGAGATCAGAAGATAATTGACTGTCAAGCTTTTGAGCAATGTTAAAGTCAATTGCTGTGGAGGTCAGTTTATTTGAACAATGGACCCGTTTACAAAGGGTTACAGAATGCGAATAATCATTTTTGGTTTAATGGAAGTTCTAATCATCGTCAAGGGAGAATTAACTTTTAAATGTTAAACTTGAATATCCTTTGGAAATCTGAGGGCTCTTGGTCTAAGAACCAATTTTTTCTATTGTAATGAATGTGAAAGATTTGAAAAAAAAATTATATGGAAAATGCCAAAAGTCGGTGTTTTGATTGCATGCCAAAAATAATTGATTTTTAGTCAGTCAGCTGAATTGTGAGTGTGTGCATATGTATTACATACATATATGGGATTTTTTTTCCAGATTTCTCAAGGATTGAGAAAAAAGCTTGTTGGCAATACATAGAAACATGACTGAGGGAAGTAGCATGACTGGGTTAATACTGAGGAAAAAAAAATCTTAACTGTTAGTAAGCAGAAAATTCAACTACCCAAATTCCTGAGGCTTCTGTCCTGAATAGCCATCATATCTGAGGCTCAGGACACTGCTGGTCAGGCTCTGGAACAGACTGGAGCTGTGCTCAGAATAAAACCTTAAGGGGTTTTTTGGGGTGGTGGGTGGTGGTTTTTTTGGTTTGTTTGTTTGTTTGGGTTTTTGGGGTTTTTTGTTTGTTTGTTTGTTGTTTTTTTTCTGTGGGGCTCACTGTACCTTAAAAAAAAAGAAAAAAAAAGGGAAAAAAAGGAAGAGATAATTCCTTAAGTTATTTTTGCCCACTTCATGTATGTGTAATTAACAGGAAACCTGTAAGTCCATCAAGAACCAAGTGTCATCTACTGCATATATTAGATGTTCATACTGCCTTTCCCATTTCAAATCAAGCTTAATGCTTAGTATCAGTGAGATTTCTGGTTAAAATCATCAAGATTTCAAGCTTGATCCATTTGTTATGTTCACAGAAACTATTCTTTCTACCACTCAAAGTCTTTAGAAAAATCTCACAGTCCTGCTTCCAGTAAAGTGTTGGAAAGCACTAATTTTGACACACACATTTGCTGAGCCTCCCTATGTCTCTTGCTAGTGGGAGTCTTTGGAAGCAGAGGAAATCTCTTAAATACACACACACGAATTAGTCTTCGTTTTAAATTTCTCTTTATTTTTGTGTGTTTATGGAATGACACAGGGAAGCAGCTCGGAAGGGAGCTCCCATGTCTCTCAGCCCACCCATTCTGCAGAAACTCTTTCTTCTTTATCTGTAATAAATACATTTGCGTAAGGGCTCAGTTGACCTAATATGCTTTTCAGGGAGCTCCAGGAAACCCCCTGGCTGCACACAAGCTCAGTTCTAAGGATGCCAGTTCCTTTTGTTGCTGTGGCAATAGCTTTGAGTCTTCTGGGGCTACTGTGCCTGCTGTAACCAAAACTGGATCTGTAGAAGGAAGAGAGATGCTCAAGAAATATGAGGAAAATTGCAGGTTTATTAGGAAGAAAACAAATCAGCTCTTGCTCCTTTGGTGGACAGACTTGGTGTCCAACAAACTTTGAACAGCTTACAGAGGAGTGACTGTGGGACTGTGTGTGGTGGGAGGAAGCACAAGATTCCTCCAAGCAAGTCTCCGTGGTATTTTCCAGGCAGAGGAAACCTGCTGATGGTTACAGGACCATGGGAAAACCTTACCAAAGCAGAGCTGCTGTGCTGTGCTGAAAGAGGGAAAATTTACCTGGCATGGCCCTGGCAGCTCAGCCTCTGGGTCAGTTCCTTCCTGTCTGATGTGGGGCATGCCAGGCAGGGTGGGCTTGCAGAGCAAGTTCACATCTCCTGCAGAACACCAGAAAACCAGATACTTGAAGGGATCTTGTCAGTTCAAGAGATATGAAAACCTCCCAGGTTTTTAGCCCTCTTCCACCATCTAAGTAGTTTAAAGAAGTGGTAAAACACATGAAAACTCCTTTTTGCCTAATTAATCACTACACTTGGAAATTAAAAGATTGAATTAGTTCCTAATATCCCTGAGCAAAGAGAACAATCTATAAACCTTTGATTTTTATATAAGTCTTTATCCTTTTCCTATCCAACACTTCAGCTGGAGCATTCTGACCTGCACACTTCAGTTTTATTGCTTTTCTTTCTTTATGATATTTGTTCAAGCTAAAACAACTTTGGGAAGGTAAACAGTACCTCCATATAACTGTTTTGTTTTCTGGCTCTCATGTACTAACATGCCCCTGGAATGTTTGTGCTGCATTTTCCCTAAAGGAAATCTCTACTGCTTGGCTTCCAGTCCAAACAAGGGAGATCCTAAGACACCTGGAGTTTTCCAGAAGAGCTTAGCTGCCTAAATGTAATTACAAGACTGGATAAAATGTTCAAGTGCTAACCCTATGCCATATTTGTGTGAGGAATCCCATATAACTGCTTCTGGGAATCTGGTAAGGAGCTGGCTGTGATCCCTTTCTATGTGAGTGCCACCCAAATAATAGCAGTGAAAAGGGGAATGTGCCCAGTGGATGTAAAGCATATGAGGACTAATTCCACGTTAGTCACATGCAGAAACAAAAACACTCTACTATCCACTGCTTCAAGGGAATCTCCCTGGCATGTACAAAGCCAGCTCTGTTGAGATTTCTCTGAAAATTCACACCTCAGCTGGGAAAAAAAGCACAGCTCCCATGTGAATCCAGGTCTAAGCAGGATTCCTGGTAATCTGGAGTCCAAGTAGTGAGAGGTGGCCTAGGAAAGTGGAGGAAGAAACATCAAGAATATGCTGTAATGCAAATAATGTTCTGAGTTTGGTTAAAGCAATAGCAGCATGTTGCTAAGTGTTGCTGCATCTGCTCCAGTTCATCCATCTCTACTTAACAGCCTTTTGGCTTTTGTCTGTTAATACACTTATAAAATGTTACTTATCTGATGATAGTAAAGATCTGATTATTCTCTGTATGTTCAGATATTTTTAAATGCTTTGCTATACTCTAGTTTCTAAATTAAGACATTATGGGCATATCAAATAGTGTAAGAAAAAAGTAGTTTTAGCGTGTCCTCTTTAGCTTTCACAAGCCTAAATAATGACACAAAATACCAAAAGAGAAACAAGGTTTAGATGGTTACATGATTTATAGAAGATCACCACAGGCAGATACAGAAGCAAATGACAGAATTTAGGATATGATAAGTACAGGAGTCTTGTTCCCAAGACCTTAAGCAAGTTTGTCTAGGAAGAGATGAGTTTACCCTGCCTAAGTTCCCTTTGGAATATACAGTAAGATTCTACCACATTTGTTGTATTTGGGGTTGGATTTATTGGGTTTTTTAAAATTTTTTTTATTACCTTTTGAAAAATCAGGTTGTTAACTGTTGCTTTACTGTGTCTCTCATTTTGGTGAACTATTTTTCACACCCTTAGGAGCAGTGGATATCTTGTATACAGGGATAAGCAAAAGACTGTAGCAGTGGCTCCTTACTTGCAGGCAGTAAAACATTCTGATGCTCATTTGCAGTACAAATACAGAAGCCTGTTCATCACATTGCCCAACACTAATGCATTTATATGGCTACAAATTCCATTACTTTGTGCAACTGAATGGACAGAGGACTTTGCCAGACAGGGAGAAATCCCAGAGCACTCTTATTAAGAACCTGATACCAGTCCAGAAAGGGGTGGTATATCTTGTTTTAAGCATTCAACAAACCAAAGCTGAAAAAGAATCAAACTGGAGATGGTTTAAGTTCTGCTTCTGGGCATAGGCAGACTGCCACAGAAAGGCAGAGGAGTGATTGTCTGCTCGGACCTGATGAGCAGACCTGATGAGCAGACCTCATCTCAGGAACAGGCATAGCTTCTTCAAAAAATAATGATACGAAACTCAGACTATTCTTCTACTCACTGAAGAATGAGAAGTCTTATAAACTGCAGGAGGTTGTTGTAAAGGTAGTTTTATTGAAGATAAGCTTTCAAAATATTCCTATTATTTTTTCTTTTTAAGACAGTCTGAAATTTTCAGGAGCCTGAAATTTTTCTACAGTAGTATTCCTTTTAAAATATCACTGAAATCAGAGGGCAAAGATCTGCCAGTCTCACAGTGCTCTGCTGGCAGAGACTTAGCTGTGTTCAGTGTTTAGAGGAAAGGCTTTTCCTAGAAGCCTTCTGTTCCAGAGGCTGGTCCAATCCTGGCTGTGACCAAGGGTGACTCCTAGGGACTGTGGATGTGAAGGAGGCAGCTTTCACCTGCCTGGAAGATCTCAGGCAGAGTAACACTGAGTCTAAAGGCAGCTGGATCTGAGCAGAGTCAGTCAGCAACAGAGAGCCAGGAGGGCTGGAGCAGAGCTAAGGAGCTCTGGGAAGGCAATTTTAGGGATCTTTGTGCAGACAGTTTAAAAGCTGGCCCTTCAACATGATCACAAGGGTGCACCTCTCACTATGCTAGCTAAAGGTCTGAGTTCCTCAGCCTGAATTTTTCCAAGCTCTGCTGGGCACAAGCAGGGCCAGCAGAAGATGCATGCAGGTGTAGTGTTTTGCAATTCCCTCAAATGACTCATGAGCCAAAGATGGGGTAGCGTGGGGGGAAAGGGAAGCAAATGAAAAGCGTAGCTTAGAATTAAGAGGGAATCGTGTAACCAAAAATAAGTCTTCTACTATTTTTCTTGCTTCTCAGCTAGAACACAGTCACAACCCAGTGGAGCCAAAGTTGTCAAAGCCCCTCTGAAAATGCTTCTGGGTACCCTCTGCATCACTAGGTAATTAGTGACACCCAGGGACACTTTGGCTCCTCTGCCTTGCTGCGGATGACATGGAGTCACTTTTGAAAAATCCCTTCTTTGTGGGTGAAATTAAAGACTAGGAGAGTGGTTTAATTTGTGTCTTTATTTTTCTGGTTGGTAAAGAGAAGCCTTGAAAGAGACTCGAAAGTGAAGCAGAATAATCAAGCAACTCATTGATCTAAAGTTAATCTGCTGCAACTGCCTCAGCAAATGCTAAAAATGCCCTCCTTTGCTCCTTTCTATAGCTGAGGAAACAGCTTCTGCCAATATCCCTCTAACACCAACAGCCCTTGGCGCTTTTGTCAAACACGCTCTGTGTTTGAACAGATCAAATGAAACTCATTTGTTGTTATTGTTTAAGATTAAGCTGTACTTATGGAATTACCGTGGCATTATTAGGCCAGTTTCCTAGAACACAAAGAGAATGAAAAACAAAAATTAAAAAGAAGAGGAAATTCTGGGGTTTTTTTTTTGTTTTAGAACTCAGTACTGAGCTTTGAGTTTCTGCTGTCCTCAGTAGTGAATTATACAGCATAGTTTTCTTCAAAGAAGCACCAAGAAGTTATCTTTAAAACATTATAGGTGTTATATAAAGGTACTAGGTACTGTACAAAGCATTCAGAATGTTTCCAAAATGCTTAGAAGATGAGTTCCTGGTGAAAAATAAGAGCAAATTGTGCCTTTACACTCTGGACTCTGATATGGAATCTGTACAAGCGTGAGCAGGTCACTTAAATGGACTATCTACTGCTCCATCTTCAAAATGAAGCTATTGAGTGCATCAAACTATCCAGAGAAGCCAGAAAATATATCTGTAGGCAAAATATTTGGTGCTGACCTGCTGGGATTTATGCAAGCTGAATTTTCTTTTGTGCTTTCATTGATGGAAAGCATTTCTGCCAAGCCATCAGAAGCCATAATTTTCTTAAATGAAAACTCATCACTCCTCTAAGTCATCTTGAAAATGTGCCGTGGCTCACAACCAGTATTTTTATTGAATCTTAGACCAATTCAGGTTGGAAGGGAACATGGAAGGTCTCTAGTCCAGCTTCCTGCTTAAAGCAGGGCCAACAGTGAATCTCGACAGTGCAGTGCCCATCCAGGCAGTGTCCAGCCTGTTTTGCTCCAGTGTGGGTCTTCACATTTGTCCCAGCTGGATACCACAAGATTCCCACTGGCCCATTTCCCTGGCATGTCCTTGTCCCTCTGGATGGCAGCCCTGCCCTCTGGTACACCAGCTGCACCCCTCAGTTCACTGTCAGCCACATTCTTGATTTTAAAACAAAACTTATTTTAAATCGAAAAGTAAATCTAAGCACCAAGGACTTCTATTCATTCTTCCATGCAATTCAGCTAATTCTGGTGAATTTAACAAGATTTCAGAAATGCTTTGCAAGGAGACTTTTCCTTGTTTAAGGAAATTGACTGGCCTGCAAAGCTCTCCTGTCTTTGTGTTCCGTGGCGAGTAGACTTCTCTAGCTGCATTAGATCATGCATTCCTGCAGATCAAAACTTTCTTCAGATACAAACAGAAAAGTAGAAAAATAGTACATTCCTCCCTATGCACTGCTATTTCAGTTTGAAGTTAGGTTCCAAAGAATATTTGTTGTGAAAAAAAATGAGATGAGTCTGGAAAAATCAATACATTGACAGAGGAAACTTTGTTTCTCTGACTCTGCCAGAGGATGCTATTAGGTTGTATCCCACTTGGGTTTGGGTTTTTCGCTAGTTCTGTATTGCCTGGAGCTTAGCCACTAGTAAGATACTGGTAGAGGTAATTCTTTAACCACACACAGGATTTTCTTGTATTTCTTCAGTAAAGGATATCCCTGATGCTTAGCCAGTGCAGAGGAGTTTTACATATTAGCACAATCTTCAGCTTTTGAGCCCACAATAGCTGTGGATTGTGCTGACTTTTGCTTCCACTTCCAACCAACCATGCAGACAGGTGTTGTAGGATATTTAGCTCTTACTGCAGGACTGGAGCATGCTGAAGTTGTGAATGCCAAAGCATCCTGACGAACTCCCCAAATGAATGTAATTCACTACCAATCTTAAAATGCTATTCTACTCTAGAGAATGACTATTCAAAAAAGGTTCTAATTTAATCAATAGGGTAACTCCCCGTGTACATTCAGACACATATAAAATCTGTTAGTGACAACCTGATGGCCTTTATTGCTTTTTACTTCTATTAGCATTGCAGAACCAATTCTGCTTTAAGCAAGCTGGAATCCTCACCTTCCTGTATTATATCCCCTGAAAATAATAGCTGGCACAGCACAGAGGCTCTCAGCACCTGGGTGCTGTCAATACTGGTGCTGTTAACCCAGCCTCTGGTGAGTAACCTACCCTGACCACTGAGAGCACTGGGATGAACCAGTTTTACTGAGACCATTATTTTAGTCTGCAGAGAGGTTGCTACTGGGTACATTCTACAAGGAGAGAATGTCTCAATTCTGACCCCGGGATGTCTTTGAAGGTTAGGAAATTATTATATTTTTCACTGTCCATCTGAGTACTGTTCCTGAATTAATATTAATCCCCATTATAATGTTTTTTACACAACTGACTCCTGTGCAATAGAATTATATTAAAAGCTGAGGGGTTTCATTCAATTGAGGTAGGGAAGCAATCATTTGAATATTGACACCCAAAACATGCAAAACTGGGTGGGAAAAAAAAAAAGGACTTCTGTGACTGGTAAGAATACAGCTTGAGTCTATATTACTGGAAAAGTAACGTTGCCTAGAAAAAAAGGAAAAAAAAAGCCATATTATTTGCAAAGTTAAGAAGAAATTCTGAGCAATCTCACCTATTTCATCCTGTATCAGTTCTGATTGTGCGACATCAAGTTTTCAAAAAAACAGACTTAAAAGTAGCAGTTTGAATTTTGATTGCAGCACTGTGATTGACCTGTCAGTGGTGATAGGTCAGCAATAAATCCTTTTCAGACTACAACAGGATTGGCATCATACTCTGCTGTTATTGAATGTGAGGTGGTACAGATCCCTCCCAGCCAGGATTCCAGGCTGGATTTTGATACTGCGTGCCTCAACATCCAGGAGAGTTTGACTTAGATTCACTTTTAGTGAGTGCAATGTAGGAAGCTTCCTGCTCTAGCTGGTAATAATGGAAATGCAGGTTGGGTGCTGCTGTAGACACAGAGGCCTGTGCTCTGAGAAAGCAGGACAGGGTGCATTTCAGAACAGGGAACAGAGAGGAAGGAGGGAAAACTCTCAATGTTCCCACATGCAGCCCAGGATGTGATGGTCAGAAAGCAGAAGAACTACCAGCAGATTAAAACCTGGAGCCACAAAAGTGAATTTGCAGCTCAGACAGTCTGTACAAGGAGATAATGATGCTAATTCCTGTGAGTAGTGAGCTGGATTCTGATCAACTCTGTGTAAGCAGGTGTACTCCAGAGATAGTGAGGAGCAGAAAAACAGGTTAATTACTATTTTTAGCAATGTAATAAGGACAGACTGGGCAAGTTAGCACTATTTCCCTGATAAATATTAGATTGTGGGTTCTCAGGGAGCACAAGCATCTGAGATGGTGACTACTAATAGAAAACGCTGCAGGAGCTGAACAGAGGCAGGTTTCATCCATAGAAGAACATACTCAGCTCCTCACTGTGAGAATCAGGCTGCTCCTATATCCTGCCATCTGTTCAGTGGCCTTCAGGTACTCCAGAGCAATACTTGCCCTGGTGAGAGGCTCCTGGCTGTGAAACGCCAGGGAAGACCTCCCCTCAGATCCAGTGCTACCTCTGGTACTCACTCTCAGAGCCAAGAAAGTAGATTCCTCTCACCAGCACAAGAAATCCTATGCCCCCTCAGCTCAGTCATGGGTCAGGAGCAGGGATATATAAAAAAAAAAGAGGGCAGAGAGAAAGGCTGTTCCTCCTACTTTCCTCAAGTAGAGGAGGGTAAGAAAAAAGGCAAAACTGAAGCAGATACACTGAATTCCTGCAGACTGCTTCTAGCAGCCCAGCAGATTGGCTGGAGGCCATCAATGAGCAGCAAGACACAATGGCCTGGGGGCGCTTGAGGGGGTGACAGATATGCACCGAGGAGAACCTGGAGGAGGGGCCTCAGTATTAAATTATGTGGGGTCGGTGTCCTCAAGACAAGACCCTGACCACCAACTGGATTAGAATTGTGGCCAGGCAGTGAAGTTAGTGAGCTGGTGGTAAAAATCCTGATACCATGCTCAGTCCTTTTGTGTCTTCTGGTCATCTGTGTGTAATTCAGAAGCTACTTAGAGCTATCCATGTCCTCACTCTGCACATTGCAAATGCAATTCGTCTTCACAGACTTAAGACACCCTGCTGAACCAGGGTCTTGCCTAAGATCAAGTTAACATGGGAGAAAAGTGTGCTCTCTAGTTTTCTTTTTGCCTGGATTTCTTTTAGTAAAGGGGGAAGAAAGAAGGTTGCTTATCTTCACAAAGTACTTCTTTGCTTAGAGAGAAATAAATACAGCTTTGTGACTCCAACACATTATCTGTGTGGGTTGAGGCTGAGATGCCTTTTGCCATGTGCAATGCAGGGCAGTCTCTGTTCGTGTCTAGAGCCCACACAGTCACCTCCACAGCTCCCAGATTAGTGAGGGGAGGATGCTCTCAGGCAGTGTTGTGGCATGCAGCAAATCTTTTAAGGCAGGATAACTCTCTACAACAGAATTTAATAACAAGTTACTTAGTACAAGTACTTTATTCCTTATGTAATTTTATAGCTTCCCAGAATGTCTCAAGCTGTAGTCCTGGCTAATGCATAGTCAGTTCAATAGCAAGCTCTGGAGGGCTGACTGCTGAGGTGATACTGGCTGCTGTTTATTTCTACTTGCTAAGCTGAATGACAAGAATGTTTAAAATATCCCAAATCCTCACCTGATGGGTTCTGTGCTTATTTATACTGCCATTGACACAGGGATGTTAGGCAGCCCTTGGAAGAAGTTCGGAAAACAGATTGTTTCAAAATCTAATTTGAAACCAGTAATTATAAAAGTCTGAATGCTCTTACCTCCCTGATGGAATCCAAACTTGCAGAGAGGCTCTCTGCAGCTCCACAGTGCCAGTTCAACTTAATGCCCTCAGTGATGGATGAGCTGCTTGCACTGCAAGACAGCCAAAGGTGTGACTGTGACTGCAGGCGTGGGCAGCTTGTAAACAGAAAGGCCAGTGGTTTTTTGCAAAGGAAAGGGGAATGTGTGTTTGCCATCCTGAAACTGCCTGACAGTGTTATTAGAGCAGGGTATGGATATAAGGAGCAGTGCATCATTCTGGTGGGGATTCAGTCTGTTGTTGTAATTCCCACAGTGTATGGTGCTGCCTCTGACATGCAGTTCCCTCTCTGTCAATAAAAATAAATATCCACCTGAAGTTTGTTGCCAACAGAGATTTTTTAAGATTTGAATTTCTTGTGAGTTTACCATAGCCGTGCTCATCCTGTTTTGCTCTTTACTAAATTTTCTATAAGACCTCATTGACTCTCCACGAGTGTTTTTCTGAGTGGCTTTTCCAGCTCAAGGTCGCTATCAGGGGACTCTCAGAGAGATGCTCTGGCAGTGGAATAGCAAACTCTTATCATGTCAGATGCATAAGAATTAGAATTACCTAAGTTGTTTTCTAACTGCAGATTTTCCATCAAGAAATATCATTTTGAACACTAGACTTCCTATGGGAATATGTCAATTTACACAAAATGCCAAGGTCTTTTTCAATCTGAGAGAAAATCAAAATGAAGTATTTTGGCCTTACTATGATGAAGCAGTGCTATAATTTACTTCATTTGCAACTATACTGTGGTATATTTTACTGTAAAGTTGACATGAAACACTTTAATTTTAATTCCTTTACACAGAACCATTTGCTCTCCAGCTGTTTTCCTATACAAGATTTTATTTCAAGGAAACTTCAGTTTTATTCTTGTTCATTCCAACACGTGGATTGGAAACAAAAAGAAATCATGGAGTTTCTTTCAAAGCAGAAATTCATAATGTTGTTCAGATCCAGCACCTATTGTGTACCACAGGCATTTGAAAGACCAACTGGTGCACGACTGGAGTACCACACAAAGCAAACAAACAGAAAACCCCAAGGGCTGAAATCTGTTCCCAGTAAATATTTGAGTAATTTCAAAGTATTCATCAGCTGCATTCTGCCCATGAACTATTTGCAAACAGCCAACAAGTGCCAGATTTCACAAGCAAACTGTTCACTGCAAAGGGTTTGCCTCTTCACTGTGACAGAGATGGGTGTTACTAAGAAGCCAACTGTGCTTCTTACACAAGCTTTTAACCACAGCCATAGCAAAAGCTGTATGTGTGAGGAGCAGGAGAGTAGAGTTTTAGGGAAATTACATTTTGGAAACCTTGCTTAAATATTTCTTCATAAAATGATTTACTGCCTTTTATTCAAAGATTTCCAAACCCAGTGAGCATCATTACTTCCATTTTAGTAGCAGAATAAAAAGGCAAAAGGAGAAACTACAAAAATTATCTTAGATCCCATTGCAGATAAGATGAGGTGGGAATGGAATTAGCTCTTGAGATCCAGTTCACAAAACAGTACATATAAGACGATAAATTGGCCTTTATTTATAATGGGTGTTAGTGTGGTGTTCATCACAGAAGGTGTTCATCACTGTATAACTCAAATGAATTCAGCTTAGCAGTTTCCACAGCAGATGTACAATAGAGCATATGCTCTTTCTTTTCTAGACGTGGAAAACAAGGCATAGATTACAAATTGCTTTGCAGGAGTTGGGGCTGGCAGTGGAAAAGTAGCAGGAGGCTCACAGTGCTGCCTCAGCCTTTTCAGGCCTCATGTCTCTTAATTTGTCTCTCTTATCATCATCTCTAAATTCACCTTTAGAGCAACTGCCAAAACTACTTTGATTTCGAGGCATGCACATAGATAAAACATTCCACACTCAGAGACTAAAAAAAACAAACCAAAAACCAACAAACCCCATCATGGAAGCAGCTCATGAGGGCAGCCGGTGATGATTCCTCCTTGATTATTGCTTAAGGACCACAATTTGCAAGCGCCTCATCCCAGGAGATTTTCTTGGGGGAAAGTCATGGGAGGAAGCCTTCCCGAAGAGGTGTCATCTGCCAAGACAAGTTGCCTGTCCTGATGACCCTGGTGCTGAGATCGCATTATGATGACTGATGAGGCCGTCTGTAGCAGTTAACTCAGCCATTTGTAATCATTTCTCTTACAGGCCTTTTGGTAATCACTTTGGGAAATTCTTATTTGAACAGTGTAGGTTCTGGAGGGAAGAAAAGCAAAGCTATTTCTCCTGTTGAAGGGAAGGATTTAGACAGACATAAACTTGGGGAGAAATGAATACCAAGATATCCACATAAAGTATCTACCTGTCCTTCTACACATTTCTGCACAGCTATTTTGTTTTATTCTTGTGTAGCCTACAGCCCCCTCCACAGACTGGCTCTATTCCAAATCCTCAGAATTCCCCTTTCACAAGGTAGGGTGAAGTGGTTGGACAAAGACAGGGCTGGACCACCAGAAGCAAGGATTTCTGGGAAGAAGGAAACCGTAGGAGTTGTTTTCTTTTTTAAACTCTGCTACTAGTTTGCAGTGTGAATTTGAGCAGTTCACTTAATCCCATGGTTTCTTCGTATCCTTACACATAAGAGATGTGTAATTTATATATCCATTTTTGTTTTCTGTGTAGTTTGTATCTTCTAATTTTTTTACAGCTCCTTATGGCCCAGCTTTTCAGCCCAGCCCACCTCACCAGCTTTTCCCCAAAAGGAAAGCTGTAGCAGCATGTAGGAATATGTAAGAGAGACACCAGAAAGCTCGTCCTCTGTGTGATAGGCAGATGATGGCAACCTTCCTCTTCCTACTCACCTTAGATTGTGTCTCATTGGGTATTTGAACAGTTGTCTTCATACCAGAGGCCAAATACGAGCCTGAGCAGAACTTCACAACAGCATAATTTGCATCAGCAGAGAGAACCTGGGCCATCCTGCCCCCATACACAGGGGGGTCCCTTGAGCTGGAGCTCCTTCTTTTATGTCACATAACAGAGCTGCTCTGGTGCCATCCAGCAGGGGATAGAGGTGGCATCAGCTGCTTTACATCACTCGTCTCTCCTTCGGGAAAGCTGAGGATCAGTGAACAGTTAAGATCTTTGGAAAGCAGCTACACAGAACAAAATCGTGCCAAGGAACTCAGGGTATCTTCAGAGATACTTATTTTAATTCAGCACCTGGAAAACAGAATGACAAGCAATTTCCCTTTTACAATCTTTACTCATAGTCAATTTAGAGATGCCTGTGTGAGTGAAGACAGGAGTTTCTGATGCCTTGCTCAGATGCTTTATGGCCTTCATTTTGGCAGCACTTACAGAACTTCCTTGAGCAGTACTTTCACATCTAAATACCCCACAGTTGTAGTCAGAGATGCTGTCCTTTACCTTAAGCAAAATTAAATGCTGCAGTGAAAATAGACAATATAAGCACATTGGCATCCTTCCCAGTAAAGGGAATATGAAGTAGTTTTTATTGTTCCTGCCAAGACAGCTGTGCTTTAGATTGAAATAGTCATCACACCCTTTTTCTATTTCTAGAAATAATGCAGCTTGCCTACCAATAACAAATGTCTTGTATTTTCTCCCCTACCAAAGCACCCTGCACTTTGTTGCAACTCTACAACATTGTAGCTTAATAGAAGTGCCTAATGCAGCAAATAAATGGGTTTGGCCATGCAAATGGCAGGAAATTCATAATTGTCACATCTTCACAGTTTCTGTTGTGTACGTGTAGGGCTTCGTTTGACTCCTCTGAGCATTCATTTTATGTTCTGATATGGTAGGCATAATTTAAAAATTTCTGCTTTTAAAATGCCTTCTTTGTATTCAAAGATTTCAGAACTATTCCATGTGTTAAAAGTGGACAAGGCCTCTGCAGCTGTAGTGACCTTTCTACAGGTGTTCCCTCTGTCTTCACGATACAGCTGAGGCAAAGTTTCTACAGGAAACATCTCTTCATGATTTCTGCCTCAATTGTACAGGAAATCTCCTAGGGTTTAACTGAAGTTGCTGTATTTTATTTCCTGTGTTTGTGGCCTATTTTAAATGTGAAGGGGTGGGGATGTCTGATTAAAAAAAGAAAAAAAGCCCCATGATTTGTGTTTCTATATGAAGAGCCATTATTGAGCCTTTTGCCAACATCAACTTGCACATGTACTTGTGCATTAAGCATAGAATTCCCCTCCTTTCACATAAGAAATAATAGCAATGATGATAATAACAAACAAAAATAAGGCTGACTTATGCCACTGCTGTTGCTTTCTTCCAAATAACCAGTATTTACTGGCTGCTGTTTGCAGCTGGCATTACTGAATGGTTCCAGGCAGCAAAACATGGCCAACTTGCACCTAAGATGGGTTCATGCCAGAGACTGTTCTGGACATAGTCCCATGTTCTTTGAGGAAGAAGGATGGTGCACACCTTCAAAAAGCTGTTTGGTTTTTTGTTGTTGTTGTTGCTGTTGTTGTTGATTTTGGTTTTGATTTTTTTCCCCCACAAAGAGATGTATTTAGCAGTATTGTGGGCTACAGGGAATGAGGGTTCCCAGGCACATCCAGACAAATCAGGTGAAGCAAAGTAAAGACACTTCCCAAATTAACTCAGGCTGAACTTGGACCTTTAAACTCCGATGAATAAAAGTTTTGTTTTCCTTTGATATGCAATAAATGTGTGAAACTGAACTGTGGTTCCTCTCACCCTGCTATCCAAGCTCAATGCTGCAGTGCAGTCAAAGAGGGTTGTAAAGGCTCAGGTCATGTGTGACTGTGGATGGCTTTGACAGAGAATAGAGGCATTTAGATGCTGTATATGAAAGGAAAAATAAATGTTTCCTAAACTTCGTTACGAGTGTCTCCAGAGCCAGAGGTACTGACATGGCATGAAAGTGTGGGAGGAGAAGTGAATTATCACCTTTTTCATCCTGATCAAAGAAGCCTTTAAAAGGTGATGCAGGCTGCCTGCTCTGAGGGTGAAAGCCTTCCTGCAGACCAAAGATTCAGATCAGCAAAACCTTCAAATACTTATTTCCCCAGAATTTAAATGTTTGAAGAATTTTTGCACGTGTTTTTGTCCACTGACAAGAAATATAGAGATGAAAATAAGCAAGCACTGAATGCCACATCTTAAAGTATGAGACACAGATTCAAAATGCAGATGTTGAGAAAAATATGAGCATGTATTAAAATTTGCAGGGGCTGTGGGCCACTGAATATCTAAGTATCTGCAGTTGTGTTAAACTGTTTAGTGGTGTAAGTTTGTGTGTGTATTCTGATTTAGAATGCAGTCAATGTAGCACAGAAAAAGGCTTTACGTGTATAAAGAGCAGGGGGTTGTTTCTGGGTTTGTTTATTCCTATTTCTTTAATCCCACTATTTAAAATTATATAGGAAGTGTACGGATCTGATGAGATTCCAACTGGGTGTCTGCGTACCTACGCAGAAACCCAAGGTGAAGGCACTAAATGGTTTGAAGTCAGTGTGTGTAATGAATTATTAAAACACTGTCAAAACAACTATTTCTTTTGCTTGAAAGTCTGGCAACTGTGGTTCTAGAGGTTACGTTAGCTGGGTGCAGAGCAGGGGAGAATGTACAGGCTGCAGAGAGGTAATACAAGGTGTGCAAAGAGATGAATATTGGCAATATGTGGGATCAGGACCCCAGATCTGAAAGGTGAGAATCATACTGGTATAGCAGATATCCCAGCATAGTGTTCATTCTGGTATGGTCTGGTGTGTGTGTATAAATATATAGAGATAAATAGATAATAGTCATACACTGATGAGCAACTGCTCAAAAATCCTTTGGATGAAGAACCCTTAAAGGAGGGGGCCAGTGCAGCAGGCTCTCAATGACCATGAATGGAGGAATTCTGTAATGTTTACACAGGTACCAAGTATTAATTCTGTCCCTCAGTTGTTCCTTTGGAAGTTTTTCTAATCTACAGCACAGAAGGACAGTGGAAGGGTCACTTTATTTCCACATGTACAGAAAAAAATCAGGTTATCTGCAACTTGAAGTACTTTAGTGTGCCTGAATAGAAAGGTTACCAATTCTGCATATTTCTACCCGGCATTTTCCTACAATTTGCAGTGTCTGGAGGTCTGTCTGTGCTGCAGGAAACAGCTAAACATGATACATTTTGGTTTTCACACCGTATCTGGTCAGTAATTCAGATGCGTTTGTTATCAGTCCAAAGACAAGGACAAGTATTGCCCTGTGTTGAAATACCACAACCCTACAAAACTACAACCCCAATATTCATTTTCCAGTTGTGCCCCTACAATGTGTAAAAGCTGATACGAAGGACAGGCATCCAAAATTCAGAAGATGTTTGCACATGGAGCTTTGCTGCTGCAGGGCTTCCCCCGCCCCTGTTTAGCTAAGCTGCAGGCTATAGGGAAGCCTTGACACAGTCCTGCCAGCAGCCTCAGCTTTTGAGGCTCGGAACCAGACTTAAGAGCAGTTCAATTACCAACACTCAGTCCTTTGTTTTCTCTGCGTCGCCCACAGAGGTGCTTAACTGTGCTGTAAAAGATTATTACAGCAAAACTCAGTCTGCAGTTGGATTTTTGAGGGTTTCTTGTGCGCACACAGATGAGTAATAACGTTAAGCCATTCCTAGCCCGGTCTGTAATTGAGGCCCCGAGCTCTTTATCAGTGAGTCATGGTTGTTTCGTGGTGTCTTACTGGGCAGGTCCTCGGCAGCTGCAGAGCACCTGAGATGCAGTAGTATGCTCTAGATGGCAGTACATTTTTAAATTGTATTAGTTATTATAAGCTTGGTCATCTTAATTGACTTATTTTAATGCTCTTTGTATGGAAAATGTGGATTATTTCTTTTCGCGTAATGAGCAGCAGCACATTATACCTAGTTAATATTTCCCTATTGCAATGTCTTGATCAAGTTGCAATTTGGGTGTTTTGTGTTCCTCTTTCTCCACATCCAAGGTCCACTGACCAGGCCACATCTCCCAGACTTAGCACAGACTCTCCTTGCAATAATAAATGTTTATGGGTCATGTTTGGTAGTGGAACTGCCTTGTCAGTAGAAAAAGAATGGAGCTGTGAAGTACCTACTTGCTGATTAATCAGTTATGATCCGTTTGGGTTTTTTCAATAAAAAGTTAATATTCCAGTTGAAAAGAAGACGGTAAAAGGTACGCGGCTAACAGAAAGAGTTTAAAAGAAAATTTTGAACAAGGCTTACAAAGGAAAAAAAAAGTAGTCAGGGTCAGAAGGATAACCCATTGATGGAGTTAAAACAATTTTGTTAGAGACACATGCTTTATGTACAGGAAGTGTATGCTATTCCCAAATTTACTCATCAAGCACCTGCCAGTCAGCATTGTTGATCATTCCTGTGCCTCATGCAGACTGAATTCACTATCCACAAGTCTGCTACAGCCCACTAAAAGCGAATTCCCTCCCTGTAGCAATCCAGCACAGTTTTTGTGACACACACACACTATAGTTTATTTGCACTCATCAGGCTTTCAATATGACATAAAATCATTGCAACATAATGCATTATTGAATATATTTTCCAGCTGAAAAAGATAAACTTGACAGACTGTCAGTGAACATTTTCATACTGTAGAAAAGGTTAGTGAAAAAAACCCCTGGAGTACATCCACCTATTAATGTAAAAAAGGCTCAGCAGCTACTCAGAGCAAGAAACTGTGTGGAAAGATCTTTCCCACTGCCTTGTTCTCCATCAGGATCATAAACAGAATTTGAATTTTACTGCTAAATTTCATTTGGACAATGATTTGTGTGAGCATGGTTGAGTGTATGGATTATTCACAAAGCATTTACTTGGGCTGTTTATTGGGTTTGGTATTGCTTCCCCACCTCAATATAATGTGGTTTTTGCACTTTCATGTGTGACTGAGTATGTTTGTAGGGAAAAGGGGGAAAATGAAAGCTTCTAAGTGGTGTGAGTACTGTAGTGTGATTGTGAGGATCAGTTGTGAATTTGAGAGGGAATTCTCAGATCTTTTCTAGTCAGGGATGGAAGGATATCCTCCAAAAAACAGAAGCCAGAACTTCTGTGGAGCTAGGAGCTCAGGAATCCTTTATCAAGGCCTCTGAAGTTTACACCTCCAGCTAAAGAGAGGCAAGCCCAAACATCCTGCTGGTCACAGCCAGCCAAGACTTCCTAAAGGCAGCGTCCTGAGAGCACTTTTGCAAGATCACAGGGTTTGGCTTCAGGATCCTGCAGTGTTGGATCTGCCTCTTCTCACTGTTGGATCTGCCTCTTCCCAAGGATGCCTTTGGCCTGGCTCTGGTTCATAGGAGAAGTCTGCAGAGATTTCCTCACCTGGGCCAGTCAGTTCCCTGCAAGATTTTTTTTTTAATTAAATGAAGTTGCCTTGGTTCCAAGTAGTTTAGTCCTTCTTTTTTCTTAATAGTGGAATGATAATTGCCTATTATACTTTCTGTGGAAAATTGCTACCTTTTACTTAGAACCTTTTCTGAAATGTCAGGCTTTCCCAGAGACTGGAAAACCCAGATTTTAATGTCGTAATATCCTTTCTGTGGAAAATCGCTAACTTTGTTCTTAGAGCTGGAATAACCTTTTCTGAAATGTCAGGCATTCCCAGAGATTGGAAAGTCCAGATCATAATGATGGCTGTTTCTAAATATGTTATTGTAATAATTATTAGGAATTACTCTATTGATGGCTGTTATAAATTAGAGCCACAAATACTACTAATGTTGATTTTTGATTTCCACACAAACAAACACAAGGGATTTTGAGATATTTTTTAGATGTAGATGTAGCTGAAAGAACATGTTGATCTCAGTTATTATCTGACACATCTGTTGCAACCCTGAAATCTAGAAGACAGGTACATGCTGGTCTGTCACCTCAGATTTACCAGTGAGAAAGTGCAAATAATACAGCTCAGCACAGTGAGAGAGCTGAGTAATCAAGCAAGATCCAAAGGGAGCAATAAGCAATATTTGGTTACATGGCAGAGCATTTTTTTTGGTTAAAGAAAGCTTGAGTGTTTTGGTAAAAATTCATTTACATTTCTGCACTACATGAGCCTTTAGAAAATCACATATGTTAATTACTGGGGATATTCCTTCTTCCAGAGAAGACAAAAAAGAGAGGAAATCCTATTTGTTTTAAAATGACCCACACAGAAAGCTTTTCTTGTTGTTCCATTTCTATGTGAATATGAAGGGATGCTCTATTAAAGAGGTATTTTTCATTAAAAAAATACATAAGTATTGCATTTAATGAATTTGTAGCCTTAAGGCTTGACTTCAGCACACATGAGCCTTTTTTTTTAATATTTTCCCCGAAACTCCTGATGATCTGACTGAATTTCACATCCCCTAAGGAGACACCTGTGCACAAGTTTAAAAAACAGAAATGTCAAATATTCTCTTCAAGTGCATGTTTCTTGCTGTGATGGAGCACCTAGGGCCAGGATTTGGTCCTGGATATGTCTTCAGGCAGGAATATCAAAGAAACCTCTCTTGTACCTTGCCATACATCTGGCTACAAAAATGGAATTGTCAGCTTCCAGTTGTCAAGCCATTAATTTTTTTTTAAAGGTTGGGGTTGCTTTTGACAAGTGACAGAGTACCCTGATGCAAACAACTGGAATTGGAGGTTAGCATATCTAAAAACAAGTAGACAAATTTTCTCAGTGCCTTTTGGCTTAAATTGAATTATTTTGGAGAGGGAAAAACCCCTTTATTTTGTAAAAGAGCTAGAGTGTGGTATACATCTACATTACCCTTGCTGCACAAGAAGCATTTATTTAGCTGAAATGGTCCCCTATTATTATCTTTCTCGATGTAAAACTCCTTGAAGGTGGAAGAGGAAAGGTCTCTCCTTTTCCTAGCCTAAAGCTGATGCTTAAATCAAATCATTCCTCACTGTGAAGAGTGGCCTCTCGGCTATACAAAAACCTTTTACCCAGCATCTTTCACGGAAGATAACTTAATTGGGAAAGATTCATAATTTCTGATACAATCTTCTTGTCTTCAAGTTCAGACCAGTAGCCCAAGCAAATCATTTGAGATGAAGTTCCAAAATTAACCCCAAAGAATATGGGATAAAATAGTTCTAAGGTTTAAATGAAATGAACTGAATCCATCCAATTCTTTAAAAATAGAGGGTAAACTTTCAATTTTTTGTATTATCTCTTATTGACCCCTTGCTACTGAGGGGAGGTTCAGGTGCCCGGACTGCCTTGTCTTCTCTGCTCAGATGTTCAACCTTAATTTTTATCTCAATTTACTGCATATATTGGTTCCAGAGGGAACATTTCCACTTAGCTGAGGTTGAAGGCAGGCAGGATTTCAATATGGAGAGGCATTTTTTGGAATGTGAGAAGTGGCAGGGAATGTGGAGTACTGCAGCTGATTGCTGTGGTGCCGATTCCTGTGGTAGTGATTCCCAAGTAAGGCTGGTAAGAGTAGTTGAAGACATTTAATTTTAAGTTCTGTGACTGAATCATTAGGGAGAGAAATGCACTTCAGTGACTCTCTCTGAGATTATTTTGCCATGGGAATACAGGTGGCAAGCAGGTCAGTGTATAAGGGTTTTTTTAAGTTTTCAAAGAATTGCAGCACAAGGTCTTGGCTCTCTGGTAGAACCAAATGAATGACATCTGCATGCAATTGGATCTGTTTGGGGTAAAGGAACCCCGGAGTTCTTGTCTGGGGGAGATCTATGATCTGGGATCAGGAGATTAAATCATTCCCTGTTTTGGAGAGTCACGGGGTACAGATGTTATATAAGGGGGACATTGATATTGGTCAGACATGTCGCATCAGGCAAAACACACATGGCTTTGAAAACCAGCGTATTTCAGGGGCTCATTTTTTATTAATATTCTTCTTTTATTTATTATTTTATGGTAGCATCAAAGCAAAGCACTTTTTTAGGGGGAAAAATGCTTTGAGCAGCTATTATAACTGTTGTAATGAAACCTGACATTATTTTCCACAATCAGCTTTATCAGGGGCTACTGGAAGACGTGCCTCGATGTTAGGGAGGAAAAGCCAATATAAAGATTATCCCATGGTTACCCATCACTTCATCAACGGTAGCTGCAGGCAGGACACCAGGTTTGCTACCTCCCTGCACAGATCTCTGGCCCGATATTCTGTGTAGCCACATTCTAGTCAATAGGGGGTATTTAGTTATGGCACTTTAACTTAGCATAGAGACCAGGTTTAATTGAGCCATTTTTTTGCCACTCAAGTATGTCTTACAATACAGCGTGAAGTCCATCTTTATCTTGAAGATTATTGCTCTAAGCAAGGAGCAAGAGTTACAGCTCTTACATAAGAGTGGATATTTTTCTCTTGGTTGGGCTGGAGTTACTCGGTTACAAGAGTGTGCTAAAATGAGATTGCACTTAGAACAAGATAGGCACAACTAACACCTGGTGTTTAAGCTTCTGACAAGTCCCTCTGAAATTTTCCAATTTTTCTTTGGTGGAAGTGGGAAGTAGAATTTTTTACAAAATCAAAGCAAGACTTCAGCCATTTACTTTGTTTACTATTATTCTCTTAAATGTGTCCCTTTTTAATGGCTTCTGTAGAGAAATCAGAAATCCAGAGTTTGGGGGTTTTTCTTCCATCAAGCAAATTCCCAAATACAGATTTTTCCTGCCTGTATTTCTACACATTTAAATCCTACTTTTCTTCTGAGGGTGTCAAAAAATGAGACCAAGATCCTGGTATCTTCAGAAAACCCAACTTAATCATTCACAGGGAAAATCTGTACTTTCAAAGCTTGCAGAATTCCACTTTGCTCATTGATCTTGTGTGTTATTTCAGACACGGAAATATTGTTATTTCTTTACACCTCTAATGTCATCATGGTCTTACAGAGTTAGTGCAGGTTTGTACAGAACTTGCCTGTTTTGGGTCACTGTAGTATTTGGATCACAAAAAGGATCTTTGAGATGCATTGGGTTGTTGAACACAAGCTGGGACATGTTTGCCTGTTTCATGTACACGATCTCCTTATGCTAGCAGAACTTAAAAAACCAAACAAATTGGGGTTCTGAAAGGTCAAAGAGAACTTAGTGTGAGATGAAACCTGACAAATTTTCTAGATTATTTTGCACTGTAAAGCAACAACTCTCCTGTGTCCCTGTGCATGCATGTATCAGGAAGGAAGAACCAACCAAGAAGTAGTTGAAAAGTGGTGTTTATTGCATATGGTCAATAAAGCTGCTTAAGTTCTTTGCACTTGATGTGTAGTATGCAAACAGTTTCATCATTCCTAATGGGCTTTTATTCCTTTTTTTTAATGAAAGGTCCAAGCCCTTTGGATCACATGGCAAGGAGCCCTTCTCTTCCTCATGGTTACTCTGCTTGGAACTTGACCTGGGTCATGAGAGATACATCCCCTTTCTACTCCCACAGAGGACGACACAGTGAGTAGCATGAATATGTTACCCTCAAGAGGCTGCAACCCCCTGCCTAAGGTTTTGATGTAATACTGGAGTAAAGCAACACAAGTCAAGAGTTTCATGGTAAAACATCCGTACTGGCAGCATGTGAGGGCACCAGTGAGCCTTAGTGCTCCTTACCAGCTGCCCCTGGGCCTTCCCCCACCTTGCCCAAGGGCCCAGGGGTCCCATTTCAGCCCAGGCCAACCTCAGGTCATTGCCATCTCTGTGGAGGAGCCTGGTGACCTGGGCTGCCCCAGCCTGCCCTGCTCCCTCCAAAACAAGGGCCCAGATTGCAATATTTGAGTGGTATGTTGAAAGTCACCAATATTACAAAGAAAGAAGCTGTGTGCTGAACCTTTTGCTTTCCATCTCCTTTTCTAACACCCATCCCTTCCAAAATCTGGGGATGTGTTTTCACCTGTTCTCTGGTATGACCTATCCATGGCCATCCCTCTGTGAAGTACGATGGCCGTAGCTGGGACTGGACTGCACAAGGCAATATCTAACGTGCAATCCAGAAAGTGACTGCAGCAGAATATATCTACTATATATCTACTACCAGTCTCTACACAGGCAGATAAGGTGCTGAGAGGCTAATAAGATTTACTCACCCCAAGCCTGTAATTATCTGCTTGAGGGAAAAGTTTGACCTACCTATATGAAGGAGCCCCATATTTCTTCAAATTTATGTTGCAGCCTTTTATGTGTGCAATATATATTCTTTCCACTGGCATACAATATCTGCTCCTAGCTGTTGTATCTGCTTGAGTGATGAGGACACACCAATTTCATTTTGGAAGCAACAGTAGTACAATCTTTTTTCCCTTACTTGGTTTTCTCAGAAGTTGCAAGAATGATTTTTAATTTATCCTTTATTACTTCTTCCTAAACTCTTTCAGTTTCTCAGTAATACTATTCTAAGGGAAGGCTTTGTTCTTAAAACATAAGAGCACTGATTCCATCTGACAGCATCACATGGAGATAAATGTACTGCATCTCAGCAGAAATGATTTATGATGATTTTAGCTGATTGCACAAGACCAAATCTTACCATATTCCAACCATCTGTTTTGCAAGGAAAGGCAGGAATTTGATGAGGTGTTACACAAAATACAATATTCACTCAGGACAAGTCTAAACTGTTTTCTCCCTCAGTAGGTGTAATTTAGGACATGCACCTTGAAATTTCTGGAGAGTCTTGAAGAGAGGCAGGAATAATTTGCTTTCTCTAGCTTCACAATTTAACATTTACAAAAATTTAAATTGAAGGGTAATAGCCTTTAATTTAATTTAATTTAATTTGATTAAAGGGTAGTAGCCCTGGAAGGCACACATTTCAGGTTGGAACACCCCACACTATCACTGTGCAGACACTTCCTGCCACTTGAGATTTGCAGCCCACAGAGGACTGATGTGTGTATGTGCAGCAGAGCCTGTAGGCATAGCCCAAGACTAAGAGCATACTTCTTAAAACTTCCATTCCTCTGCATACCTTCAGCTTATATCTGCTGGTATGTTTATTAGTAAACTTCCCAGGGAGCTGGATTTCTGTTCAGAGCTGCTCTGTCAATGACAGGGTGGATAGTTCCTTTCGGTAGCTGATTACTGGCCCTGGGTCTGCATGGCTCTGTGAAGGTCATGCAGGGACTCAGCAGTGAGGAAGAAGACAAAGACCATCCAAGCTCTAGGCAAGTACTCTTGTCCCAGGTCTCAACCTTCTGATTAGTGGTTAATCCAAAATCACACAATAAATCATAAGCAGAAATAAAACCCAGCAGCCTTTTACTACTAGAGTGATTTCTTCTTTCAGCTTTCCTTACTGCTCCAGCATGACTGATTACAGAGTGCTCAATAAAACTTCTGTCAAAACTTTGTTTGCCTAATCATCTGATGGGACCCATCTAATTAACTGGCTGACATTGCTGGAGTGGGACAATATTAGTTGTCTTAATTACACTTTCTCTGTGCTGTGCTGTTGGAGAAATCTCTGATTGAAAGAGTGAGTAAATTGATACGTGGTGTCCTTCTTCCTCTGTCAAAGTAAGTTCTCTTCCCTTTTGGTCAGAATTAAAAATTCTGACTCTCTCTGGTAATTCTGGCAGGAACAGGGCCTGATGGTATCTTTGAAACCCTATGCAGCAATCCCAAAAGGTAATCGCTGGCACAAGAAGATACTTGAGTGGTGCATTCATAAGACTTTTTTTCTGTTTTGTCTTGAGATGTTCTTAGATTTGTCTCAATCCAAACAATGATCAATCATCATTCATCTCAGATGATGCAAAATACACCTGCCTTTCAAGAAAATAAAGAGTAAAATCGCATGTGAAGTCAAAATTATCTGGGAATTCAACCTGTGAGTCAGGAAGAGACTTTAAATCTCCAAATCTTTTACATCCTTTTGTTCTCATGAGGTACATTCAGATTGTTTCCTGTGGCTAGAACAAATTTTAATGCATTCTCCATATGTGGACTTATGGTAGCGTATTAATCTTCCATTTGGAGATCTGATGGATCTCTGTCCTGAGGCTTACATGATTAACTGCACCCAGCCACATATTTCATTTCTTGTCCTGGCTGGTTGAATGTTAATTTTCTCTTCTGTACAGGTATTCTATAAGAAATCAATTGTCCACTACATAAAATCTTATAAGCTTGTGTAATAGGGGTTCCAGATGACAGCTGCCCCTCCAGACCTTCATGAAGTTAACACCTTCCTCTCTGCCCCATCCTCTCCATCTCCCTGGGCCAGCCAACAACCCTGCACCTGGAGCATGATCCTGGCAGGGTGTGGTGGCAACTGTGCAAAGTGCTATTGATTGGAGCAAAAATCAAACGCACTTCAACCCACCTGAACTCTGCTTTGAAAGAAGAACACATTTCATGTGAATAACAGGCCTAAGGTTGCCATGCTGGACTGTTAGGGTTGGCTTTTTCTTTTTAAGTATTTTAACTGGATTTTTAAAAACTGTTATATTACGGTGCTGGCTTTGTGTCTCTTTACTGCATTGTCCAGCAGCTGCTGAACTCCTTGGCTGCTCTGAACCAGCACTGGGCAAAGTACTGAAGTGTCTCTCTCAGAAAGTATGGAAGTACCTCTCTCAGGTTATATAGTTTACAATTATTTTTTTTCCCCTCCCTAAACTTTGAGAAATTGTGTTGTTTGGATGGCAAAGTCAGCTGGGACTAAAACTCAGGATGAGAGCAAATTTGGCTACTCAGTCACTATTCTGCTTAAAAACATCTAGAAAGGGTGAGTTCAGCAGAGGAGGAACACACACCTACAAGAATGCATAATTATTCACAGCTTTGATTTAATAGGTACTAAAAGCCTAATCCACAGGATGGCCTCTATTAACAACTTATTAATAATTTCACTCAGCTCTATGTCTTCAGAAAACTAATTTGACAGGGTTGTTGAGGTTTTTTTAACACTTTCTAATGGAATGTCATCTGTGATGAGTTCCTAATTTTCTGAATTTGGTTTGCTGACTAAAAAAATAAAAACGCATTGGACTAATTTTACTGTGGGATAATTTGGGGTCGTTCTTGCTGCGTATTTGATGCTCAGTGGCGTGGCAGTTGCTCAGCAAGGTGTCAGATGATTAATTTTTTTTTCCCTGGTAGGTCATATGCACAATTTCATTCACATCAGTTGGGTACCAGACAGACACTGCTGCCACGAAATTCAGTGAGTCTGAACATCGAACGAAAGAGAAGATGGAGAGAAAGAGGGCACCAGTCAGATGAATTCATGTTACAGTTAGCATCCCATGACTACTTGTTTGATAATTCTGCTACAAATCACACTACTACTGACATCTTCAGAATGATAAAGCTGTTGTGATTCTTGGCTCAGCGTGGCATAGTGAGATGTATGGATACAAACTGGTTGTTACAGCAAGATCCTGTTCAGAGGTGAGATAAAGTCAGGAGAGGAACGAGGAGAATGCTACTTCATCCCAGAGGAAAACTGAATCAATGTTTTCATAGTAAAGATATTGGGAAAGTGATGGATCATCTTAATTCAAACACATCCTTTTTGCAATCTTATCAGTGTTCTAACGTAGTTTGGAAATAGCATTATGAATGGAATAGGGCAAGGCTTCAATTAACAGCAGTTATTCACACCACATTAATAGAATTGCTCCATATAAAATAGCAGATGCTGTGACCCCACGTACATTTGCAGGAATTCTTGTTTAAAAATTAGATGGTATTTTGGCTATGTGCAGTGGTGCTGAAATCCAAAAGGAGGAAAGTCAGGAAGCACAGCATCTGCCTAGCTAAACTGAAGGCTGTATTAAGCAAGAAGGAAAAAAAAATCTTATTAGGGAGAAATTTTAACTTTCTTTCCTTATATCGTCTTTCATCTGCAGATAATATGTCTGTGACAGCTCAACATTTTTCAATAACAAAATAACACACAGTAAGACAACAAATGTCTTTTCTCCCCATCTCTCATGTATTTATTTTCTCTAGAGATCTTTTGAAATTCATGCAAGAGGTTCCTTGCATAAATTGACAAAATATGACAGTTCATCCAACTACTCTTTTGTGCCAACTGGAGCATGTTTTCTAACAACTGCTGTTAGTCAGTACTTCATTTTTTTGCCATAACTGGCATTAGAAATGCACTTTCATGTATTGTTTTTTGCTACATGCATGGGAGACCTGGTGGACAAATATTTCTTGTGTGGAGAATGAGCTCTGACACTTCTTGGAGCAGGAGGAATGAAAACGAGAGCTGTTGCTAGTTGCTCTCCCAACACCCCTTCCTCACACCTCTCTCTGTAGCTGTCTTGAAAGACTGTGCTTATAATTGATTGATGAAGGAGTCCTGGCCCTTTCTTTGTAGTTTGATTTTCACTGAACAAAGCAGCTGTCAGAGATTTTGGTGATTCAGTCCCCGGTGCACACTGAGGGGCTGGGTGGATATAAAGTAGATGCTGTCATTTTTAAGATTCTCTTAACAAATAAATGAATAGCTGCATTATTGCTATTTTCTCCAGGGAGTGGCTCATCCACCATGGCTCACTCCCCAGTGGATTAATTTAGATGCATCTGGCATGAGGAGAGCTCTGGGCTCCACAGGGAGGCAGGCAGCTAGCTCTGTGCTGGGTAGTCAGGCCCAAGCACCCTTCCCAGGATGTTCCTGGGATATTCCCTGGGGTGTTGCTCCTCTAAAACTTTTTCTTCAGAATGCAATCTAGCCTTAAAGCCCCTTCCAAAGGAAATCTGAGTCATTTTCTGTAGGAGAATGCAGGTGACCATGCCCCTGGTAAGCAACAGCTCTGTTGATTACCCAATACAGCCTCACCCCTGATGAGTCACAGCTATCCAGTAAATATAAGTGTGATAAAAGAGAGTTGCTCAGCTGCTGAGGGGGAATTCATGAAGAAGAAGATGTGTTGAGGAAGAAGGAAGGTGAGAACCATGAAGAAGAAGGATCCTGAGGAGAGAGGATCACTGCTGTGAGTCAGTCTGGGTGTGCAATCAGAGCCTGTTGTTGGAATCTGCAGTCACA
>VZSR01001479.1:2882016-2991556 GCA_013398615.1 Brachypodius melanocephalos | reverse complement strand
AACTGCAGAAGGAAGAGAGAAGGAGAGAAAGAGCCAGAGCTGCATGGAGCTGCCCATGGATGGCTACATAGAAAAGGTATGAGCCAAGATAACAAGGTGCTGATGCTTGAAGCCTTCTTTGGTGTCACTTGTACCTCCTCTGTCACAAACTTTATCCAGGAAAACAAAAAGGTGTCAGGAAGGACAACAAAAATTTCAAGGGATATGGAACAGTCTCCACAATAAGAAAAACTAAACAGACAGATTCTCTATTCAATCTCCCATGGCAGGGGTTAGAGGTCTTACAAAGCAGATTGGAGAGCACTGGAAAGCAGCTGTGAAGGTGGTGGCTTACGGGTTTAGAACGAGCAAGCTGAGACATTTTTCATGTAGTACCTGAATAAACGGTGCTAATAAAATACATGAATTAATGTTGTGGGGCCAGAAGTGTGCTTAAGTTTAAAGAAAGATCAGATGAATTCTTGCAGAATGCATTAATCACTGGATGTTTAATTCAATAGTCTGTTTAGAGTCAAGAAGCCTCTTACACAAAAGGCTGCTAGTAAAAGGATTCTTTTCTTAGAAGCCAGTGTTGGAGGCAGAATTTGATTTTGCAGAGGTGCAGTCTGACTGCTCACGATAATTCTTATGTTCAGGCAAATACTGAGGAAATTTTCTGTGCTGCTTTCATTCATATTCTGTTTTCTCATCCATACCAATAGTATAGTACTTTTCCCCAGATAGCCATTATAAATTAACTTTTAAGGCCCATTGATTCATCAGCAGACCAAGTCATTTTGGTGTGATCTGTGTCGTGTGTAAAGCAGATGGACACCATTTGTGCTGCATGCAAATATCTTCTAATTTCTGCATCAATGAACATTCACACGCATACTGAATTTCTTCCTACAAAGGTACAGCTCAGGGAAAGTGTGAGGTAAATCAGAATCTCAGTTTTGTTCTTCTTTTTCTTAAGTTCTAGTGCAAGCTGGCTGCCCCTGACATTTGGGAGTTAAAGCCTTGTTTTGAATTGAGAAGAATAGCTGTCATTTCCCTGGAGTGGGGGAAAAAATGGGGAAAACCCATAAGGAAGTAAATGTATTGTTCCAGGTAAAAAGCCTGGCCTATGGTGCTACATGTTGTCAATGTATGATTCTTTTGGATCCTTTTCAGTAAAGTTATACCTTTGTCTAACTCAGTTTTATATATCTATCAAAGCAGAAGAAAGGGAGCCTAAACCAAAGGTGGTACTGGTTGATGATTTCCAATTGTCTATTGAATTAAAGTTCTATTTCTAAGCACAAAGGTTGTGGGTTCTCATCTGGAATATAGGCAGTTTAGGCTGAAACTTGTGCTCTGCTGTTGTCTTCTGTTCTGAGGGGCAGGTAACCAGTGTCAAATTGATTGAGTGGATTTAGACTTGTGGGGCATTAGGGTGGATTATTTTGTGTGGTTTGTTTGCTTGTGTGTGTGTGTGGTCTTGTTTTTTTAAATTACCAGGCATGTTGGACATAGTGGTAATTTTTTCTCCGTAGAGCTGTAGGTCTGCAACTCATCGATGACTGTAACTCTTGCATGTATAAAGACTCATTTGGAAATCAACACTTGGAGCTAGCATCTCTCTATTTTAAATCACTTTAATTACAGCTGTTTGGCACAGATAGTTGTGTGGTCTGTTTCAATCTGAAATAATTAAGCACAGTAGCTCCAACCCCCACTGTTTCCTGCAAATTGTACTTGCAATTATCTCAATCTCATTTCGTCTCCTTTGCAGACAGTAATGCACAGAGATAAACAGATAGCTTAACTAGATTTTGGGATGGTTTAGCTCATCCTTGTCACTTGGTTATCAAGTCATGGCAAGACATTGATAGAGACAAATGCCTCTGGTATGATTCATTAGGCTTCACATGAGTTTCTGCAGAATGTTCAGTAGAAAATCGTTGGTAGATCTCCCAAAGAGACGCATTGGAAGAATTTCTGTATTTTTGCTCCTGTCCCAGCAGCATGATACATCTCAGTGTCAAGAAATCAGAAATCAGCCTGGATTAAACCTCCTAGAGGAAGAGCTAACTCCTGGTGTCTCAGCATCTGGTGGCAGTCACAGCTGAGCAATCCACTCACTTGGCATGTTCAGCATGTAATGTCACACAAATCATTGATCTTCTGGATAGGAATAGATGGTGAAGTGGCAGAGTTTGATATTAAATTATTCAGGGTAAAAGATTGAAGGTCTAGTTTGTGAGGAATTGAAAAGGGATGCTTAACCAGCTAATAGTGGCAGGTGAAATTTAGTGCAGGTTATTTGAATTGAGGTGGTGGGAGAGACAATCAGAGCTTGGCAAATATGCAGACAGATTCTGAGCTGGTTACTGTCACTTAAACTGATTTAAGGGTAAGAGTAGAGCTGTGAAAGCATCGCCTCAGTAGCAGTCACAAAATAAATGTGGTTTGGGGGCTTACTGGGAAGGGAGTGGAAAAGAGGAACAGTATGCTATAGCATAAATGTGTGGGGCAGATGTGTTTAGAACTCAGTCTTCTGTTCTAGATCCCGTGCATCCAAAATATTAGTACAGCCAGGAAAGCTTTTTAAAAAATGGAAACAAAGATGATAAAGTATGTAGTGGCTGTCTTCTAGGAACACTTAAATTGCTTAGGGCTACCCTGCCTGCAAGAAGCATCTAAAGGAATACATATAGGGCTGTATAGAAATCAGACATTTATAAAATCTTTGTAAAATATGTATAAAGGTTTATAAACTATGAAGGGTTTCTAAAGCACTGAAAGGATGAGTACAGAAGGAACATTTGATATTTCTTCTAATACAGTATTGGACAGTATCAAGCAAAATTATTTGATGTCAGGTGAAACAAAAGGAGATTCTTCAGTGTTTAACAAACTGTGGAACTTTCTTCCCAGGTATTGTTGTTGCTGTAGCCTTCTGTGGGTATGCAAATTGACAGGATATGTGCAGGGAAGAGAAACAGTTAGAGCTACTAAGTTCTCTATAGAACCTTTTTTGGCTCAGAAAGTCCTCATGCATTGGTGAGGGACAACTGTTTGCTCTCTCTGTTTATACATTCTTTTTCATTTTCTGTTTCCAGCTGTCTGTTCTCAGAGCCAAATGTTTAAAGTTAATGGATCTTTGGTCTGATAGGGTTGGTGTGGTCATGTGTTCCTTGCTCCCCTCCCAGCCCAGGCTTAGGTTCCCTTTAAAAAAGGATAGAAATGCATTAACAGTTTTGGACCAATTTAGAGAGTCAGGGAAAAGCTGCTATTTAAACATGCACTATTATTTGCTCTTCTCTTAAAGCCTTGAGAATGCTATCAAACCATGCAAAAATATAAAGTATTTGGTAGGAAGAGCTGCAGGACTGTTTGCCTGTAGAAATGTAGATTAGGGAGGCTATCAAGGTTTTGTTTTTTTAAAATTTGTACTAAAATGCTTCACTCTCTTCCCTTCCCCCCATCTTGTAAGTAGAGCAGTGAGTGAGAGAATCAGTGGTGTATCTGCCAGCTAGGCCCCTGAAGATCTGCTGGAGTTATTCACATTTCCAAGTCTAACTTATGTAACTTTCTGCAGGGTCAGAGATTTAAGGTTAAAGTTCCACTGATGTGCTAAAGACTGACAGGAAAACATCCACTGTTGGGATCTGAATTGGGCCTGTATATGCTGTAATGAGTAGGCAATCCATTGTGGATTACTAGACTCCTTTTAATTCATGAATAAGCAAAAAGATGCTATAAAAAATTCAAGCATTCTGCATCACTGGCTGCATTTATTTATTTTGACAAGTGTGATTAATTTTTAATTATTTATGACCCTTCATAATATATTATACCAGCAAATGCACTGCAGCCTATCACAATGAAACATGAGGAACTGGAGATCCTGCAACTGTGGCAGTATTTCCTAAGGAGGCAGGTGAGACAACCCAGGCTGTGGTTAGAAGGAAGGAGTTTTTGAGTCAAAGCTAGAGTTTTCTGTACTATGGGGGTCTCTAGGATACAGCTCTGAGTTTGACATCCATCAGGGATGGTTTAAGAGCCGTCAGCAAGTGGGACTTCTCAGAATTCAGGTCTCCTGTTACCTTATTGCAGTGCTGATATTTTCCTTCCTCCAGAGAAGCACTGGCTCAGCTTCCTGCAATACTGCTTTGCCCAGGAACTTTGGCTGGCAGTATTTGTGGTCCCTGATCTGAGACCACCTTGTTAGGTTTGACTTCATTCTGAGTCAAATCTAACAAGGAAGAGAGAGAACCACTACTACAAAGTTAATCCTTTATATTTAAGAAGGCAGGACAAATAGCAGCTGAACCCAAAACAACTGCATGCAAGCTGAGTCCAGGTCTGATCAAATGTGAGAGTGATCTGTTTCTAACCATAAATGCAGTTTGAAATGGGAAGGATTAGAGTCTTGACTGCTCCTGGCTATGGTTATGCAAGCGGGTTGCCTGCTCCTCTTCTACATCTTGTGATTCTAGATCAAGTAAGTGAATTTCTGCTCCCGTGATTTGAAGATTTTAGGACCAGGAGAATATGCATCCGCTTGATAAAAATTTCAGATGAAAAGTTGTGGAGGTACGATCACCCTTCCAAATAAAAATCAAAAAAGTAATAAGCCACCCTGCAGGTGTGAACAGCAGTTGAGACAACTTCTTAATGGAAAATGTAGATTAAACTTTCATGAAGGATGGCAGGGGAAGTGGGAGATGAATGAGGACAGTGCCCTAACCAGCCACTGATTAGTTGAAAAGCTCTTATGTAAGTTCTAAAACAAGAAGTATCTGCATATTTTGTTAATGTGGTTTTAATTTTTGTAATTATTACTAAAGAAATGGAGCAAGGCTAAGGCACTGAGCATATTAGCGAATGGGAGATAATGAACTGCAGGATTATAAAATGGCTGTTGAGTTTAATTTATGATTCCTCAGACAAAGAAGAATGAGGCAGATAATAAAACATAATAAATAATATTTTGTTTCAGATTATCACTTTATTAACAAAACAGTAGAGTATAAATCAGTGTGGGCTTGCAAGAAATAAGTAGGTGATAAGTTATTTTTCGTGTAAAACTCAAGCAGAAAAAAATACTTGTATCACTTAAAATTCCACCAAAAAAAATTCTCTTAGAAAAGATAGCCATTTACCAGGGGAAAGAATAAAGAGTAGGGAGAGTAGTTGGGCTCACACTGGACAGACAAAAGTTTTCCCTTTACATTAATTCTTATACTGGTTTGAAGATTTGCCTTGATCTTGTAAAATTGATCCAGCTTATGTGTCTTTTGAAAAAGATATCAGAGGTATTTCTTATTTAGTAAATCATTACATGGAGTTTGAGATCTTGATACCTTAGGCCTGGAGAAAGAAATTCTCCTGAGAATATATTCTTGGTTTGTTGCTTCTATTTGGGGGAAAAAATGGTTTTGAATCTGTCACAAATTCTGACAAAAAACTTGCAAACCTGAATGTTCATTGCATCCCTCTCTCTAATGCTGGGGAATGTGGATCATCCTGGTTTAATCCAGAGGGCTGAATGTCCTTAAAAAGACATGCTATGATATGATGCCACCCTAGTTTTATTATTTATATGCCTTCAGATAAACTCCAGATACCCCATGAAGATTTGTGAACTTTTGTTTTTTCATTTAGTTCAAGTGGAATTCAGTTTCCTATTGGTTATTTTCCTCTTTAAGATGTAGTCAGTGTCTCAGTGGAAATAATTGTTGTTTGTGAGTTGAAGGATCAGCTACATACTACAAGTGAAGCAGTAGAAGAATTAAGTGAGGTCTGGAAGTAACACAGACTGAAAATTATTCATCAATCTTACTGCAAATGAGAGATTTATGGATTTGTGGGGATGACTATCAAGTTATTTGTATACAAAGATGTTGTTTAGAATTAAAAATATTATTTACAGTGAATAGTTCTGGCTGTTCTAGATGAGATTTAGATTTTGAGACTTAATTTGGCAACATAAACATATCAAGTGTTACAACACAGACCCATGGGAATTTATGCAACATTAAAACACTAAATGCAAACCAAACTTTCTTCCAGAGTCCACTGGGCTGTGGAGAAGGAAAAATACAGCCTTTTTATAAGGATCAGATTCCAGTTCATGCTCTGTCAGTACAAAAAATGGACCAGGTGTTCCTAGCATTTTGCAGCTTGCTCTTCTTATTAGGACTACACTTGTGCTTTGCTACTGCACAATTATTTCCTTTTAATGAGCCTGCTCTAAAGAGGCAAATGATTGTCTCGCTGTAGGACAGTGTGTTTGTTTATAGAGTAGGTATGTATTTATACACACTACGGAGAAGCACGTGGGTTTGTTGATTTTAGAAATCTTGTTTGTTCATTCTTTAATTCAGTGAAGACTTGCATGCAACATCCAGCAGTCTGTTCCCCAAGCTGGAGAAGAAAAATTAATTTCAGTGTGCATCAGATGTTAGTATGCTCTAATGGCCCGCTGCATACCTGTGACTAATGTACTCCAGCAAGTATATCCAGAAAAGGCAGAGACAATGAAGAATAAATGGGTTGTAAAATGGTCTCTTTCTCACTCCTAATGACAGTTTCTCCTTGGCAAGATGAGAGGCATATTAAAAGGACAGCTGAAGGGAAATGTGTCCTGTTCTTGGCTGTATTTGACCTTTTTGCAGGAAAAGACTACTGGGTTAACACACATATGTAATTTTTTTTCCTTCTGTGGTGTAGGGACAATGTCTTTTATCACTAAATGCTTGTGTATGTCCATGCCCGTGTTGTGTTCAGAGGGTTTTTTAAATTGAAATTTTTAAGCATGGAAAACTCACATTTGCACAAAAGAAAAATCTTCAATGGGTTAATAAGTTTTTTGGTGGTTTTGATTTCTTTCTAGCCTACCTGTGGCTTCTATTTTCTGTGTGTTTATTTTTTTTTTTTTACCATCCCAATGACAGCTCACACATATGGCTCTGTACACAAAAGTACAATGTAAAGAAGTGTCAGCAAGACCCTGCGAGCCTGGCAGCTCCTTGGCTGCATTTTGGCTATCCTTACCAAGCATGGTCTAAATACATCCATTGCCAAATTCTACCATAACCTGTGCTTCTCCAACACTTCAGATAGGAGGTTCTGAGAATGCTCTACTAAATAAGGCGCTTGGTACGGTTTTGAAGAGTTGGAAAAAGGATTTCTCCTGTTGTCAGTGAGAAACCAAAGCCCAGTGTGGTGAAATCAGTAGCCCAAGGTGAATTGTGTTCTCTGCTGTTCCAAACTTGTGTCCCTTGCACCTTAACCACTGCTAACAATTGTTGGGGCCTGTTGGTCCCCAGTGTTTTCTTCATGAAGTTGATTTGCTCCACTGGTAATGAACAGATGTTATCATGTGGGATTTTCTACACAACTCTTGTGTGAGATTATGTTAAAAACCTCATCAAATTGACAAGAACTGAAATGATTTTGTTGCTATCCTTCTCCTCAGTGATAGTCTGTTGTATTACAGTACATATCTTACACACCTATGCTTGGGTGAATACATTAAAAGAGGATCACAGAACTTAAAAAGCTAAAAAGTTTTACTGCTCTGACTCTTGCCAAGAACAATGTTCAGCTAATTAATAAGAGACAAGAAGTTATTAATTTAGAACTGTGGTGGAGAAAATATTGTGATTTAAACAGGATCTTGGTGTGGATGAAGCTAAACCCAAGTACAGTTTAACCATTTTGGTAAATTTGGGTAAAGAGAGGATTGATTTTTAATATTTCTGTTCTTGGTTTTCTACTTAATTTGAAGTTGTTTAGATGCAATTCTGTAAAGGATGTGTTGATATCAATGCTTTTGTAATATCTCATTTTTCTCACTATTATATGTACTAATTCAGTGGTGTTACAAGAAATATTCTCCTAGCTGTGCCTTCAGAGGTTAAATCTTACAGAAATTGTTAATATTAAGGCTCACAGAAGTAGTTTTGTTTACCTTTACCTTGAAGGGGGTGGGACTGCTAAACTTAGTTGTTTTCTTGTGTAGTGGCTTAAACTCAGCATGCTTATTTTATCCCACTTAAAATAACCAAAGAAGGTTGCAGAGTGAAAGACAAGGTATTGAATGGGAATTCTGTTTTCTGTCTTTAAAAAATAAATTTCATAATACCATGCAATGCCTGTTTTGGTGGCCCCAAGCAACTTGCCTAGATTCTAATGAATAATCATCCTTTCAATTACGAGCTAGAAGCTATCCCTGAAGTTTCATCTGTTTTCTTTGTTTGCTTGTTTTGAGAGCACAGTGATTAAACAGATGGTATAATGCATGAAGATGAGAATGGCCATACTGGGAGAGCAGGAGAGGGAAGAAAACTGATGGCTGGACTTCCCCAGATGTTCTCTCACTCTTCAGACAGGCTGTGCCAGAGACTGTGAACTGAGGGGAGCAATAGAACTTGGCCCTCCATGTTAAGTTGTAGCTCTGCTGGGGAACATACCACACTATCTCCTTGTTGATTTGGGACTTCCACTCCTGGACCCTGTTCCTGTGTTGAGCAACACTTCCTTTCTGTGCAATAAATTAAATCGTGTGTCCTGCCCGTGGTGAGGAAATTGCTTTCTCCAAGTCCCTGTGAGTCCCTTTAGTCTCAACAGCTCAGGCTTTCTCATCTATCAAATGCAAGCAATTTGGAAATGTTTGGCCTTCATCTTTCACCTTCCCCAGCTAAACAGGATTTTATACAAGTTAAATACAAATCACTGTCTTCTGTTAAAATGAAAATACTGTGTTTTTTAAAAAATCATTTATAATTTACATTAATGTTCCTATTAGTTGTAAAGTCAAATGAAAGACAGCCTTGTTAGCTGAAAGCTTCGGTGTCACAACAGAGATGAGAGAAGCACCACTTACTTCTAAATGGCATTTCCTTAAGAATTTAAGAAATGTAATAGTGGGCTTTTAGCCATTGTTCCTGCATTTTTTGTTTTTTTCTAATCTATGTCTGTGAGCAGATCTAACCACTCTTCTGGGAGAGGATGTCTTTCTAAATTCTCTCACGTACACAGGAGTAAAAAAGGTGATGAGTAGATTTCTCCACATTTGAAGAGATGTTCAAACAGCAGAAGCAGAAGATTTGTTACTTGCCATTGCCTGTGTTAAAACGATAAAGCTGGTGAAAGACTGAACTGTGATAATTCACCTTGTGTGCTGCTTTTAGTGGAGGACACGCTGCTTTCCTGTGCTTCCAGTGGGGAAGTGGAGAGCTCAGGCACTGAAGGGAAGTATTTTGCTGTGTACCACAGACAGGCATCTCTGGTGGTAATTTAGAACTTTGCAAGACACTTAAACAGCATAGTAAAGGTTAGATCACAATTCCTTTTCACCTGTTGCATTAGGTTTATTTATCAGAGAAAAACCCAAGCTGCACAGTTCCAGTATTGATTTTGAGCAAAAGGTTCAAGGATGTTCTGTTTTTAAGGTGTTCAGAGCATGGAAGAAACAAAAAGCCCATGGTAAAACAACATTAGGATGCAGGTTTAATTCTGCTCTGTGTTTTTCCTTAAGGTGTGGAAGTGTTTGAGGAGACAGAGGTTGTTTTATATTTGACAGCTCTAAAAAATTATAGCTTTTCAGACTACCAGGTATTGATAGGGCAGGCTCTGCCTGCCTGACTTGATCCTGCATGTCTGTGGGATTGCCTGGCTCTTTCCTGCTCCAAGGTCAGGGTGAATAAAACTCAGGAGACGTTGGTTTTGAAGTCACACTCTGAAATTTATTATCCTTATCTGTCACGAACTCACGAGATGTGAGCTCTCTCTAACAAGTCAAGAAAGTGAGCTAAAAAGGTGTCTATTCAAGGCTATTTAAGTCTCAATTATCCAATAAACAGTTGACATCTATATTATTTATACTTCTAATGCAATTATGGTCACCCGAAACTCGGAATGCGGACTTTTGACCCAGTTACAGAAAACCACCTGGATTCGTGAAGAAGGTGCAAAAAGGCAGCTGCTCCACACCCAAAGTTCTCCATCTTGACTCCCATACATCACTATACATTAAAATCCCAGATCTAAGTTTTTAATCCTGTGAGATCACACAGTACTATCCAAACTACACATGCACTGCTTCTGTATCAATTTTGGCAGCCTTTTCCAAGGCCTCAGGTCAAATGAGGTGTTTACTTGAGGGTTGGTACCCTTCACTTCAGAAAGCTTGAAGTTTTCAGCCTTCAGAGTTCAACATATACCAACAAGGTCACTCCATTAGAGGTGAAAGTTTGCTGTGACACACAGCTTGGGATTTTGCATACTGAGCTTTCTTAGATGAGGGGAAAAGAAATGGTCATATTGATGGCCTCAATGCCCCATAGCACAGTAGGGAAAGCTATTTTATTTCTTTAGTCATTGGTTTACCTATCCAGTTTTCTCAGGGCGATATATTTGGTGTTATCATGTTATTAGCAAATCAAGATTTCTGAGAAACTAATGGCTTGCATAGTTAATCTTTATCATTAATTAAGGGTAAAAAGCAAAAATATGAAAAGGCATTACTAAACATTGTATAACTTACTTCAGAAGTTGTGGCTTACACCCATAATAATGATCTTCTCAATGACTAACCAAGGCAAAGGGCTACCTGTTAAGAGAACGGATTCTGAAATCAACTACCTCCTAAAGGTGCCAGGCCATTTGCAATTGGTGGCAACAGCAGAGTGAACAGCAACAATTAATGTTTTTAATAGCAAGTTTCTTTAAGGATGTTTATTTTAAGAATGACTACCAGTGTAGCACATGTAGCTGGTTGTCTTATCTGTCAGTGGAGAAAGGTGAATAAGATGTAGAAGGAGTTTATATCTTTGAAGGATTTGATTACCTAATTAGAGAACAGAAAATCTGGATCCCAGTTACACTGAAAAAAATCCAGTGATAATTGTAATGGCTTTGAAGCAAGGGATGATTAAAATGTATTATAGGCCTTTTCAGGGTTGTGCTTGACTTGCTGCAGGCAGTTCTCTCTGTGGTCAACTTGCAAAATGGGTGGTTAATGGCAAATGTTTGCTGTCCAAGAAGTGATTTTTGTTACATGTCAGACCGAACTGAATATGGAGACTCTGCAATATTTGGTGTGCTTGGGTTCAGCAGTGTTATTCCCAATTGCCTCAAAATTAAAGAATATTCAAGAACTAGAAGTTAAAATGGAGATTATTTAGCAACTGAATGTTGGCTTCCATTAACACTATGCCTCCTGTTCTGTTGTACAGTGGGCTTTTCCCACTAAGGGGTGTTTCACTGCAGGTGAACAGCTGGGGACCAGTGTTCATGTTTTCCTTGCAGTGAGAAGAAACATCCTTGCAAAATCACGTAAGAGCTAATATGCTTCCAATAATATTGGTATTGTGCATTTGCTTATGTGCTTAGATCAATGTTTATGTAATAGATGAGTGCTGTGTGAAGCTTTCCACTGATTTACGGGGGAAGGTGTTTGTGTGGACAGGCAAGGGCAGCTGTGAGAATATGCTGGAGTAGAGTCAGTGCTTGAGTGATTGTTGAGCTGCACTGTCATTACAGAGTGAGTGACAAAGTGTAGTTGGAATAACTGAGCTCCAAACAGCTGAGGGACCTCACCTGGATGTGAAGCACTGCTTAGCTTGAGGGGAGAGCTGTTTGGCATGGAGGAGTTTGGCTGGGATGTCCCTGAATTAAGAGACAAAAATCGGCTGCATGGAAAGAGGCACATTAGAGACAATGCCCTTAACCCCTCTCTACTGTGTTTTGGGGTTTTTCATTTTGTCTGAATGAAATGATATATTTCAGAGTGCTTTGTGGGTGGGCAGGTGAAATGTACTTCATTACAGCAACAAATTGATTGCCCTGGGCCTCAGTCAATGTTATATCCATTAACTCTTCCAGAGAGTGGGGCACCAAAACTGACCCGGAGTGCTAAGCTGGTAATGGGCATTGCATTGGGAGTGACCTAAACTTACAAAAATTTACAGATTTATGAGTTACTTGATTGGTTATATAGTACACTACTTTTACCAGCAAGTTAAATGTTTTTAAAATGAGGCTTTACCTTGTTGGTAAAAATACTGGTAATACAAACTGCAGAAACTTGAGTGAACTGCAAATCAGCCTCATTCACTCCCAAATGTAATCAAAGCCCCTTGTTTATTTGTGTGTGGGTTGTGTTTTGCTGGGGGATTTTTTTTTTGCTGATTTTTCTTTAAAAATGTTTTCTAAAAGGCACCTTTCTGCTCCGTTACCCTCTTCTGATTGTTATCAGGTATTGTCCTTTGAAAGTATCATTGGGATTGCTGAATGAAGGGGTACAGACTTCAGGAAGTGGCATTTTGCTAGCCCACGTTTTTAATAAGCCTGTTTGTGAAATTGCTGAAGATGGTCCCAGTTTCATGTTGTTGGGCTAAAGTCTGGGATGGTTTTTCAAGCCTGTCACTGTCACAAGGTGATACAAATGTGCATTGTGTCACTGGAGGCCTTGCTGCAGGTATGAGAGCAAGCATAGCAGCAGCTGTTTCAGCTTGTTTGTTTTTTTATTATTATTTTCTGGTGGTTTTTGCTGCAATAAAACATGCAAAGAAGTTCTCTATTTCTTGTGACTGCCCAAATACTTAGAGGAGTTACTTTAAGTCTTGGTTAGATTGAAATGCAAAAGTTGTCTCTGCAGGATTGGGTCTATGTGGCCCCACACAAGGCTGTTTGTTCTCCTTCTCAGGATAAGACAAGACCATAAGAATTTCTCTTCTGCACTAAATTTGGTCTACAAAGTGCTAGCACTGAGAAAAGCAGATAATTTATCACCTTTTCCATATTACCAGATGTCTCTTTAATTGATGGAAATCTTTTTACAACCACTTTAAAGAAAAATTGCTTTTGAGGAATTTTTCCCTCAATTGACAGCAACTTAATGAAGGGTTGTGACTTTGTAATCAATTTTAATTATTGTGTAGTTAATACTGCTAAAAATAACAACTTTAGCTTTGATACTGGATGATTGATTTGTGAAGCAACTTGTAAATAATTGATCTCTTGTTCCCTAATGGTTTTTCTGTTGAAGCTTTTTAAAGTAAAAAGGAAAGAAAAAAAAATCAGGCAAACATTTCAGTAGCTAAAGCAGAGATAATGTAATATCATAGTAACCACTGCTACCATAACTGGAGTTTTATACACTGAGAGCTGTGTGTTTTAATGGTTAAACCCTGAAACAGAAAATTACTATTTCTAGGTGTTTTTCCCATTCAGTCGCTGACTCTGTAGGAATGTGATGACACACAGCAGCTATTTTGTCTTTCAGTTTGCCAACTTTAAAGTAGTGAGCAGGCTCTGTCATATGTTGTAATGCTAATTAGGATCAGTTCTCATAAAATTACTCTATAAAAACCAGCAAAACCCTGCATCATCCTGTTATTTTCAGAATACATGTCCTTGGTTTAACAATGTCAAGATGGCTTTTTGTCCACTGGTAGCTGTCAGTCCAAAAGACCAGTTTCTTTGGGGTTTTTCCATGCTGTCAGTACTAGAGGGTCTCTGACTAAACCTTATGGCAGCCTTCTCCTCTGTTAGTATTGAGAATTTTAATATTTGAAGTGAAGGAGCACCATTCTTAATTTCCAGCAGTTGCCAGCCTTGTGGCATTGGAGATTTAATTGACCTGTTAGAACAAGGCTGTTCACATGCAGGTATTTTAAATGATACACATTTAAAACACATTTTGGTGAGACACACCAACCTCTTTGGGTCCTTGTTTAGACTAGGACTGTGCTCTGCATGTTTGCAAAGTACTCAGAGTTCCTTCAGAGGGAAGGTGCTGTCAGTGAATATTGCTGTTCTGTGTGCGACCGTTGGCAGTAATGGGACAGTGAAAATGGATTATCATTAATGTCAGCAAATACAGTTTTAATCGTGTTAAAACCATATCTTTGTGAAACTAAATGAGATTTCTCATAACACAGCTACTTGTTTGTATTCACCATGCATTGCACAGACTACCTCACTATTCTTAAAGCAACTACCAATCACCACAAGGAGTCAAGCAGACGCTGCATTCTCCATAATTACAAGCAATTTTCCAATTGAATTATCCCATGATTTAATTCCTTACCTTGCATCTGGAGAGCATCAGCAATGTGCAGCTGTTTTGGCTTTGAGAATTAATTGTTGCTAAATGCATTAAGAGTGGTCTTGCTGCAGTGATTTCAGAAAAGAGTTAAATTCGAACTAATTTCTGGATTAAACTTGTATTTCTTATTTCCCGTTCTCTTGACTCAAGATCATGATACAGGCCATGGGTTTACTAGCATTTGCCTTGGCTAGCTGTGAATCTTAATTCAAAATAAACATGTTTAGTCACTGAATTGGAATCATATTATAATGAGACACAAAGTTTAATAGAACATGCCAGAGTCAGTAAGGACTGGAGGGCTGGGGGTTAATGATAGATTGTGTTAGTGTATCCTGCTAGTATGACTTCTTAGCTATAGCAAAAAAAAGAAGAGATGGTAACTTTGCAAAGTACAAAGATACCCAGCGAAATAGGTACAATTTTTCACATCACAGGGGTTTTTTAGGCAGGCCAAGTATTTCAAATATAGGAAGAGTGTCTTAGTCATTTGTCCTTGAGGGAAGAATGGAAAGGTATTTAGACTGGAAGTAGCATGTGGTTTATTTCTGAAAGGAGAAAAAGAATCAGAAGAAATATTGAGGTTTGTGAGGTTGAGATTATCATCAGGGATTTCCAGAGTCTATTAGATTCCAGATAGAATGGAATTTTTTTAATGTGGAGGGGTTTTTTTATTAACTACAAAGACTGTAGCTAAGAGTCTAAGGAATCTTAAAACACAGAGGTGTATTTTTATAACTCTTGCAAGTTAATGAGAACATTCTTGAACTGAACTTATTTAAATAATGATACAAAGATGCATTTACTGCTCAGTTTCCTTTACTGCAGCAAAATGTGTTATGTTGAATCAAATCTACAAAGAAATGGAGAGTCTAGGATTTTATCTTTTGTGCTTTGCAATAGAAAAATGGGGTGCTGAGCCCCCTGCTATAAATGCTGTGCTTTTCAAACACCTTACAATGATAAGAACAAGTAGGTTCTGATTATATCTGAATAATATAAACATTATTGAATTTGCCTAATGATTGTCTGGTTCATGATTACTCCTTCCAGTGAGAATCATATTGTGCAGGTTTAACATAACCAGGGCACTAAGGCAACAAGCAATTGAATTAGCTGCTTCATGCAAAACTTTCCTTTGTTCTCACCCAGAAAGCAGCTTTCTTGAAGGGCTTGTGTGCTAAAGAATTTCACGCTGTTATTTTTATTCCCTTAAGAAAGGTTTAATTCAGGAACATGGATAAGTAGCAAATGCCCTGAATTACCTTCCTTCTCTTAAAAAAGAAATAATTTTTATCAGTTCTATTCTGTGTTTGGAGAGGTATTATCTTGTTCCTATACAAACAAATTGTGGTTGCCTTTGGAAAGCCTGGGTGGAAAACTCACAAGCTGAAGAGAAACTCCTGAAGGAGGAGCAGTGAGAAAGACATAGGATTGTTGGACCAATGCTGGAATTTGAGTCACTGCCGCTAGACAGTGGAGGAAACACAGAAGCAGTGGAATAAATGTGACCACGTGGGTTTGAAAGGCATTGCTAATATAATGGTGGGATAAAGTAAGGAAGAATGTGATGCCTTTAGGACTGGAATCCTGGAAGCAATAACTGTAGGAGGAAATGAAAAATCTTGTACGTGGAACAGAGTAAGAATTTGTGTTCCAAGCAGGGATTATTGGCTGTAAGTGGAAGCTGTAAGAGAGAGTTGAGAGTGTCTGTTAATTGCCACAGCAGTCAGTTACGAGGCTGGTGAAGATTTTTCTGGAAGAGAGAAAAATATTCTATTGTTATTGCATAAAACAGTAACAGAGCCTAGTGCAGAGTGCTGCATACTAATCTGCCTTGCTCTGATAAAAAGGAAATGTAAAGTGGGAATAGGTGTTGAAAAGAGCTCCTAGAATGGGTCTTGCCACAGCAGGTGAGATTACAAAATAGCCCTTTTCAGTCTACTGACATGAGAAGTAGATGCTGATGTTTGTAAATATATTTGAAGAAAGAATGGCAAGTGTTGGAAGTCTAGCTGAAGGAGAAGGAAGTGCTGACCAAGGAAGATGTGAACAAATACAGGCCACAAATGCTTCTAGCATGGAAATAAGACAAAGATAACGAACTATCAGAGCTGTGAATTAGCCTTCCAGTGAAGGAGGCTGGTAATCTAGGTAGTTTTGATGTAGCACTTCACGTTGTCCATCAACAAATGGAAGAACTGGCGTTACTGTCGTGTGTACCCTTTGCTGTAACGTACCAACAGTAGTAACTTCTGAATTATCCATTACACAGATATTAGGGCAGGCTGCTGCTGCACCCATCCATTTACAGTGTGATGTGCTGAAAATCTCTGTAGCTCAGCCCATACAGATGCTGTACTGAGCTCCCAGCCTGTGCCACACCAGGGAGCTGTCAGCTTGGGCAGCGGTGCTGCCTCATACCAGTGCATGGGCTCGGACTTGCCATTGATGACAGGATGCTGGATTTCCTCTGCCTTTCAAAAGTCCTGGGTTTATGGTTTTATTTTCAAGTAGATTTGGATGTCCTGAGATAGAGTGTCTTTACTGAATCTGTTTTTACACCTCGGAAGGAAAGGCCTGCCCACAGGAGAGCAGGGGCTCAGCAAGCCACCCATGCTGTTTGCTGTGCTCTGCTGTGAAGGAGGAAAAGCTGGCACTTGGCAGCTGCTGTGGTTCCCCCAAGTCCTCTGCCAGTCAAGCACTGCGAGCTGCACCGTTTACGTTTGGTAACTGAGCAATTAAGGATTTTGTATTCTAATTACCTGGCCAATTATGTGCAGTGCAAAATTCCCTGCTAGTACTGCTGCGATAGCCTGAACTGCAGACAGTCTTGTGATTAAACTGTCCCTAGATGATGAAGTTGATAATTAACAAGAAGGCATTTTGCTGAGTAGTGAACAAAGTCAAAGAAAGAACAGAATCGAGTTTTCAGTGCTTTAATATGGTTTTAATGGTGCTGTTCTCAGGGACAAGAACTTCTCTGACCTCCCCTGAAATTAGAAATGCATACCCACGTGTAAAAATATAGACCTGGTTTCTTTACAAAGAGTATAATATTGATAATTAAAGGGCTGGAGAACCTGCCCTGTGAGGGAAGACTGAAGAACTTAGGTCTTTTCTCCCAGGAGAGGAGAAGGTTCAGGGGAAAGCTCACTGCAGTGTTCCAGTACTTAGAGGCCAGCTACAAAAAGAACACATTCTCTTCACAAGGAGTCACAGAAAAAGGGGCAACAGAAACAAGTTGCACTGGGAGAAGTTTCATAAAGATGTGAGCAAAATTATTTTTTTATGATGACAGTCATTGGATGGAAGAACTTCCCCACTGCTGGGTGTTTTCAAGGTGAGACTGGACAGGGGTTGGATAATCTCCTGTAGGCTCATGTTTCCATGAAAGGTTGGACCAGGTGATCTGAGGCCTCTCCCACTCTAGGCTGTTCTGTGATTTGAATTTTAAGTGGGTAAAGTACCTTAACAGTATTTTTTTCTGTGATACTTTCATCACAGTAAAAACCTGTGCAGCCCATGCCAGCTCTAATGGTGTTTGTAGCTGAGTGTCCTGTGTAGAATTCTCTGTTTTCAGCCCAGAAAGTCTGAGTGTCACTTTCACACGACAACTGAAGATGAAGTTTTTATTGTTCATTCTTCCTACAGTCCCAAAGTAATTAGACATTTACTCCTCACAGTGTTAAGTGAATATGCAGTAAACAGGACAGAAAGCCACACAGCTCGTCAGTGTCAGCCTGGCGTGAGCTATGAGACAGGCAGACAGAAAAAACTATTCCGTGTTACAGCATTTTACTTGAGCTGTTTTTTCTCTGAATGTCTGCTTGAGCAGAAACTCATCTCAATTCTCTTTGGAATGTATTAGCTTTTATTGAGGGCTATCCACTTAAAAATTTTAATCCCCGTGAAGATGTCAACTGAGAAAAATTGAAATACTCCAGCAAATGTATTTTTGTCCCTTAAAAAATTCAAAATGTTGACAGAAGTAATTATCCTGAGTGAGCAAATCTTACAATTACAAGTTATCCCTAACATTGTGGACATAATTAAATTATGGTAACTGATTTATATGAAATAAACCTGATCTTTTTTAATGTTCTTGTTAAAAGTTGTATCCAGACAACTGAAAAATGTAAATGTGTTTGTATAAACATCCTTAGGTCTGATAAGATGAATTTTATACATGGAAGAAGATATTTTCCTTAAAAGAAACTTCTAAAAAGACCTTTTGAAGACAAGAACAAGTAAAGCCAAGGGCTCTGCTCCTGCTAATATAGTTCATATACTCAGCAATCAGTGTTTGGTAAATTAGTGCCTGAAAATGAGTTGACAAACATAGGAACCTGGCACCCACAGAGCTCATGCAATTACTCCATTATATTTTCCATGTCATACAGACTTTCAGCTAAATCAAATCTGAGTAGTTTTGTTTTGTTGTTGGGTTTTTAAATTTTTTTTGCATAGATTCTGAAAGGGCTCCCTATGGTTAAACATGGTACCATCTTCTGTAAAAGAGGAATGTGTCTTCCCCTGGTGTGTTTTGAGCAATATTTGTCCTTAGAGCAAGTATTTTGTGAGTTCTTGTGTGCAGAAGCTTCTACTTCACTGGTTTTAATGATGTAAAAGGTGCAGAAACTTGCATTGGGATCTCTGTAAGACAAGTCTTACTATGTCATTCATCACTTTAACAAGATTAATGGAAATAGCAAAGCTAAAGAGAACTTCATCTGTTACAGCTGAAATACTGGCAAGCTCAACTTTGTGTTAACCAAAAGAAAATAGCAGTAACTTCCTTTAAAATCTTTGGTGTTTGTTCATGTCAACCAACCACATTGCATGTGACATCGTAACTGAGCTGGACTTCCAAAAAGGAATACTTATCATGCAGTTTACACTGTCAAACCTGGCTGCAAGTCCTGAAATGCAATAACATGGTCCTATTAAATTTAATTTTCCTTTCCTGTCTTTAACTTGGGAAAAGAACATGCAAATGTGAAATATACTAGCTCTATTCAATAGGAATTCATGCTTTTCTCTACAAGTGCTATGAAAATTTGGGGATCAGCATTTCTTAAGTCCTAGGAAATTTCTCTCATCTTACAGAATTTCATCAAAGCATGAAAAAATCTAAACTTGATTTTTAGGTTCTAGTTGTTGTAAAAATATGTTTAGGTATCTGATAGAGAAGCTTTGTAAAATGACTTACCTGCCCCTGTAAATTGTTAGGAATCAAAGCAGAATTCCCTCTAGGTGCTATTTTTTAAGAAGTTGTAGTTAATGAGGACCTCCAGTGAACTAACCCTTGGGAAGGACCTAGTTTGGGAATGACAATGCTAATATTTCTAGTGTCGTTTGAGACTGAAGGTGAGAGCTCCCATGCCATGAAACCAGAATTTCAGCATGTCTGAGATATTTTTGCAGACACTGGTACTCTATCACCCTTTGAGGGACTGGTGCAAGGGGTATGCTGATGTGTAGATATGGAATAAGCACCCAAACCAATATCCAGCCTTGTCCATGTTTGATGTCTATAAAAAGGCTTTAATTGCCTTCAATACTTTATTGCAATGAGTACCAGAAGCTAAGAGTGTGTTCTGTTAAAGGTTTTCCTTCAGTCAGTTTTCAAACTGATACATTTAAATGGGTACACTTCACTTCATCCTGGTGTTAGTACGGATCAATTTAACAAACAGAAAATTATCTTCTTGGTTTAAAAACAAACAAAAAGGAATACTGCATTTATTGAATCACCTTTTCAGAAGTTTTCAGGACCTGACTCTCCTTTATCTCCATAGTATTGAGATACCTGGCCACTGTCATGTACTTAACAGCCTGCAGAAAATCTCTCTATAGGAGATGTGTGCTATTTATTTATGGGATTTCTTTAAACTTTGCCAGACTGTAATTAGAATGTTTGATACTTTTTAACCTGGACAAGTAATTTCATTGATTTCCTGGTCTTCTTCCATAGTTTGCAAAGTGATTTTTGCTTCTCTTTTGAATGAGACTTAGCAAATCTCCTGAAAGTTATCATAATAATTTAATGTGTATTAATATACTTCAGATCTGTGGGTCTTGAGAAGCTTGTTATTGAAGTGGTATGGCTTAATTCACTTCTTGGGTAAAATACCATATTACTCTTAGATCGTATTTATTCACCAGGTTTCAAGGGATGCAGATAAAGACCATTAATTACTTTTTATCAACAATGTGAGTTTAGCAGGTCATGCTGATTATGCAGCTGGTATATAATTTTATAATTCACTGTGTGTTTCTGACTGCTACATGAAACTTGTTTGTAATTGGGAAAGATCAGAGACAAGCGTAAGAAGTTTTCAAGTTACAAAACTGCCTTGGGGAGCTGAGCTCTTAGAAAGTTACACAAATGTCTTCCCATTATCCTGAACAAAATGCACTTGGAAGGCAGTGATGAGAGGGGAGGGACAGGAAACTCTGTGGCAAGGCTGCTGCTACACAGCTGTAGACAGGCTCCCACTGGTGCCGTAATTCTGGCTTCACAACTTAAGGGTTTTCTCCACGGCTTCACAAAACGGGGAGAGGGCAGGAGGGCTGACAAGATAAGCAATTATTTTGTTCTGATTATCTTATTTTCATCTTCGTGATGGAAAGGACATGCAAAGATTTGGAATGATGATTCTAAAGCAGAAACCTATAGCTCTGGTGGCATCAAAGTAAAACCAACTCCCGTGCCCAGCACTTGGGTATATTCTTTTTAGAATGTCAGGACTCACAAAACTTGGCATTCAGTTGCTATAATTTCACTCTGGGACCACAGAGAGGAATGAATCAACAATGAGCCTTGTAAGAGACAAGTAACTAAGTTGCTGGGGAAACTGGGAATTGTTCCTGGTAATCTTGTTTACTAGTAAATGCTGTAGACTGTAAAAGCAGAAACGTTTTCCTCTGCCAATACAAATTCATTAGTTTGCAATTTACAGTCTAAGTTGATACAAAGCCAAATTCTACAAGAGCAAAGTTTTATCTGCAGAGAGACTGTGCTGTTGGTATAGTAGTCAATTGACTGGAAAATGTATTCTCGCTTTCCTTGAAATTTAGTTTAAAAACATAAATGCATGTGGATTTATCTAAATAATAAGTTTCATAAATGATAAAAAACAGTGAAGGTGGCAACAGATTTCCTTGCTCTACTGTGAGACCAAACTGTGTTTCTCTAGAGCTGCTCAAGGAAAGGAGGAAGCTTGGAGAGCCAGAGAAGGAGGCTGGCTGGAATCACAACCTATGGATTCCGTATCTGCTGCTGCAGCATGGAGCAACACTGGCAGGGGGCTGAGCAGCTGTGGTGACAGGGAGATTTATTGCAGGGGAAATGGCCCTTAGCATAAGAGCTAAAGGTCAGGGCAGTGAAAATGGAAAAGGGGGCAAGCCCTCTCCCTTCAGAGGCATAAACATGAGGGTGGTGACTGCAAATGAACTCTCATCACAACTATTTCCTGGGAATCTGTTCTGGTGTGCTTTAGGATTTATACAAAGATGCACATGTATAGGCACACAACCTTGGACCACTGTCCTTTTGTACTCAAAATGTCTTAGAAAGTATGCTGTTTTTTCAATGAAACAATATGGCAGGGTTTGGAGTTTGGGTGAAGAGGCCCAGAGAACCTTAGATTCTGCAATGTGCAGTAAAAAATGGCTGGGTTTGAAGCATTGTCTTTTCAGGAAATCAATACAAAGAACAATTGGTATGAATGATTGAAAGGGCTTAGAGTCTATATTTAGAAACTGTTCTACTTGTAAGTATTCTTTTATCTTTCATGTATCTCCATAGTTATCTCCTAAAAAGTCACCATGAAACTTCTGTGTATGATGTGTAAACTTAAATGCCACAGCAAGAGAGTTTTTAAATTATTTTATATAAAATCAATATAAAATGGCAGAAACTTAACAAATTCTTTGTTGGAGATTCAAGAGAAGTTGTCAGTCACATTGAATTACTTTTGATGGAGGTGAAACTTCAGGCAGTGCAATCTACATCCTGCAGACCAAATTGTTGGGGTTTTGTTTGCTTGTTTAATTCCACAAAGCATTCCTGTATTTTCCTTGCAGAAACATCACTCATGGTTTCACAGAAAAACCTTTTTCTCAGCATGGGGTTTCATAGCAGTCACTGGTAGAAATGTCATTGACTGGTACCTTTCACAGGGCTTGGATTGACTTGAAGTCTTCACTAAAGAGATGTGTGTGATTAAACTATCCTAAAAGCAGAGAGAGGGAAAAAACATTTCTCCCCCCTTTTTTTTGACTAGCAATTCCATCCCTGGTAGAGAGCCCTTCTCAGTGAAACATTTAAATGTAGGAAGCATCCTGGTTTTCAAAAGATTGCATGTTTCAGTTGGTTGAATAGTTTCATTGAAGGATCAGTCCTACTTTGGACTGTCCTGGGGCATTGGGGGCACTTCCAAGCAGTCTCCTGCTCAGTCTCTGCAACTGGTTCTCTTTTTTTTTGTAATACATTCAACATTGTTCTTTTTTTTATTTTATTTTTATAATGGCAATTACCTCTTCTTGTGTAGAACTGTATTTGCAACTGAATAAAAATTTACAATAGTCTTCAATAGTTTAGATAACTGGATAGTTTCTGGAAAAAATGACATTAAAATACTTTAAAAACATATCCTTTTTCAAAAGAGAACTGGTCTTTTCTTAGAGGATTCTGTATACTTTACTGAGGGAGTGCTATTGAAGGGAATGATTAGACACATTTTCATTAATAATTCAGAAGGATACAATCCCACTTCTATTTGTAGTCCTGCCAGTAAATCACAGTGTCACATTTGTAACCCTGTATTTCAGCTCACTGTCCTCAAAGTAAGAATGTGTGTGCTGGCATGGTAGGGCTTTTACAAGACTAAACTTGGAAAAACACAAAAATCTTTTCATTAGCATTGCTTTAAGAAGCAGAGAGCTCATGCAATATTAAATTTTTGGGGAAAAACAATTGTGTCGCTCCTTAGTTTTCTCTATATTTTCTAATGGTTTCTTTTCTGTCTGGCAGTAGCACACTGCTCTGACTTGCATTCTTATAAATCTGGACAATATTGCTTCCGAGTGTTCTTTTCCCAGATGTGGGGATTCTCTGGCAAGCTGTTAGCAGCCAGCACCCAGCCAGGCTTCACAGGGCTGGTGGCACTGCACAGAGTTTTAAATAAGACTGAGCTGTGAGACTTCACTCCCTTACTGTGCTGCTACACATATGATCATATAAAGAAATCAAGAAAATGCTGTGGTTTAAAATCTTTTGAGATGATTGTTAGAGTTTTCTTAATGAGGAGGATGCTCTTCAAAATTCCTTTTAGGAGTGAATGCTACTTGTTGTGTTTCTTTGGTGGTGGTGGATGTGTTGTTTTGTTGATTTTATTTGCTTGGGGTTTTTGTGTGTTAGTTTTTATTTCCTTTCCCACAATAGCGGTTTAAAAATCACTTGCCTTTGTAGTCTACTGGTCCTGCTTCCTTAGGATGGGAGGTCCATAAAGCCTGAGAGTTGAAGTAGGAGTCTTACTCTTTGCTGGAGGAGCACTTTGCAGTGTGTTCAAGTCAGCCTCAAAGAGATTGTGTTTGCAGAGATTTGTTGTTTTAAGCTTGGGAAAAGCTTTTGAGTGACGTGATTGTCTTGACATTTTATTCAATGTATGAGGTTCTTAAATATGTTACAAGTAGTTAAAGATGGTGGATAGGATAAAACTAAATTAATCCCATTATGTGCAGCAGCAGCAGGGCAGCACTTCCTACTAGGGTGGCTCTCCCAGCCCTTTCCTTGTGAGGGGTGGTAGACTGTGAAGATTGTTCTTGGAGTCATGTTTGGTCATCTGTGGAAAACAAATTAGTGAATAGATTTTAAGGCCAAAGGAGATCATTAGATCATCTGACCTAGTAGTGGATAGAAATTGATCTAGAAATCTTTGTATTGATTCCAGTAAGTTATTTATTAAAAATACACCTTGATGAGAGATGGCTACCATTTATTTTGCTTGCTGTGTTGATTGGCATTCTGTAAGGCATAGCAAACTCTGTCAAAGTTTTTCATTGTTTCAATTGTTAGAAGGGAGAGGTTGAAAAAATCAAGTTTCTGATGAAGGCAGTAGATTGCACTTGTAATTTATGTGGGAATCTCAACATACTGAAATATAGGAAAAGTATTTTGAGGATAGAATGGTCATGTTTTATACAGTAGTTATCCTGCAAATTAATTCATTACATGGCTAAAAATGTTTATGATTTACCATATGAAAGAACTGTTTTAAAAGATGCCAAGGTCAAGACTGTATAAAAAGCCTGCATGGTTGTAGTCAAATTTCTTCCAGGATCTGCTTCCTTTCACAGCCTGACCCAAAGCCTCACTGGTACTGAGAGCTGTAGCCAGGTGCCAGCTCCCTGAAATTTCTGCCTGTGCTGGAAGTCCAGTTCAGCTGTGGTGTCAGAGCAGCACAGGCTGTGCCTCCCACCACGGCTAGTGGCAGTGTCTGTCTGCAGTCCCAAGTTCAGCTGACCATCTGATGATGTGACTGCAGCCTTCTCCATGTCACTGCCAAAACAAGTGTCTTCATACAGCCACTATTGCCAGGATTTTCTTCCTGCATGTCATTTGACACTGAGCTTTGTTTTTGTACAGGTTGCTTGTACTATCTGTTTATCAATGATTTGATCTTTTATTTATGGTTACCCTAACTTTATAGCAGTAGAAGTCTTTGTTGCCTATTGTATTTTTCTCAGTGTATATTATATAGCAAAGCTCACTCTCCTCTCTCTTGTAAAAATATTTCCTTAGTACTCAGCTCCTCTCCATCATGTTGTAAGACCCATTTCTCAGTTCTTAGGCTATGTAACTTGTCCCATGTTGATTCTCAGATGTTCAGAATGTCAGAATCACCTCTTTAATCCTTTAAAAATACTGGTTTAATGCTGAGTTTCTCTTTGAAATTCTCTGTTATTCTAAGAGTTATTAAACATAAAACCTCTAATATTTTTAGATAATTCCTTTAGCTGTGTCTTTCAGAATATGCCAGTGTTAGCCCAGACTAGGTCAATTGTGTTCGAAAGAGCCCAAAAGGGACAAAAAAGGCAAGTGTTCAATGAACAGTGATTTGCTCAAAGCCGTGCAAAGTCACAAGTGTGGTCTGAATGTACCAATAAAATATCTAAGAATAACAAGCAGCAGTGAAATGTTGAAACAGTTGCAAACAATTAGCAAGCACTTTTTTTTGGTACCCCTTACACCTGTTTTGTCACCTTAAAAAACCCCTGTTGTTGCAGCTGCTCCAGTTGTCTCCTGAACCAGCACAGAATATGTTGGTTTTCCAGCAGTCAAGCATCCAAAGGATGGGGTGTGTCTGAACAGAGCTTTTGTCCTGCCACCATTCGAGTCAGTCAGCTAAACACTGCCTTGGCAAGAGGCTTCCATTTTCAAAGTAGTCAAGACTACCATCAAGCAGTTCAGCTGCAACCAGGTGAAATGTGATCTGAGCCTCTGACTGCTGTTTTGAACAGCAGAAATAGCTTAGCTGCTTATTTGAGTTGAATTTATTTTTAATAATGTATTGTGCTTTTAAAAAGCATGACTGCAGTGGGTCAGTCTGAGCAGGACAGGTATTTCTTCAGTGCTCAGCAGAACCTCAGTTGCTCTCACACTGGAGTGTGTCTTCTGATGGCAGAAACACAGTTTAAAGTGTCTGCAGAATACTTGGATAGACATCAAGTGAGTCTGCTCTTTAATTTCGGTTTGAAGGTATTAACAATTTATATACAATTTTAGAGTAAATGGTGAGCATGGAGTTTGGTTGGCCTGTTGGGGTTTTTTAACATATTGTGATTGTTTGTATGAGATTCACGTATTCCCCTAAAAGTAAATTACATTTGTTTATACATCATTGAAGTCTAGGAGCAGAATTTTAATATTTTCAGTTATTTTATACCATTTCTGGCTTTAAGAAAACATCTGCTTCATAAAATGTTAGTGTTAAATTCCTGTAGTATTTGTCTAGGGGTTTCACACACCATACTTTAAAGGTATGTTGCTAAGCCAACAGATGTTCTTGTATTAATTATGATGCAGTTCTTCCTTCTTGCTTTATTCTACTTCTTCCAGATCCATGGTGAAGGGTAGGATACTTCACTATTTCATCTGATGGAGTGAAATAAATGCTTTCTGAAAGCTTTCAGCATTTTAATTAAACATGCAGATAGCTGAGGAGCAGTATAGATTACATTTTTTTATTAAAAACATGGATAAGGTACAATGTTAATCAGTGAAAAAGATCTTGCCCTTGCTTTTCTTAATGGATTATATTAGTCATTAGATCATTAGAACGAGTTCAAAGCTCTCCCTCTTCGTCTCATACTGTCACTTTGCTAATACCACTCTCTTATGAGTCACCTTCCCTTTTAGGCAGTAATAAATTTTACCTCTCCTCCTCTCTTTGCTTCCCAGCACCCACTTATTTGATTTGTTGTGTAACTTTCAAGGAAAGGCCATGTTACCTGGCTGAGGAGCTCGAGAAAGATGCAACTTGAAATGAAACAGTGAGGCAGTGAATTAGCTCTGCTGGTTCATAATCTGCCTTGATTTATATTCTTTCAAATGCTTTTGAAGCCCAAACCATGTGCTGGTCTCTGGAAATGAACACTTCATCTCCTTCCTCCCTTCCCCCCAAGGCTGACATTAGCTACTTATGCAAAATCTGATTTATGCAAAGGGCCAAGCATTGTGTTTGATGCCTCCATCTCTTCCCAAGTGGGGAACTCAAAACCAAATGAAGTGCTTGGAGAAGTGCTCTTTGCCCCACCTCCAGCACAGGTGTGCTTGGGAACAGCAGGCTGGTAGGAACATCTCTGTCTTCACAGCAATCAACAGTACCAGTGAGACAGGAGATTGGTAATGGGTGTGGGACCTATTCAAAATTGGCTCAAATTCAGCCAGTCACCAGGTGCTGGAAGTCATTGCTGTCTGCAGGGCGCTTGATGGTCAGCAGGAAATGTGTTGGAGAACTCTGTCTTTTCCATCAAAGCACTGTCCACAGGAGCTTGCACTAATTGGCTGCCCCTGTTGGTGGTTTCAGCAGTGAAACCAAAGATTCTGAGCTACCCTGTCAGTCAGTCCTTAGAGCAGATTCACATTGTGGTAGCAAGGTCATGTATTTGGACACATTCTAAAATTTTGACCTATATACTTGTTCTGAGAAAATCACTGATTTTTCATACTTTGAGATGGGAAATTGGCTGTGAATACTGCATGTATTCAAATTTCTTCCCAAAAAATATATGACAACAGTTTCCAAAAATTTTATCTCTTCATTTGATGCAAGAGAAAAATGCACTGACCCCCCCACCCACCCTGCTACCATGCCCAAGGAACTGTGAGAGTAACAAAAATTTGTAGCTCATAGCTGACTCATGGGACCACATCCATAGCAGATCATGGAGAGCTTTACAGGAGAGGATCCTGGCATAAGGAGGATGTTTAAGGAAAGCCTGTTGTGCAGGATCAGATAAGTGTTTTGCACCCTAACTCTGGTAAAGAAGAGTTCTCCAGTAACAAGATGGCCATGATGCAATGAGAAGTGTCTTACCTGAAGGATGTAGATTTGAGTGCTTTTACAAACACTATCTTAAGCATGTTGCTTGTTCATCTAAACAGCTCTGTTTGAAATAGCTTATTTGTATTATGGCTTAATTGTCTCCTCTTTGACTCCTCTTAGGAGTGAGCTGCATCTTTATGTTTTCTTGGTTAGCAAAGAAGTGCTGCAGTCAGTCCTAGGAAGGAGTGTTCTCTCTTAAGAGTTAATGCTCATCCAGTCAAAGTGTGTTTGCATTTCAGTGCAAACATAAAAGTTCAAACAGTGAATTAAGAATGACTTCTCTAAAACACATACTTCCTAAGCAGTTCAAGAGTGATCTATACTGCACACAAAGAACACTTCAAATAATTTCCAGGGGGGAAAAAGTGTTTGTAGAACTTTCCATCTGTTTGCAGATTATTCATGGCTAAATTAATAGAATATTCCTACGTTATTCAGTGATGGCAATGTGCACCTTAGAAATGCCTTGATAAGGTGTGCTCCAAAGACCATCTGTATTTAAAACAGAACAGAACAAGACTCGCCTCATCTGGTGGTACATCAGAGGGATATTTCATGATTCATATTATTTGTAGTGTAGTGGTTTCCAGGATCTGCATTTCTGGTAAAGGTAAGGTCATTTACAAAAACACTTCTATTGTAGAAGATTAAATGGAAAAGGTTATCTCAAAGTTTCCTGAAGTTAATGAGAAGACTACAAACCCTGGATGCTGAAATGGAAAATTTCAGTGCCTTTTGGATGAGGCCAAGTATTTATTTATTTTTATTGCAAGATTGTTTTTATTTATCAGGAAATATTTCTGATTGCCTTTCACTGTTTTCTTGTCTTACAAAGTTTTTAAAGAAAGCCTGTTCTGATTTTTAGAAATGAAATATGGGGGGCAAAAAAAAAAGTTCCACCAAAGACCGCAAAGGGCTGGATGCAGAGACCTGAACTGTATGGTAGCTGTTCTTCCTCAAGGGTTGTGTTTGCTGCTGAGTTTCCTGTGCTGGTAGCCAGATCTTGTTTGAGTTATGGCCTTGGCTTCCACACACTTTATTGTGCATTTATTAGGCTTGTAGCTTATCTTGGTCACAGAGATAAATTTGGACAGTTGTCTGATATTTGATGTTTTCTTTTTTTTTCCTTCAGTTTCCCTCATTACAAGCAATGTAACATGCAGCTGCAATAAACTTAGTCTGTTGACAATGTGTATGTCTGGTATCTGATTCAGCTTTGATTTCATGGCTGAATCCCAAAGAAGGGAGGAAATCGGGGGATCATGGTGGCAAGCAGGATTTAGATGGCTGGTGGAGATGATGAGTATCAGCAAGACTTGCTCAAGCAGAGAAGTAAGTAGCTAAGGAGAAACCAGTGTGCAAAGGTGGAAAAATACTAAAACTGGAGATAAGAAGAATGCAAATTAAATACCACTGATTCAAGAATGAGTGTGTAAGGCCATCAAGAAAGCTGCTGGGTACTTGTCACTGGAGCAGAGACAGATACATACAGGAACAGACATTGATTGCAGGAATTCGCCCATCCAGTTCCATCAGCAAAGTTCGTTCAGTCATCCCCTTTACCTCTCCTAGACCACTTCACAGAATACAAATACCTTTGCTACTGCCACTGCTGAATGCAAAAAAATAAGTTAATCCTCTAATAAAATTTAGGCATGAAATAAATAGGTCAATCCATTTATTCTCTAACGAGGGTTCAAAAGGATAATGAGGTTTGGCTGGAGGCAGCACAGTGCCCTGGAAGCATATTGCTGTTTAGCCTGCTAATGATTGTGGTATGCTTAATCCTAATTAATTTTAAGGCATTCTTTTGTTTAGGCTTTTAACATTTAGCTTGACTAAACACTGAAAAACAATATTTTGAGAAGCAAGCCCACCAACAAACAAAACTTTAAAATGTCTTGTGCTTCTGCATAGAATAAATGTAAATTTTTGTGATTTTGGCCCTGTCTTGTTCTGTAGGTAAAGCATCCTCTCATGAATGCTTTGCTACCCATGTAATTCAGCTGTGCAAAGTCCTCAGAGATGTTACATGTTCATGTCTGTGTGCCAGACACTTCCATGTCTGTTCAGCTGCTCATTGATTTTGCAGGTGCTTACATTGCTGAAGAACATCTCTGAGCAGTCACAGGAGTGTTTTCTGAATGATCAGTGCAGTAACATTTTATTTCATTTCCATCTTTCTCCCCAGAGCAAAATATGTCAGTCTGTAAGCCAACGTAAGAGGTATTTTCCATAATGAGGACACAATTCAATGAGGTGCAAGGGTATTCCCCCTTTCTGAGGGTTTGTAATCTAACCTTCATGAGAGTGCAAAAGAGTCTTGTTTCTTTTGCCTAAGCAGCAGATATATTCTGGTAAAAGATGGTTGTGGAAACCAGCTGAGGTCTTGAAACAGGGCCATGTTCTTCTCTCTTTAGATGTGACTTGCTTGGATAAGAGCTGCTTCATTTGTTATCCTATTTCATAGGGTTACCTGATACCATTGAAAGCTTGCTGGTCTTTTCTTAAAATGTGCTGCCTTTCTGGGCAAGTAAATTAAATCCCTATGTGATTTGCTTACGTGAGAATTAATCTGTTATGAATCACATTTTAAGGCTCAGATGAAAAGTGCTACAGAAATGCAAAATATTTATTATGGCTTTTACGAACAATTCTCTTGTCACGTATGCATATTCACTGCAAATCCATATTGGCATTTATTACACAAAAATGTTCTGCCTTTTTTTTGCTGTTATTGTTGTAGGATCGATTTCAGTACACTCTAGTTTTTGAAAGGCTTTCTTTTTTGAACTGTAATATGCAAATCACAGCAGCAGCAGAATCTTCAACTTCTTTTCCCTTTAATTAAATTTAGCAATTACAGTGCCCTGGCACCTATATGAAACCAGCATATGTTATTCATCTTTCTTATTGTTCTCAATTAGGGTGTTGTCTGGTATGGGTTTTTTTGTCTGCTTCTTCTGCAGTGATTAATATAATAGAGTTATAATCTCACTTATAATCAAAGTTTCAGGAAAGGTTATTGGATTTGAGGTGACTTGTATGCAAGCAATTTCCCAACAGCTAAACTGAATGCTTGCAATTTATGGGTTGTCAAACCTTTATCATTTCATGGCCAGATTATTACTACATCTAATAGACAGGTTTCTGGATTGTTGGGTTTTGGGGTTTTTTTTGTTTTCTTTCCATTTTAGGGGCAATATCTGTGCTTCATTAACTACAATGTAATTTTATAGGAGGCCGTATTTTTCAGATACTTTGTAATTCACTTGTTATCAAGGCAGCACAAAGCAGTCTCCTGTCACCATGAGTGTTCCATGCATGGTGAGGCGTAAGCAGAGCTGGCTGGAAAATATTATTTGCTTTCATGAAAAAACATAGATTTTTTCTTTCAAACAATATATCCTCTTATGTATTAGGGAGATTAAATTTATATATATATATGTATATATATATATGTTTAGAAATTACTTTTGCACGGAACAGGAGAAGCACTCAGAACAAGTTCACACAGTTCTCTGTGGGATTTTCTTGTTCTCTCCCTGCAGTAAGTGCCATGTGCATACAAGGAGAGATGCAGTCTGTAGGCTTGGTACTTTGTGAATGCTAAAAGAGAGAAAAAGTGTGGAATAGTTCCTTTGCTTATAGAAGATAAAGATTGATTTTATTCATGACTGAAGGAGGTGATTTTCTAGTCATAGGAGAATAAATGTTGGGCTAGAAGTGTCTTTGTTTTCTCACTATATGAAGGTTTTAGTTTCAATCGGACCATCATACTAAGGAACTGTGACAGACATTAGAGCATTTTCCCCAAAAAATGATAGTTCTCTTATAATTGATGTCATCCTGAGTCTCACCTGATATACTGAGTGCTAAGGCAAGGCAGATATTTCTAATCTATCTGAAATAATAACTTCAAAATTGAAGGAAGTGTCAGCACCCATGAGAGGGTACATCACTGACAAAACGGAAAGGCAGATATGATTTGATTTTTTTGAAGTGGCTGGCTAGGGAGGAAGGGTACTACATTAAAAGTATTTGAATTATAAAGGCCAACATTAACCAGCTCTGAAGGGTTTTGGGTGATCTTCACGAAATAAATGGCAGCTGCAGCTCTGTTTCTGACTGGGTAGATATCCACCTGCCAGAAAGCCTCTGTCATATATTGATAGCCCTGCTGGAAGTCTAGAGGCCAAGGAACAAATTGCCACTATTATTTCTACAAAGCCAAGATTATTCTGTATGCTGTAGTGTAGGTAGTGATGGCTTTACCCACGACTTAACCCTCCTAGAAAATATAAAATATTTTGGTTCTTTTGAGTGCTGTTATATTTCAAAATTGTTTATGTTCCAATTGTTTATGATCCTTGATCAACCTTCATCTTCCCCACACAAAGTGTTAAAATCCACAAATAGCAGGCTGTTATCAAACACTTGAACACACTTTAATATTTCAAGCAATAGCATCAAGTTGTGTTTTCTGTATATTTCTCTTTTCAAGGATTGCAGACTGAACTGTATAGGACCATGGAGGTTGGTTTTTTTTATGGCTTCATATATCATTTTTCACCACCTTCTTTGGTGTGGTTTAGGTCTTGTACACTTCATTTACTACAAAGTAGATGATTTTACTTTAATACAAGGTGGTATCTTATGTCCATCTAGCTGTATCAGGTTAGTATTTCCTCAAAAGAGCATTTTATTGGCTTTGTGAACTGTGCAGTGATATAAAATGGTTACCAAGCTCTAGTTGTCTTCTATTTCCAAATGAAGACAATCTTCCATTTAGAAGCATTCTGCAATTTGTGTTTGAAACCTTCAGAAGTGGTAGAGCTTATACAGCATTTTAAAGGAGAAAAGCATATCACAGAATCACAGAATTTCTAGGCTGGAAGAGACCTTCAAGATCATCGAGTCCAACCCAGCTCTAACACCTCAACTAGATCATGGCACCAAGTGCCACATCCAGTCTCTTTTTAAACACATCCAGGGATGGTGACTCCACCACCTCCCTGGGCAGACCATTCCAGTACTTTATCACTCTTTCCATGAAAATCTTTTTCCTAACATCCAAACTATATTTCCCCTGACACAGCTTGAGACTGTGTCCTCTCGTTCTGTCTGTGGTTGCCTGGAGAAAGAGACCAACCCCCAGCTGTCTACAGCCACCCTTCAGGAAGTTGTAGAGAGTGATAAGGTCACCTCTGAGTCTCCTTTTCTCCAGGCTAAACACCCCCAGCTCCCTCAGTCGTTCTTCATATGGCTTATGTTCCACATATGTACAACATTATTCATGATTAGGCTCTGGGAGACATTACAGTGACCTCCCAGTTCTTAAAGGAGTCCCACAGAACAGATGGAGAGAGACTTTCTCAGGTAAGGTAGTGATAGGATGAGTGGTAGTGGTTTTAAATTGACAGAGAGCAGATGGAGATTATTTAGTAGGAGCAAATTCTTCCCTATGAGGCACTGGCACAGATTGCCTGGAGAATCTGTGAATGCCTCATTCCTGGAAGTATTCAAGTTCAGGTTGATTGGGATTTTGAGCACCCTGGTCCAGTGGAAGGTGCCTCTCCCATGGCAGGCAGATTGGAACTGGATGATCTTTAAGGTCCCTTCCAACCCAAACCACTCTGATCCTATTAATTTGTTTCAGAGTCACCCTTAAAGCTTTTGTGGATTTGCATTATTTTCTTTGCAAAATCAGCTAAATGTACCATGTTATTTTTTCAAATAATGCCTCTCACTCTCACTAGACAAGCAGTAATGAAAATTTTATTTACCATTCAAATTTGACATCAGCAACCATCCTTGGAGTATCCCCTGCATGTGAAAGCCTTTCTCTTAGAAACAGTGAACCTAGAAAGGGATCCCAGGTAAGGGTCACTGCAAAAAGAACTGGTAGGGTTAGCAGGTCTTATTTAAACTTCCTAAATATGAGATTCAGTGCTCATACTGACTTGAGTTCTATTTTCTATGAAAATTGAAATATTGTGTGTTTGTAGGTGTTCAGTTTAGAAGAGACCAGTGTATAAAGCATAGCAAGAGATGGTCATTGTAAGTCAGGCCCGTCATTTTTGGTTTTCGTTATTGGGGTGTTTAGTTCCTGACAGAGGCTTGAACATCAAGTATCTCAAATCATACAGGTTTGAAGATTCCACATCTCATTTGTGTGTGCTTGAATGCTGAATTATAGCTTTGGAGAGAGGATGCTGGTTTCATGCACCTCACCAGCTTTCTTCTTGTCTCCACCTCCTTTTGTTCAGGGTTCCAAATTATTTAATTTTCCTACGAGAATGTCAAAAGTTGAAAGTGACTGCTGTACCTTTCCTCCCAGTCATGTTGGTAGGTGTGTGATTACATTTAATGAGAAAAACAGGATCCCTCTGAACAGTAAAATTCAGTAGTTGTTCGGTGTTGAAGACCACCAAAAGAACGCAATTTCTGTTTCAGTAGTTTTGTTTGCTTCCTTTTACACATTTCTCCTAAAGGAAAAACCAATCAACAATATCTAGAACAAGGGCTACAGTCATAGTGAGGCTAAATTAAATTAAATACCCTGATAGCTCCTCTTCAAAGATGGAAATGGTTTGAAAGCTTTCTCAGTCTACAAGTCTCTGCCATGTTCCCTTCAGGATCAGTTCCATGTTTGTAATGAACAGAAAAGACATGTTGTTTTCCCTTTTTTTTTTTTTTTTTTAATCATCCAGTTTAATAGAAAAGCCATTAAAACCTTGCCAGTTGGGATGAAAAATGCTGCCTGCAGGAATTTTGAGAGTGCATGCTGTCAGATATGACATATATGCACAAACACCTATGAGCTTATTAGAGCCTCCATAGTGACATGCTGTCAGCAGTGTATTTCTGCTCCATATAACCTTGCAATATTTATTTTTATCTAAAAGGCAAAGAGGGAGGGAGCATTATTCAATGAAGCTTGGGTATCTCCTGTAACCTTTATGGAGTCTCTGCCAACTACTCCATAACAGTCTATAGCACATTCACTCTGTGTAGGACTCGGGTTACTGAAAAGCCATAGCGGTAAATCCTGTGTGGCTGGATGCCACTGGAAACAGGAGAATTCTCTGCTCTTCACTGTTGTATTACAGCTCACACGTCTGCTGCCTCCACTAGCTTATTCCTAGGAGAGTTTATTTTCCACCCCTAAAAGAAGGCTGCCAGGCTGATTTAAGGCCAGAAGTGAGGCTTTCAAAAAAACATGGGTCTGTTGAACCTTGGATCATTTGACAGGTGGTCATAAGGTTCTGTTTAAAGTCAAAGAAAGCTGAATCTTGTCTGGTTTTGAATAACATCCCTTGCCACAAGATTTGGCAGTCTTGTGCTAATGCCTCCAATTAGAGAAGGAAGGCAGCACAATCATGAAAAGAAAAATGACCTGCAGGTGAAATGCAAAATGTAGGCAAATTATGTGAATGGTGTAAAAGTGAAATAACAGGTAAGATCTTGCCTCTTATTAATATGGTGTTTCACAGTATGGGCAGTGACCATTGTGAATTTATGGACAACGTGGGTGGTTCCCCAGAAGTACCTTAAATTCACTCAGGTTACTTTCGAATTCTATCTGTACCACGTTGCATAAAATACTGCACCAGTTACCATAATGCATCAGTTTCTGAAATGAAGTGTTTCCACTCATTTTTCACTAGCAGGAAAGTCATCTGTCACCAGAGTGGGGAGTGGAGGGTGAGGAGAGTTGTGTTAAGGCAAGCTGTCCCCACTCATATGCCAGATCTCCTTGGGCTCCCCAATCGCTTCCGTATCTCCTGCATGTGCTATCCAGAAGTAACATTCACTGGGTTTTTGCTCCATAGGGGTAAGCAATGGGAGTCACTTGGGGCTTAGTGCAGATAGAATGAGAGCACTGAGGTCAAAATCCACTGTGTCTGCAGTACAGGAACCACTAAAGTTTCATTTACACCAGTTTACCACTGAGATGTCTCACTGTGGTACTGATAATGGTAATGGCTTTGTGGTGGGGACTCACTGAAACCCTCTGTGCAATCTCTGTTGGGCAGAGCCAGCTTCTTAACTCCTGAGTGTCATTCTGGGCTGAGTAAAATCCATGTTAGGAGCCACAATCCATTTCCAATTCACCCTGCCATCTGTTCCTTGTTCAGTTATCTCCAGGCTAAAACTAGAGTAGAGAGACATTCTTTTAATAAGACAATAGTTCTTTCATTCTGCAGCTAAGAAAAACCAAATAAAATTGGATTTCTCATTTATGCTATATCTTATGGAAGTGAAAAGAGCATAGAATAATTGTAACCAAGATAAATACACAAGTCATAACCTTTCTAGCATAACTATGCCTGTTTCTAGAAAATTAGAATGTCAATGAGCTAAAGGTAATTTGTTGGGGATGCCAACAGAATGATAAGTCTGACTACTTGATTTTTTTTTCCTATTAGACAGTTTCAGTAAGGCTGAAAAGTGCATATAGTTTGTTGGAAGAGCTTTGTACATCTTTGCAGATACACCTCGACCTGCCTTTCCCCTGACAATTTTTATGGCAGTTTGTTTTTTGAGGCAGAAATGCTTAGTTAGGTTTGTGGTGACATTTCAGAGATATTTAAATATGCTTTTTGGAAGAACAAAACTTATGATGTATCATGGTTAGTCCCGTTTAGTTGAATTTCTCGTAACATTCCTCCATTATAGTTAGGCTTTGTGCTGTCAAAATTTGTTGTTTTTTAAGATAAATATTTTCCTCTTGAGACAAAGCATTGATTTGTAAGCATGCTGAAGGTAGTATTGCAACATGTGAGATGATTGGCATGCCCTGTTCAGTGGGCAGATCCCCTGTGGCCATGCTTTTTGTTTTTAGACCAAAAGAGCTGTACAGTCTTTCATCCCTAATGTGCATTGAGAGCTTGAACTTCCACAATTTGTACTCGTGTGAAACCCACACTGAAGCCCCATGAGTATTTGCTTGCATGAGGAGTGGAGACTTTTTCCAGCTCTTTCACAGCTGGAAAAAGTAGTGTCCTTATTATTTCAGTCAGTTCACAGTATTCAGAGTCCAAAAGTGTGATAGGCAGTTTGCAGAACAAGTAAAGAAAAAAAAATGGCTCTTCCTCAGCAGAAATGTAATTTTCAACTGAATCACAGTGCAGTCACAATAAGAAAAGCCAACTGAGGAGACAAGGCGCAAAAATTATGGTTTGGCATTGTAGCAAAAATATTTTGAGCTCCATGTGGTTCAGTGGTCACTGTTGACATGATTGAAGCTCCTCTTTGTTTCCGTGTGTGCTGCTGTCACTATCTGTCTCTTTGTAGCTGCCAGCTGTCTTTTCCCTCGTTCTCCTGGACTCTGGGGCAGTGACTCTCTAAGGTACTCTCTGTAAAGAGGTCTGGCCTTCAATGAGTCTCCTAGGCCCTGTGGGGGAATAAAGTGTTTTAAATAATCCATTAGTCTTCCTTGGTACATGTTAAAGCAATTTTATCGACAGATGATATGGGGGACGTGAATTTCAGTGAATTTCTTTGCCTTTACAGGCCAAGGCAACCCCCAGCCCTTGGCATGTAACAGTATGGGTTCAAGAAAAGGGCAGCAAGGATTGGGAGAGTCAGAGGATGCTGGTGGTGCTCAATATTCTCAGCCATGACCTAGAAAATGAGACACTGGTCAAATTTGTAGATGATCTACAACTGACAGGGGAGGGGACTCTGCTGATGCTGTGAATGGTAAAACTTTGCTCCAGAGGGGCCTTTGTAAACTTGAGGAATGGCTTAACAGGAGCCTTGTGGAGCCATCAGCAGTGGGAAGTTCTGCTCTTGCACCAGGATTTGCTGGTGCAGTATCCCATTCCCCAGGCTGGGTAGTGGTGGCCTTGAGTAGTCCTGCTAAAGAGGACCTGCAGGTTGTGGAGAACCCAACCCATAACAAATAGGGCAGGCAGCCATCCAGAATAAGATAGGAAGAAGAGATCCAGCTGTGAGAATTTACTTAAGCGGACTGATCGATGGTGGTGAGGCCACACCTGGATTGCTCTGTCTGGCCTTGGTTTCCCTTCCCGGGTCAAGGGGGATGTGGGGAAACTGGCAGGGTCCAGTGGAGCTGCTGTGTGTTCAGGAGGCTGCAGGATGTACCCCCTCAGAGGGCTGGAAGGAGCTGGGCTTGCCTAGGCTGGGGAGAGGTGAGCTGGAGGTAGCCACAACCACCCAGCAGAGAGATACAAAGAAGGTAAAGTCAAATATTTCTCCACCATAGCAGAGGATACAGTGGGGAGTGGCGACAGCTTCCCATTTGGGAGGGCCAGGTTGGATTTCATAGTTTCACCAGGAGCAGCAGGATGCAGTGCTGGAACAGGTTGCCCAGAGGGGCTATCAAATCTCCACGCCTGGAGGCTTTTGAGATGTGGCTAAACAAAGTTATAACTGCCCTCATCTGGTGTTGGTGATGGTTCTGCTCAGGGCAAGACATTGGATGGAGACCTATGGAAGGACCTTGCAGTTCCTGTGGTTCAGTGATCTCATTTTAAAACAGTGACAGCACTGGACAGGCTGTTTGCTTCTTTATGCTGGGAGGTCTTTGAGAGGCCAGAACCGAGAACAGACAGGTGGAGTCCAGTCACTGAGACCTCATCCCACCAGGACATGTAGCCTTCCTCTGAACCATAGTCCCTCCTTCACCTGCCACTGTCTCTAGAATAGAAAGGAGAACCTGTTTTATTTCACAGGAAAGGCAGATTACGTAGAGTTTAATTAAAGAGTTAAGAGCAAGAAGCAGATGAAACTAGCTCTTTCAAATAAATGTTGCCATCATAAATAGGATTGTTGGCAATTGAGCAGTTTAGACTACTAATTCTGTGTGATGCCTGATTTTACCACATTATGAGGCAAGTCCCTGACTTTCATACTGTCTTTTCCGATATGGAAAATGGATTTTTATCATCCTGAGGTTTAATCATTGAATGTTTCTGCAATTTTTTAAATTTATAAAATACTAAGTGTGAGGTTTAACTGTGTTGCTGGAGAACACATAAGTTAATCATAGGCCCAGGGAACAGAAAGTGTGTAAGCTGTTGGAACCCTCTTTCTGTCATTGATTGGTTCAGCATTTTTCAGCATGTCTATCGACATTCAGAGAACCTCTGATTCAGTGTCAGACCTAGGGGGAAGGTCATTGTCCTCTCACTTGTTTGCTCATTGACAACTGGCATGTGGGTGAAGCTTGCTTTTTTCTTACACATGAATGTCAAGTGAGGCTTTTGAGTGAGCAGAAGGAAGACCAGTGAGGACAGCTTTCACAGTAGAGCAGAGTCCTCAAAAGGTTTTTGCCATCTGCATTTCCTTCCATCCTCTAACTGGTGTGCCAAGGCACTTTCCTCCCTTTTCATCCTTGTACTGATGACTTAGGAAAGCACAGAAAGTATGAGGAAGCTCTAGGGCTAAAAGACGGGTGAGAAGGGGCCTGCCAAACAAAACTGGCATGCAGAAGTGATACCTGAGTTACCAACAGTCAGGTGGATGGAAGTGGTTTGGATAAGAGATGGAGGAAGGATGGCTGAACTTTAGGACGGGCAGGGATTTGGTGACAGATGCTTTATGCTATGAGGCATTTAACAAGCTCTGGATAGGATCATCACATTTCCCATTACTTAGGGTGACAGCTGGCCAGCTAATAGACTCCTGGCACTGTGTGCATGGATGTACATGCATGTATGTGGAGAAGATGATGACAACAACAAAATGAGATGTATGAGACATTAAGATGCATCATCTGGTCTTGATTTATCTTATTTATGTTATCTGTGGGCCAGTGTCATGGTTCTCCAATGGTCTGAGTTATGAGTCTTGTGCACTTAAAGCTGACATAATGGCAGCTTCTGTGTGATGAGTTTAATCCTGACAGAGAATGCAAAAGGAGGAGTGCTACCCTACAGAGATTTAATTAAGGTCTCTCTCTTGTGGTTTTCTAGTTCTTCAGAGGATTAGCTTGCACTACTAACTACTTGTTTAACGTGGTCTCTGACATTACTGGACTGTGAGTGGCTGCAGTTCTGTTCCAGGCACATTTCTATTCAGGTCCTTGTGCGTCACAGTATTGCTGAACTTGTTAATTTTTAAGCTTCCAGCCTCCTGAGTGTAATCAAATAAGCACACTTGAGGGCAAAACTGCAACTAGAAGCACAGCACTAAGCTTCCTTTCACACTCTCCTGTTAACTACTGTACACACTGAGCTCCTGAACAGGCGTTTTGCCTCTCTGTTTGTACTGACACCACCAGCTTCCTCTTAGCCTTCCCTTTAGGTCTGTCTTGCTCGCAATGACAGAAAATTCTCCCATCCTCTAGTCTCAAAACAGGCATCTCAAAAGCAACTTGCCATTCTCTTCTGTCAGCAGCAAAAGAGAAGATGCATGTTGGTTAATCAGCTGTGCAAGGCTGAATTATTTAAAGACTCTTCTGTCATTCTGTGGGAAAGATTTTAATTTCAGCATTGAATTTTAAGTTTTTAATTAACTAACTACTTTTTTTCAGTTCAGTGCTTTTTAGCTGGGAGCAAACGTTGCTGAGTCATTTAGGAATTGGGCTGTAACAGCATCTGGCTCTGGCTCCTGTTACAGAAGGCAATACCTGGAGCTTTTAATTGTTTTCTCCTTCTTCCATCTGACTTTCCTTTTGAAAAACTGGATTTAAACTGCTTTGTGAGAAAAACATCTTTTATTGTTGTCTATCTAAAGAGTACTCTCTGGATCTGATGAGATCCAGCTTTTCCATATGACTCTTCTAGGGATTATTGGAATTTAAACTGAGAAATAGTAATAAATCTTTAAAGGGTGTTCATTTGGACTTCAGCTCATGCACTGCACATGAGCATAGGTAAGTGACAGGGGAAATCTGTGAAAGAATTGTGTGAAGGTCACTGCTAGGAGACTCCTTCCTCTATGTGTAAGGCTTCAAGGTTGCCTCCAAGAGAACAGTTAAAATAATAAAGAAAATTTCTGTGGCTGGAATGTGAGAAAATGAAGGACTTCTGTCTTTCCTAACTTCAAGCCACATTTCTATAACACTGCTGTTGTTCCCAAGGGTGACAATGAACACTAGTTGTTTGAGGGACAAGGTTTTATATAAGTGAAGCCATTGAATTTAAGAAAAATCATATGGGGCAAATCAAATTTGCTTGATGCCTCGGTAACAGGACAAAATTTTACTTTATTTTGCTTTGATGGATCATTTGCCTTCCCTTTATACTTGAGAAATGAAAAATACTTGAAATAGAAGGTAATTTTAAAAGATTTTTGACTTGCAGATCTCAGCTCCGATACCAATCTTGGCTGTGTGCTGTTTGCAGTTGTTTAATGTCTGCCCTAACTTGTCCATTTGTAAAATGTATGACATGCCCACCAGAGTTAGTATGAATTCATTAGGGCTTCTGAATTGCTCTTGCATCATCCAGAGAAACGTGCTCACGCTCCTGCTTGGTATTAGAAGTGCAATCCCCCTTCTATTTCAGCTAATGGCTGGAACTCTGATCGACTCCCAAAGAGGTAGGATATCATCCAATTACCATAATTAGATTGTTAAGAATTGTTCAGCTCCAAATTTTGTAATAATTCAAAGGCGGTTACCTTCATGAATTTTAAGTCAGATGCAAGTATAGCAGGTTACAAATCTTCTGGTGCTTATGTAGTCACATTGCACTCAGCACTGGAGACCATTCACATTCTTCGCATTCAGCACATTTTGGAGCCTTGATGAGGCAATTAGAAAATCTGTGTATATAAGCCCAGAAAAAGTATAACAGAATCTTTTCTTTAATGTTGTCACTCAGGTAGTGCCCAGTTCTTTCATGGCTTTTGCCAACTATTGAGCTCCTGCTGCAAGAGTTTTGCTTGAATAGTTAATTTGAAAGTCAAGTGTGAAATGAAGAATGCACAGACCAGCTCTGTGGGATGTTTTGCAATACTAGTGGAAATGTTCTCTCCAGTCAGCATCTCTAAAGACTATAAAACTTGATTTAAATAATTTTTTTCTACTGTACAGTCCCCAACAGACGTTGACTGTTAATAGTTTTTACAGCTCTAATTTAATCTAGTAGAGTATTGAACTTGTACGTGAAAGGTAATAAAATCCTTTTAGTAGGAAGAGGGAGTTTATGTTCAGAATAACAATCTATCAGTTTTGCAAAGATTGTTAAATTGCTGCTTTATAAGTGTGATCAGATTAAGTAAGCCTAGCTGTATTTTGAGCCTTGCTTTTCACAGAATCACAGGATTGTTAGGGTTGAAAGAGACCTCAGGAGAGCATTCATTCCAACCCCCTGCCAAGGCAGGGTCACCTGGAGCAGGTGACACAGGAGTGAGTTCAGATGGGGTCTGAATGTCACCAGGGAGGGACACTCCAAAACGTCCCTGGGCAGCTGTGCCAGTGCTCTGCCACCCTCAATGCAAAACCCTTCCTCATGCTGAGGTGGAACTTCTTGTGTTTGTTTATGGCCAGTGCTCCTTGTCCTAACACTGGGTACCACTGAAAAGAGTCTGGCACCATCCCCTTGTCACTTTGAGATATTTGCACGCATTGATAAGAATAAGATAAGAGTTCTATTCTCCACACTAAACAGGCCCAGATCCTGCAGTCTCTTCTTACAAGAGAAAGAAATCCCTCATCATCTTTGTGGCCTCTGTTGGACCCTCTCCAGCAGCTCCATGTCTGTCTTGTACTAGGGAGCCCAGAACTGGCCACAGAACTCCAGATGTGGCCAAATAGAAAGGCAGGATCAGCTCCATTACCCTGTTGGCCACACTCTTCCTGATGTGTTCCAGAATGCCATTGTCCCTCCTGACTACCAGGACACACTGCTGGTTCACAATCCACTTGTCACCCACCAAGACTCCCTGCTCCTTCTTGACAGAGCTGCTCTTTAGTAAGTCAGCCCCATCATATGCTGGAAATCCTAGATTTCAGCTGCAAGCTGAGGAATTTCCTCAATGTATTTGCCCCAGAAGAGCTGCTTGTTGTCTTCTGCAGTGAAAACTTTGCTGAGGATCCATTTCCCAGTGTGACTTCTTGGGCTGCACCCATCTTTCCTGGGCTGCTGGCTCAGAAAGCTCCAAGGGTGCAATGAGGTTGCACTGATTTCTCTGCACATCAAGGGGTTGTTGAGCTGAAGAACCTGACCTGGCTCTGTCTGTGCTTTTCCCCCAAGACTGACCAGGAGGAATTTAGGATATGAGCAGTTAGCAGATGCATTCAAAGCTATTGGGTAGTTGTCAGATGACCAGCTTTTCAAAGGGCAATAGGATTCCAAGTTTATCCAGTTCTCGAGGCCAAAGGAATGTCTGTGTGTTGACGGCATGTCAGGGTTGTCTCAGCATTCACTGGCATGAGTTTCAGGTGGTTTGTGCATCCATACCAGATAAGGATATTGGGCCAGAGATTGTGGGAATGGGCTTCATTTTGATGTGGGTTTAAGTTGTAGGCTTACCAGTGTGTATTTCTTCACTTGTAAACTTTTTTGGACAGGTGCTTTGTTCATAGAGTGTCTGTGAGTGCATAGTACTTCAACATCAGTTTTCTTCTTTATAAATCATCTGTTACCTTATTAGTCCTGAACAGTGGAACTTGAAGCTGTCTTCTTCACCTCAAAAACATCTTGCTGCTAAGCTGATAAACCATCCTTCTGTTTGTGTGACATGAATGTTTAAATGTTGTAAACAAGTTTCCAAAGGATCAACAGCAATTTTTCATGCAGGATGTATTAATTTGTCTTGTAATATTCCTTTTATGTCAACTGCAATAATCTACTGTGCTTAAAGCATAAATATCTTTTCATGTGTGTTTGTCTGAAGTGACAGCAAGTTGCCAGAGATATTATCAGACACAACATATGAGGATGAGTAACACCACTGCCTCATGACTGCAGCTATTTAAAAGACAGGGAAAAATTATCATTAGAAGCTGAATATTGTTGGTAGGTTTGTCACACAGTATGTGAGTGTTTAGAGAGAATATGAAAAATAAAGTATTTGCATTTAGAACAGCACTTTCTGAAACACCACAGAGCAGTATCAGCTAGTAGGTTTTCTGTCATATAATGCAAACATGGGTGTATTTGGGGCAAAATACTGACTGCTGTTCCCTCTCCAAACCTTGGGTTCTGTGTGATGATAAATGAACCCAGGATCCCAAAAGTGCTAAGTGCCTGGGTCTGTGGCTGTATATCTAGTCACCATTTCATTATTTTAATTGCATCTCTTCAATATCAGCATTGCATTGTGCAGCCAGGGTCCAATTAAAAACCTGTAGCAAAGGACTCCTGCAATGACTCATTGGTGAAGATCTTTGTGGTAAGTAACAGACCCTCCAGAGTCCTGAGCAGCAGAATGTGGCACTGGCAGCATGAACCATGATGGGGCCTTTCATCTCAGCTTATGTCCCCTGGTATCTAAATAGCAGCAGAAGTTTGGTGGAAGCTACTGTGCTTTTTCTAGCTGTTCACCCAGGGGGATCCCAAGAGTCTTATTAGAGCTGCAAACCAATAGGAGAAAATATGTGCAAGGAAGATCTAGCTGGAACCCTAGTCTTACAGTCTACAGAATGATCTCAAAGCATGCCACATGGATTCCCACTGTGGGGAAACACAGGTGAACAGGTAGCTTCTGGTTTTGCTGAGAAAGTCTCTTGCTGTGAAATAAAATATTCCTGTGTCCCTTGGTATGGATGTGTAATCGATGTCCAGGTGATCCCGTACCTGTAAATAGCAGTCTCCAGGCTGATCCTGGAAATGGTGGTCATGCTGATCCTGTGGGGGAGCATTGCAGGGAACTGTCAGGCAGTGCCTGAGAGATTGTGCTTCTGAGGGAAGGGAGAAGGATAGGGATTTGTGTTCAAAATGTGTATTTCTCACATTAGATACATTAATTATTCCTTCGTGGGTGCCATGGCTTAATCCCAGAATCCTCAAATTTGCTGTATAAGAAAATGTCTGTGGTGTTAAAGCAAGTACCCCCATTTCAACTTTGGAAACTGTTCCCATAACACCAGAGCTAAATGATGCTCTGATAGTTCCTTGCTTGGCACTTACAAACTAAAAGAGCAGTAAAAGCAAAAAGAGAACACTGCTGCAGACAAGGAAGTCACCCATGAGGTAGCTGAGCTTTCAAAAACAAGACCAAAGTTGTGTTTACTCTCTCCTCTTTTAAAATAAGATAAACATGTGTATATATATATATAAAGAGTACAACCTCTCATAGCTCTAGTATTTGCCCAGATAGGAGATCTCCCCAAAAGGATGCACTGGGAGGGCATTTCTGACGAGATTGTGTTGGTGGTGAGGCCAATGCAGTGTAATCCTTTACGGGGCCGTGTCCTCTGTAATGATTTCCTAGGCACCACTTCAGAACAGCTGGTGTGGGGCTGTTCCTCCTGGGAACAGCACCCTGGGAGAGTGTGGGGGTAACCATGGCAAAATTGTACTCCTTTCAGCAGTATAAATCAGTAGGTACAACTGGCCATGTGATGAGTAATAAGCTGCAACTGCACAGTGTGAGCCCTGCAGACAGAGTAGAAATTAAAAAGTCAGAACAAAGGGGGTTCGTGACTGTCTCACAAATCTGCTGTTGCAGCCAACCTGGTCTACTACTGGACTTCATTGATGTTTCAAACCTGACCTCAAGTCAGGGCATAAGAGGAACTATCCTTGGCAGCTCCCTTGATTTAGAACCGCTGCAAGAAAAGCAGGAATGAGAGCTGCCTTTGTTATTTTTAAAATCTGACTCCCAGTTGCAAGGCGGTAAGATACGCAAATGGCTCTTGCACCTGGCAAGTTACCATCAGCAATTATTGCAACACTTAGTGTGTTTCTGCCACCAGCAGAAATCTCTTTGCTCCCTTTCATGTCAGAGATTTCATTGTTCTTATGGGGATGGTAAAATTAAAGCCACAAGATTTACTGCTCTAATTCTCTTTTGTTTGCAACAAAAGGGAGACCAGGAAGGATGATACATGTAGCTGGATTTTGTTTTGTTGGGGATTTTTCTCTTTTACTGACCAACAAAAATAACTGACAAAAACTGTTTAAACTCATCAAACAATTCCATTAGCAACTGTATTAAAGACTATTATTTAGACATAGGAATCTTGTTATTAAGAAAAAAAAAAAAGCTGTGACTGCATTTCACCCTTGTTTGAAAACCTTGACACCTGAGCAGGCTGTACGTTATGTATTTCTTCATATTTCTTTCAGTACAGATGTTTTTGAGTTTTAGATATGTCATTAATGTGGTGTAAATGCCAAGAATGCTGTTTTTGAGAAATATGTCAAAAATGCTGTTTATGATAAATGTATGTATGTGAGGGAAACGGTGTTTGATAGGAATCCAGTTTTCATTTGCAGCTCTTCCATTATCGCCCTTTGTGCGACCTGAGATGATTTGCCAAATCAGACTTTTTCAAAGGGGACATCTGTGAACACAAGTGCAATTCCCGTGTTCTAAACCAGCATCTGACAATCAGCTATTAAAATCCAAGCTCTTGACTCTCAGTTCAGTGGAGAGAAATTAGAACAATCAAATAAGGACAATTCACCAGATTCCTTGTGGAAGAAGGTGAACTGCTGCAGGAGCTCAGAGTGGCTGCTTTGCACCTCCTGGTCCAGAGCTTACACACCGAGGTGAATAAGAGAAGGATTCATTTGTAGCTCTGCAGCACAATTTCTTAGGCACCCTGGATATCTTATGAGCCATGCTCAGTGACATAGGAGATCCTTTCTCTGAAGCTGCAGCCTTGGCATTTTCAAAAACAAGCTTCTGCTCTGCCTAAAATTCACGGACATTTAAAAATGAGTTTCAATTACAGCCCTGTTGAGCCTTAATATCTCTCTCAGTGAAATTAAACTCTTTATCAGGCCTGGATGTTTTCAGTATTAACAGACAGGCTGTATCAATGGATGCTCCAGGTAATCAAGACAATGAGGTGTCATTACCTGACCAGTCTTGCTAGAATTTGTGGAATATCGTACTTTTTCTTGCTTTAAGGGTTGGTCCCTTTCATTTGCCAACTACAGGCCCCAGCGTGCTTGTTCTGTGGACAAATTGATAAATTAGTCAGCTGCCAAAAGGGAGTCATTTGACTCACCTGAAATGAGCAGCAATGGGATGAAAATACATTACCTCTGTCCCACTGGATAAGCCTCAGATTGTATTGAAATAGAATTAGGCCGAGGGAGTCAATGTAGTGGATAATAATGAAATGTTTAATGTGGATTAGCTGCATATAAAATTAATACATTAGAATGAATTGCTGAAGAAATGAAACTGTGTCAGACCTTTATCCTGTCTCTAACATTAGACTTAAAACTGCTGCAGTCTTCTGTTTATAGAAGAGCATAAGAAAAGCTATTGAATTTGTGTTCTTTATTTGGGTGTGAGGACTAGATACAGCATAAAGTATTATAAATAAATATGTATATGCCAGAGCTCTCAAATCAGGATTCAGTTGAACCAATGCTAATGTATTTGGGTCTGAACCAGACCTGAAAGGTTACAGACAAGAATTTAAACCCAAAACTCCTTTACCAGTATGGGCTTTTTTTCTTCTTGAAGTTAAATCTAAATGTAATATTTGTTTTGGACCATTCAGAGGTGAGTTGAAGTGTTGCTTTGATCTTAACAGGTTTAATACAGAATGGGCAAACTTTCCAAACTAAATGGCAAATACAATCTTTGACTGTGAGGTATGGTTGGGCTGCAGAATGAGCTGAGAAATAAAACTTGAAAGTATTCATCTGTAATCTAGGAGGCGTTGGGGTTTTTCTAATTTTTAAAGTTTTCTTGTTGCATCCTCTCTTCTAGGCTCTTTTCTGTTTCTCAATGCCTCCGAGAGGCTGAGTGCCACCATCCTGAGCCCTTGGCTGAGGAGCAACAGTGATCAATGCGTAGTTCAAGTGGCTGTGTACAAGTTTTACCAGCAGAGTGGAGAATATATTGCTCGTGTCCATCCCATTGATGAGAGCAGCAGTGAAATCCTGTCGGAGGAGAGTCCAGAGAAACATGGGTAAGTCTCATCCCCTTGTTTGACTCACAGCTTGAACTGAGAAAATCACTCAACTGTGTAGCAATAGAGCCAAAAAATGCATGCTGCACATCTGAGGGGAGCAGGACACTCCACTGAGGAGATGCTTGTCTTGCATGGGTCTAAAATATTGTAGAAGGTGGAGATTAGTGCTTATTTGATTATACAAAGCATTAGCAAACTTCCGCATCTACGTAATTGAGTCTCTAAGTCAACATCACATTTATTCTCAGTGCTTGCAGGTACAGATAGAGCATGGATACTCATCCTCAGGTTAAAGCTTTTCTGCCTAATTCTCTCTGCGTGATTGCTTTTTACTACTTCTTAACCCACATATATTATTTGGCTTAGATAATCTACTGAGCTTTGCAGTTTCATGTGCCTGCATACATTTTCAGTTTTGTCTTCGCTTCTGTTTTTTTTGCCCATAAAGCTGTTCAGAACTACTGGCAGGGGAGGAAAGCTTTTGATCTTTCAAGGGTGCAACTGTTTGAAATGTTTTATCCTCTTTGTGCAGTAAATCTTGATGATGTTTTAATTTGTCAGACTTCCCGTGTATTCTTTTAAATTTTTGTTAGCAGCAAAACAGCAGGAGATGAACACAGTAAATATTTCAAGATGCTGTAGGAGTACAGTAACTTGGAATTTAATTTGGATATATGTGAGGCTAATGTTCTACCTGCTTTATATACTGACTATTTAAAATTTTTATTTCTTACCTTTGTTTTGAAAAGTGTTAAGGAGCATCATTTTTACCAAACATCTCAAATGTTCTTTGTTTTGATGTGATAGATTAGAGTTTCTAATAGCAAATCCTGCTGGCTTGTGCTCGTAACAAGATGTGATTATCTGATTACTGTCTACAGCAAATTCTGTATCTTCCAGTAGCAAAAGGAGAATGTGCAATAAAAAGCCTTGCAGGAGATAACCTAACCCATAGAAACAGTTTGAATAGTTGTAATTCTCGTGTAACACATGGCCTATAAAAGTGAGGAGGAGAGCTTGTGTGTGGATCTAGATCATACTTAGTTCCAGCAACATCATCCAAATTGTAAATTGCTGTTGCTGTCTGGGGAGAGGTAATTAGAGGAGCCACAGCAGCTGTCTTCTTCCTTAGCTCTTTGCAAATGCTGTGTTCTGTGTCACAGCTAATAAACATGCTTTGTGCAAAGTGCCTCCTGTGCTGGCACTGCCCCTGCTCCTTGGCACTCACAGGGAATATTGCTGTGTGTAAAACGCTCTGCTCTGCTGCGTGGAGGAGCTGCCTCGGCGATCTCTGGGTGGGCAGGACTCACCAAGAGCACAGGCAAATGCCAAATGTGGGGAGCCTTGAAGGGAAGGGAAAGGTTGCTGTAAGTACAGTAACAAATTCCTACCTTTGCCATCTGCTGGTGATAACGTGGATGACTCAGCTGTGTGCTGCAGATGGAGATCATCACCACAGTAAAGAGGGTTTGTGCTTCTACAGAAGGTGGCTTTGGTTATAGCTTAACTGTGCCATATGCCTGCCAGAAGTGCAGCCTGCTCCCCAACAGCCTCTCTGTGGTGTGTGGAGGGGTGAGGATGTGCCTGTGGCTTTCATGGGTTTCTGTGTCTGACTCCTTGGTACTCCATGTGCTGGAAAACTCCAGTTGGAGCAACCAGCTGGTTCATTTTCCCCTCCTCCTGTGGTCCTGTCCCTTCACTGCAAGAGGCAGTAACTCTTCTCTCAGCTCAGTAATGCAGAAAAACTCTGCTACTGTGCCCACATAAATGTCACATGGGGATGGTTAAATAGCTTCTCACAGCCACAGATGAGAAGGTAGCAATTTGTCACCATTTGCCCTGAATCTTCATTCCAGAATTTGAGTGTCCCTCCTTTGTTCGGAGGGATGACATTAGCTATTCCAGCTCTGATAACAAAACATGTAAATCTCCCTTTTTAAAGCATCTTTTTTCCTTTAAATAGGAATCCAGTATAGCTGATCGAAAGTCAAGAATAATTCAATGGGATTCTTAAATGAACTAGCAATCCTACAGTGGAAATCTGTTCTGTTCAATATTTTATTTTGTCTTGGAAATTGCAAACAATTGTGTTCTTTTATAATGAGTTCTTTGACCATGCTATAACCAAATAATTTCTAAAATTTTATAAGGATTTTAGCTCTAGGCACAAAGTAATTGAATTCCTCAATGATGAGTCTGTGCTAGAAATAAAAGCACTTTAAAGTTTCACAGCTGACACTTCTTTGATTCTATATGCTTTATATATTGCTTTGCAAACAAGAGGTGTAAAGTGTGTGTAGCTGCCAGCAACTTTGTATGTGCAGTAGCGAGTCCATGCCATTGCTTGAAATCAAGCTCCTAGCAGGAAGAATGTGTTTTATTGAAAAAATACATCTGAAGGGTGATAAAGCAATAAGTTAATTCCAGGGTGGATTTTCTCAGATCTTGAACTATGCACAGCGCTAATATCTTCTTTATATTTTTTTTTCTTTTAAAATTGTATAACTCAAATTACATATATTAAGATTTTACAAGGTCTTCACAGTTCACCTACATTTAAGAGAAAAAAGCAGATTCTGTCAGGTATTACTATTTTGTTCAGGGTGAAACCAGGCAAGCCAAGGTTCTGGTTGACAGCACCTGAGGCTGATTTTAAGTAGAATATATGTAAAGCTATTAAATTGTATTAGGTAAAGACAGTATGGCACCCAAATATTTGTTACCAGAGTTCACCCATGTCGTCTTTGTAAATTACCAGGTATGATTATGCATAAAGACTCAAAGCAGAACTATGGATATTCTGTTTGCTCCTCTGGTCTCATTCTTTAGAACAAAAACCAGCCACAGCCTGTGGACTAAATGAGCCACAGGGGCTACAGAGATCATTGTGTGGAAGACACCCATTTGTTTTATTTTCTTACCTGACATATTTCACTGCAGCTGATGTATTGCATGCAGGAAGAAAGGTGGCTAAGGTAAGATGCATCACACTGCAGTAGGGTGGGGCAGATGGAACAGAATGGCAGAAATGATGGCTGGGAATGGTTCCTGGGTGATGAACACCAGAGGCTGGCAAAGGGATGCTTTGTGATACACAGAAACTCTGCCAAAGGCAGTCATAACTTTTATATAAAATATTTACAAAAATGCTTGCTACTCAGAAGGTAACTATGTCCTTGTCAAGCAGAATTGTATACTTTAAAAAACTATTATTATTTTTAAAGGGAATAAAGGTCTTACTCAAATTTAACTTGTTGGGTTTTGGAACACCTTTGGTTAGACCTTCCTAAGTTAACTCCTAAACAATCCATAGGACTCCTATATGGGGAACAATACATCACTGTGTTCTATTAGAGTTGGATTTGTTGCATGGAAGTGTTTCTAGCTGCTCTGAGTCTTGTGGACGTTTCTGATGTGGTTAGTCTCTTCTGACATCTCTTGCAATTCTGTTGGGTTTTACAAGCACCCTCAGATGATACAGGGAGAAAACCAGTGCACTGCTATTGATCCTTTGTAATGGCAAAAGAGTTGTTATAATTCCTGCCGTGGAGCACAGCCCTCTCTGATTTATCTCAAATGACATCAGCTGTTGGTACTATCTTTTGCTGTTTTTCTGTTCCCATGGTGCTGTATACAATCCTTTCTTGCTATTTAATGGGGTTCCCATTTTCTATTTCTGTAGGTGAGGAGACATCGAGTATGTTTATGTTGCATATTGGTAATTTAGCAAAGCAGAGTTGCTGCCACAGTTTGAATGTTGACTTCTGGGTGCTTGTCAGACTTTCACTGTGGTCGCTGATTTAATTTCACCTCTCATCTTTTTTTCCCATGTGTTAAATTTATAATTATAAAGCAAGTAAGATTGCGAGGGTGTTTAGTAGAGTGGAGAAAACACAAAGGAAATCAAGGAAATCTTGTCAGCAAGCTTAGAGTTCATAATAAAAGATTGATTTTCATTTCTTTGGATCTGTGTATTTTGGAGAAATTAGAATTGGGCTAGGACAAAATTATCACGGTTCATTTTAATTACCATTATTACTTGATACCTCTACTTGCACTATTAATGGTGAGCTGCAATATTACATGCTATACATCAAACTTTTTATACGAACATAGCAAATGACACCTAATTTCAGTGTGGTCTTTTATTGTAGACCTCCCTCATGACCAAGCTTGAGATTGATCTGAAGACTTTTGTGTTATGTGAAGTTGAAGGTGTTTCTTACACAAAACATGAAATGTGAACATGCATACATTAGAAAGGAAGTAATAAAACACAAATACTTCATATAGCCAGTAGCTCAATAGGTATATGAATACTGGTGCACAGAGCACTTCCAACAGAAAGTTCACCTGGTTCTGAAGGTTGCTGCAAATCATGATAGGCTATTCCCTTGCTGGCATCTACAACTTCACCTAAGATTGATTGCATTGATAGATGTCAAGAAAAATATATGAAGGAAGCAGTAGTATCTGTCACATTTGACCTTGAGGCTTGAAATCTGAAGGTTATTTCTTGTGCTGGTGTTGTTCCTTTTCTTTCTTTCTTACCTGTAGCTTCAGTAGCCCGTCTCAGAGACCGGGGCTTAATAGAAGGATTTTTGTTTGTTTGTTTTATATTATTTTTGTGAGCATGGGGATGTGTTTGTTTCCCCTTCTCCTTTACAAAGTTCACTAAATTCAAGCCTTTGTTTTGCAAATGCCTGGGCTAAGACCAAAGAATGAAGACCAAATTTTGGGGCATTTAAACATATTTTTAAGCATCAAAATATAGCTCAAAATTTACAGGACATTTTTACTCATGGAGAATTCTAAATCAGGAGTTTAAGTGATTCAGTTCAAACTATGCATTTGAGAAATTCAGGTAATCCAGGAAAATAATTTGGATTTATGGATTTGTTGGAAACTAAGCTCTCTCACCCTGATGGCCAGGCAACACTAATCTTTAATTTTAGAGAGATAACTTGAATTGTTCTAGACAGAAAAATAGCACTTAAACTTTTTCTGTGCTATTACCCACTAGCCAACTTTCAGTCTGTGAAATTAAGTGCAAAGGAAGGAAAAAAAGGGGAAAGAAAAGAGAAGACAAAGTAGATGTTTCTTTTCCCCCTTCCCCTTTTAAAAGATAAAAAGGATACATAGGAAGAATTAGTTTGGTATCTTTGATGGCAAATGCTTGCATGTGGAAAAAAGATTTTTCTTCTCCACCTAATAAAGCTTTGATTCTTCCAGTACCTCAGCTCTAGACCTGAGGAAAGCCTTAACTCTGTCGGTCATGGCACCCCAAGGAGTTTGTTGCTGTTTAGTTTTCAGTTTGTGCAGCATCAAAGAATCAATCAGGCTGGAACAGACCTCTGAGATCATGGAGTCCAACCTTTGCCCAAACACCACCATGTGTGTCAACTAGACCATGGCATCGAGTGCCGTGTCCAGTGTTTTCTTAAACACCTCCAGAGATGGTGACTCCACCACCTCCCTGGGCAGCCCTTTCCAATGTCTAGTCATGCTTTCTGTGAAGGAATTCCTCATAATGTACAACCTCAGTCTCTCCTGGTGCAGCCTGAGACTGTGTCCTCTCATCCCATCACTGGTTGCCTGGGAGAAGAGGCTGATCCCCACCTGGCTACACCCTCCTTTCAGGTGGTTGTAGAGAGCAATAAGGTCTCCTCTGAGCCTCCTTTTCTCCAGGCTAAACATCCCAAGCTCCCTCAGCTGGTCCTCACAGGACTTGTGCTCCAGACTCTTCTCCAGCTCCATCATCCTTCTCTGGACACACTCCAGCATATCAATGTCTTTCTCTGGGGCCAGAGGGGCCCAGAGCTGGACACAGGATTTGAGGTGTGGCCTCGCCAGTGTCAACTACAGGAGGACAATCCCTGCCCTGGTCCTGCCGGCCACACTCTTACTGATCCAGGCCAGGATGCTCTTGGCCACCTGGGCACAGCTGGCTCATGTTCAGCGCTGCCAACCAGCACCCCCAGGTCCTTTTTGGCCTTTGCAGCCTGCAGTGATGAAGGCCATTGTTGTGGTCAAAGTGTAGGCTCCAGCACTTGGTCTTGTTGAACCTCATACTGCTGGGGAGATTTAAATTAAAACCATCCAGGGTCTGTAAGGTAAGATACAGCACTGCAAAGTTTTAGGCAGTAGTATGAACGTGGTATACAAATATCCACACACTTGTGGAACGTCTTCCCATTCCACTTGGGCACAAGATTTTGTGGCTGAAGTTGTCACTTTCATACTAGGGTGAAGTAAATGTCTGTATACTTCTGTTTTAAAAGTCTTGGTGGTTTTGCTGCTGTTGAAGTGCTCTCTTATTACTTGAGATAAACACGGGTCATTTTTGGAGATTCTTTTTTGATTTAGAGCATGCATTATTTTTTCATGTAGCTTTAAGACAACAGAACAGTGTCTTCAAAGGGCTCCAGAAAGGTTTGCTGTGTTATCAATTGATATTGGACTGTAGCACCTTACTTCTTCTTACATCTATATGGAAGTGAACTATTTATTACAATTAATGATATATTAATATTACCAGAAACTGAATTATGAGTGCAATTCACTGTTGTGGCAGACCATATTGGGAAGTAACAATATCCTATGACCTCTTGGACCCACCAAAGCCAACCAACTTAATTCAGTAGTGAGTAATTGCAATGACTTTTTTAGCAGTCAATCGCAGTCTCAATCAAACTGATGGAAAATTAGTCTGAAGCAATGTTGGTGGGGAAGTGCTCTTTCTTTTCTTGTAATATGTGTTATCAAAGAGTTATTAGCTGGCAGTGCTGCCCTTTATTGATGTTTGCTAGATTCATGCAAATGGAAAGACCGAAGTTGTGTGGTATACCTCCAATTACAACAATGAAACAGGATGGGGGACATAATTTTAAGGTTGAAGTAAAGTAGGAAATGAGAAGTGTGTGTCAAACAGGAAAATTTTGCTTACTACTGCAGCATATTACTATGTAGAGAATTTAAAAAAAAAAAAAGAAAAAATACAAAATGTATTGTTCAGGGTAACGGCTCGCTTTTTACCAAGTAGAATAGCCTTTTCTGCTGCTTTGAACATAGTGCTGAACACACTGTAATGTAGGAGGACTGGGGTGGGAGCTGGATTCCCAGTATGCCTTGGCACAAGGATCTTTGTGGCTTCCCAAATAATCACAAGACCTGTTGGTGACCTTCAACTCTGGGGAGCTATTTCTGTGCAAGAAACCTCAGAGTCTGGCCCATCTGACTCTGTAGAAACTGTGTCAAACTGACCACACTAAGAGAGTTCAGCTATCCTTTCACCTGGTTTGGATATTTGTTTTTTGCAACCAAAGATTCCTTAACATAAAGCATTTCTTACAAGGTTAAAACAATTTCTTCAGACCACTCTGAGCAACCCAATCCAACTTTTATACTCTCCAAATCCTGGGCACAAAGATTTGTCCTCTTAAACTTTTGCATCCTGTATCCTTCAGAATTATTTTCAGGTTCCTCTTTACTGGTTGTTACGCTATTCTCACTTTCCAAAGTATGGGTTGACTTTTTTCCCCCTGTCCTCTCATTCTTGTTTCCTTGTTTTAAAGATCTTGTGTTTTCTTCTCTACACAAAGGCTTCTACTTCAATTTTTAAAAGTAATCCTAAACTAATCTTCACAACCTCATGTTGATGTTGGTCCATGCTGCACTTTCTATCAGTTTGGACATGTCAGGATGAATTCAGTTTTGATAAAACCTAAACAAGCAAATCACCTGTCACACATCCACACACCACCCAGCCTCATCTTCCCAAGCCTGCACAAACACTTCAGTTTGTCATCTTTTTCTTTGTTTAGGTGTCCTTTCTGCTATATGAAATTGCAACAGTCTTTTAGGAACCTTTGCCGTGTCCAAGTATCTTTGCCCATAGCCAAATGCTTCCAACATTTGTTTACAGACACGAGGCAATTAATATTGCCAGCCTTGTTTCTAGTTGTTTTTCACTCCCCTCCAGCTAAGCTCTCTGTCATTTTGCTGTTGGCCAAGTTTTATAACAAGCCTGTGGTATAATTGCTTTCTGTATCTCCTACTTACTTTTGACCTTAAAATCCTTCTGAGTTCTGTGCAGCCTCCTCTGCGGCTCTCCCATTTTGGAGCATGGCTTTGTCACTGTGCACAATTTCCTTGGGGCTTTCCCTGCTAATGCTTCAGAATCTCCTTCTTATCTAAGGCAAATCTACCCTGCTGTAGGAAGTACTGTGGAAGATTTACAAGGTAATATTCCTGTTTTCAATTTCAGAGAGAAATTAACTAGGCGCTGATAACTTTGCAAGATTTTAAAATTGTGTCCTTGACCCATCCACCTGCTAAAAGCGTCTCTGTAGTGGGAATGCAGTTGATTCTGCATTCTAAGTCAGGTTCTTCTGCATTCTAAGTCAGGTTCTTGGCTGTTTCCCTGAAATTCTCACTGGTGTTCCATGACTTGCAGCACAGGGTTCAAATTTTGTGGGGCAACTTTGCTCCCTCCCTTTAAAGAGCACTGTCCATATTGCTGCCCACCAAAAATGTTGCCTATTATTCTCAAGTGCTGGTAAATTGTGTTTTTGTCACACAAGAAAAAAGAGAGTTCTGATCAACTTGACCTCTAACTTACAATTTGCGTCTGCATATTAAAAAATCAAAGGCTTATTCAACAGGAATTAAGAAGCTAATTCTCAATAAATTCCCACGTGGGAAATTGAATGAAGCTTAGAAATTATTTAGATTCTGATGTGTGCTTGCAGTGGCAGAGGCAGCAGATTGAAATTCTTTTCAGTGATTGAGGAAAGCACTGCATGATTTTCCACAGGGATACAGTGAGGACTGAGCTGTATGACATCAGTGTGAAGCACTTTGCAGAGCTTTTAATTTAAAACTCATGTACTGTATTTGTCGAATAGTATTGCTCCTGCCTGAAAGAATTTTTCTGTCAAATAGCTACCTTTGTTTTGTTTTAGATTTTATTGCTTTCTATGGCATATATCTAGTACAGTAGAAATTATATTCCTTTAATAAAATACTTTTTCAAGAGCTCTTTTTTGTACTAGCAGGGCAAATCATTACTGTCAGCAGCTACTCTAGTAAAAACATGGGGTTTGGTGTTGACACAAACACCAAAGGCACAGGTTTCAGACAGCCTTGTCAGATCTGTTTTAAATAGTGCTTGAATCAGGTTATTGCTCTATTTGTGCACTTTTTGTAGAAGTCTTTCCCTGCACTGTGCTGGTTGTTCTTCAATATAGGGGAGCCATGAACATTCATGGCTTGCACAGTAGCATTTTGGTATCTTGTCTAGAGAAATGAATCGTGCTCCCCACCATGTTTGGAAGCGCTGGACTTTTCCCTTTTTTTCTCAAAGGGTTGTGTTCATGTGTTTTGCTTTACAGACATTGAATTCTCTGAGTCATCAAGAACAGTTGCCAACTTTTTATAAGCTTCAATCCATAACCTTATAGTATTTGTTGTGTCTTAGATCAGGCTGACTAAATACGATTTTCTGTTGGGAATAGCAGCAATGAAGTTTGTCTGCTGAATGTAATTGGAGATTTTCCTGATCATCCCTGGCTTGGTGTGCCATTTGTGCTGATGGATTGAGGCCACAAAGATGCATAATAAAGTTTCTTTGGACAAGGCAAAGATATTCCTAGCTGGGATTTGAACCAGCAGCACGTCTGTCATCCTTGGTGAACTTCATATGAGAATAAGATTGCAGAAGACTGGCACAAGTCTAAATTTTTCACAAGGCAATGAAGTTTTTATGACTCTGCTTTATCTAGCAAGGAATACAAGTAGTAGAATAAATGAGACAAAGTCAACAGCCTCTTGTATTCAGATCAGTGACCAGTTATTATGATGCCTTTATAACAGAACAAAATTACACTAAGGGAGAAATTTTATCAAAATATTTGCATTGAAATACTTATTAATAAGAAACCAAATAATCTGTTTTTCTTCAGAAGAAGAAAATTCCAATGTGTAGAAGTTTCCCTGTGCAGTGTGCTTGCTCAGAGATGTTAAGATAATTTTAGTTAGGTAATTGTTGTTGGTACATTAAATGCAATGGATGACCTGATTATTTTTAGGATTTTAAAGCATCCTAAGAGTGTCTAACTAAATTTACTGCCACACCAGAAAATAAAGCCATGAGATGATCTGTCTGGATATAGAGTCTTAATTTAAATGTGTTCTCAAATCTAGCAACTGGGTTTTTGCATCTCTGCCCTTTACTTCTCTAAATGCCTGTCTTTCAGGAGGCTGTGGTTTGGGAAGTGTGGGCTAATGCTTTTGACATCTCAGATCCATATCAAAACCATGATGATTGCAATTTGTTATTATTTCATGCCAGATGAGCTGTTTAGAGGGTCATTTCTTAGTGGTCTCTAAATTACTTCTGACACAAGTTGATTTCCCTTTTTTATAGAGTCTGTTGTCCGGGAACTTGGGCTCCTTTCATTCCTTTAGGCGATTCCTCCAGGTCAAGGCTGGGACATGTATGTGGTCTCTTTGAAAGGGCATTGACTGCTCATAGTTTCTGTCTTAAATGGGGCATTTTGATTGCCAGTATCAAGGCAGTTACAGCTGTCAGTAAAACAGCTGCTCTCAGACAATGAGAGATACCATCAACTTCAATGTTTATCAACAATCAGACCACTAGCAATATAATATTTCTTCAAGAACATCTTGCTTTCTTTTTACTTATTGCCTTCCACAACAGTTCTATTACAAAAGGGGAAAAAATATCCTATAGAATTTTACTGACCTCTTTCCTTAATAATTCAGAAATTGAGTGATTGGTATTGGATGACAGAATTTCTGTTTTCTCATCATCTCTTTTATCTCTTCTCAATATTCCCAGGGATCACTTCTCCCGTATTCCCTCTATCTCAGTACTCTTCCCTTCTAGTTTTGTATTCTGGGCTTTTCTTCTAAACAGTCTTTCCAAACCCTCAACAGATCTTGTTTTCTTTCTCATTTCATCTTCCCTCCCTCTCTCTTGCTCCTGTCCTGCTTGTTTTTGACTTGGATATATCGCTTCATCACAAATTCGGGGTCCAAAACCTGGAGGAGTATCATGGTTTAACTGTGAAGAAAATTAACTCTACCTCAGCCCCTAGCAGCACAGGGAGACACTGAGCAGCTGATTTTGCACGCCCAGCTCTGGTGCTGCCTGTTGCAGCCCGGGGTGTGCACTGGACATCTTCCCTTGTGCAATTCAGCTGCTGCTTGTGTAGGAAAATCTCTGCCAAGAGGGCACAAACATCAGCTTCTTGGAGCTTGCAAACTGGCCTCAGTGAGGTGGATTTTCATAGCAACGGCCACATAAATAAAGCAAGTGATTCTATAGCTCTCCAGCAATGCTTTTGTCAAGTGGTCTGAAGGACTCTTAATAACACCAAGACCCAGCTGAAGGAAGTGGCACTATACAGTGGACACAGTCAAGCATCAAAGAGGTGTTCTAGCAGATTGTTAGTGAGCTTGGTATTCCACAGGTGTGCGACCAAGTGGTGCTGCATTTGTGGTACTTTTACTAGAAGAGTGTAGGTTTTGACGGAGACAGATAATGTTGTCTGGGTTTTCAGAGTCAAAAGAATTGATTCCAGCAGAGATTTTAACGTGTATCTCCATTGCCTCATCTGAGTGGCCCAACATTGCTTGGAAAATGGGCATTATTAATTCACTGGATTTCAGCATGAGCACAAAATCTAGATTTTGCATTTGTTGCAATGCAGAAACATTTGCAGGGGCAAAGTTAAGAGGAAGAAATATTTGTTCATAGGCTAGGACTATTCTAGCTGTGCACCTGTCCCTGAGTCCTCATCGTGAGCAGCACTTGGCAGATACATTTCTACCCTCCATGGAACAGACACTGCATGTACTCTTTCCATCTTTTCTTTCCCGTGCTCCTCTCAGCTCTCCTCAGTGCATTAATACTCCCCATTCCTGAGATATGGATGCCTGATTTGTGTCTGTCTAACTAAATTGTCAACTTTTTCTCCACAAATTAATCACTACCCCATCCCAATTTCATGTGCCTTTGATGCCTGGTTTTAATTGCCTGAAAGTAGAAAGCTTCAATGAGCAGAAAAATTAAAATTGCAAAATCCTGATGGCTCTTTGTAGTTGAGTTATTTGCCTCCAACATCAACCTGAAGAATATGTTTTTCTCTGGGTTTTTTTATTTTTTCTCCTTAAGCGAGTGAATGTCTTATTAGTTTTCCATTTCTGACAGAGCCACTGGCTTAACCACAATGGATAGACAACATTTTAGCTCCAGAACACGAAGCAAGTTCTGCATTCCTAGATTCTGAAAGAGATCTTGCACGTCAGTGAAACAAGCTTTCCCCTTCTTTTGAAGCAGGACTTGACTTAGGAACAAAACTTTTACTTCGAAAGATTGAAACTCATAATATATAGCAGAGTTTCAGGGATTTCTTGAAGGGGATAAAAGTGGGAATGAAGCACATTGTGTTCAGCTGAAAAAACAGAAATAATTTAGGACAATTGCATGACTTTTTATTCAGAAAATGTGTCTTCCATGAAATCAGGATGGTTCCCATGACAAGTGCTGGTGTTTTTCCCATATTGGTTTCTTGGACTGACCCCAAATGCCTTCTTGGCTCTCTGTTCAGGATTACTGGCTGTCATTTTGCTGCCTGAGTTCACACAGAGCAAAGTTTGTCCTTTTACACAGGGATTGTTCTTTATTCCTGTGAGACAGCATGTCTTCTGCAGTCACTCTGTGGCTTGTCATGGAAGTGACATGACTTGCAGAGCATCATCAGAATGCTGCTGGGAAAAACTCTTTACACAAGGAATCATAGCACTGGAGTGCCTTCCTGTCAGTGCTGTACAGCAGCATGGGTTCGTAAGAGAGTGCTGTTGAATGATGAATCTACTCAGACAAACATGGCAGGTCAAGTGTGTAAAGCAAAGTAAAGTATGCTGATAAATGAATATCTTTTTTTTTTTGTTTGCTTTAGAGGTGACAAAAATGTGCTCCTACTTTACAAATTGTTTGGGCTTATAGAACTTAATGAAGTGTAATAGCAGAGCCGAAGGGTCCCATGTTTTCTCAGACTGAAGAGTAAAGTTACTTTGTGAAGAAAAATCCCCCTGGTGTAGAACAAGTTAATTAATTATTGAGTGGAAAACAAGCTGTCTGTCACACTGCTAGATTTCAAACCTGAAATTTGTTGCCTTTTATCCACTTGGGGGTTTTTTTTAGAACTGATATAACTGCTTCTCGCAGTATTGACTTTTTCTTAATCACTTCTGCATGTAGTCTTCTGTAATAATTTACGCCATGATCATGCTCAGCTATTATCTGCTGACTAATAATAGAGTTTGTTTTACAAACAGCATTCATTGTAATGTAACTGTTCATACTGGCACAGCAAGCCATGGTAGTAAATTCTGCAGGTTAGTGTCATCCTTTACTTAGCTTTTCCTCAGTTATCCATCAGAAGGCATTTTATTTTCTATTTCTTGCCTGTGACAGCTCTATTGAGAGTTGTTTGGGTTAGTGAGTTTTTTCAGCATTTAGGTGTAGAACTGGTTTTGATGTCTTTTACTTCTGAAATGTATTTTAAACAACCTATTGGAAAGTTGAGGATATTCTTGAGGGGCAAAGACATAGCCTATATTGACTGTCTTTTTATGCAGTTACCCTTTTTGACCATAATAGTTATTTAGAATTGGAGATCCACAGGTTTCCTTTGGAAGGAAGAAAGGTTGGCAGTGATACCAAAAGTTTGGATCATCCCGTTGATTCGAAAGTCTCGTGTTTCTGAAAATGAGAGACATCAAACCCCTCTAAAAAAATGTGTTCACAGCTCATAAGGCACAGAAGCCTCTTTATCTTGTTTCTGGGCCACTCTCAGTTCTTACTGAGCCCTGTCTGATGTTTGCTCTTTTCTGTGTATAGTATTCCTGGGTTTCTTCCTTGTTGTCTCTCCCTCATATATGCATTATACCACATAGAGGAATTAGCCTTTTCCCTCCCACTCCCTAAAAAAATTACTTTTCTTCTTCCTCTTTTTGCTTGACATTATGATGAATTGAGGGGGTTTTGGTTTATGTGCTGGGCATTGCTGGGGTAGGTCATGTATCTGAGAGAGACTTGCAGAGTGTAATACGGTATATTTTTAATCCTTCATCCTGGAATGACTGCTGAAGGGTGGCTTTGTGATCCTTATTCCCTCTTGGAAAAGCCATCATTGTTATGCCAATCTCATTCATCTTTTAGGAAATGCAGGTATAAAATTATTTGATGCATAAGCTCAGAAGCTCTCCTTCTGTTTTCTACCACAGAAGGAGAAGTAAGGGAGGGAATATTCCTCCAGCTCATTAATCAGAATGAGAATGAGAAATTGTAACAACTTCCCAGTCATTTACTATTTGTTCCAAAGTAAATCTGTCTAAATATTAGTGCACTGGTGATAGTAAAAAAAAAGGGGGGGGGAGTGGGGGGAGGGGGATGTGGGCAGGAAAAGAACCTTGTCATTAGCTTGTCACGTGCTGTACATGGTAGACCAAAGATATATGTGCTGTGGCATCTCTGTAATGAAAACTTGAGCAATAAAAAAATAGTTTCTGCCATGTTCTGGAACAGGAACTCTCTGAGGAAACACATTAACAGTATTTCACATTACAAATTATTATTGCATATTCAGCTGTTGTTTCATATGAGAATTGTGTGTATTACAGGGTAAGGGAGAGAAGACAGAGTTAGTGTTTCTTCTGTAAGCAGAATTAAGGTTTTATGCATCTGGCTATGTCAGTTCTGGCCTATAAATTTAAGTTAATACTTTAACAGAATAGTGAGTTTCTTGTACCTAGGATGCTTGATGAACTTACACATGTAGTTCAGGATACACTGGTAGTGGCTGAATATGTGAATCTCTTCACTTTCACTGTGCCTAGACAGAAGAAATATTGTAGTGTGAAAATGAGACTTGTTGGATGTATCTAGTAAGGCATCATCTCCCATGTTGGATGTAAAGACATCATGTTGCAGAGGTTGAATATTACCAAATAACAGTATTTTGTGTAAATAGTGGGGTTCCTATCATGCCTAAAATTTTTGAATTAATTAAATACTTTTTTTCATGCATTCTCCTCTCTCGACTCAGGAGGGTGTGTGTTTGGAAAGCTGGTCATCTTCATTAGCTGCTTACTTTCTAATTAATTGTACAACCTTGCACAGAAGGTCACTGTTGTCTTCACAACAATTTGGAAGAAATTTTAAAAAACATCACTGAGCATTTCTATATTAATATGTTGCCAGCAGAAGGCTAGTGGTTAGAATGCTGATTTTTCTCCTCCTCCAACCTCTTTTCTAGAGGAAGAATGTTCCTACCTCTTCTACCTCTTCTACCTCTTCTATCCTTTACAGTGCCTAGAAACAGCCTCCAGCCCTTCTCTCTGAGTTGTGTGTTGTTGGCTCTGACTGCATAGTTCAGCTTCTGTTTTCTGATTTGTGAATGAAGTGATTGATACATACTTGCACTTTGAAATTTAACTTCAAGTGTGTGTAAAAGTGAGAGAGAGAAAAAATATTTTTACTGATATGTTAGTTTCTGGGCATGTAAATTGAAAAGTCTTAGCAACAGCCATTGCTTAAGACATAGTTCTTTGCTTGCCCTATTAAGCATCAGAAAACTGAATCCAGAGGGAACTGGGTCCTATTTCCAATTTCTTCATTAGCTTGTGTAAAAGGCAGGAGAAAGAAGTGGTGTTTTATTTTATGGTCTTTCAGCTTGCTGTGAAGTTGGCCTGAGATAAATGGGGTGAAAGTTAGCACCTCTACATTTTGACAAATCATTCCAGACTTAGAGAAGAGCCGTGCTGGTGTTAGCAGAAACCACGAGAAGCAAAACAAAGTATGCAGAAAACGTTGATTTCATTCCATTGTTACAATTACTGCTTTCTGGAGACACAGCAGTGTCTTACCCTGCTCACCTTTGTTGTGGCCTGGCAGGGTGGGATGCTGGACATAGCTGCCTTGGGGAAGGTCCCAAAGGAGCATTGCATAAAGCTTACATTTTTTATCTCATGTACTGCTCATTTTGTGCCTTAATGATGCTGCATCAAGACAGTAGGGGGTCTAATCCATATCAGCAATGTATTTATATTTATGTTAAACTCATGCTAACAGTATCATTAACTTCTTAGTGATATTATAGCATAGACTTATGAGTGTATTTTCAAAATGCTTCTTGTCAGAAGAGATTTGTGAAGTACTTTATTGCTAGCCAGAAATGGTTCTAGCAAACCAGTGAAAGGCTTTCTAATTAAATGGAAGTAGTTAATTTTCCACTGAGATTGCAAGTCATAGTGGCACTCACTGGTATCCTGCCTCTGTACTCAAAATGACAGTGAGCTGCTTTCCCCTTTACAAGTACCTGGCAGAGGATCTGAGCCACTCAATTGACTTGCAGTCCCACATGCTGTCAGGATACAAGCCTGAAAAGTTCTGGGGGGTGAGAGTGAGGCACTGCTGCAGAATGAATTACTGAACTGTTCACCTGCCATGAAGTTGCCCATCTGAGGCAGGTTAATCTTGCAGCTCAGGTATGGATAAGGACATCTTAATTAACACTGCACTGAAGATGTACTGTGACAAAACTATGTCGTTTTGTGGAAGAGACATGATTGGCTAATATATAATTTACAGTATGTTACACAGGTCTTTATCAGTGTCCAGCTGACTAGAAATAAAGCAGCTCAACTCAGAAGACAATATAAAAGGGTTTTGTATTTTTTTCTTTATTTTCTTCTCTATTTCTAGTGTTTAAAAGTTATGTTTTTCAAGTGGCATTTATAATTCCTAAGAAATAAGAAAGATGAAAATGGGCTTGTTATGAATACTGTTTGTATCTTAATATTTCTCTTCCATGACCATTTCTGGTGGTAGATGTGTCTATAATGATATTTTCAGGAAACACACATGGAACAGGACAGTCTGGATCAAACTGAACTGACTTTAAAAAATGAAACACCTGCAGAAAACATCTTTGTTGCTTTCTTACATAGATGAAAACCTGTCAAATATGGGTGCCATAATGCTGGATTCAGCCATGTGTGTAAAATAGAGATGGCAACTGGAAGAGTGCCATCAGGTGGGCATAGCGGCAATTAAGTGAAACATGAGGGTCTTAATGTTTAGATAAATGGGTATCTTATGGTGTGTGTCTCCAACACAGCAACATCAAGATTTTTCAGAGCCCATTTCAAGCCCTCTTGATCAGGAATCTCTCCAGAGTTTGCTGGTCTTTCAGTCACGTCCTAAATCAGCAGCCAGGAGTACAGCCTTGGTTTAGATGTGATTTGTGTTTCTAATATCCTTTGAAATATTTCTAATCAGGGGCTGCATCTATGGAGTATTTTTACATCTTTCTGTTTTAATATATACAATATGTTGCACATAAGTTTGGTGAAAGAAATATGTGGAAGTATCTCGGTAAGTAAATGTCACTCTCCATCCCTTTTTTAATTAAAAAAAAGGACAATTGTGCCCACATCTCCCTTGCAGGTTGTATCTGCTGACTCAAATTTCAAAAAAAAAAAATTTCAACACATCAGTTTCAAGCAGCAACAGTCTGACAAGTAAATTGTGGCTATAAATGTTGATTTTAAGTACTCTGAATGCTGACTGCTAACAGACTTATCTTGGATATTGGGGTAGAGAGTGTGAGCAGTTCCCTAAGGCAGAAAGACAAATTGCTAGAGGAACAAAGAAGCTATGCTAATAATACATTACATGGTTTAGCCATACATAATTTAATGCTTTGCCCTTCAGCAACACCTTTCAAGTAAAAATCTGCTAGACTTTATCAAATAATAAGTTTTTTATGACATCTTTTCTGTTGTCCCACAGATAGCTGATTGGAAGAAATGTTAAGAGACTCATCACAGCTCTGTGTTCAGAGCCCTGCATTCTTGTGTCACAGTTGTGTGTGGTGTTGTTAGAATTCTTAATTTTTGCACCTATGTTCCTGCTCTGAACCTTGAAGAATTTTTGTCATTACACTGGTTGTACTGATCCTTTTTTTGGGGGTTGGCTTTTTTGTTGTTCTCTGAGCACTTTCTCTATCCTATAATTGGGTCATAGTTGGGATCACATCCCTCAGCTGTCTAAGTGCTAAAAGCAAAATTTTAGCAAGGGATTTTCACGGCTTTAGCCTGATAAAATAGAGTAATAGATGGAATCAGTTCAGTGTTCAGGTTAGACCGTGGCCCAAAGCAGGTAAGATATCTTAAAATGCCTCCCAGAGTTCACTGGATATAGTAACAGAGACATTTGTCTGTGTGAAATGAAACCTGCTCTAAATTGGGCAGTTGTTGGGCAAAGCTTGACATTTGGAGAGATTGCGAAATTTTCTGTTCCTATAGGAGTGCAGTACTCTATACCACCACTGAGGCTGGAGATGTTTTCTGCCTTCATATAGGCTAGAAGAGGCAGGAAGACACACCTGTGACAACTTCATATTTCATTATTGTTATCATTTATCTCTCTTGCTACAGTGAGTGTTATCTTGTGAACCAGCTAATGGTAGTGGTGGTAGTGGTGGGCTCTTGCCAAGCCTAGCCCTAGTTGCCAGCACCAGCCAGTATGTAACCTGGATAGAATATTTTCCTGTTGTTTGGGAAGGTTCACTTGACCAGCTGGAATGGGTGGAATGTGCCTGGCTTTGCACTGTTCATAACATTTGCTGTTGCCTTGTCTCAGAAGAAGATAATTGTTCAGATAATAATACCTGACAATTTTACAGCATAGGGAAGATTAGGTCAGACTGGAGACTTACTGCCCAGCCCTGTGTCCCTTTTGCTCCATTTTGTATTCCTCTTTCTCTTATCACAGGGAGCCTTTTTTCCCCCTCTCAGAACAACAAAATAAATTAGTATCTTAAAAGCCCAATTTCAAACATTCTGAGAGCAGAGTTCCTACTATAAAGATTCTAAGATTAACCCAAATCTCAACTTACTATTACAGCTATCAACATTAATCTCTCACAGAAATTGTTAATATAAGTGTGAGATCAAACCAGGTTTCCTTGAGTAGGACAAGTGTCAGGAAGGCCCTGTTCTGGAAAGATAAGCAGTACCAGTGGTGCAGAGGCAGTTGTAAAGAATGAAATTTTGGAATTTGCTGAGCTCTCTTTTAATTCTTTAGCTCTTTACACACCATTATCCACTATCTAGTTCAGTGTGATATTTCAGCATAAGTTGAATCTTCACAGCACAGAGTGCTGGTGTTGAAAATTTTCATGTCCTTAAGTTACAATTTCATCAGATCCCAAATGGTTTTGAAAATCCATTCATTCATTCATTCCTTGCTCCTGACTGAATCATTGGAGATGTGTTCACTTGGAATCTGCTAGATTAGGTATCCTTCCTTTTTACCACTTCTTTTGTCATTTCTAGAGTACAGTTTACAGACCTTCTCCATGGCATTCCATCAGAAATGCACACAGCAGCTTGCAGGGCATTCAGCCTTCTGCTTCACACTCTGCAGGCTGCTTACATCTTGTGATGGATCCAAGCACACAGGTGGTGGGATTGTGTCCATGTGTAATACGGCTTGCCCTGTTTTCCCATGTGGACTTTGTTGGCCAAACGTGGTAGTTGACCCAAATATAAAAGCAGACCTTTGGTTTTGAGAATTATTAAGAATACAGGTTAGATCAGACCTTTCTTGGGCTAATATTCAGTTTCCAGGAATGAAATAGGCTGTTCAAAAAACTTTGTTGATGCTGAATTATCTGCTTTTCTACAGCTTAGATTTTACCCCTTTTTAAAAAATCTATTCTACAGATACTTTACGCTTTGAAAGAATAGGTTAATAAAAGGACATGTTAGAAAGTTTTTTTGTCATCAGTTCTTCTTTTTAATTTTAATTGTTTTATGTTAAAAGAAAGCCAACACCTTCTCAAAGAGCAAGTGTGTGTTTCCTTTTCACCTCTCTTCTGGTCCTGCAGAACAGCCTGGAATATATCCTGCTGCACATGGTAGACCCACAGCTTGGACCACTCATTCCCCTGAGTATCATCATTGTTCTGTCTGGGTCCTTGCTGGTATTTTTCCCTTGCAGTGGTGTTTTGGGTGAAATGAGTATTGATCCCTCTTTAGGGGAAACAGAATTTCCAGATGAAACAAAAATTCCACCATGAAATGAGATAGAAGTATAACTAAGGTTGGTATATGTCTATCCAATTTTTTTTTCTCTTACATTTTTATTTTCAGATGGAAATACCTTTAGTCAGAAATCATCAAAGCATCATAGAATAGTTTGTGTTGGAAGGGACCTCATGGACCATCTAGCTCTAATCCCACTGCCATGGGCAGGGACACCTTCCACTAGACCAGGTTGCTCCAAGCTCCATCCAGCCTGGCCTTGAACACTTCCAGGGATGGGCATCCACAGCTTCTCTGGGCACCCTGTGCCAGGGTCTCACCACCCTCACAGTAAAGAATTTCTTCCTAATATCTAATCTAAATCTACCTTCTGTCAGTCTAAAGCCATTCCCCTTGTCCTATCACTCCATACCTTTGTACATGTTTTTGTAGTCCCCTCCAGGTACTGGAAGGTGCTATTAGGGTCTCCCCACAGCCTTCTCCTCCAGGCTGAACACTTTCAGTTCTCTCTGCCATTACTTATAGGAGAGGTTCTCCAGCCCTTCAATTATCTTAGTGACCTCCTCTGGATTCATTTCGACAGGTCCATGTCCTTCTCATGTTGGGGTCCCAGAGCTGGGTGCAGCACTTCAGGTGGGATCTCATAAGGACAGAGCAGAGGGGTAGGATGCCCTCTCTTGCCCAGCTGGTGATGCTGCTTTTGGTGCAGCTCAGGATACAGGTGGATTCTGGGCTGCCAGTGCACATTGCCCGATCTTGCTTACAAGATTCCCACTAGTGTCTTGTTAACAAATCCTACTTAATTTTAACATTAGGTGCTATTACAAAAATCTAATCCTTTTCTGACCAGGTAGTTTGAGTGCCATGTGTTACAACTGACAGCTTGTTCATTTGCATTACTTGCCTTCAGCTTGTAGTGTTTGGAAGTATGAATAATCAGCATTACTGTGGAAGAACGCTTTGACAACTATTATAGCTGTGTGCTGATTTTATGAGGAGTGAGTTAAGTGTCTGCAAATGAGTTAACAGCTTAATCTGCTCCCTTTCTCCCAACATGACTCACTGGAGCATTTCTGTATGCACTGCTGCCACCTCTCTCCCCAGTTGCTGCTTGACTGACAATAATCTGATCTCTCCATACGTGTGTTACCCTCTCTGTGCCATACAACTTTTGTCACAGTGCTGATGCCACCGACTTTCAGATCCTCATGTGAGATTCCCCTGCAAGAGGCTCTGACTCACAGGCCCCTCCTGAGATCCATTTAACACACTGAATTAAATTCAAGTAGCTCTTGCTGCTTGTTAGCATGTTCTGACTGACTGACTGAGACCTTACTCCTTAGTCATGAATTTGTTTGTACTATTAGATGTGTGCATGCTATATCACAGATTTATGTCACTCCAGGGTCCCAATTGCTTTTTATTTTGGGGTGGTTTTTGCTGACTGTGTCTCCATGAAGAGCTACAGAATACGTGGTCTCACTTTACAACATGTCCTTAGTGTGCAAATATTTCTCCACTTGCTTTCTTAGCAATTTCTCTTTTTGTAACATATTGTGCCCTCCACTGCACGTACAAACAATGAATTCCAGTGTCATTAACTAAGCAGCAAAGGGAACAAAGGACTGTGTCCAACTCGGCTGTTGAGCTACTGGATGATCCTAAGCAAGGCTTTGTCTTGATTTCCTTTGCCTGGAGATCCATCAGGACTGTGTTAAAGGTGATTTGGATATTGGACCATCCAAAGTATAAACATTTGGCTGCTGTGTCTTTTGGAAATGATCAAGTGCTCATGTGTAGTTTTGAAATAAGGCCTCAGTTAGGACTTTCTTTGTTTCACAGAAATCGTTCTCTTGTGGTGCTTTAAGGCATGTCTTTGTATCTAAGTCTGCCTGAGTTTTTGGTTGGCCAGCTAGCAATGCCACAGGGGATTTTCACATCACTTCCACAGGCTCCAGCCTCACTATCCATTGCCTGTTCCAAGGGCTTAAGTTACTCACAGAGATCCCCCAAGTTATATCCTAAGCTTGTGTCAGTTCTTACCTTCAGGTCAAGTTATAAATCCAAAATAGTGGGCATTTGTGAAAACACTGAACTAAGTAATTCTTGTTAAATCATATCAAAGCTCAGCTGGAGATGAGTGAGTAGCAAACATCAAAGCTAACAAGAAGATATTCCACTAGTACAAGGAAATTCAGCAGAAATGTTTGTCCATTATGAAAAGGAAAAGGCAAGAGTAAAGGATATTCTTTCTAACTTGAGTCAGAAAGCCTAATCTGAGATCTGTTTGCATATTCTTATAGCTTGGGAAGGAGAAGTGCAGCCAACATCAAAGCAGCATCAAGTCAGGGACTCTTTACAGAGGTGGATGGGATCGAATCCATCTCCTGGATTCAGTGCCCCTTTCCCTGCAGGGGGCCTGAAAAAGTAGGCTGATGTGTTTGTGGGTTTGGTATACAATGTTTGCGACAAAATATGGTGACAGGGAAGGAGGCTGGCAATTTTCTGGCAGTTAAAAATAGCATGTGTAGTATCAGTTTTTGGAAAGACAAGGTAATAGTGTCCTTTGTATCTCATCAATCCCATTCCCATCCCTGGAAAGGGCTGGTGCACATCAGCTTAGATTCAGTTGGACTTCATGACTTCCAACCAATATTTTTATGATTCTATTTTCTGAAAATGGAACCCTTGTCTCTGATGTTCATCTCTTCATTTCAGCTAAAGCTCTGTTTCTCATTCCCAGCTGTGTTCTACTAAATGTTGTATACTCCTGATGGGCCTCATATTGATGTTTTTCAGGATCAGAATTCCTGTGAACTTTCAGAAAAGTTAAGGTCATGTCTGAAGTTACACATTGCAGCTTAGGCAGGTTGTATTAAGTCTTTGTTATCCTTAGCAAATCAATATTCAAAAGTTAATTTCTCCTTTTCTGTGAGATCTTTGCATTTAGATTCACCTAATACCTGGGAAGAGAAGAAATGCTGGAAATTTCATGTCTTGCAGAGGTCAGGAAAGATTGATCTCGTTTCAGTTAATCGTGCTGTATCAATTATTTACTGTATTTAAGCATTGCTGGGGTTCTTTTGTCCTTTCCAAGTATTGTGCAGTGGGTGTGTGATGGAGGCAGAGCTGGGGGGATCAGTATTCAGGCACACCTAACGCTCAGGTGATGTGCAAGTAGAAAAACACATACTGTACTTCCAGAGCACAGTGCAAGCTTATGCAGGCTTATTTATTACTGCTTTAGGTATAAAAATATTAAGTTTCATTTTTCCAATTACAAGGTACAATTCTATCTTGTTAAAATATTTCAAAATAGACCTAGGCATTAGTAGCTCTGAAATGAGGAGAGACTTCTCAGTCTAATGAGAAGGACATTTTTATTGGTGTTTCTATGCTTTGATTAAATAGAAGATGCAGAAATTTAAGTCTGATTATATTTTCAGGATAACATAATTAACAATAATATGCTCTTTTCCTAGCCCACTGAATGCATTTGAGGGACGGTATTTGTGAAATGTCAGCGTTCTCAAGGAAATGAGGCCAGCCTAATCATGCCCAAAAGTGAATCTCACATTCCAGACCTGTCTGCATTGACACCAGACTGCTGCCCCAGCACTCTGGTGCTGCACTTGCTGAGCCCCCTGTCTCTTACACACATCTTTTACTGCCGTGTGGAACATCAGGGCACACAGCAAGGTTGGGGCTCCTGCCAGCAATGTCAGAGCTGCCCAGCCCCAGACAAATCGACCTGCACGTGAAATGAAAGCAATTAGTACTGGAAGGTAGAAATTAGCTGGTGAAGTTCGTGGCAGTGCTGACTTTGATTCTTACACTTCCTATTCCTCCTGTGCCCTTCCAATGCCTTCCTGGTGCTGTGCATTAGTGCTGACCTCGGTGTGCTTGGAGCAGGCAGATGGATGGTCCGTGCCAGGGCTGCCACTGCTCTGGGGACGGTGCTGTGTGTGACACAGCACCAATCTCCCCAGGACACCCAGCTGAGGGGCAGGACTCTGCACAAGGAGGAGTTTGCACACGCTGTGGCTGTGGCCCAGAGCAGATGAAGCCACGTGTCCTGTGACAAGCCATCTCTGAATTGTAGGCGTGCTCGTTCCCTGAGAGCACGGCTGGGACAGGACTCTCATGAGAGTTATTGCACTGGATTTGTGCCACATCTTGACTGGGAATTACCCAGACTATCCAATTCCAGAAACAAACCTGCTGCAGGAGAGGGAAGATATTGTTTCCCTGCCTTCTGTGCAATGTCAGTGAGAGAGTGGCTTTATTTTTTTGAAAATAAAAACTCCCAAGAAAACAAAACAAAAATGCCAGAAGCTCTGTGCTCTTATTGATCATCTTCAGTGTGATACCAGTGCTGCTGGCTCTGTATTTATGTTCCCTCCTACCCCATATATTGCAATTCTATCAACAGGAGTGATCTGTGAGGATGGAGACAGGGAGAAAATACCCACAGGGTCAGCATGTCATTGTGAAGGAGAAGGAATCATTGTGTTTTATCAAATCCTCAACAGCTTGATCTGCTGGGGATAAATGTTTTTCCCTTACTGCTCTTTGGAATCCTGGTATTCTTCATGCAGCATGATCCCATGGTGTGCAATTGAATTGAGATTCATATGGTGTGGATTGCCATCACAAAAGCATATTTGAGGAGAATTGCCTGAACAACTTGCCATCTGAAGGGAGATGTTTACAGGATAAATGCTTTCTCCAGCGTCAATTACCTTCAAAAGTAAGTCAAAGGTTGCAATATTGAATATACCAATCTCAGCTGGGTAAATGCCAGAATATCAGTGATCTCCTTGTCCCCACAGGCAGGACTGGTGGCACCAGCCGTGACTCAGGGAGGGCCTGCCTTGATTTAGTCATGCTTCTTCCTGAAGAGCCTTGCTGAAATGCTTTAGCTACAGGTTCTCTAGGGCAGTAAATCAGTGTCCTTTGCACTGACTTCTCCTGCCAACATCTTTTTAAGGGTGGTGGCAGAGTTTTGTTTTTCTGTCTTGTGTCATTGCACAAGTGATCAGATTTGGAACATTAAATGAAAGCAAAGTGAATTCACACTAGCCTTTTAAGAAGTGTAATATCTTTCACGTGCTTCACTAGCACATTTTGATTTGCAGCTCTGGAATAAGGATGTGCAGGAGCTACCCCATTTGTTACTAATGCCTTCTTGTGTTGGAGGTTAATAATCAGATTGCCTTAAAACATCTTTTAATTTATAATTGTTAATGGGAGACTAAGACTCTGGTTTGGGTTCTTGTTTGTGATTATCTGTTCAAATTCTTTATTTTGTGTACCTAGTACCTTAGTAGACCATGACATTTATAAAGCATATAAATTTTCATATAAAATTTTATTTTTATTAGTCATATTTCCAGTCCTTCATATTCATAGATCATGCATCTGGCTTTAAATGAATACTACTGGCAAGTGCTGTTAATTTACCTCAAGCTTTTAAAACCTTACCTCACATTTTTAAATGTTTTTTTCTCCAAAGTGATGATGACCAGAAACTTTTAAAGATAACTAGTTATTTGACATTGAGAAAGACATCAAACACGGGGAGACTTGTAATGAATTCACGGTGAGGCAGAGCACTTTGGAGATGTAGATGACTACGCACCTATTACATCCACTTTTCTAAATTATTAGTAAGTAGCTGTGTACAGAAAGTGTCACTCAGTAGTTGCTCATTTTCACATTCAAGCATCTGTCTTGTTCATAGCCCAAGGGGTGCGTTTTGGGTACAAATGAGCCTGGCTGAAATGGATCATGGGATCGAGCACAGTATTCCCTCCCTGTAACAGAAACCACTTGTGCTCTGTGCCCACTCTGTTGGTGCTTTTCTGCTGGAAAACTGAACACGTTAAATGAGCAGCCAAGCAGGGTGTTGGTACCCCCTCACTGCCAGGCTGGCCGCTCCTCTTGGAGCGCACACACTGCGGTGGCACACCCTGTGCCACATGTCATTGCCACAGCACAGCCCAGAGCTTCATCCCTGCTGCTGCTGACACAGGGTCACCTCTGCAGAGACCAGATGTGATGTTTTAACAGGTTGTGCTTCATTTCTATGCTAGTGCATAAGGCAGATACACACGAATAAACCTGACAAAAGCGATGATCCTTCTCCGTCTCGATCCCAGAAGTCTGGGATAATGGGGGAGCAGGAGTAGTGTCTTAATACGGTTCTGCTTCCAGAAGGTGCTGAGGCAATAGAAATACTACCAATTCAAATGTTTCACTGATTAGGCTGAGGTTTACAGTTGTTTTGTGTGCTGTGTAAGGACTTAGGAATTAAAGGAAAACCTGCATTTTGTTTTGCAGCTATCTGTCCATTTGCCTGGTTCACAGTTCAAGGAAATGTTGAAAAGCAATTAGCCTCTCAATGAGATGGAGCCTTTTTTGATGCTCTGGGGTTTTTTTGTTTGTTTGGCTTTTTTTAGCAAAGACATGATAAATGTCTTTATTCATTGATCATGACTGAGTTTAACTTGTTTTCTATTAACAGCAAAGAAAAGAAAAGTCAGGCTTGTTCTCTTATTCTCTGCACTTTGCAGCACGTACATTGCTTATGGTTTCTAATTGTACAGTGTTTTACACTTTCTGTATATAATTTTAACTTTTAAAATAACTGAACATCTAATTCCCAGGAGAAAGAAAATTCCATGTAAACATCTGCGATCAAGGAGATGTGGTACTAAATGTAATATATGAAATACATCATTCTGATCTAAAAGTATTCTTTGTTTAGTGGCTTTAATATGGTATTAGGCTACAGTGTCAGCAAAACTTTGCTTTTTCATTTAGTGTAGTATCTCCTGTCTCAAAATGCAGCCTTGGTTCAGGCTGTAATGCTTGAGCAAGCTATCTAAAAATCTGCTGACTCTGGTTATAAGCACAAATGGTGTGTGGTTTAAAGCTAACAGGAAGTGTTGGGCTTTCCATCCCTCCTAATATCCATGAAATGGTAAGTTTGTGTCTAGGTACCACATAAGGCTTAGAACCATCTTAGCCACCTTCTGCAGAAACCAAGGCACAAAGAGCAGAGGCAATTTCCTAAGGCTCTGCATCCCTGAATGACAACACCAGATCTGACTGTATTTTTTTTAAGCTGGTTCTCCTTTCATAAGTCTCTGTTTATCTTTACCTAAGTTTTTTACTTAGTTCTCTTCAATAGCAATTTTTTTTCCTTCAGAAATTGCTGGAGGTAGTGATCAGGTTTCAAAATCTTGGATCCAACCACTTGAACACATCAGTATCAAGATATTGAACGGCTCTGAATTCCCCTTTAGTGGGTCAAATCTGCACGATCAATGTGAACATCTCACATTCTTTGATTGTATTTTAATTTGCATTCTGATCAGATGGCCATTTGAATCCATCTACAGTTAGAGCTGATTTGAAAGAAACACCAAGTACACATGTCCAATTAAACTGAAGGTATTGTGCAGCATATAAATTACAATCTATCATTCTTTTCAGCCTTCCTAAAATTCACTGGCTGTATTTAATTCAGAGCAGCTATCTTTGTGTACAAAGGAATGTACAACAGTAGGGCAGAGCAGGAATGAGCACAGCTCTCTGAGGTGCTTAGCCTTGGTGGTCTCAAAATGGGTCTCAACATATTTCTGGTTAGTTTAGCAGTGGAATAGGGAAGCATATAATTTCTCTGCCCTGCTTTCCTGCTGTAACCATGCCCAGGCAGCCTGGGGCTGCTTCCCTGGGCTCTGATGGACGTGCCTGTCCTCACCTGCACTGCATTCTGCTACCTATAAAGGTAATATTTTGTGTACATCCCAGGACATAAAGCCAAACTGGTACCTAATTTAAAATGTCATTTCAACAGCTTCTTTGCACTGATTGCTTATGGTCAGGAGTCCCAACTGGATTATCTGATAAGCATTCCAAATATAGACTTTGATTCTGTTTTTTAATAGATGTTTTAATAGATGTTTTTTAGATGTGTTCTGTAAAAAGAGGATGAGGGGGAGGTGATGTGAATCAAGCTGTGTTACTGTGAACAGAGCATCTAGCTTGGAGGGGAGGGCTGTGAACTGCTATGGTCTGTGCTCACCTGTGAGAGAGGAAGGAAGTTGATTCCACCATGCTTTCATATTCCATTTTTTGTATGCATACCCCAGATGTCTTTACCTTCCTGTTTTGTTTAATATTACTATATTCCATTAATAATGCAGAAACATACAGATTTCCAAAAAGATCCATCCAATCCAAATTGTTGGGTTGCATAGTCATGATGGAGTTTCACAGAGTCACCTGATGACAGGGAGCTTAATCAGAACAAAAAGCTAATTTTTTTCCTGCTGTCCTATTGCTAGTGTGTCTCTGGCATGCACTGGCTGAGTATTTAGTGTGTAGCACAATCCTCTAAAACACAGGGATTAGAGAGCTTGCTTTGAAGAGAGGTCTAAATAGAAACTACTTCCCAGTCTGTAAGTGAGAAGTTCTGGCTCCAGTGGCCTGATTCATTGTAAAGTTTATAAATAGTGCCGTAAGCAAAGTAAAAAATAGGAATTTTAGCCATCCTAACATTTTTCACCACCATGTTTAAGACAACAAACTGGGGCTAAGAAATATGTAAAATGCTTTCTAATTAAAGCAGCTCAATATACTAAAGCTTCCTGGTGCTGTAACTTTAAGGTACAATATGCATTTAATTATCCCCAAGGCAAAAATTACTTTCAGAGTGGTGTAATTCTCCCCATACACAAAATAATATGGTTTACTGAACTGGACAAGGTTTTAGCAGGGCCTGCAACAGGAGTGATTTTTAGTGGCTCCTTGGAGATTACAGAGTAAACATTTTAAAATCTCATTTATAGGAAATGCTTTATTATAGTTTTGGTCAAGCCTAATTTATTGTTAACTGGATTATAAGTGATATAAACTGAGGGTTGTTCCTGCTGGGTAATATGTACCCTCTGCTCCCAGTAAGGTTGACCAAAATTCAGCAGTGTCATTCCTCTACCTTATGTAGATGCATAATATTCTCACAAAAATAAGACCTATCTAGCTCTTCCACAAATGGAATATTTTATCCCCAGCTAGCCCACCTCTTGTTTGTTAGATTTTTTTTTTTTTCCTTGAATTAGAACTACATAAGGTGTGGAACATGTAAAACTGTCTAACAGCAGCCATTGTTTGGTTTACTGTTACAACTGCACTTTCAAAGTCAATTGAATCTTTTTCTCCACCAACATTTAATAGTCAAACATCTTGAGTTTTTTCAGGAAAAGGGTCTGAATTTCTTCATAAACCTCAGAGCAAATTTTATTGTCTTTTTTAAATTTAACTGCCAAAATCCAGGCACAATATTTGTTATTTCAAATTCAATTTGTACTGTTGGAATGTCTTTTTTTTTAGACAAATGATCTGAATCTGGTTATAAGTTGGACTCCTGCTCTATATTTCTGGGCTTTGTCCTTGTGTAAAGTGACCTACAAAGCCATATTGAAAATGTGCAGAGCCTAGAGCAAAGACCTTGATTTAAAACAACTTCCTACTACCTTAAAATGACCAGTAGATTCATTGAGGGACATCAAAATGTTCCGTGTGCTGTATTTCTTATTTACTCTTTGCAATTTAATTAAGGAAGAGGGAAGAGGCAGAGGGAGAGATTTCTGAAGATGTGGCTCCCCAGAGCTTTGGGAAGTGGGGATGTACAGCAGCTGCTGCTGTCACTGTCAGATGGAAGTGTTGGAATCCTGTCTGTCCAGGGCACCTTTATGGCCCTGAGCCCTGAGAGGGTTGGATTTGTTCCTGCCAGCTGTAACTTACAGAGCTATTTCTGCTAGGGCAGTATTGGTGTCTGGTAATGCACTTCGTCGTGCATCGATGGTACTTGTGACCTGCCATGGCCAAAGGGGACCAGACAGGGTCAGGTCAGATGTAAAAATCTTGAGTGCAAACTCAAATTTTGCACAAATTCAGGGTTTGTAGCTGACCTCTTTTTAGAAAAACTGAAACTTTACTTTGGTGTTTCTGTGACCAGGAATTGAAGCACTCTGAGCTAGGATTTGGAAGTTTCTCCAGAAATTTCCATCTCCATTTTACAAGGAGAAATACTTGCACACACTTACACATTTCTCAGAAGTCTTTGCTTTAAACCTTGAAACTGTGATGTATTTTAAGCTACTGGTGTTATGGGAAATATTTTGGAGATCAAGCCAAACTGTAGCAAGTTCTGAGCTGTGTGAATTGTTTTACCAAAGAAATTTTCTCAAAATGTTGTGCCATGAGTTCCTCTCTGACCATTGTTTGGAAATGATCAGTAAACAGGTTACACTGGGTGGTGGTAGTTTCTGTTCTGTCTTGTCTTCCTTCTGAAAGTTTGTGTAGCTTTTAAATCTGTTGTTTGAAAGCAAAAATAGTAGGAATTGAGGTTAATCAAGCGATTTGCTACTTCTCTTTTCATTTGCACAAGCTATTATTTTATTACTTTTCTGCATCAATAGAGTTAGCTTAGCTGAAGGAATTAGGGGTTTGTTTGTGATGCTGTGTAACAGAGGTAGCAGAAGTTATTGGAAGTAAGAGTTTCTTTCTTCAGGATTTGTCACTTGAATTGATATTAGATGTTGAAATAACCTGCAGAGGTCCCACCTGAGAGCTTGGTCATCCCTCCATTTCTTCACTCTCACTTATAGAGAAGATGCTCAGGAATTAAACTTTGATGCTTGAATTCAAGTCAGCTGTGTATGTAAAAAGCTGTCTTTTTTTCCCTGGCAGGACGAAAGGAAAACAGCAACAAAACCCACTTGTGCTTATCCTGGCATAAAATAGATTATAAAATCCTGATACTAAACTGATGATTATTTCTAAATCTGTAGAACAGCTTAGTAAAGTACTTGCTCTTGTTTATGTTCATATTATAAATTTGAAAAAGATTAATTTTCCAACTCACTGTCTCTTAAATCAACTAATCATCAACTATGGAAAATTGTACAGAGCTCTTTGACTGTGCCACTGATGTTGTTTTTACATGTTGTGTGGAAAGTTCACCTTTTCTCTTGCATCAGGAAGAACCTCATGGCACACAAATACATACAAGTAAAAGTAAGAAGTGATTGTGACTTTTTTTGTTTCTGTGAAATGTTCAGAATTACGTGCAGTGTCAGTATGTCAAGGGAGAAAAAAGCATATGACATCTCTTGTCCCCAAGTCCTCTGGGTACAAATATACAAATCATGTCTAAAATTAACTAATGTCTCCCTGGGTTTGCATTGATGAACCCAAGCTTTGCATATCTCAGATTAATTTCCTTGGTTTATGCAATGATTATTAGAACCTCAATGCAGTTGGTGATGCTGCTGGTTTAATGAAAATGGATAAATGGTAACCTTGAGAATACAACAGAAGAACAGGTCAAACAAAAAGTGGATCTTCAGTTTTTCATTTCATTTATGCAGTGACATTTAGTTTGAAGCATGTCTTACGTGTTTCATTCTCTATCTGTACCAGGTATTTACCCCTCTCTGAATTTGTCTCTTAATTAACTGCAGATGTATCTCAAATTCTCTCTTTTGAGAGTTCCTTAGCCTGTTATGAAGGAAAGCAAAAGCCTCTGGTATGCCAGTTTTAGGCTCTTGGTGCCAGCAGGTCTCTACACAGAACTCTGGGAGCAGAGATGATGCTCTCCTGAATTGAGGGCATTCTGTAGGAAAACGCCCAGCCTTTGGACCAAGTGCCATTTTGTCAAACTTCTCGAAGAATGGACAAAATCCTCAGCACACCAGTGAAGGTTTGGCCACTTGAGGCTCCATCACTCCTAAAGAAAGAATAGGGAGTAGCCAATGCACACAGAAATAGCCTCTGAGCAGGGTTTATGAATGTGCACAGCCTTTAAGGAGCTGAGGAGGGCTTTGCCAGGGTGGGAGCAAGACTGTGATGGAGCTTGGTCCAGCACCTGGGAGTGGGTGCATGGCTCAGCTCTGCTGGGGACCGCTGCAGCAGCGATTCCCACAGCTGCCACTCAGGAAAATGAGGGCAGAGCTGTCACTGCTTTGTCTTCCAGCTGTCCAAGGCCCTCCCTGTGTGAGACTGGCCTGCCTCTGTGAGTTGTGCCATGGTTAAGCTGTATCCCACTGGTGGGTCAGTTCTGTTTTGCAGGAGACAGGCTTTGGCTCACGAGATCTGAAGGCAACCTCTGCCTCGTTCTGCTGAGTACCTGAATGATCAGAAGAACACAGCATCCTCTCAAACTCTGTCTGCTGGAAGAGAGGGATCACTGGAGGGGTTTCATCTTAGTGCACTGTTTCCAGAGGAAGGCACAAACATATTCTGGAGCTAAAAGTTGCAGTTTTTATTAGAGCTGCTCAGAAAATTTGATACTTTGAGGTTTTGTGAAATGCTGGATTTTGACAGAAAAATACAAAAGTGTGTGGAATGTTTCAAAAAACCTGGATACCATTTTTTGATTACCTGTAGTTTGTGTTCAGGCTAATACAGTGCATCTTTATAAATCTGGGGCCTCTTTTTGTAGCCCAAAGCATTTAGAGGCATTTAAAAAGAATTTTAAAAGCATACCTAGCAGAAAGGAGTGTATTTAAAATCTTGTTTGAGCAAAAGTAAGTAAGTATGAGGTATGACTATGAAAAAATAATTAACCTGTGAATATTTTGTGTGTGTGCTTGGCCTGAGACAACTACTTATCATGGAAAAAACTCAGATGGTAGGAGAATCTATCCTCAAAATTTCAAAATATTGAAATTTAGGAAATTGTTGGAAAGTAGTATCTATACTCATAGTTATTGTAAGATTTTTATTAATAGATTCTGGTGAATACAGGCATTGCAGAAATGCCATGTCTTATCCAGTGACTCTGTCATGCCACTGTTTCATTTTACAGTGTTGTTGGTTTGGGTTTTTTGTGGTTTGGCGCGGGGGGGGTTGGTTTTTTTAGTTAGTTATTTTGGGAGTGTTGGTTTGTTTGTTGTGGGGGTTTTTTGTTTGTTTGGTTTGATTTTTGTGTGCGTGAGAAAGGGAATTTCTTCTCAGATCCTGCTGGAATCTAAGCTTTCCACCTGAACGATATTTATGTCATAGGAAAAACTCTTGCTTAAACAGAACAGCATTTCTTGAAAATAAATTATTTCTTATGAAGATCTTGGCTGGTTGTATTGTGGACTTCATTTGAGCAGCACTTCAGTAGACAGGACTTCAGGAAGGATCAGGGATACCTCTTATACCTCTTTCATTTTCCTTTTATTTTTTTAATTGACTGATTGAGATCACATCTGTGGGCTGTTCCACTCAATTTCGGCATTGTAAGTCATGGTTTGATTTCACAAAAACGGTTACTTACCTCTTCCTTCACAGGAAATTGACTGCTGGTAAGGTGAGCAGTCAATCCTTTGTCCTTATGAAAAAAATGCACTGGCCTGATTGTGATCATTCTGCTTTAAACATAAGTGTGAAAGTCATTAAATATCTTGAAAGAGAGGAAAGTCATTAAATATCTTGAAAGATGAGATATTCAGAACTACATGAGATTTTTCTCTGAGGTCATTCCTGATTTTCCTAGAGCTGTGTGGAAGGAATTTCTGTTTATATGCTAAATGCTACAGCTTCTGCATAGGCAAAACACCCACCTAAACTACTTGGCATAAAACAGCTTTTATTTCTAAGATCTTATCCTAGCTTTTTAAATGTGGAAAAACAAGTCTCTTTTTAAATGACAGGGAGAGCAAATTATGTTAATATTGTTTTATTCTGTTTCCATTGTGTGATTTTTCAGTTTGGGGGTGCTATATTTTTAAGTACAGCTGTTCTGTCATTACTCTGTATGTTGTTTAACAGCTCTAAACCCAGACTGAAATCATTATGGTTGTTGGCTTTTTTTTTTTATGTTAGCATGATTGAAAGCAGAATCTGTCATGTTTAATGCATGGTAAGACCAAACTAGAAGCCTTTATTCAATGTTTAAGACTTCAACAATAGAAACAGAAAACATGTTAGATTTAGAGTTAGATTAGATTAATTTAGAGTTTAGATTCAATTAAATCTCTCCCTATACATTTAGGACTGCAAAATTGAGTCATTTTGGAGGTGTCTGTAATTTTTCTCAAGGTTTAAATTCTGTGCTGCTACTATTTACTTGTACAATTCCAAAGCAGGATTTTCCAGCATTTTGGCACTAAAATCCTAAACCCTGGTTTGTCTAAGTGCTGCTGAGGAAATTTGCACATCCTTTCTTACCCCAGGTGCACGCATGCTGATTCTGTATTACTATGAGATAATTTGTACTGCTGGAAGTTCTGCCTTATTTATATTCTCTCACCTGGAGTTTTTCTAGCCAAACAAAGAAATGGAGAGTTTTAAGAAGTTTGAAATAGGTCAGCATTAACAAATCCTGCTTTGGTTTTCAGAAATGAGTGATAATCCTGACCACCCAAATGCTGATCCAAATCTTACCCTGTGGCCTGTATGATCCTTTCAGAACTCTCGGTGGGGTGAAACAACTCTCAGCACCTTCTCAGAATTCTGGTGCTCTGAGCAAGCTCAAATGACTTCCAACAGCAGGAAAAGGCTGGTATCAGAAGTAGTGCAGTCCACCTCAGTGGAGTCCCTCAATATAGATAACTGGGGATGAATTTGTTGTTTGTGTGTGCAAAGAGGAATTGATGAAGGTGTCATCTGTGGCAGAGGACAGATTACTCTGGCGTATAAATACAGCAATCTCCTATCCTATATTCCTTGTATTCTTCTTTTTGTCTTAACTTCTGTTATCAGCTGGTAATGTTTGCTTCATTGGCAACTTCATGATGGTACCAAAGAATCTGAGGGTGTTAAAGTAGAACACTCCGCGTGGGAGAATCCAGCAATTTAGATTTTGCTAACATGTTCAAGGAGAAGGTCGAGTGGTGGTATAAATTGCACTGGTTTTGACAGCATCTGGGCTTTCTTTGTCTTTAGAGCAGTTCCTGAATTTCCCTGTGCTGCCTGTGGAAACTATTCTTTCCTGGTACTCAAGTCTGTCATGCAAAAGGAGTTTAATGATATCCTGAGAGAGACTGATCTATACCTCCTCTAAGCCTGTGTTTCCCAGACAACATGGTGCTGTAATCAAAGCAGCTGAAACATTTCAATTCTGTTTAGGCTGGATGCAGAATCATTTTCTCAGGAGTTGAAAAGTTCAGGAGAATGAATAAGATCATTTTCCCTCTATACTTTACAAAATCCTACAAAGTAGGCTAGACCTCCTTGCTCTCACATCATTACATGTAGAGAAATGTTAGAGCTTTCATTGTGGACTTGCTCAAGGCACACTGTGTGAACTTCATAAGAACATATGCTTGAAATTGTCCAGCACAATTTTCAGGAGAGAATGGCAAGAACAGCAAGAAAGTAATACAAACTTCAGCAAATGCTGCAATAATGAGTGTCACTCTGTGTTGTAAAAGCTCAGGAGGAGATTGAAATCATCACCCTCTGCTTCACAGCCTCCATCCTTATCATCTCCTCATCCCACCTGCATCTGCACAGTGATCTGTGGAACTTGAGGAAAGGACCCGAGCAGAGAATGAATAACTCTGACAAAATACAAGGGGTGTACTTGTGGGCTAGTCCTCTTCAGAGCTACAGAACTTGAACTGGATCCAAAAAACAAGGAGAGCAAGCATTGGATATCATCTCTGTCCCACACAAATTTGGAGGTGCTACAAGGGCAAGTGGTATGAAGAGAACCCAAAGCTCTCCTGAGAGCTACTCTTCCTTCTCAGGGCTCCCCTGTGCTTGCCTACACCTCCTGTTGCTGCTGGAGTCTCCCTTCCCATGACCAGTTTGGCATCAGGATTTTTGTCACTGCCGTGTTGACAACAACTCCTGGTCTCTTGGAGCTTTGCTGCCTTCATTGCATCACCTCAGCAGCACCCAGGGGTCGTGGCAGGCATAGAATTAGCTCAGCTTTTCAAAGGTGATGAGTGCAGAAAATGTGTTGCCTATATTCACTATTTTAAAGGAGAATTTCATTTGCCCACTCTTCCTTCCTGACACTTTATAAAGGATGGGATAGGACTGTATTTCTCATAAAAACAAATTTTTCTTTATCTTTTGGTCTGGAGGAGTCTCCTTATCTTAGTTCCCACAGCTGCAGCTTCTTCAGCCTCCAGATGAATGGCAAGACCATTTTTGCAAAGTGATTCTTTTTTAAACCTTGTTTCTCGGGAATTGAAAACAAGTGTTGTGTCTTGCTGACTCAATATTCCCTCAGGGCTGCTTGTACAGAAAGTGTGGAGTGATAACCTGCCATCTAATGAGTCTTCCAGCACAAGGAAAGGCCTGATCTTCTTGTAATGAAAGACAGGCATGAGAGAAGAAAGAAACAAACCAAAATCCTTGAATAAAAACCTCCTGTATTTTCTCTGTTCCTCACAGAGAGAGGAATCAGTGACCAAACTTTTGCTTTCAAACTTTTGGCTGTTTGATGAAGAACATGACAAAGGCAAAGTCATAATTATATTTTAATAAAAAGTAACAAAGTTGGAAGACAATTTTATTGCCTGATTGTAGCAAAGTGTTGATCCACCTCTCTTCATCACACCATCAGCACTGGGGAAAGAGAAGAGCAGGAAAACGTTGAAGAAGAGAGGGACAGAAATAAAAGAGAAGTGCTTCTGACAACCAGCAGCATTTTCATGAGTTACAGTCTGTGTAGTTTGATGGGGCAAAACTCAGCCTGCATTTTGGAGCTCTGGCAGCCGACGCTGTGTGTGTGTCTCAGAACCAGCTCTGCGTAACCAGCACTGAACCCTGGCTGAGTATTCCCCGAGGACTGGGGAATTCCAGGTGAATTCCCCAATCAACAGGGTCTGTCTCACCCTCTTCCTTGCTTTGTCCTTGCACATATTTTACGTTATATAGAAGCATGTACCACAGACATGCCTTTTGGAGTGGCATCATGCTGATGCTTGAGATGGGATTTTGATTTAACCTTCTAAACAGAAAAAAAAGGGGTTTCAACTCAAGTGCACATCTATTTAGCCAGTCTGCTCTTGGCATTCACCAGCAGAGTTTTGGGCAAGACAATTTTTGATAAACTCTTACTACCACCACCTTTGGGATCTCAAGCAGCCTGGGTGTAGTTGTATAGAATAGACTCATTTTGGACCAAAAATTAGCTTAATTTCAGATCTATGTTGAAAGGGATAGGGATAAAACAGTTTTCAACTTCCCCCTCCTCAGTAAGAGCACGGATCCATGTTCACAGTCACTCAAAAAGCAGAATGCTGAATTAGAGCTTATCTGTAATTGTTGGTTTTATTTCCAGTTCTCCCTAACACTGAGCTATTACATTCACAAACAGTAAGTCGAAATGCATCTGTTAACATGATTAAAGATTTACTTATAAACTAAGATCTTATCTTCTAGGGTAACCTCCCTTAGGTATTTAATTTGTACAGCGTATTTCTCCAGCCTTCTTCTTAGAACATAAAATACCAATTGAGCATTTGGCTTTATGGCTACTGACAGAATTGGGAAAAGAAGGTAAGCATTCAATCCCATCCTCTTGCTCCAAAAATCTAAAAATCCAGTCACAACCACTTTTATTTTACTGTGTTATGTTCTTGCTGTACTGTGAGAGATCTTGCCCTTTAAACCACATCTTCTACACTGAAATTTTCCGTACTTTCTTTTTCCTGTTTCACAATGAAACTGAAGCTAACAGTACATTTTTACTAGAGGGAAAACTATTTCCCTTGAAGGAAAGATTATTTTTAAGAATTCTTCAACATATGCTGTTTATTCTGAGGGAAGAAAAGATGTAAAAATTTCATGAAGTAATCAAAACTTGTAAAGAGCAGAGAGGCATTGCCTGATCAATGGCTTCAAGGGCTGTGTTTGCCAGCACATTCTCTCCCTAACTGAGTTTGACACTGAAAGCGTCGCATTTCTGGGTTTAGTTCACTGCCCTGAGGTTTTAAGCAAGATGTGTTAGAGGAAGACATATTCTAATGCTTTGTAAAGTGACAAAATTTGCTTCCATTCTGTCAAATTACGGTGCTGTGAGCATTAACTGTTGTGGTATTGGGGTGGATCCAAGTGCATCAGACAACAGGATTATGCCAGGATTATTAGAGGTCATGCCCTCTGCTGAAACTCTGTATGACTCCCAGAGCTGTGGTTTGCAGCATGAAACACCAATTACTGCCAGAGAGATTGGTAATCAGTGCTGATTAACAGCAGAAGGCTTTTTGAGCACAGAACTGTATGGGGGGAAACATGCCCAGCAGGTGCCCTCTCCAGTATTTAGTTATGAGGGAACCTGATGGAGAGAGAGGTTTACAGGACTGGCTCTGGATTACCTGCAAGGGCTTTCTCACAAAAAAAAAAGGTTTAAAATAGAGTGCACAGTGGTGTCAAGCACAGGTTGGCACACCAGCTCAATTAGAGCTAATTAATGTCCTGTGAGCACTTTGTTGTTTCAGCCGTGTTGGATAACATCATGTGTGGTGCTTCAGTGCACAAGAGCTTTTTGCTGTGAGCTGGAAAAGTCTGATCCTTAAATGTCTCAAAGAGCTCCAAGATGCTGCTATTGCAAGTCCTAATCTGCAAATGATCTTTGGGGGATTTATGTGTCAAGTCTATGATAAATGTTGATTTATTTTTTTTGATGTGTGGGTGGATGCTTAAGTGCCATATAGATATATGAGGTCCTGCAGTTAATGGGTTGACTTGGTTGATCATGGGTGTTTTGGTGAAGTTCAGGATCAGCTGGTGTGCTGTGCTCAAAATATCTTGAGCACTCGGTCCTTTGTTGCACAGGTCAAAAAAGTATTTTTGATCAAAGTCTCTTCAGTTTATTTTGAAATAGGTTGGTGAACTGGCATAACTCTTAATAGACCTGGGCAGGAATGTTTGTCTGACTGTTGTCCCAGTGAAGCAGGTGTGCATTCATCCCTGATTTTGCCTGGAGTGAAGTTCAGTCACTTCCCAGTGCCTGCTTTTGAGCAGCCTGTGTTTGGTGCCCAGATCTCAGCAATCCCCCTCACACCTGACAGAACTTGGTGCTTTTGTTTGCAGTGCAGGTGGATAGGCCAAGGAATAAAGAGATGCTGGATACCAGCCTTGCTTTCTGCTGCTTAATAAAAACTTGCTGTAAAGGTCATGAGTAGGTCAGGCTGTGAGCAAACACTTGCAGTTCTGCCTCTAGCCCAAAATTGCTCCGAAGGTAACAGAGCAAGGCTCATGTCAGTCCAACACAGCAAAGGTAAAGGTGACCATGATGGGCTGAGAATATTGCACCAGAGCTTACACATAAAGCTTTCTCAAACTGAAACTTTGAAAATTGTTTTCTTTAAAAAAAACCCCAAAAGACCAAAAACAAACAAAAAAAAAAAAAAACCTGCCAAAAAAACCCTCACCACACCACAAAAGACACAACAAGAAGAAAACCCAAAACCTAGGGAAATAGGAGCATCAGTTCGAATAGGTTTTCAAATTGGAACAGACTGGCTGATGAAAATATGAGAAGTAGCAGTGCCAGTACCTGCTTTCTGACAAAAATGGATTGTGAGAGAGGCCTGCAGCCTTTCCTCAGCTCCTCCAAATATTTCAAGCCCTTTGGGGCAGGTGTATCCTCACAGTGTCTCTGCCAAGGCTTCCACACAGGAGCCTCTGAGCTGGTTAGAGCGTTGAGGTATTACCATGCTCTTAATAGAAATTAATTCTTTTCACCCTCTTTTTCTGTCTCCTCATTTTGAAGACGAATTAAGATGTCTTTTGATGTAGCTGTGAAATCAGTATCATTTGCTTGTTGCATGCATTTGACTGGAGACAGAAAATGCACTCTCTTAATCTTCAAAAAGATATTGTGATAAATACAGATTTAATATTTTTCAATATTTTGCCTGTCACTTTTTGCAATCTTTAACACTTCAAACAATTTAACATTTCCATCATTCACTGAGTGAGGCACCCAGAAGGATAGGACACATACATTTAGTCTTGAATTACTAAAATATTTGTGTGTGTGTAAGCAGTGGTCTCAAGACTTGTACATTTTAAGTACAATGAGTACAATCTTGGCAAGTTAGCAAATGATACTGAGGCTTTCCACATTAGTTCTTGTTAAAGGAGAAGTTGGTGATCTGAAGCCTGAATTTATGCTCAGAAAATTGCTTTTCATCCTACAGCATGGGTTCTTGAGCAGAGGCAGGCTCAAACAATATGTTGAAAATTATCTTTTCACAGAACTTTGATCAAAGTACAAATGTCCTTGCCTCAGGAAGCAGTTTGTTTTCCCTTGAGAAGTGATGCTGGAAAAATCAAAGAGAGAAAAGTCTACTTGCTGGCCAAAATTCATCTATGAATAAATTGCATCACAAAGCTACCAGCAACATAACATTTTCAAAGACCATATCATGGTGTTGCTAGAAGAAATGTGATTTGCAAAACTCAGCATTGGATGGGAACCCTTGCCATAACAATATTACTAGAAACTATTATTGTTTATAATGCAATAGAGTATACTCCTCTAATGATATTTCTGATTTAGTGGAATCCAGATGTAAACCAGATTTTGCCAGTTTCATGATTTGCCTGTTGGGAAGGTTTTTTTCTGGGAAATTATTCTGAAGCTTTTTTGTAGGAAAATACCTATATTAGTTATCAGTTGTTTCCAGTACAAAAAAAAAAAATTAATTACGAGATATCATTTGACTCCTAAAGGATCCATCTAAGGAACTGTCTAAATAACACTAAATGTCCACTGATGTATCATTTTACTCATTTTAATTTTGCTTGTTTATTCCAAAGATGAGCTTCAAAGCTTCGTGACTGCTCCTTAATACAAATTTTTGGAAGCCAGGAATCCTCATGTATTGGGAATCTCTGAATAACTGCTTGTGACATGCAATTTTGCTTTTCTTTTATATTTTCCCTTTTACTAGATATACCTGCTTCTCATTCTCTTATATGTAGTGACAGAGTTCTAAATAGAGAAATTCTGGTGGAAAATGATTCTGTTTACTACATCTTTTTTTGGTGTCCCAATTATTTTCATGTGTTTTCACATGCTTTGGAAGATAAGAATTCCTTCTTCCATCCAGACTATGTCTTTAAGGAGACATCTGTGCTCCCAGAAGAGTTTCAGCTCAACTTTCCTTTGTCATCCCCTGAAAAGAAAAATGCATCTGCAGCTGAGGCTTTTAATGTCATTGATTGAAAGATAGAATTCTTTTGGCAATGGTGAATTCATCTCTAATTTCACACCAGACTGTGAGGTTGGAATGCTTCCCCCAGTAATTGGTCAGTGGAATCCCTGGTGGGTCAGGGGTGGGCTTGTTAAAGGAAAAGTTTTTAAATGTGTGGTAAGTTTTGCTGCTGGCAGTTTTTGCTGAGAGTTTCAAGTTGTGGTGTCTAGGACAGGCTGGACACAGCTGCTGTACAATATCAGCTTGTGCACACTTTTAGCAGCCTTGGCTGAAAGAACATCTCAAAGTGCTGCTCAGGCCACCTGTTGCTTTCATGGATTATTCCCACACCTCTGTGGAATATAAATGATTCAGCTCCAGATCTCTGCTCTACACAAGTGAAGAGAGATGAAGAAAATGTGCACAGGAAAAACAACTTAAGAGAAAACTGCGTCATGGCACTCAAAGGCCCTGTCAAGAAAATGTCTTTGCATGAGAGCTAAGGTTAGGTGAATCTATTCACATGAAAAAGAATAATTTAGACGGGAATCTGAACCTTGATGGAAAACTTGTCCAAATACTTGTTGAGTTTCTCATTATTCCACTCACAGTGGCTGGTGCAATAGAGCATAGCTGGTGGTAACCCTAGATCTGATCAGGAGCAGAGCCCTGCCCATTTTCATTACTCCTCAGGCATGATTCCAAAGGCTGCAGGCATTTAGTATCCTTCTGGTATTTTTTTAGCTGGTTTAAATGCTTTAAGTGGAACTAGCCTCTTTGGAGACAAAGTGTCCCATTTTTTCAGAGATGTCTTCCTGCAATGTCTTCCTGCCTGTATGTTTAAACCACAAACTACAGGAAGGATTTTAGTAGCAAGTAAAGGGTTTTGACTTCACAGTCTGCACAGACTCCCAGCAGAATGTTCAAGATAGCCTCACCCTGAAATGGGGAAGGCATAGCTAAAGGGTGAAAATATGAATCATCACTTTTGTACTCCAGCAGACATCACGTAAATACGAATAGAGCATCCCTGTCTATTGCAATTAGGTCTCATGTTCCTGCCCCTAGAAGTTTTTCTTGTCTCTGTGCCTCAGCTGACTTTGTTTCACTCCAGCTGCCCTGGCCCCTACATACCTTTCTGTTGACACCTTGGCTTCATTGTTGATGCATAATCCTGACATTGACACAAATTTTTCTTTAGGATAAGTTTAGAGATGAGTGATTATTGAACTCAAATACATTTTGTAGTTATTTGCATAAAAATAGAGGTTTTTTTTTTAAAATATATTTAGAGAGGTTTTTCAGTAGACTTTAGAGATGCTGCTGAAGCAATAGGCCAACATTGAATTTCGGTTTGTCCTCAGAGGTGATAACTTCTGAGATATCAGGGATGGTAATCTAGAGACTTGACAGTTTCAGAAGGAAAAAAAAAAAAAAAAGAAAGAAAAAGAGGAGGGGGGATAAGGCTTTGACCCTGCTGAACTCTTTGAACCTAAAAGGCTGTTTACTTCTAATAGCTTTTGATCACCATCAGCTTTTGCCTGAGTAACACATGTGACTTGAAGTTAGGAACAGAAGACTGGGAAAAAATCAGTAAGATTGTAAGAGCTGGGGCATTAGTCTGCGCCTTTCTGGTCTCTCTGATGTAATGGAATTTTTTTTTTCTCTCTGCAAGTGTACTAAAGTTCACTAGTCTCACCCATTTGTACGAAGATTGCTTATTTCAGGAGGCTGTGTCCTGTCTTTTATCTGCTGTCTTCACCCTGTCCCCATTCTTTCTTCTTTTCCTTTCTCATGAGTCCTCATTTTCATCTCCTCATTTCCCAGTAAATTATGTTGAAAGTCACTATTAAAACTGTCTTATAGTATTTTTTTTTCCTCAGGCATTTTTAGATAGGCTTTCTGATTCACACCTTTAAGTTTCAGTTATATGTTCTTTCTGATATTACCAAATATTTCTGTGGGGTTTGTAAGTACACGATTATTCATAAAGATTATACCGGGAAAAGAACAACAGCTGAGGTCTCCTCTGGACTGTAATTTGTGCAGCTCAGTTTACTACCCTAGAAAAATCCCTCTTTTTTCAGTGGCCTTCTTCCTGAAACGTTTCATGGATTGCACGGTGTTCTTTAGAGGATGTTGAATAGCACACTGGGTTTCTTTGCTTTTGGCTCATGGCTATACCCTGACATCCCAAGGGCTGAAGGAAAAGGAAAACAAAACAAGGCAGAGGCAGGAGTTTACCCAGTGAAAGACTCAAACCATGCTGGCATTTAAGTATTTAAATACACTGGTTTGTTTGCCTCGCACTAGGCTGTTTTTTGGGACAGTTGAACAGGAGGGTTCAAAGAGCACCTGATTTCCCATCTCATGTAAACCACAAAAAACAACGCTGTGAGAATGTGATCACACTCCTGGCTGCCTCTGGGGCATTGTGCCAGCTGGCCAAGGGAGGAGATTGTCCTGCTCTGCATTGAGGTAGCCTCACCTTGAGACTTGTGAGCAGTTTTGGGTACCACAGTATAAAAAAGACATTAGAGTATTACAGAGTGTCCAGAGGATGGCCACGAAGATGAAGAGCCTTGAGGAGAAGCTATATGAGGTCATTTGGTCTGTTCAGCCTGGAGGAAATGAGAGGAGACCTCATTGCAGTTATAGCTTCCTCATGAGGGGAGGAGGAGGGCCAGACTCTGATTTCTTCTCTGTGGTGACCAGTGACAGGACCCAAGGGAAGGGCCTGAAGCTGTGTCAGGAGAGATTTACATTGGGTATTAGGAAAATGTTCTTCACCCAGAGGGTGGTTGGGCACTGGAACAGCCTCCCCAGGGCAGTGGTCACAACTCCAAGGCTGACAGAGCTCAAGAAGCATTTGGACAATACTCTCAGGCACATGGAGTGATCCTTGGGGTGTCCTGTGCAGAGCTGGGAGTTGGACTCAATGAACTTGGTGGGTCTCTTCCCACTCAGAATATTCTCTGGTCCAGAGACAGCTGGTCCTGTTGCATCTATTTTGGCTGACCTTCTTTTATCCACGTGCTGTCTGTACTCTGCCTCATTCCTTGCTTGCTACTGCTGTTCCTTTCCATCTCCCCCTCTATCCTTTTTCCTGGCTCCTGCTCTTTGACTCACTCACCAAGAGATGAGTTTTCTAGACTGGATATGAACTGCCCATGTTCTCCAGTGCCCTGTTTACAAAGACATGTATACATTTCAGAGTTTTGAGCGTTGCCCTTTGCTAGCACAAAGTAACAAGAAGAAATAACCTTTTCTCCTTTCTTCCTTCCTGTTCTGTTTATAGAGAGTTGTGACCAGAAAAAAAACCCCAACTAAGATAAACCAAGTACAGAGCAGGATGTCTAATAGGGTCTGAAGGGCTTCCCTCCAAGGAGCAGCTGCTTGAAACTTACTAACTTTTGCACATTTTACAGGAAAATGATTCTTTCGCTCTGAAATTGGTTTCAGAGGGGGAAAAGGGCTGAAACATTTGACAGAGGCTTCATTAATAGCTCTTGATGTTCTTCTAGCTCTTTGCATTTTCAAGCCCTCCATCAACAGGAACAAAGCACAGATTACTTCAATAAGCTGATAATAACAGGCATTTTCTTATTCACATATCCTGTTTCAGTGCACGTTAAGTTCATTCAAGTGAAGCTCTGAGTCTATAGCTGAAAAGGAAAAATTGAGGATGTGGCCACTATTGACCCTCCAGCAGCATTGATCCAGGAGCATCAGTAATTCAGCATGCTTTGTTAAAGAAATCAATAGTGAAGACAAAGATCTTTAGCCAGTGGAACATCTTCTACCTGTGCAGGATCACAGAATGACAGAGGTTGAAGGGCACCTCTGGAAATCATTTGGTCCAGCCCCTTTGTTCAAGGCAGAGCCAAACCACGGTATTAGTACATAATGGTAAGAGCTTTCTCCAGGCTAAACAATCCCAAGTGTCCTGGCCTCTCCTCATGTGTCAGTTGCTCCAGTCCATACTGGCCATTTTCTATGCTATTCATCTAACACCCACTTATCAAAGTATCTGGAAGTATTCCTCCTGTCAGCTTGAGAAATCTCTCTTCTGCAGGCACAATTCATGTCTGAGTTACCTGAAGTGGGGTGTTTATGGAAACAGAGTTCAGGGATTCTGCCAGAGGAGGCTTTGCCCCACCCATCCATCCTGGAAGGAGTGTTGCTGCTCTCAGCAGGTTGCCTCATTCACTGCTTTGACCTCAGGCCGCAGTTTCTGGGAGCCTTTAGCAGAGTCTTGTGGTGTGCTCTTGGGTGTTGCATCTTCGCTTCACCCCTTTCATAATAAGTGGATTTCCTGAAGCTTTATTTAGTGGTGTATTGAGGATTTCAGCATGTCTTTCCTTGACACTTTGTATTCAAGCTCAGGAGATTACCTTATGCAACAGTAACACTAGCAGGTCTTGTTCCAGAAGCAGCTGTGTTATGCTCATATGTATCAATATGGTCAGAGGAATAAACCTAATTTTTTGTTTAGTAAAATTGAATTAGCTTTGTTTGTCTCCTCAGTGGTGCGTGGTTGAACAGAAATTCCCTAGGGAAAAATCTCTGTGTGTGCTTTTGAGCCAATTCCATTATTTTCTGTATAATCATTGCTCTCTGAGAGCTTAGTTATCTAACTAAAAAATGTTGTAATGCAAGTTCTTGAATTTACACAGTTTGCATAAGCAGGCATGAAATATAAAATATAGATTCACCATTTCTTTTAGTGCAGTGGGGTGATGATTTACATGGGACATTACCTGCTTGGAAATGAATATTTTGCAGCCACTGAGGGCCTCAGGATATAAACTTGTCCATATGAAAGTAGAAGGGGAAAGGAGATTTTTTTTTCCTGATTTTTTTTTCCTCCCCCATGCAGTAGAAACTGCAAAACATACAGAGAGCAGGATGGGATTGTTGGAGTTACTTGTACTTGGCATGCTCTGAAAGGGGTTTGTTCACACTTGCAAAGCAAAACCAAAAATCTGGAAAGCTGAAACAGAAAATGACCAACTGCAACCAAAGCATTTGCTGCCTGTTTGTTCTGAATGTGCAATTGGCCCTGGTCTTTTAATTATAATCCGTAGAGATGGCTCTGTTCCCTGCCCACCCCTGGGCTTCCAGGAGCACTGAGTGCTTAGGGCTTGGGCTGCTAATGCTATAATTGAAACAGCTGCTCTGCTTTCCAAGTACTTTATTCATTCACCTTCTAAAATGCTGATGGATCATTGGCATGTTCCTGGCCTTTTCTGTAGATATGAATCTCAAACACAGCCACTTGCTAGATAGAACTACTGAAGAGCATTTGCCACAGCTTTTAGTGTGCTGTCTCAGTTTTTAAAGAGGTAAGAAAACGGGAGGAGGTGACAAGAAGGCTGTTCTGAGGCCATAGTGGGTCTTTGGACTAAATTCACTTCACCTAAAAGACCAGACATCCTAATTCCCTATTATTCTCAATGACTTAAACTGAAAGTGAATGTAAAATATTACTAGGCCAAAAGGTCACTATTTTTACATTCTGCACTGATTTTTAAATTAGCTCTCACAGAGAAATGCCTCTTGGAATTGTGCTGTAGATGAGCGGAGCATGGAGAGGGCCTGGCACTAATTCACCCCAGGCCAGGGGTTGCTCTGCAGCCCCTCCTTTCTCTCTTGCCTTGGGACAGCAGTGACCAGGCTGAGCTGCTGCTGAGGTCCTTGATGGAGTTTGAAAACTTCCTGCAGCCAGTAGAAGCTGAAGCATACCCACAGTCTTTCTCTACACACCTTCCTTTACCCACTGTTTTTCCTTATCCTTGCATTCAGCTCAATTCCGAATTCTTGTCTGGAAAAGGAGAGTTTAGTCATCATGTCAGATGAATTCCACTTAATTAGTGAAAAGTCACGCCAGTGTGGGCTAATGCAAAGCTTGTATGAGGCTGACAGTGGCTAACATGGATATATTCAGGAGGGCTGTGGCAGAAATGGAGTTACTGACTAAAACACAATCACTTGACTGCTCTGATCGAGTTTTAGCATAATTTCATCTTCCTTCAGCCCACTGCTCAGCACATCCTATGGACTGAGGCAGCTTTAACCTCCCTGTGACCAGAATCCAGTATAACCTGAGGCAATTTACCCAAGCAAAATGGTGCAGGAGCATCTGAATTAGAACTCTTCAATTCCCCAGGAGCTGATTCACCCAAGAAAAAGCTGAAACTGCATAAAATCTTTGAGCTAGGCAGAGGTAGGGGCTGGTGTGGTCCATAGCTTGGTTTTTATTGAACAGTATTGATTGTTCTTGGCAGATATGGAGCCTGAGAGCTTTGTGGTCGTGCCTGTTAGGGAAAATTAGAGGTCATTGTGGCACTTTAAGAGTCAATAAAACTAAATTTTGATGAAAAAGGCAAAATCCTGCTTTGAAGTAGGCAACCCATGTAAAAAAGCAGAGAGGGAAGAAAGAAAGAGTGGAAATTTTACTGTGTTTAGTATCAGCCTACAGAACTTGGATTATGGTTGTATTTTGCCCAGGAGAAGAAGAACCCCAAGGAAATAGTTCTAGAAAAGAGGACATTGAAAAATCCTCTTGATGTGGCACGAAACAGATAATTAATGTTAAGAAATGCAGTCTTGGTATTGCTCCCTAGTTTTTGCTCCCTGTAGGTGACCTGACAATATGTACTGTAGCATGTGGATATTTTGCATGCCTGCAGCCTTATTTGTCTGAAGTGCTCAGAGGTTGTTGCAGGTTCATATAGAAAACCTCATGCTTTTTTAGAGTTTAATTTACATGTTATATTGAAAATAGGGTTTAAGTCAGAGGGTAGGAATAGTGCCTGAATTTGTCTGGCCTTTTGCATTGAGCTGGGTATTAACTTAATCAAGCCTTACAATACCCTCAGGCACCAAGTATACCTTTTAATACTGATGTTCATAGAAATGTCACAGTGTTTGTAAAGTCACACTGAAATATCATGGCAAGGACCTTTTTCCTCATTTTTGCCTTGTGAGGGAGTTGTGGAATGGTTTTTCTTTCCAGTCTTTGCCCAATACAAAGTGAGCTTGTAAGTGAGACTTGCTCTTGGAGGCTGAGCTCTTAATTCTGAGCTTTACAGGATGCTGCAGTGCATGGTCTTCTTCCCAGAAGAGTGTCTAAAGGCAAGAGCTATCCCAGAAAAGATTATTGAATTGCAATTTCTGCTGTTGTTAGAAAAAAGGACTACTTGAATTTGAAAAACAGCTTAATGTAATACTGAGATGAATGGCATTGTCAGGACTGCTATTTTGGGAATGCATGAAAAAGCCTGGGTATTTTCTTTATCGGTAAATGCTAAAGACAGTCATCATGTTTTCGTGTGCTTTTAAAATCATTGTTCAAAAGCACCTTTAATTTCATAATGAGCTTTTTGGTTTAGGAACCTTTCTATTTGATTGTGAGGAGCCAGTAGGTTATTCTGGAACATCTTGTGGAGTCTGTTTTCTATGCATGTTTCTTGTCAAGACTTTTCCCATTTATGCTCAAAGGAAGTGTGTGTGCCAAATGTTGAGACTTACAGGCAAATGTATGCTGAGCTAAATAAAACATCTCCCTGCTTCAGGTTCTGGGAAGTTGAGAACCCAGACAGTGTCCTTAACTCCTATCTGCAGGCAGTGACAGATGCAGTTGGCTACTCCTGACGTCCCTTCTGGATGTTCAGCGCGGCTTGCTCCGATTCTCTTTCAAAAATACCTAATACTGCATTCAGGAGATTTAGATCAGTGGGACAGAAACACGTGTGGAAAAACTCGTCTCAACATGTGTGAAAAACTAGACTTGACTGTTGGTAGTGGTTTTGGACCTTCCCAGCAGATGTTACTGGTGTATAGGTTGCAGGTGTGGTAAGATGGGGCAGATACCAATGCTGGACACGGCTGTGACTGCTGCCGTGTCGAAAGCTGTGCAAACCTCACTTCGGTGGCATTTCTGTATCTTTAAAGTTGACATTTCAGCTGTTAAGTGGTATGATCTGTCTGACTTCTGAAGTGTCATTTGCTCTGAAGAGCAGACACTGGCCTCCCAAGTTCCTTGTCTTTGAGAACACTGACAAAATTACTGTGTAGTACTCTCTTTTTTATTTTAACTTCCTTCTCTATTCAAAATTCAATACATACAATTCAAAGGCCTCTTTCCCAGCAGGGTAACTCTCACAATACCTGCTACATAAGCAGTAATGGACAAAACCTTTCTGCATTCCAAGCTTTGTATTTCCCAATTCAGACCCTTCCTAATGAAGCATTTCTTTCAAATGACTGTGTTTGAAGGAAGTAAATTAAATTGAGGAAGTTTTTCATCAAGAAATGCATCTTTTATTTTCACACCTGCAATTTCCTTTCATGTTACCCCTCACATTGCTTGTGCATAGATACCCTTTGTATTGTACAGTTATATGGGAAGCATTTCACTTCTCTTTGTTCTGCTCCATGTTTTATTCTTATTTACTTATCTGCTTTGCATCTCATATGGCACACACTCTGCCCAGTGCAATCATATGCTACCTCTGTGCTGCAGGCAAAGACTGGAAACAGCTGAAATTATGGGAAAGGTGGTATTTGCTGAGGATTATCTGCCAGTCTTTTTTTGTTTCTGGGAATCTCTAATGCCCAGTCAGGCTATTTTTTCTTTCTAACCAGACAGCTTTTTATGGGATTTGACCTGATGAAATGCGTTTTAGGAGCCTTTTAGAGTGTCTTGTAGTGGACAGGAACACCTGGAGTAGATGGTCTGTAAATCCTTCTGAGCCTAATGATTCAAGCATTTCTTCATCTAGTCTTTAATCTTTCTTTAGTTGTATTGATATCTGATTTTCAAGTCTAGGTTATTACAGCTGTTAGGTAATTGTAACATATTCATAAAGGATACACAGTTAAGAACAGCTGTTCTCTTAAGTGAAATCTCTCTCACTCACTCTTTGAACCTAACTTTGAACCTAAAATCTTTCATGGCTTTATTCCCACCAGATAGGTGGTGAGCAGATAAAATATTCCTACTCCCCTTTACCTGTGCCATGAAAAGCCATTGCCGAATGTGGAGGTAAGAATCCTGGCTTAATTGGTCTCCCAGACACAGCTGTTGAGAACTAAATCATTTCAGAGTATTTTGCCACTACTCTTCCTTTTGAAAAGACTTTCTAAAGCCTTGACTGTATTTTGCTGTAATTAGGATTAGATTGTTTTACTTTCAATATTTAAATAAAAAATGAAAACTACTCTTTGGCACACCTGAGCAGTGCTGTACATTGTGTTGAAAGGATGGAGTTTCCTTCTCATCCTCAAAGACAATTAAGTTACTCCCTGAAGCATGAAATTTAATTACCTTCATCAGAAGCAGCACGATGCAGTGGATTAGGACGTAGGAATAAGAACGAGAAACTTTTATCTCTGATCCTAGCTCTGTTTAGCTACTGACTAAATGAACCACATAACCTTGCCGTGCCTACTCTTCACCCACCAGAAAAAGGAGGTGTTTGATTTCTTTGCTAAGGTGCTGTGAGGTCTGTATAAGCACCTAAAGATGTCGTGGTTCGTGTGAATGCTCAGTGTTCCTGGGATTGCCTGTGCTTACATGTTGCCAGCAGTTACTGCAGCTTGGTTTCATAAAATGAAATTTCATTTTTTGTGTATTGTTAGTTTTGTTAAAGTAGGTGTAATCAAGCTGATATGCAAACAGGGAGAGGGTTAGAAGGAAAGGTGACACTAAAGACACATTGTGCACCAGAAAAGTCTGCTGAGCTATTCTTTTCACTTCAGTTTTGGTGCTGCATTTTGGATGTGATAACTCATTTTAGCATCCCTCCAACTATGTACTGCTCAAGAGGCAGAAGAAATTTCTGTCATGTGTGCTTTAACTGGGAACGTAAAGGAAGGTTCAGGGCCAGATGAACACATTCCTCTGAGCAAACTGTTGAACTCTACTGTACTTACAATTGCAGAAAACCCTTACTAGAGTGATTAGCCATGTCATGTCCATGGGGAGCTCACACAAAAACCATCAGAACTGTTTATTGGATGTGATGAAGTAGCTAATTAAAATAATTGCTTCTGTCATTTAAAAAAAACAACAATGCTTTCTCATGTCTCAACCACTCTCGTCTGATAGTTTTTGTTTGGTGAGTTTCTTAGCATGTCTGGAGCACTAAGTTTACATTTTGGAATGGTCAGTAACAAAAACTGTCCTGTAAAAGACTGGATTAATCATTCCACAGACTTTTTGAAAAAAATTAGCTGAATTAATAATAATCCTGCCATTTATTTAGTGGATTACCTTCCGGGGGAAAGTTGATTACTGTCTTGGAAAGAGGTTTTTGCCCTCCATTGTACAGCATAAATTCATCACCTGGCTTTGAATCCCTCTGCAGCTCCTCTGCTCTTTATTCTGGGGCTGAGTCGGTATTAAATCCCATTAAAAGTTTCTCATTTGTAATCACAGGAATAAGATTTAATTGTGAGTGTGCAGTTCTTCAGTCAATTATCTTTTCAGTTCTTCACAGCACTCAAATATAAGTCTTCACATTTTCAGAGCAGCGAATTTTCTTTGAACACAACTTAGGAAGGCAAAATCTTTGTAACAGTGATTTTTCTAAGAGACACTCAGGAAAGCGATTAAAAATTAATATTTTAACTTTGTGGAAGTTAACAAGGACAGATCTTTTTCTGTAGGTTTTATCTTCTGCCATTTTAATAATTTTTCCCATGTAGAGTGTTTTCCCGTGTGTTGTGGTTGTGTAGCATGCTCTCTGCACAGGAGAAGAGTCTACTACCAAAGAAACTGCTGTGACTTAATTGCAAACTTCCATTTTTGGCCAGGAATAAGTAGAATATTAAAAAAAAAAAATCTTTCATGGGCAACTTGTGTTTCACTGGAGCCTGAAGTAGTTTCTTCCATATTGCAATATCTTCCCAGCTGTACAATTCTCAGTGGAGCAGCTCTACAAATGAGCCCAGCATAGCAGTTCTAGAAAGAGGGTAGGTTTAACCTCCTTCCCAGCACTCATGAGGGTGTATCTTTGCATTTTGGAGTCAAAATCTTGTTGGTCTCCTGTTCTAGGCAAGGTAACTACTCAGTGCCTGACTTACTGGTCAAAACAAGAACAATTGCAGCACATTTTCTTGGGGGAATGTGGCAGTGTTTTTAGTTTCGTCTTAAAAGCACTAAAAGAGTAACAGGAAAGAAAATAATTGGGTTTGGGGTTGTTTTTTTTAGTTTTCTGGGTTTTTTTTTAGTTTTTTTAATGGCAAAACTTTTGTGAAAGCATCATCTAAAGGCATTTTGAGGAAAGGGCAGGGAAGCATTCTTGGAACCACTCACGGAGATGTTAAAGGTTTGATCCAATGACACTAATAAAGGTCTAAACTCTATTTAACCTACCAGTTACAGCCATGTCTTGCTCATGTAAAAGGCCAAAGAAAAGGGTAGAAAGACAATCGGCATTAAATCAATAGAGGAAAAGGGATACCATTTTTCTTTCTTTTAAAAAGTAAATTTTTCCTATTTTTCTTGCTCTTTTAAAGTAAAATTATCGATGAGCAGAGGAATTAACATTGCAAACTTTGTGTTACACATCAAGAATGTCCTCCTTTAATCTTAAATAATCTCTTGCATTATTGTATAGTATTTTTATTTGTTGCCATTTTTCAAGATTTATATCATCATGCCTCAAACTCTGGACCTGGTGTCACTTAAGTAATTTTAGGGTCAATAAACTGAAATTACTTTAAAGTTGATAATTAAAAGAATTACAAAGCAATATATTGAATTGAATTAATGAAAAAGAGTTTACCCAGACTCCTATAAGTTATTTTGGTTTTAATCCTCTGTCTCTATAAATTTTATTGGCATCTGCTTGAAAACACTTCTTTAGTTTTCTGTTGGCTGGAGCTTAAAAAGATCTAATCTGGTTCTTCCTTTTTGCAGTGTCCATTAATTGTTGAAGCAAAGGAAAATCTGAAGCAGTATGGAGGCGAGATTAAAATATATTATAAACTTCTGCATAATTATGCAGGAGCATGCAGGATGAGAAAAGTTATGTTCTTTCTGCTATTTATCCATTGAAGAGAAAAAAATTTCTATTTTGGACTCCTAGTGCAAATTTTAATTCCACCCTTAACAAGGTTTCATTCTCAAAGATCAGCTTTTAATATTTTCACTCCTGCAGGTGGATTTTGATGTGAAATATTCTGACACAGCCGCTGTTATTTCTATTTAATTTTGTAATTCCCAAAAGTTTGCAGAACCTTTTGCCAAACAGATAAGATCTAAGCCCTTGCCAAGACACACTGCATTTTCCTCACGGCCATACCATGATAAGTTCTGGTAGCAACTGCTATTCGAGTATGAGAGCTTGGACCTGAAGAAATGAAATCACACTCTCACTCAGTTTAACTGTGAGGAGCCTGTTAAATTCCACAGTTTTTGTTCTGGGAAAGTGGAGGTGAGAGAGCAGAATACAGCTTGAATTCACAGAACATTTTTTTCAAGGAGAGGACATAGTTGGAAGTTCTGGTGTTCCCCTAACCTGCCATTAATTGTTGCTGGGAGCACATGAGCTGATTCATGACCCTTGGAGGGCCCATGCAGCTCATCATTCCCCACAACACAGTTCAAGTGCAGTCAGCTCTGATTTACTAGGATTTAAGCATTGGTTCTTTGGGGCTTTTTGCTGGTAATTTCCATATTTTACTTGTAAGTTGAAGGCTTGCTTTCAATTTTTTTTTTTTCCTAAAGGTGAGAGAGCAGTGGGTCTCTCAAAGCTAGGACAGTATTTTGGATAAAACTTACCTTCTTCCTTTGGGCCAGGGCAAACTGCACTCCACTGAAAATATAGGCAGTGGCACAGGTGGCAGCACAGGTGTCAGGCTGGCTGTGACAGCACAGAAATTAATTCTACCTTCCAGAATTAGTTGGAAGTCTGGGGAATGATCACAAAGATGATTGCTGTACATGGGTTGTCAAAACCACAGTCCCAAAGCTTGCTGCGATCAAGCATTTTGAAATCCCTCTTTAACAGGATGAAAGAGTGTTTGAATGTTAATTGGATTCAAAATCATTTAGCCATGAAGGCAGACAAATGCAGGATTGCAAGTATTCTGGCTTGAGACTTTACTTGAGAGTTCTAGCACTTCTTTTTTTAATGCACTACCTCCAAGAGATCATCCTGACTTGCACTTGCAATTAATCAGTGCTGGCATTACCCAGAGGAGCATGCAAAATGGCATCCAAAGCATTAATGTATCGATTAGAATTAATCAGGAAAGCATTCCTTCTGAAGCTACATGCTGCATGAACAACCAGAGTGTCTAAATTACCTCTCCTAGGTTTCCATGACAACTGGATTATGCCTTCTGAAACCTAGAGCCTGGCCAACTGACTCATGGATGGGGGGCTTAAGAAAAGTTAGGTTACAGAGAAGTTCTTTGGCTTGTTTGGGATCTAGCACTTCACCCTTGCAGGGATGGGAGAGACCAAAGGTTGTCTCCAGCACACCTTCACATTAAGGACTGAATATGAAGAAGCCATTTGAAAATTTAGCCCTTGCTCTTCTGTGTAAACGTGGGCTAAGCTTCTTTCAGCAGCGTTTTCTGTTTTGGAGGAGAGCCTTCTGAGAGAAACTCTGGGCGTTGCCCAGCCTTTTTTCAAGCAGCTAATTCTTTCTAGATGACATATCCAGGTCTGAACTTCTCTAAAGTCTGAAAATACTTGTAGCTGGGATTTTGGATGACTCTGTCACTGAAGACCACAGACCACTGAAGACCACTAGTTTCTGTCTAAACTGATGTATACTGCAGATTGTAGATATCTGAGCCAATTTCTTTATTCCTGCCACTTCAGTGAAAGACCTGATGGATTTGACTATAACAAGACGCTAAGCAGTGCCTAAACAATACAGCATAGTGTGTTGCTTTGCAGCATAAAGGTTTAAACTAAAATGTTAAACTGCAGCATTTTTTATTACTTGAGGCAATATCCAGAGAGATCATCATGGTTATTATGGCCACTGTTGTGGTAGAATTAGGCCATGATATTGAAGGCTATGTGAGGATAGCTCTGGGTACAGTCAATGATGCCTTTGTCCTTGCAGTTGTCAGCTTACTGGGCTGATTCATCACTCTGTAGAGTGCTTGGAGGTCATGCAGAGGGTATCAGTAATCTGTTACCTGCTATTGTTTGCTTTTGGGTCCTATGTTTCACAAATGAAGAATGGTTGAGGTTGGAAGGAACCCCTGAGACTGAGCAGTTCAACCTCCCTTCTTGATGCAGGGTGAGCTAAAGCAGGTTACCCAGAGCTATATCCGCTCGCATTTTAAATATCTGGAAATAGGGACTCCATAAGATTTCTGGGCAACTTGTTTCAGTGTTCAGTCACCCTTAAAGCAAGTAAGTTTTCTCTTGTGTTTTCATGGAATTCCTGGTCTTTCAGTCCATGAAAAATGCCTTATGCTTGCCTGCTGTCCTTTCATTGGCTACCCCGGTCCAAATCTGTCTCCTTTTCATTCACCCATAACATATCAACACTGATGAGATCCTTTCTGAGCCTCCTCTTCTCCAGGCTAAACAATCCCAATTGTCTCAACCTCCTCTTGTATATTAGAAGCTCCTGTCCCTAGATTATCTCTGTGACTGTTTTCTGGACTCATTTCTGCAGCCCATGTCTGTCTTGTGCTGGAAAGTACTGCACTGGACCCAGTTCTCCGGAAGTGTCTCTCCAGTAATGAATAGAGAGGAAGAATTGCCCCTTTGATCTGTGATTCCCAGTGCAGCCCAGGAAACTATTGGCCTTTCTTGTCACTGAGGACACATTTCTAGCTTAGGGCTCAGTATTTCGTACACCAGGACCTACAGGGTGTCTTCTGCAAAGCCACTTTCTGGCCTGTGCTGAAGCATGATGTTGTTCCTCTGCAGAGGCAGTGCTTTGCATTTCTTTTTCTTGAACTTCATGAGGTTCCTGTCGACCCAAATTTCCAGCCTGTCAAGACCTCTCTCAGTGGCAACCCAACTGTCCTGTGTATCAATTGCTTCTCCCAGTCTTGCTGGAGGTTTGTTGATAGTGCAGCCTGTCCCATGGTCCAGGTCATTAATGAAGACAGAAAACACTATAAAAGCAGAGGTGTACCCCTACTGACTGGTTTCCAGCTGGACTTGATACACAAGTGATAAGTCTCTTAGCCAGTTCACCTCACTGCCCACTCACAGTCTGTGCTTCCATCAGCCAGTGATGATGGGATGGGAGACAACTGGAAACCTTATCAAAGTCAAGCAACATCCACTGCTCTCCTCCTTGAGCCTATCATCTCAGCACAGAAACCTGTCAGGCTGATGAAGTGTGACTCCAGTATGAGGAGGTTCCATACATGATGTTTCCCCATCTATCCCAAAAGATAGCTGAAGTAGCTTTCTGTTACCTTGCTAAAATGCTTCCTAAAATTAGATTCATAACATGTAGGCTGCTGATAGAAATTTAATAAAGCTACTAAAAATTATCATCTCATACATATTGGTTATGCTGAAGTAGATCTTGCTGATGCTGCTGCCAGGGATCCTATATACAGTACAGGATGTGCAAATGAGTATGGGTCTGTGTAATACAGTGTGTTGTATAGAAGTTCTGGAGATCAGAGCCCCAAATCTGACACAGAATGATGGCAGAACTGATTCATATCCAAATCTGCCCACAGGTGTCTCTGCTGACCCTGGAGCTATTTCTAGTATCCCCAATAAATCCACCAGTTAACCTTATCTTTGTCTCTGAATCTCAGGCAACCTATTGTAGGAACTTGTCCCACGAAATATGAATATATTTTGTAATGAATCTGAGCTTGAGTGAGTCTGCCTTTTCCAGTCTTGCGTTGTGGTGATATAAAACACCTGCTTGGCAACAGCTCTGGGAGTTAATAAAGTTTCTCTGGTAAACTATGAGAGGCCTGAGAATCTCAAACTAAAGTTATTGCACCAGTAACTCAAAAAAGCAATTCCTAAAACTCCTGGCACATTTATCCAGAGGGTTAGCAGTAGCACAGAAATGGAAATCATTGTTGAGAGCCACTGCGTACTTGGAATTAAAATCCATCAGTCTTCTGAAGCTGAGGAAAACAATTTTCATGGCATACAGATGCTTTTGTACTTCATAATCAAAATTAATCTAGGGTTGGTTTGGGCTCTATTTGTAGGGAAATTTGTATCCTCTAATCCTTATAATATACCTAAGTTGAGATGACATCAGAAGAAATAACTCACACAGAAGCCAGGCATTTAAAATACTTTCAATGTTTTATTCTATTTAATTTCAGCAAACGTAGATTTATCTCTCGGGGGAGTGAGACAGAAAAAAAGCGAGGATGCCAACATCCTCCTCTCAAGTGGCAGCCTAGAGCACAGAAGGTGGAAGATGAGATGTGGAAACGAAAATAACTGTAAACAAAAAAAGAAATTTAGCAGTCTATTTTCACTCTTCTCAATGGAAAAAGAGGGAGGAGGACACCTAGTAAATCATTAAAAAGCTGTGTTTGCTTTTCTGAGTTGCACATTGAACTGCAATAGCTGCCAGCAGGGTCCTTCTGCAGCCCTTGCTTAGGACTTTTCATTAGGTCCTTCGCATACCTGTTGGCAGCTTCCCCTGCCTCCTGGGAATTTTGTTCAGCTCAGTGGAGCCTCTGGAACCAAGAAAAGTCTCCTAGCTTTTGGCACAGTGTAGGGTCTGCAGTCTGGGATTGATCCATGCTCAAAGCAGGCACAAATGATGGTCAATTGGTGCAAATGTCATATGCACATGTTGTTATATTTCCTTTCTGAAGGGTATCTTGACTTCACAACTTCCAAATTTTGGCATGCTTCTGGAGAAGGAGATGCTAGATAAATTGTGTAGCTCCTTGTGCTCAGAAGATCTGTTCCAGAGGGTTCCCTTCCCCCCCAAAAATGTGTTCTTTTTCACAGCTCATGGAAAAGCACAAACACATATATAGGGAGGCGATGGGAGTACTTGACAAGCAAATCTTTTTGTAAGAGCAATAAAAAATGTGGGGTTTTGTCAAAGGGCAATGAAAATTTTCTGACACCTAGAAATAGTCTTCCCCTAAAATGCTTAATATTGGTGTTTAAAAACAACTCAAGGAAACAAATAAGATTTTGTTCTCATCTTTCAAAAGTTGTGGCTGGAGCTGCGTTTCCTAATAGGCTTTGTTAGGCACTGTTGGTTTGTTAGACTCCAGCTGGCCACTTACAGTATGTTACTAAGAGGCTTTTTCCTTGGAGCTGAATTCTTCCTGTAACAGAAGAGAAAGGTGAAAAAGTGACTTAGTAGCGGCTGAGTGACTTTACAGAATGTCTTGTCTCTGATCATGTTTATGGTTAGTGAGCAGGCCCTGATAAACTGGAGTGAAACTGGGGATGGGATCCATATCACTGCTCAGGTAATTCCTGCCTCTTGGGAAGCAGCCCTTCACAAATGGTGTCAAGCGGTTTTACTGGCAGCCTGTGCCCAAGGATGAAAAGGGAGATGGGCCACACCATTTTATTGTACAAGTATTTAATTTCTTAATGTTTTCCTTGCAGAATTCCAGTATATTTGCAAAAAGACAGATACTTGTATCTGTCTACCTTTAGATATGTCTTGTGGGATACAGAATTGGGATCAGGGGTCTAGGAATAGTTCTTGTGCTCTCTGACTGGAAGTTATTTCAGGTAAAGCAGCAGACTCAGGTGATCAGAGGGGAGGAGGTGGACATTAAAGACAGCCAGGCATCGATATTTCCTAGCATCTCAGGGAATAAATTAAGATCATATAGGCTTTTTGTTCCTGTTTACCTTGGCAACAAGCTGACTAAGTTGAAGCAGTCTGGGAGTGTGGATGTTAATCTCCAGGGCTGCTAATTCACTTCCTCAATTCACTTGCTGGGAATTTTTGTCATTTGGGAGGGAGGTAAGTAGGAAAAGAGGGACAGGAAGTGGAGGAGGAGAAATGGCATATTTTAGATGTGGCCCTTCGTGCACAGGTAGATGTTCCAGCCAACTGCTTTAGAAGCAAAGCGTGTTACCTCAACCAGTGATGCAGTGCTGGGAATTACAGCTATTGTACAGCTCTGGAGACTGCCTTATTTCCTGAGTGACTAAGAGACTTTTTGATGAGACTCAGCAATGATATTTAAAGGGGGTGTGCATGTGTGCTACAGATTTCAAAGCTTGCTTTGCAGAGCAATGAGCTTCCTTTAAAGAGCAGGCAGAGATCTGGGGGCACAGAGGGGTGACAGAAGAGAGCAATAAGCCACTGTTTAGTTGGGTTTCCACATCTTAGCTGGGTGGAAACCTTGGTGCTTAGAACCTTGATTTGAAGATCCATGGGAGGGAGAGGCCCTGACCATGGGGCACTGTGAGGGAAGTGAGGGCAGGGGTAGGAGGCACAGTGTGACCAGCCATAAGTACAGCTGCTCCTTTGGGGGATTTGGTATTTGTAAAGTAGCTTTTCTTACAGCTCTTCTCCTTTGTTTTTCCCTCTTGCTTTATGATGAGACCAGATGGGTGTTGCTTCAAAGGAGAGTTGGACACCTGGAGAAACCATTTCGGATCTCAGTGGAGTATATTCCTAATGGGAACAAGAGCGTGGCAGCCGTGGATTCCTTTGCCATGAAGAACTGCAGTTCAGGTACCAGAGTATTTTACTGTTTCTAGCTCATAGCACTTTGATGCCTTTTTGGAGAGAAGCACAATTTCTGACTGCTGCAGACACCACAGAAGGAAAGGTTCTTGTCAAGTAAATAATTTAAATGTAAAAAAATAAAATAGAGTCCCTGTCAGGGAAGGATCTTTTTCAATGTTGCCTTAAAACTTTCCTTCAAGAAGTTAAAAACAAGTTTGTTGGGTTTTTTGGTTTTTTGAGTTGGGGTTTTTTTTCCATTTGGAAAGAATAGCCATGAAAATTTAAATTTGGGAGAAAAGAAACAGTATTCATCCTGGCTTGCCAGATGCATATCCTGATAACTTCACTTTTCTGCAGCAGAAAGTAGAACAGATGAGGGGTTCCTAGACAGACATCTTGCAAGGCATCTTTTTTTTTATGTTCATGGTTAAAAATTTCAGGGTTATTTTTTAAACAACTGTGGAAAACTTGTTTCTAATAAAGTATGCCTTTCTTTGGCATCATTCCAAAGTGGTTATTGCTGAGCAGCCCCTAATAGCTCCACGTAATGTGGGGAATTTTAATAATGGGCAACCTAAATGGGGGTTACTTTCTTAAATACAAGCTATGTAATCAATCCAAGTATGTAAATTCAGTGCTCCATGCCAGAAGCAGCTGCATATTAGTTCTACCAGTTTTATGGACTCTGTGAATCATACTGAAATCTTTAGGTGGCGTGTCAGTGAAGAATATTACTACTTATAGCTCTTAACACATTACTTTTTGTCCATTTTATTTATTTGGAGTAGTGCTGAGTTGGGCTGCTTGTCCTTCTTTTCAGCCTCTCTAGGACAGGGAAATGTGCTGCAGAACATACATTATTTTGGTCATTTACCTTGCTCTCCACAAAGGCCAGTTGTATTAAAGGATTTATTGCGCTGTTTGTACATAAAGGTGCTCTCTAAGCTCCAACAAGGAGCAGCCTGACATTGTGCTGGAAGCAAAGGCACATTCAGACAGAAGGTACCTGTTCTGCTTCTGGTGTAAGGACACGAGGCATGCACAGTGCTTTGGGAATTCAGTGCAGCAGACTGTGGGCACAGGAACTCCTCTCCTGGGAGCACTCAAGGGCGTGCTGGAGGTGCTGGACTGTGAGTTCTTATCAATACCAAGCACTGCTGTGCAGATGAAGGATGTCAAGTGCTGCTGAGGCCATTTAGACACATTCTGAGCAAAAGAAGGAACAAATCTCCCATTTTTCCTGCAGATTTGTAGCAAACAGCTATTCCTTTGCCCTGCTTGTAGGATGCAGTGTAAGAACAATGCCATCAGAGAACAAAACCACTTGTTCTCTTATTTTCATTTGGTTTAGGTCACTAAGCTTTTTGTGCACAGCTGAAGATGTGGCAGTGTACTTTTATGAGGAAAGAGGTGGTGATGAGCAGCTGAGGGAGACACCTTAAGCTTGGAGAAAATAGGGAAAGCAATAAGAAAAGATTAATCTAAATCTAATTTTTCTGCAGCTGTTAGAAGCCTTTGGGCAGCTTAGCTACTTGGATGACTTAATGCCACTGAAGCACATAAAATATGGGTGAATTTGAGAAAGAAACATCTGAGAAACAGAAGCATGCCCTCGGCCTAATTTTTCTAAGGCTTTTGAAGACCATAAATACAATTTAAAAATAAATTAATGTGTACATACAATCTTAGGAAGTTAGGCTACCATTTCTGTAGGTGCAGATATAGAAAAAATCAGAGATTCACAGAATGTGCTGAGTTGGAAGGGCCCACCAGGATCATTGAGCTGAAATCCCAGCCCTGCACAGGACACCATAAAAATTACTCCATGTGCCTGAGATTGTTGTCCAAACCCTTCTTGAACTCTGCCA
>VZSR01001479.1:2725014-2881916 GCA_013398615.1 Brachypodius melanocephalos | reverse complement strand
TGGAATTTTCTTTTGCACATTGATGATTTCATTTTTTTGAGTTCCTTAATCATAGAAAAGATTTTGCATAGAAAAAAAATATTGCATCTGATCTGAAAAAAATAACAGTTTATATGGGTAGGAATGGGAAATTAAAATTAAAATCTGAAGCAGATTCTGATGCTGATAAAATTCTGCTTTTTAAAAAATTCAAAATTAAAAAAAAATCTTATTAATTGTCTCTTGAATATCTTCACATTTCCCAATTCCCATAATAGAAGGAAAGCTCTTACAATGTTTTCTCAGCCTTAGGATGTGAATCTGATCAGAGCACCTACAGTCAATACAAAGACTGCTTGTACTTCTATAGGTTTTGTCTCAGGACAACTAACAGGTATCATTGCCTGGACTGCTACAAGCAATTGACTTTCAATTACTGAATTAAATGTGAAGCAAATTGTGTTTGTCAGTGTGTAAAACCTAAGCTATTGATTGCCTAATCCTCTTTCTTACAACTTACTATTTAAATAAGTGCAGTAGCCAAAGCAAAAAAAAAAAAAAAATCACGAATTGCAGAGAAGTAATATATTAATTTAATAACATTAGTTAAGAAATTTGTTACTTATACAAGTAAAGTAATTGTGTATAATTGCTTATACGGTGGCATTTTATAGTTGATAGTAATTTCTAGTAATAAAAATAGAGTTCATTTCCCAAGTAATGTATTGACTTATTTATGATATTTAATGGGTTTCTTACTGATTTTTATTGCAGTTGTAAATTAATTAATTTGCTAACTTATTTCCAAAAGTCTTAATTAAAGTACTTATTAATAGGCACAAGTGAATGACAAGACATTGTTTTGCTTAGCAATGTTCGATTTACCAATTCTAAGTAAATTTTTACCTAAGGGGTGTGGAGATTGAATGCTTCTGAAATGTCTTAAAGGTTTAATGATGCTCCAGGGCTGTTAAAAGCAGTTATTTCAGACACTCAGCCTGTCCAAGAGGAAGCACTTAGCTTTCAAGTTTTGAAGCTCAGTAAGCAACATAAAAACCATTTATTTTGGAGGAGGAAGAGACCATGTGTTGTTGATGAAGTTAATGCTTCTGTCCACTCAGCAACAGCCTTTATCAGTAGATACTGAATGCACACAGAAACACACATTACCTTCAGAGCTGCTAGGCAGTTAGTTCTGTAATGATCTGACAGCTGTAATATGTATGCAAATTTCTGAAAGCTGGAGTTAAGGTTGTACTAAAGACAAAATGTTTGATCTAAAGTACAGGACATCTCAGGAAAGGAAAAATTTTGAAGATCAGGAGGTGATTTTACTGAAAGAAGAGATATCAAAGGATGAGTAAATATACAGACTTAAAATGTGTCTGAAGAAATACGACCAAGTGCCAGACAGAATTTTTCATGATTCCACTTGATAAATATTCTAGCAACAGATTTATGAATCAGCTGCAGGAGATCAATAAGGGCTTTCTCCAGACAGGATTGCTTATGCATCTGAATCATGACTAAAATGATGTTTCTGTGCATTCGGACAAAACCTGGATATGTATCATTTCAGCTTTCCCACACGCTCTCTTTTTGCCGTTTGTCTTATAAATTAATTTGATGACAGGATGTTGTGGTTAACTGAACTTAATGAAATACCAGTGAGCCCCTTTTCAAAATGAGTTCTTGATGCTTCCTATTGGAAAATTGCCCAGAAAAGTTAACCTCTTCCCAACAGAAAACTGAGATTATATCAGTGTATGAGAGAGAATCACAGAACAGGCCAAGTTGGAAGGAATTTCAAAAGAGCATCTGGCACAACTTTTTGTATGAAAGGGAGTCTAGGTGAGATTATCTAGAACCCTGACCAGCTGCATCTTGAAAACTTCCAGTGATGGGGACTCTACTTCATCCCTGGGGAGTTGCTCCAGCAATTGCGTCTTCTCACTGTGAAAATAAATAAACATACATTTTAAATTGAAGCCCCACATGACACACAGCTCATTTAGATGTTAATAATTAATTGGGAAAACAAAATTGTAAAACAGTTGAGTAATTTTCATTCCAGTAGAATTGCAAGATATTTACAGAAATACTATTAAACCAATAGATAAATTGTGACAATAGTTCGTGTTTCATTATTTCCTTGATTGTATTTATGGGATGGAGGAGAGAAGGTATGACCCTTTAGTAGAATCAACCATGTCATCTTATATGGTCTGGAGATGCATTTCTGTTCCAGAAATTCAGGGGAACAGCTGAACAGAACAATGAGCAGTGAGTATTTTGTCATTGTTATAAAAGTGAAAAATAAACATGATTAAAAGAAGAAAAGTAATCATAATTTCAGAAGTAGCTGATGTTTAGGATTAACATTTACCATAATATCACTTGGCCTGTCCGGGTAGTTTTTGTGTAAAAGAAGCTGGATAATTTCCTTTGGCATTAGTGCCATGGTTACAAATTTTACTAAGCCAGAGAAAAGGTCCAGAGCTAATTGAAACCACCAGGATTATTCAGTATGTTAGTATTATGTTTCTTCATTTAAAAAATAAAATTGGGCAGATTAGTTGCATTTTCCATCTAGTGGCCTATGCTACTTATGCAGTTCAACTGGTGTGGTTTTCCTGTGGGTCTAATTTCAATAAGTAGGCATTCGGAAAAGCCTTACTATTTTAAGAATATTTGCTTCCAAATGCATTGGCGACCACCTTCTTCCCCATTCACCTCTGCTCCCTCATGAGCTATGACTGATCATTCTGACTTCAGCTTGTGTGCCAAAAACTACCTCTAACCTGCTTGTGTTTTAATCCTACAGGGGCTTTGTGTTGGAGAAAATACTGCTTTGTAGATGAGGGTGGTGGCTGTAGTGAAGTTAAATCATTTTAAAGTCATTCTAAAGTGAAAGTTATTTCACTTGTGCTTTGTGCCAATTTAAGTAAAATAAATGTAATGAGCTTCTAATGGGGCTTATCTTTGTTTTCACTTTCATCTTTTAAAAATGAAGTTATTGTTACGCTAGGAGTAAAAAAATTAAGCAAATTTGGTTTTAATATTGCTTCCAGAAGAGGCATAGTAACTCAATTAGTGGTAGAGTAGCTTCTTGCAGTAATGAATAAGTGATTATGCATTTCTGTTACTGGCTGTGAACACCTACTTCTTGCAGATTCAGACAGTGGTGGTGATGTTGAAGAATTTAATCTATTTAGAACCTAGAGAACTGGGTTTTGTAGGTCTGCCATGCCAGTTTGGTGATGAATGGGAGAGAATGTCCTATTGTTTTATTTAGTGATCAACTGGCCATATATTTGGGGTTGTAAGGTGTGGAGGAGGGAGATATAAAGAAATGTTTTAGGTGGTATAATAATGCACTTAAACTCATCTTTTAAATAGATGTTTTCATGCAGAAGGAGGAAAGGCTTGAATCTGCCACAGCAGCTCCAAGTAGGTGTGCCTTACCCGAGTGAGCAGGTTTAACCTCTCCAACTCAGAAAAGGTTAGGTGACTTGGATTAAGGAACAGAATTGAGAAATCTCAGCCTTTAAAATCCAAAACCTTAACAGTCTGAGGAGAAGGACCTGCTTATAAGAAGTACTAGGAACTGCTCAAGAGACTTTGCAAATGTTGGCACTTGCAGGTCTTAAGTACTTTTTAACACCTTGAAGAATTGGCCAATACATTATATTTTTAATGCTGTATATGATTTTTATCCTGACCTTCTCCTTTAATTAAGGCTTATTTCAACAGGGGAGCCATTGATTCAGTGAAAGAAAATGAACTCTGTAATCTGCTTTCCCCAAATTGAACTTATTTTTATTACTATTAATTGCTGCCACTTACTTCGTGTGATGTTTTAACTGCTTGGATTTATTGAAACAATCATAGGATTTGCTATTATCACTTGAGAAATGGGAAGGACAATGATGATTTACAGATGACCCAATGATTTTAAGCTGGTATTACTCCAGATTCAAAGATTTATGCAATCTGACTCCACTGTGTAAGTAGATGACAGTCTCACTCTCCTTTTTCTCTCCACGATAAACCCCAAAACACTGCTAGCCTGTAACAGAGGGCATGGAGATCCTTGATTTTGAAAATGAAAGAGTCAGGGATAGTTTTGCTCTGAGTTTTGGTTTATATCCATGAAGTTCCCTATTAGATGTAGGAAAGTTTTGTTGGTTCAAATAGGAATGATGTTTGGAGTTGTTAAGACCTAATTGTGCCACTTGATTCATGTTTGTGAAGAATTGCAGTGGTCTTTGTGAAGAACTGAGAGACAGTGGGGAAGCTTAAAGAGTCAGAAGAGAAGAGGGAGATGATCAAGCAGAAAGGAAATGAGTCAGACTGAGTCAGCAAAAGCAGAGAAACAGAATCCCACAATGGTTCAGGTCAGAAGGGACCTTAAAGATCATCTAATTCCAAACCCCCTGCCATGGAGAGGGATATTTCCCACTAGACCAGGTTGCTCCAAGCCCCATCCGACCTGGCCTTGAACACTTCCAGGGATGGGGCATCCACAGCTTCTCTGGGCAGCCTGTGCCAGTGCCTCACCACAGTGAACAATTTCCTCCTCTTATCTGATCTGAACATCCTCTCTCTCAGTTTGAAGCCAACCCCTCTTGTCCTGTCACTACATACTCCTGTGAAAAGTGCCTGTCCACCTTTCTTGTAGGATCCCTTCAGGTAATAGAGAGAGGGAGAAATGAGGAAGGGAGAGATGGTGATAAACTGATAATGCTGAAAACAAATGACAGGATATCAGGCAGGAATAATTGATCTAGATGGTGGAAATGATTAAAAAGTTTGACCAGTTAGAAAGTGATTGGAAGAAACATTTACAATCCAATTAATTAACCGGAGCAATCAAGCTTAATCAGATAGTCACTCAATCAACCAGACTGAACTAACTAGGTGGATAATCTGTTGAACCGGCAAAGAAACCAAGTGAGGGAAATGCAGTGAGTTGTCAAAATTTAATGAAATGCACAAGAACTAACCCATTAATATTTTAAATTATCAAAAGCAAAGATAAATATCTGTAGGATCTGTATGTTCAGATGGAAACTAGTCCCTTTTTGTGGCATATCTCACCAGAGCCTCAGAGGCATTAATGAGCAAAATAGATTTTGGAAGATGAAGAACAAGAATGAGGAGAAGATGGTACAATAAGGAAAGAAGATATTCCGTGCTTGCTTGAAAATGAAATAATGCCAGCAGCAAGAATCTCATTTTTTTTAAAGCCTGCTTAAGTGTCACACAAATACTTAGGTGGTAACCACTTTTCTGTAGTAGTGCAATGCATCCAAGACTGAAAAAAGGTGTAATTTCTCCCTTTCTTCACAGGGTAGGGTCCTTTAGATTTTGGCTTAGGGCACTTTTATACCTCAGGGCTTCTCCTCTGAAATGTTCAAGTCCAGCTTTGTTTCTGTGTCTGAGAGGTCTCACTGTAAATCTGCCCCAGTCATGCTATAAGACCCTGTCCAGCTCTTTCCTCTTTTTGTCCAAAGCCTTCTCGTTTCTGGCTTAGAAGCCTGGCTTGCTTTGTCCCGCTGTTCTGATTCTGCCAGGTCTACTGCAGTCAGTCAGCTTTCTGAGCAAACCAGTTGCTAAATCAAGCCACAGACATGGTTTTACAATCCTGCACTGTATTGAGCGTGGGAGAGGTGTGGCACCTTGGTGCCAACACTGATGGATACAGTGACACTCTGCAGTAGAACAACTGAAACCAAAAAGCCTCAATCTCCTAATTCCAAATTAAATCCATAAACCCTAAATAGAAATGATAACTGAATAAAACTACTGCATTGGTGGTTTTGTTCCCTGAAAAGTTAAAGAATCTGTAAAGGGGGAATGAAGTTTTCTGAAAAGCAGCACGTGCCCTTTTAACAAATGCGAGTCCTTTATGCTGTATTTGGAAACTCACAACCAGTGGCTGCCCATCAGAGTCACAGTCAGCATCATTAAACCTGTATGCTGCAATTCTTTTACTCTGAAGCTGTGGAAAACGTGGGGAGAGAGAGGAATGTTTAAAAGCTGCCAAGTGACTTAGGAGCACAAATTAATGGGAACCACACTCCTTAGTCCCTTAGGAGTTCTCAAAAATGCCATCATTACTGCCTGGCACTGAGGCATGCCTTCCATCATGAGGATGAGAAGGGAGGCAGCTTTACCAAGTGCCTCCATAAATGAGGTGTACAGGGCTTTTATGAATTAAGCCTTTGAAAGCCCTGCTAGCAAGGCTTATTGATCTAGAAGTCACACATGGTTGGCAAGATCTTAAATTGCAGTCAGTTTTTATTACATGAAAGAAATTTTAAGAATATACCTTTTCCCCTCCCTCCCTTTTTAAAATTGCTGCCTGCTGAAGTTTTCTATAACTGGGAGGTTGCAAGCAATTAAATGAGTCAGCTGGATCCTGGGTCCAATTCCAGACTGAAGTGTACTGCTTGTGGAACATGATTGATGGAGGATCAGTGAATTTGTAAGCATAGGAAGAGGTTTGGAAGTGTTTTTTCAGATCTACAAGGAAATATAATTTAGTCAACTCTGTAAGAAACATTTATCATGTTCCAAAAATATCATCAGTGGTAGATCTTTCATTTGATGTAAGTACAGATGAGCAATGCAGCTATTTGGACCTAAAAACTTTGAGAGCTGAGAACCGATCTGTCTGGTTCTGTGAGATGATGAGTTGTGCCATACTGGGATCTAAACTATTTTGGTGGAGTTGTGTGCACCATAATCCAGAGTAAATGATTTTTGGAGACTACAGAATATTCCCTGCACTGAAGCCCAAATGATGGACTGGATTTTTAAAACATCATTTAGAGTTGTAAGTAACAACTGCATAAATCCAGCATTAAGTTATGTGGTTGAAAAAAAAAAAAATTCAATATTTCTGTAATATCAGTGTTGCTATTGATTTCTAAAAAGACACAAAGACACTGTTATCTCTTTAAGCACCTCATGGAATAACAGTGTATGTAGACATGTCCATGGACATCAGTTAATGAAACCATAACAAAAAGAAAGCAATTGCTCTAAGTGCAGAAACATTAAGTGCAAAGTTTTGGCAACAGTGTTAACTCAGCCCTCTTGTGTACTCTTGTTGTACACATCAGTAACAAAACAGTAGCAAAATGACTCGCCTGTCTGCAAAACTTGCCAAGTGACTTAGACAGCCAACTAAAGGAAGTATTTCTTGCATGGGAGCTATTTTCCAAAGCAAAGGAAATGAGTAACTATGCAGTTACTTGTGAGGAGTTTCTGCCAGTGAAATTACTAAAGTACATTGCACGTCGTCCCAAAACTTGTTGGATCCTCAACTGTTTGCATCAGCTGAAGATCTGCCCCTAAATATTTATCAAAGCTTTTGAAAAAGGAGGAGCCCAACAAGAGGTTTGATAGCAACATTGCTGATTTGGTCTTCAGTTTCTTCATCATTGCTTGTCTCTTCACAGCCAAGAGAAGAGTTAGGTTTAAGTTACAGATGTTCTTTCACTGCAGTGAAGCTGACACAGGATTTGCAATTATACGTATTACTGTACCATTATATCAAAAAATTTAAATTAGCGACTGGTTAAGACAACTGAGAGATGTAAATAACCTTTTCTGTTCTATGTTTTGAAAAGTTCTACTCCAAGAAATGTTTGCACTGCTCATGTTTGCACAGAGTGCTTTGCCATGGTCTTCCATGTTTACAGTGTTCTGTTTTCTTCTAATATCATCTTTGGAGCACCTCTAGCTTTCTCTGTTCCCAAGTGAAATCAGACAATTCCTCTCATTTGGACAAGCCTACTTCTGCTCTTTCCCTTTAGTCATAAAACATTCCTGCCTCTGTAATCTAATCACAAAACTTTAAGGGCAATTTTTATTCCATTATAAAGTTTATATTATAGCAAGTAGTCTTCATCTCAATTGTTGATTTGTAGAATGTGGACTAATTTGTGGCTTCATGTAGCTCCCCTCAAATTATAATAAATGTGCTTCTTCTTGCTGCTTCTGTTCCTGGCAGTGCCAGGCACCAGCAGATGCATTACAATTGTCTTTCTCAGAACATTTCTCCCTGGTTCATCTTACTTTTTTTGATTTTCAAGTAGACAGTGCCTTCTTTTCCTGGACAATTAGGGTAATTGCTGAAATGAAACTGAAGTGTCATGACGAGGCAGATGCCACCAAACGTTAATCAATCATGCAAAATAACTCTTCCTACAGTGCAAGCCCACCACGATACTGCTCTGTAAAGACTGCAAGAGAAGTTTATTACAGTTTCCATTTGTTCACATGGCTATACCATCTCAAAACAGTAGTCTCAGATGAAATGATGACAGTTTCTTTTTCAGTTTACAGAGCCAAGCAATGGACTTGTCCCTTTCTCCCTTTTTCTTTATCTTAACAGCATATAGGTGACCTTTTTTTTAGCACCTCTACATTCTGCTGATGCTGCCTGCTTTTTTCAACATTTGTACAAAGGCCAGAAAATATTTTCAGTGGATAGAAGGGGAAAAAAAATCTTTCTCTAAACTCCAACTTGCAAAGCTAATTCAGTTTGCAATTCTCAGTCTAGACCTCAAGTGAACTGTCAGGGAGTAAAATCTGTATAATAAACCAGTCATCTAATTCACAATATCACAAGATTCAATCTCCCTAGGCAAGATTTAGTTCAGACATTCAGGTGCTTTGTTGTATGAAGTTAGACAAGATGGTATTCATCTTTTGTGACTTCAGCTATCTGAAAGTTAGGCATCATGTCAAAGCTGGTCTCTAGGGTCCCTCTGTAGTCAACAGAGAGAAAAAGAGGCACTTCAGAGGGCAATTCATTCCACCTTTAACATCATCACATCATCAGAGTGTCAGAAAGGGGACAATGCTTTGGTTGAAGAATTGTTGTCTGGGATTTCTAACAGCACTATCCTTTTAAAGCCAGTGGGTGCTTTAATACCTGTAATCTATAAAGTCTGCCCACCACTTCCTCACTTGTGAATGAATAGGGTCAGGCAAGGAATCTTTAACAAACACATCCTCTATTGAACATTCTCAACACTCACTGGTTACCATGCCAGATCAATCATGTTAGAGTAATTATTTTGCAGGAGTTTATTCAGAGTCTGTTAGAATAAACCCTGAAAAAAATTAAATGACTGTTGAGTGCAAGATTAATGGTGCTATCCAGGCATACTTTACAAAATCAGCATTACCAAAACAAGCTGCATTCCTGCAGCTTCTACAGGATGCTTCCAGTCAGACCTAGAAGCTTCTCTGCAATAATGTGAATTATAAGACAGAAATCAGCCCTGTGTTTTTCAGCGTCTCTAGATATTTTATGAATGGGTCTAGAAAAGAAGGCATATTTTGAAAAAAAACCAAACCAATGAACACAGTTCTTTCACAGGGAAGAATGCAGATGCAGAAGTGGTTAGTGAACAGTAAAGTGGTTGTTGGCAGCTGCAGGGCTACAACCCAGAGCCTTCTTATGGAGTCCTGTAGATGATATTTGAGGCCTCAATGAAGGCTTTTTTGAAAAATCTACTTAAATTGAGTTGCAATTGGAGATTTGCTCCCATGCTGCTTTCCAAAGAGTGGTAATAGAAGACCCACATTAATTTTTCACTTACTTCCTTACCAGGAGGTGCAATTCCTTCTATTGCATTATCTTGTTTATTTTTATTACCCTTGTGAATGACTCCGTCACTTCTGTTTAAGCAGAAGCAGTAACTCAATCCCTTAATACAGCCTTAAACAATATTGCTTCTAAATGAGGTTAAGATCTATATTATATGCAGCATTTGTCTTAAACCTTAATTCAGCCTGCTTCTGAAAGGATATCTTGTTACATTCAGGAGTAGGTAATTTCAGATCCAGTTCCTGGTAATCATTAGTTCTAGACTAAATTTCAACTGACAGGACTTAGGCATGATGCACTGTTAAGATGCATGTCAAGGAACTTCTGTTCCATTATATTCATGTAATCAATGTTGCTTCTTTACCAGAAACATTTAAACCAAAGTTTTTTTACTGAAGAGAAAATTGTACCAACCATGGTATTCTTCGAGGCTTTTTGTTACATGACCATTCTATTTTAATAATATTAAATACTATTTTTTTAAAAAAGCTTTAATAATTTGCTGTGCATAACCCAATCCTTTTATTTCCATCTTTAATTTAAAGAGAGGTTCCTCTTGTGCAGTTCTAAATTGAGACACGATTTCCTTGGAGCTTGACCATGCTTGCAGTTTCTTTCTTCCCATTTCCCCTGGTTTAGAAGCAGACCTGATGTGAATATCTCAGATAAAGACCAAGCTGTGTTTGAGTTTTCCCAAAGCTGCAAAGGTAATGGGAGTTAGCAGCCTGATGTTCCACAGTATGCCTTCTTTAAGAAAGGGAAATGGAAATTCTCCCTCTTCCACAAAGTGCTTTGCGCTGGCTAGTAAGAACATTGCCATGTATCAGAATTATCTCAAATATTAGCATGATGGTTTTTAAAAGGGATTAGAGAACAGCCTTTCAGCAGGTCACATGAGTCTGGGAGATGCTTCAACACAGCCCAGAGAGCAGCTGTCACTTGGAAACGAGAGAGAGTCACATAAAATCCTTGAGTAGGTAAGAATCGTTGTACTGGTGTCACCTGTCTGACTTTGGCTGAAATAAATCAGGGAGTGCTTGCACATGCTGCTTGATCAGCGGCTCAGGAGGGAAAGCAGTGGTGAACAGATGGAGGCAATAACCTCTCCTGCCAATACAGCTGGGGAAGGATGCCTACCTGCAGCCAGAGGGACTTACCTGTACCACAGCTACAAATAACTCCAGGATCTCACCACGGTCTGCTTTAGCTCATTAGTGCTGACAGCTCTGAGCTGAAGTGTTGTTGCTAAGGCTGGAGCCTTGCACTGCCAGGGATTTGTGGAGGGGGGTACTACCCTCACCTTGTGAGTTTGTGATAGTGTAGCTGAAAGTACTTGGGCTCTGTTGACTCACAGTGAGTAACACAGAAAAGCATAAGAGACAGACTCTGCCCTGTTTGCAGTAGTTGGGCCAAATACTCAGATCTCAGGGCCCTTCCATGGTGCTTCTTGCTGCAATTCCTTGAAGAAGGTGCTCTGTATTTTACCAAGTATCTGTAAAACTCAGAGATGAGTGTCTCATGAAAGCACCATTTCTGAGAAATAAATCGTGTTTGTATAGCATCTCTCTACCTTCAAATGTGTGTGTCCATTTAAAAGATGCTTGCATCCACGCTTGGTGCTGTTAGGTTTCTTTTCCACTATAATGAAAAGCAATTTTCACTTGAATTTTGGAAATCTGAGCAGTTCTAATAGTATCAAGTCACTTTGATCAGAAATTGAAAGTGACTTTTCATAATCTCATCCTAAAAGTGTAACAAATATTCAGTGCTTCATCTACAGAAAATTTAATAACTTAGCCAGCATCAAAAATTGTTTGACACCAAATATACATTGCTGAGCGAAGGTAGTGATTTATAACATTGCATGAGAGATGTTAGTATCTAATTTACTGCATTAATCAGTGAATGCCAAATCAGTTTGCAGATTGCATGTAGATCAGTTTAATCTGTCATCTTAATTGTCAGTGAAATTTTTAATGTTGAGTTTACTTTAACTGTTTTCCATGCTGCTTCTCACTGAGATGGAAATAGCAGTATAATAACTCCACAGTGCCCACAGGAGACTCATGACTGTTTTTTTTCTACTTTCCACATCTGAGGTTCCCTCAGCTAGACCTGAGTTTTTCTAATGTTTGCATGGTTTGAGGTGTGCCAAATGGACGGAACCTTGTCAGCCCTGTCAGTGCAAACATGATAAAAAGTTGTCTCTTTGGTGCTCTGAGTGAGGAGATTCCAGGGGACAGGACCCAGCTGAAATGACCCAGAGCTTTCTCAGACAGATGCTGCATTAGCATGTGGCAATGACTCCAGAGATTCTGTCACCCTCCCTGCTTGTGATCAGCATTTGGTGACACCCTGGGTATCACCTTCCACTTGAGAGCCTCTGTGGTGTCACACGGGGTAAGCAGTGTGTTCATTTTTATTCTAGCCTGTTAAAAAAGCAACGTGGTGAGACATAGCTATTCAAAGTGCAAACTTAATATGTGTTTTGCCAAAACAAAAAATTAATGGAAGAAATCAAGTTTTCACACCTTTTCCCTGGACTCTAGGAGGGGTTTTTTATTGGAAAATATGTTAAAAGGCATAAAGAAAGCATGAAATATATGAACTGAAAAAAAAATTTTGAACAATAGCAAGTTTCCTGAAGCTAACCAATGTTTTATTTCAGGTCAAATAAAATCTTTTGAAGTACTGCTGAGCAAACATTTTCCTCTACAGGGGACATTTTCATTTTAGATAGCTCTTAAAAATGAGATTTTTTTTTTCTGTGAAAAAAATTATGCTATTCTACAAAGTAGCAAGGCCATATATTCCCCACAAAATGGTTTTTTAGGGTTTTTTTCTGTCACAGCGAAAAGAGACTTAGCCAAGGTCTTTGTCAAGCAGAGGCTCTATCCAAGGTCACAGCAGAAGAACCATTTTGGAAATTCTGATTCCTGATTTGATAGGCAGCATTTCTGGAGGTGATTTGCTAGCAGTGCAAGGCTCCTGCACACACAGATGGAGTCTGGTTTGAAGGACCCCAAGAAATGCTGCTGGGCTGCTGTGTTTGGGTTGTTTTGTGCTCACTCCTCGATTATTTAATTCTTTCTTCATTTCATTGAGTACTAGGGAAAGGATACCAGGCTTTTTATTTCTGAGAGTATCCCGGATGACCAATAACTTGGATTTGGCATGCTCTTTTTCCCAGGTCTCAGTTCCCTTAGCTGCTCTGCCCTGCTGCTCTGCTGAACAGAGAATGCAGCTGCTCCTGTGGGCTCAGAGGGCTCTGAGCTTTCTGACTCTGTCACCACCCAAGGGACCTCGGATCATTGATTTTACCTGCATTAGATGCTAGGGCAAGGCACTTTTATCATCTTTGTGATACCTCATTGACAGACTCTTTAAAATTATATTGCTCACTAAAGAGCAGCAGTAATGACCTGAGGGATGGGAAGGAAGGGCATGGTCCAAGTGGAGCTGAGAGCCTTTGCTGTAACTGCAGCTGCATAAGAGTCCTACTGCTGCCTCTCAAATGATCCTGGAAAGGGAGGCAAGGCATTTTTCCTGGTGTAAGGAGTAGGGCAGTTGGTTTTGTTGCTGATATTTCAGTAAACTTTCTGTATGAAGATTCCCTGTGTCCTTTGGGTTGCCTTCCTTGCTTTGAGATACTGCGGTGATGTAAGCCAGTGACATTCTTTATGGCTGGTGAACTGCATCCACATCCCATTAAGTTAAAGCACTAAGAGAGCTGGAAGTCAGGTATTTAAACTATTCTCTTTGTAAAAAATATATAGTGGACGTATAAAACCTTTGCACTCGGTATAACTTTACTATAGCTCAGAGAGGACCATGAGCAGCTTAAGGTGAATGGAAGTACAGATACAGTGACCAGTGGGGCAGAGTAAGGAACATGAAGAGTGTCTGTCCCCTAAGATGGTTGCCCTTGTCCAGATAGCCACTGCCAGAGAGAATTCCTAATGAGATATGTACAAAAATTAACATTAATGGTTACTTGGTCTTTCAAACTGATACTACAAGATCAAATGTAGACAGTGTAAAGTAACTTCTGGATCTCCCTAGTCTAGATTATAGCCAAAAGAAAATTTGGTGGCTCTTTTTTTTTCTTATTCAGTACATTTGTGCACATTGTACTGTCAAGTGAGTCCTGTCCAGTACAGCTTGCTTACTGTAACCCTCTCCTGAACCGGTGGCATTTCTTGCCAGTACCTTCTTTGAAACTTGCACCATAATCCAGTAGATGTTTGGTGGAGTGCATGCACAATTTCATTGCTTCCTGTAGCTGGTAAACTGGTTTATATTTCTCTTTTCTTAGTTCCTGGTACACCCACTTCTTTTTTGATTGCCAGTGATTTGGAATACTGTGCATGTCTGGCTGGGTATTGGAGGGTACTCTACTACCCCTGCCTGCCACAAGACCAGACTAACCCCATTTACTCTGCAGTGGGGCTGCCATTTCATATTCTCTTTTTATCACTTGTTTTTTACCAAAATGTTTGTTTGCTAGGACTTGATGAAGAGCTGCGTGTCCTCCTAATTCTTTGTTTTGTATAATGAACTGTTGAGCGGTTAGAAAAGATTTGCCTGCCAGGAAGAGGTACATTTGCATTTTATGAATAGATTTATCTAAAGTCAACAAGGTGTTATGCTTTGCTGAAACCTACCCAGCTGGGAGGAGCATTTTGCATAACAACAGCAGTAGCAAGTTTGTGAGAATTTAATAGTACTGCTGACAGTAATTAAGTGATTAATTAATGGCCAACTGAATCAGTTAGTGAAATGGGGGGAAAATGAGTTGGAGAAATCTTGAAGGGGGGCTTGCACTCAACAGAAAGCTTATTGACAAAGAGGATAAAAAGGGATGTTTTGGGTAAACATACGCTTTATGGTGCCGAATTTAAAGATGAGAACTGCTAAGAAAATGACTGCTCATTCTGAGTAATTGTATAAAATCTCCTGAGAGTTGATTGCACAATCTATTCATTGAAGGGTAAAGGTCTTAGAAAAAACCTGGAGTCAGAGAGAGAGGGAGAAGTCATGGTTTGTCTCCTTGATCTGTCTTTACTCATAGCAACAGTCTGTTATAATTCCTATCACTGTACTTAAATTCAAAAGCCATTTTAATATTATTTAACTACTCCACTCTTAGTCTAACTGCTCTACTGCAATTGGCAGCCCACAGGCATCTCAACCTCAGAGCATGCTAATTCTCTGTATTGATATTGGTCAACTCTTGCAATCCTCTCTGCATCTCCTTACACTCTTGGAAAGTAATCTCACATGGAAAGCATTAACCAAAGTTTCTTTCAGCGTGCCACAAGAGAGTAGGGAGTCTGCCTGAAACCAGGGTGGTAATGTTGGGATTGTAACACAATCCATTCTTCCATTTCCCCTGATATCTCCAGTATGTACCTTGGCTTGCACAAAGCTAATCACTTTGTTATTCACTGACATCTATTTTTTCCAGTAAGCATTCCCAATTTTCATAAGTTTCGTGCACGTTCAAACATTAATGGAAGTCCTTGGGCAGAGTCTCCCGGAAGGAGTCCTTCTCCAGGCTCTTTTTGATGTTGAGGGCCACTGACCTTCAGCAGCTTTGCTCCTGGGATAATATCATCCAAGCATAGCAGGGCCTTGAAGCACAGCCTGGAACAGCAGCGCACAGAGCTGTGCTGGCCCTCTGTCCCTCTGGACTGGCTTCAGAGCACTGAGATGTTGGCAGCTGTTGGTGCATCCAGCTGGAAGAGTCACCCGTGAGTCACTGCATCCATAACTTCCTGGTGTTCAGCGATGTGTGGAGGTAGGGTGGCACCAAGAGTTTCTTTCTGCTTCCCCAGAACTAAAAGCATCCATGCACACTTAGTCCCTCCCGTGGCGAACCTGTTGTGTGTAGCTACTGCCCTCCCTCACAGCAAGCGTCCAGGTGCAGTTTCATTTTGCTTCTTATTTTATGGGTTTGAGGTACCGTTGCTCGCTTTTCACACAAATTGGAAATCAGCTGCTTGATGACAACTTGGTGCCTTCACACAACGGCAGAAGTTGGCACAGTGGAAAAGGGCACAACAGGAAGCTTACTTCCCCAAGCAAGCTTCTGCTTCTACCTGAAATAGCAACTGCTCCTCCACTGTGGGGCACAGCTTTGCACAGTAAGGGATTAGCTGTGGTGTGGGGATGAGTGCCTGCGCTCTGCTGATAGGGACCACACGTGCATGCTCAGGGTTGTGCTGATTTGTGGTATTCCACCTACCACTCCCAGCAACCCATCTGTAGGAAGGCCAAAAACATAGTGCTGACAGCTAAAACAGAGAGAATGCTTAAAACAGTTACAGAAAGAGAACTGCATTTTAGAAATGAAAAATCTCATTCCTATCTAAAATGCTGTTTGAATACAGTTAAGTCTCATACCTTTATTTGTGTTTTTCATGACCAGGCATATGAATATACCTCTCTTGTTAACTGGATTGGTGATACTAGAAGAGAGCTTTCTGAGATGCTGCTATTGCAGAGCTGAGAGAGAAATTATATCTGACCTGTGTGGAATCAGCTCTTGATGAGCCACAAAAATTTTCTCCAGTCTCTTCTTTTTCCGTGAATCTGGGTATCTTCAGCCCAACTGGTAGAGGAAGCAGCAGGAGTCAGAGAGAGAGTCTGGTTTGGGCAATTTACAGGTTCATTTATGTGATCGAAATTGATTGACAAGTGCCTCAGTTTCCTCATCTTTAAAATGTTATTGATGTTATTGATTTCCTTGCTGGGCTGTTTTTAAGAACCAAGAATTGAAAAGAATCTGCTGTGTATAGTGGTAGTGTTTGTTGTGCTTGGAACTGCAGAACTGGAAGAGGCAAAGATAACACTTACTTTAATAATTGAAAATGGATTTGAACTAAGCCTCCTAAGAAGCAAAAGGTGGAAAATTACACGTATTTCCTATCTAATCAGCTCTTATAGTTTCCTCAACAGGCGCACATGAGGTTTGGAAGTGCAGTTTTCATGTCTTTTCTCCAGCAGCCTTGTTTCATTTCACATTCAGTTCCGTGTCCGATGCAGAGGTAGGACCTGTGCTAAATCTGCTCCTGTTGTCTGTAAATAAGCTTTGAGTTCTTAACCACCTCATGATTTTGTCAGCACCTGCCCCAAGTGGCAAGCAGCATTTGTCTTTCAGTGAGCCAGCAATCAGTGTGCTGGTGATTCCCATGGAAAAGATTGCTCCCTGATAAGAGCTGGTCTCCAAGCCTATTCAGACCCAGAAAAGTCTGATGGGAATAGCAGAGCTAATAATAGAAGTTGGACCTTTTTATTTTTCCTGCACAAGGTATGAATTTTGAAAAATTCACAGGAAGTCACAGAGAAGAGGTTTTTGGCCTTAGTTTTTGTCAGGGTTTTTCGTGGGCTTTTTCTTTTAACCAGTTGCTTACTGTTACAAATATAGAGTATTCACTTGTTTTAGAGAAATGTGAAATCTAGGGGAGAGGGGGTTTTGTTGATTTTTTTTTTTTAATCTCACAAAGATGCAATGGTACCTAGAAAGATGCAGTTGTACCTGAGAGAAGAGGGAAACAAACAGCAAATGCAGCCTGATATTGAAACAAGGGCAATGAAAAGCAACCGGGACAAAAGAGACTTGGGATTTTAATAAAATTACTCTATCCCACTGGATTATTCTAAGTCAGAATGTTCATATTTATGGATGAAAGCCTTAAAGATCTACTGTGTTAGATGCAATTTTAAAAAGGTCCAATTACTATGTATGCACAGTATTTCATACAATAAGTATTCTCCATCTTTTTTGGCCCTTTTCAATTTAGTAGATGCCACAGAATATTTAGGTATCACTGTATGATGGAAAATCACACTTTCATTATAAATTCACTGCTGCTGTTTACTTGTTTACTGTTAATTTTTGGATGTGGAGTTAGAGCTGCTATTGATTGGTAAGTAACATGTGTTGCCATGATCCCTAACCAAAAAAACCAAACAAAACCAAAAAAATGAAACAAACAAACAAAGAAGCAGATAGATTTTGTGCAAGATTAATAGGGGAAAACATTATCATGTCATTTACTGCACTCAACGATTTTTTTGTTGTCTCGGGAACTATGAAGGCCCTCAGCCAACTTTCCTAATTGAAAATTGGGAAAGTGTGAAATCCATCTAACTTTCTCTTTCCACATACTTATTTCATTATAGTTTTTTAAGGAAGCTATTTTTCTCTGTAAAGTCAGGGAAGATACATCACATCAACACTGTTGTTGGGAAGTCATTCAGGCAAGAGGTAGGAAAAGCAACTAGACCCGGTCAAAAACATTTCTGAGGGAACAGCAGTGGATTGGATAGTCTGAATGCTGCACAAGTCTGGAGAGTTCTTGCTGCTGAAATGCGGCAGTGAGCAAGTGCCAGCTCCTCAGGTGTGCTGAGAGCTCTCTTCTGTGTAAGCAACCCTGCTGGCATTAGGCAATGCTGAAGGAGCAGATGTTTAAAATTTGTATACTAAACACAGCATCCCTACTTTGGAGCAGCAGAGAGGGAAAGCACATTAGAACTGAGCTGGCTGAATTATTGGCGTGTGTTCCAAACCGGTAAGTTCCCTCTTGAGTTTCCTGCCCAACATTTTATTTTTGTCTTAATTCAAGTGTTTTCAAATTTCTAGGGTTTATGACAGCATTACTTATGTGTTGAAACCTCTAAAGTCAGTTTTTCAACCTAGGATTGATTTGAATCTTATGTTCTGTGAGAACTCTGTGCATTTTTAGTTTCTGGTTAGATACCTTTTAAAATGTTGACATTGTCTTTGAGATGAAAATTCTATCTCTATGTTGCTCTAATGAGCAAGTTTTCTCTTCTTGAAGTAGCTCACTGTGGGAATGCTGAACCCTGAGTGTGTAGGGCAGGGGGTGCTCTCCCAATGGGAAGCTATTTGCTGCCCTCTGTCCTGCCTTCATCAAAGGTGTGTTCATCTTATACTGTGAATTACTCAAGCTGCACTGTGAAGACACAGTAAATCATTTCCTTACAGGTTTTTTCATGCCTGTTATCATAGCATCTTAGTTCCTTACAGATGTTAATGAAATGAACATCACGGAGCTCTTGTGATGAGTTTATTCCCATTTATGTTTAGGAAATGAAGAAAGAAGATTAAAGACAGTTTATGTAACTGGAAAAATGGGTGAGCTTTGAGGCATTTACAAACATGGGCTGCTTTTTCTGCTTGCAGCAGGCAGTCTAATAAAAAAGAGAACACTTCCTCCTACAAATACATCCCCAGGCAATGACAGTAACAATGCTGTTACAAATATTGAAGTCAGAAATTATGAAGTGTTGACCAGTTTTGACCAGCCTTTTTTTCAAAGCACTTTTTGAGGACAATGTGTTTTCCAAGTATTTCTCTCACTGCTCTCATTTGCTGCTGCAACTACTCGTGTTCCTTGCTGTGTCCTGGGGTGGGTGGCTGGAAAATGAGAGCAGTGTAGCTTACTGTGAAAGTTCTGATCTATGTGATCTGCTCTGTATCATGTGGAGTTCAAAGGCCATTTGCCAAGGATGGCTTCTCTCCCCTCAAACATGAACTTACCATTCACTTCTCTCACTTTCTTTCCTCCTTTCTGTCATACCTTCCAAATTCTCTAATTGTGAAAGCATGGGTATTAGTGAGTTTTATCAAAAGCAAATTTATTTTGTCCTGGAATATGGCTATCCTCAGCACAAAGTGAGCCAGCAGCCTTTGAATGTGTGCACTGCTGGGGGACTGGAGATAAAGAGTGAGGAAATATGTAGCCATCAGAAATGGCAAGTCATGGAAAAATCAACAACGAGAAACTCCCCCAAATTCTCACTATCCTGTTATATACAGCTAGACAGCAGCTTTTCTGTTTCCACACAACCTTTCAATCCCCCAAGTAATGTTTCTCTAAATATCTGAGTCAAAGCTTTGAACTCAAGCCAAAAGAGGGGCAGGTGAAATTGAGAAGTTAATTCTCAATTCTTGTGGCAGACACACATCAACAAGGTTGTGCAATCCCAGATTTTTAGTGACATTTAGTGGAGGCATATTAAACTGGAGGCAGCACTAGTCCACTGGAAAACATTTTTTAAGAGATGTAATCAAATAGGAGGAAACACATATGGTTTGACAAACATGGTGAACTTCCATAGGTAGGGGTTTTTTGCTACATATATGCAATTAAAAATGGAAAATTTTCACATTGTGGGCATATAGGGTCTTGCCTTGGGAACCACTGAAATAAACTCAACTCTGTACCATAGGACTCCTCAAGGATAGCCCAGAGAGAATCTGCTTGCTGGTAAAATGTGACAAGGCTGTACATTTATCCCAGGTCTTTGGAATTTTTGCAGAGTACAAATGAGACAATATTTAAACCAAGTACTGCCCTATTAAGCTCTTCTGTTTTAATGTGTGCTCAGCAGGAGCGCTTCACCTGACTGTTTGTCCCAAAAGCTTTCGGTAGAATTAAAAATTATGGTCTAAGAAGTTGAATGTAGCATGTGAAGGTATAATAATGTTCAGCTTCATTAAACCCTGCATGATAATTAGCAGTGTAGCCATTTTGCCAGATAAGAGATATTTTTGTGGATGCCTATAAGAATTTCTTCCATCCCACCTGGCCAATTACGGTGGCAGGAAGGCAAAGTTTCCCATTTTGCAGTGATCAAACACTACGACCCTTCTGGACAGGTTCCTCAGAGACAGACCCACCAGAGCTTGCCAGCACACTGTGACTTCCCTGCTGGTCAAGGGACAGGGAATGAGTGAAGAGGAAACCCAAGTCAGAGAAAATCTGTTGAGAATTGAAATACATCCCCTTGGGTCCCACAGTGTGAACAATAGGTTGCTGATCCTGCATAAGCTAAACCCCATGATTTTCCTTTTTCCATCCTGATATATGGAAACCAAGTCCAAAAGCATGGCCAGTAAAGATCCCAGGCTGTCATTTGTGTCCAGGGTCTGGTACTGGATTTGAACACTGCCAGGGCTGAACTGTGTCGAGAAGCAGGACCTGTGAGGTACAAAGTCAGCACTTGTTCCCCAAGGAGTTGTTTCTACTTTCAATTTAGAGCCTGAAATGCCATTTATTTAATGCTGCTGTTTAAATAATGATTTATAAGCCTCCAAGCCAGCCATGGTACAGCTTAATTACTGCTGTAATTTATGGATGCCACTGGCTACATAAACACTGCTGTAAATATAAAGGATGTCTCCCACAAATTTTACTCCGATACCTATTTGATACCATTCATTTTCCTTTCCTAACACATCTTCTGTGTGTGAGTTGAGGCCACTTCACTCAGCAATCCAGGTCATTCTGGTTCACTTTGCCAGGAGTAATTTGGTCTGGGAACTGAAAAGATCAAAGCTCTGTTTTTCTTGCAAAATATTTTAATTAAAATTTGAGTTTCCTTGAGCTTGGATGCAAAGTGGCCCATTAAAAGGATTATTTGTATTTGGGCTTTTTTTTGGTTATCTATTTGTTTTACTAGTTAATCATCTTCTTTCTCCAAATCATTTTGCCTTTGTGCTCACAGTAAGCAAGCAAACAAGATGGGAATAAATCAGGCACTGTAACAGAGCCCAGCCATTCCCTGGGCTGCAGCTTTGCTATTTGTGTTCTCTAACCTATACAAGGAGCACGTATATATTGGTCTAATGCAAATCTGAGCTAATTCAAGCCCCGTCTCCACAGAGATGAATGAACATGCAAATCTGCTGCTTTGTTTTGGAGGAATAACTCCTGGAATTGCCTGATTCCTAGTTGCAACTGACATATTTCAAGTACTACAGTCAGTTGGCTTCAGGAGATTTGTGCCCCTAGGCTGCAGGAAAAAACACCTGGGAAGACAAGTAGGTTCTCTTGAATGCCTTGGTTCCATTATAATTAGTGTTAATGCAGTTGTTTGCTGGGAAAAGTGAGTGCCTTTAAAAAGTTATAATGAATTGAGTAAACAGAACAACCCCATTGCCTACAATAACCACTCCTCTGAATCTCTCTGTACCTCTGCAGCTGCTCAAATAAAACATTGCTGAAAAGACTGCAGCTAAACTGAGTGGGACATGAAAGCTGGTGCTAAACATGGTGTTCAAAACCATCTGTGGGGTAATTCAGAGAGACAAGAGTACTTCTGAATTTCAGTAGAACTTCAGGATCTCTTAAGAGTGTCATGATGTTGCTAACTCATGGAAGTGCTCTGGAACATATCTCCTCACTTTTCTTCAGGTGGTACTTCCAACAGCTGGTGCTATTCAGGCTCATCACACACCCCTAGGAGAAGGAGTCTCCTACTGAGTTACCAGATTCCCTTCTTAGAATTTTGTAGTGCCCATTTGCACACTGACCTGAGCCCCATGTGTCTGGTTTGTGACATGTGAAGAGCTTTGCACCTCACATAGGGAAGGCTCTCAGCAGTGTCTCTGAGGGTGCATTTTTTACAGGAAGTTCAGCAAAGCCAAGGGAGATACCATCTCACTGCCTTAAACCCTCAACAAGGAGCCCACAGAAATTGTCAGCAGCCAGCTTCAGGCTACTTGGTCTCTTTTTCCTGCAAAAGCTTCTCCTCTGTAGTCATGTCTTGACCTGGACTGGAATACAAGGGCGTTGTGCAGCCTATATGTGGCAAGCCAGAATTGCTCTAAGAAAGGGAAAAAAATCGACCTGACAATAACAAAGAGCACCCTTTTCAGGATCCATCATCCTTTATTAATAAAGTTTGGCATGTATTTCCCCCACTCCCGAATGATTTGCACCATAAAATAAGCTGGAAGAGAAATAGTGGTTGTTTTCCTACATGCTTCATTAATTTTTAGTTTTGGCAGGCAATATAAATAAAAATATCAAGTGCACATCTAATTGGATCACCAGTGATTTCCAACTCCCTGTAGTACCAGAGAACATGATGTAGCTGCACTGTTTAGTGAGCAGGGATGGGTTAGGCAAACAATGGCTCTCTCTGCCCAGAGGCTTTGGTTTAATCTGGAGCATTTACCCATTTAATATGAGACAGGGCAGTTATTGCTGCAATGGGGAATTCACAGCACAGATCTCTTTGTTCTTCCAGGCTTGTCTTCCAGCAGTGACTGGGAGCATGTCTTGGCAGATTCAGGAAGGTGTCAGTGAACTGCATGCGCACTCAGATTTTTGTGGAATGAACTCTGGCTTCTCTCAAGCTTTAACTCCTACATACACCCTGACTTCAGGATGTTACTGATCTATTTCCTGCCTCCTTCAGGTGTCCAATATAGAGCATGGGCCTCTTAAAAAAAAATAAAAAGAAGGCCTTGTCCTAAGTATCATCACAAAGTACTTGGGATGAGAGAACTCTTACAGTAAGGAAAATAATACCTTTCAGGCTACTTGATATCTGACTTCTCAGCTGTCAAGGGAATCAAGTGCCTCCAGGAAAGGATGGTTCTTAGGGAAAATTACTCAGGATCATTTCTGAGTGGATGATACTGACCTCTAATTGTAATGTTTGATGACCTCATTTCATAAGAGACATCTCCTTTGCGCATTGCTGGATGTCTTTTACTGCTTAGCACAGGTTAAATGAACTGGTGACTTCTATCTCTTGGTAGATGTAGTCTGCTGTGGGCTCCCTGACTCAAGGGAGTGCAGAATGCAGGAGCAGGAGTAGGCATAGAAGAAAATTAAAAGTAGAGATTGAACTGTTTTCTCTCCTGCAGAGAATATGACAGCACAATACACCCAAAGCAAAGGTAATGCATGTTGCCAGGAGAGCATGATGAAAGCTTGTGCTCTTTCTAAATCCTGTAGCCATGTTACTCCTGAGCTAGACAGAGAGGGTATCAGCCTCTCTGGACTGTCAGTGCAGCAGTAAATTCACACACAATTAAACACCTATTGTGTATTGTGTTGTTCTTGAGAAGTACCAGAGCAGGCTGCAGGATTTTAGCCCTCCAGAGGTCAAAGCTGCCTTCCATATTATAGCACCAGAAAGGCCTGGGCAAATTAAATTCTCTATTAGGTGGACCATTAGACATTTGACAAGATGAAATAAGTCAAAAAAATAATGATTTTATCAAGTAAGGATTATCAAGTAAGGATTGAATTGAGAAGATTTCACAAGGTGTTCGTCCTCTCAGCGTTATGCAGGATGCTATGACCTGTTGGTTGAAAGTAAAGCCATTTGGTTACCTGAAGTGTTTTTGTTGATTTTTTCTTTTTCTCTAGGATCTGCTTCTCTCTCAAAAATGGCTCTGGAGGGTTCCTTCAGCTGCTGGAATGGAACAGTGATCAGGCTGGGGCAGGCATGTGACTTCATCCAGGACTGCGCTGAGGGAGAAGACGAGGGAGATATGTGCAGTGAGTAAACTCTAACCCGCAGGTTGTACCATCCTTTTCCAGAAGCAATGATTGATTTGAACTTTGATGTCTGAGACTTTAGCATTAACAGACTCATTTGGTGCTATCAAAAGATCTGTATCCCCCATAACAGATGCCATTTCTCTGGGGGTCTGCCTGGAGTGCACCTTTTGATATTTCTGGGCTCACCTACCTCAGTTCTGCAGCAGCTTCTTAACATGCTCCTGGTGCTTCATCACTTCTAGTGTCCTGATCAAAAATGCAAAGGAAGTACAGCCTGAATAGCTGGGTGCCTTACAGAATTATGAAATGTGTTAGAGCCTTTAATCAAAATGTAGTGCAGCATGTGGCAGAGAAAGGAGAAAACTTCCAAGATGAAAAATTAGTAGAGCCAGTAGCTTGTCTTTGACCAGCTCCTGTGTCTTTGTAATTCCTCTGGTTTTCTACCCTCTCTTCAGGAGTCAATAGCCCAATAACATACAGCAGAAGATAGATAGCAGCCTGAGTTTTCTAAGAACTTGCTGTGCCTGAGTACTTTCAAAAATGTGCTGTGTAACTCAGATACTTTAGGACCTTCCTTTAACTACCTTGAAGGTGCCTTATCATTCTGTACATTCTACCTCCAGCATCCTCCCATCTGCCAGCCTACAAATAGTTAGGAGTGGTGGGTTGTCTGCTCTGTGGTTGTCCACAGGGCAAATATATCAAGAAAAATAAATATTGAGAGTTCATTATTCAAAGTGTATGTGCCACAGCTGATCTAGCCTGTGGGCTACTACAATAGAACTGTGTTGATCTGGTATGTAAAAAACATGTTTGCTGTTTCTAGCACGAACTTAACATAAGCGATAGATACCTTCTAGCAGATTTCACTTCTTTTTTGCTAATAAAGAAATAAAGTTACAGACTTTGTTGGCGTGGAGAATATTGGTCTGACCTGGCATCATCCAGGAAACTAGTTAAAAGCTTGAAATTACATGCTTCTCCATCATTTTAGACATTGTTGCAATTTGAAATTATATTCTTTAATGACATACTCAGTGGACATTAAATTCATAGGAACAGTGTCAGCAAGTGTGGACTTGCAGCTTCTTAGAGCCAATAATGCTTCATATTAGTAATATTAAAATCTTATTTCCATCTAAGACCTTTAAAGCAGAACTCTAAAACCTCACAAGGGCATTTCTGTTGTGTTCTACTCTATAATTAAAAAAAAAGGTTGAATGCATTTTCATTTCATTGGAAGCAGAGAAACATTATTTACCCTCAGCTGTATGTTCAGACACGCTTTGGTGCCTGTGAGCCATAAATGGCTCTGCCTTGTGGGAGTAATCCTGTCTATACCGGGGGGAAGAGCAGAGTTCACAAGGTGGAGCTGTACCAATCATGGATGCAAACTAAATACCCCCATGGGATGGGGCAGGCCTAGAGGAATGTGCTTGCCTGTTATTTTCAGACATTGGGTGCACTCTTGGACTGTCTGTTGTTCATACTCGCGTATCAGGAGGGTGGCTCTGCTTTTTCCCCTTGCTGCCACCCTGTACCCCATGGTGAGCCCAGTGGAAATGCAGCCTCTTTGGCATATGTTATCCACAGGGCTTGGTTTGGTTGTCTTTTCTCTCTCCATTCATCTGTAGCTGCTTCCACAAGGCAATATGGCACTTGCAGCTGTGTTGGCAAAGGAATGTACTGAGAATGTTGGTGAGAAAATGTAAAAAGCAGAAAATATTTAGCCAGCTGTTTAGCAGAGTGTCACTCCCAGCTTGAGACCACATGGCTTGCATTCACCCATAGGTACTGGAAATTAGAGGTCTTACTTCCAGCCAAAAGGTCCAAAAACATTATCTTCCACTCAAGGAACAAAAAAGCATGGCTTGCCTGAGCAAGAGCCTGGGCTGTGGATGTGCCTGTTTATCCACCTATAAGCCTACTCAGTTCTATGGCTGATCCCTCTGCTTTTGCTTCTTTACAGTGCTGAATATTGTTGGCATAAGGTTTCTTACACAAAACAGAGAAGTGATCTAATGTTTGAGGTGTCAGAAATACCTGCTTGGCAGGCTAACACAAAACATATGTCATCTTTTGGCATTTTAGTTGTCATTTTATTCCTGAGCAACATGGATATTTTCATCTGCTTTCTGCAAGTGTGGTAAAAAGTGTTTCAGATTTATCAGGCAGAGAAAAGGGTTTCCCAAATGGTTCTGCTTACACAAAAGAGCTGTCAGAAAAAGATGAGCTGTGCTCAAAACTGAGGCGAGAGGTTTTTTAAATGCCATTATCAAAGGCTTCTATCTTTGAGCTTCAAGGAGCTGTTGGAGTTTTTTGCCTTTCAAAGCCTTTTAGCTTTACAGGTACTAATTGGTTTTATTATGATTTTAATTCTTTTTTCCTAATAATTTGAATTTTGTTCCTGTCTTAGCTGAAAAAGGTCTCTCTACAGCTTGCTGTTTGCTAACATCTCTTTATTTATTAATGGCCAATGAAACTTCATGGTGCTTGTTCTGCTTTGCAACCAATTAGTCTGTGTAGAAATTGTAAAATCAGAGAGGGATGACCCCCAGAGAAAAGCGTGTTGCTGTTTGAGTCATAATCAGATCTCCTTGCAGGAGTAAAAGAGAGCTTCAGACAGGCAGATGGTGGATGAGATGCTGAGCTCTGTGTGTGTGCTAACTTGGGACCAGACACACAGATCCACCAGCCTGATGGAAGCATCATGCTAAAAATGACTGTGCAGAGCATACATTGCTGACACACATTAATGCTTCAGATAGCACTGCTGGTGTTGCCTCTGCTAGTAAAATCATGCCTTTCCAGATACAGAAACTACATGTGCCAGCCACCATGGCAGGCTTTGGCTCTAGGTTTCTGCTGAATTCATAAAACTGAAAGATAGATCCTTCTATAAAAGTATTTTTTTTTAAATGGTGTAATAGCTGGAGCTGGGTGCCTCTGAAGAGGGACCTTGAACAAAGAAGTCCCTGGTGGATTATGCTCAAACAATCTGAATTCCCCAGCCTTCAAGTGACTGTTTGAACCAGTTGTCCCCCATACGAGGCTCTGGGAGCTCTTCCCATTCTTCATTGTCTCCCTTGCTTGCCTCTAGGTAGGATGTTTCTCATTTCTAAGGTTGCAGCTTCTGTTAATGAATTCCTTATCTTCTGTCTTGAACCAGCTCTAGGGTTTTCTCATATTTGACTGAGTGGAAAGTTCAGCGTTTCTGTGAAAGTTCACAGTTTGTGCCTTAGGCTTCAGCAAATTTATCTATTAATGCTAAGCAACAAATTCTATGTAAGTAGTTTATCAAATCACTCAACATATGGATAGAACTTACTGCAAAAAAATCCAAACCCCAACATATTTTCTCTTATTGTAGTAATCACATGAAATATACTTTGTGTGGTACAAGACAGACATGAAAACTCAAATTACTTACTAATACAGATGGGTAGGGCTCTGTTTTACAAAAAAGGGTGAATTTGTTTTAGCAGTTTTGTACTTCTCTTTTTAGTTAACAATATCTGGCATTTTGGTTCACTAATCTTTCATTGCAAGGTAGCAAATCAGGGCAAAAGTTAAAATTTTACTGAAAAGGGATGCATATAATTCTGGCTAGTCCAAAACTATTTTACTTTCTGTGACAAATTCACAAAAAGAAATCATCCTTGGAAAATATTGGTTAATCAGTCCAAGCATGTTAAGTAAGTAATGGATATGTTTTAAAAACTGTAACATTTTCAATGATGGAGGTGCCAGTAGTATATTTATTATCTAGAGACCCAGAGCTTACAGGATTCACTCAGGATACAGTTAGCTCAGCACTGGTTCTTCTGTGAATTTGAGGCCATTATTTTCTATTTCCATAAAGAGTTTCCAAGCTTTTGGTCTGGTGTTCTGGTCTGGTTCTGAAGAAAATGTTTACCCAAGTCCTTCCTGAGGTAGCACTTCCACATTTTATGAATTTCAGCTGCAACAGGAAGTAATGTTCTCTTTATCTTTGAAATAAATCTCATAATCACTGGGTTATAGGGTAATTTTCACTCTGCTTCATTGAATATTTAAGGACATTAAGCACCTTAGCAGGTGAGATAAGGAAGACAAGTGTCTGATTCCTGAGAGGAGGGATTCGGGCTGTGCTATGTGCTTGGAGGACTGCATGCACACAGGGGTCAAAGGACCAGATGGCAGCTAGAATAGGAACCTATAAAGTTTGATTTTCTGATAAGGTGGATGACTGACCAAAAAAGCATTGATAATCAATTCTATAGGGGCCAGTTTCCTTTCCAGGCAAAAAATGAGTGAAGTAATCACGGGATTTGTTTTTATCCAGATACAGCCCAGCAGATTCTTCCTGCAAGCAAAATTATGAAGCAGCAACTTGTTGCCATGCCATGCTATGCTCTTAAGGCTCCTGTCTTGCATACACTAATCCTTCTGCTTCTTTCTTTATCAAAAGCTGTACTTATAGAAACAAATTCTAACCTCTGGCAGTTTTGAGCTCAGCAAAGCCATCTGCTATTAAAGGATAACTCTGATGGTTGTTGAAAAGTATTTTTTCTTTGCTTCATTTCTGGTAGAATTTGGCTGGCCAACCTTGCTAGCATAGAAGCAATCATTGAAACAAACCCATGTTTAAGATTCATGTGATTCTTTAAATTGAGTAGCTGATCTGTTTGGCTTCTGAGATTCCCTCTTGAACTTTGTAAAGGTCCGTACATGCAGAGTGGTCTTTAATGCTTTTGTTCTTTATAATACCTGTTTGGAATTTCACCCAAAAGTTTAAGCTGTAGTATCTGGTTGATTTACACCTAGTTTTGAAGCAAGAGATGACTCCATCTGCTTCATAAATTATATCGGTTACTAATTCTCTTGCTATTAATGGATGAAAAATCTGAGTTAAAGAAAAATAACTTGTTTCGATTTTTCTTGAAAGGTATTTAATTCTGAGGGCTTGAAAATATTTGTTTATGAGCAAGTTTAATATCTGACAGCTTTTCTCTGCTTCCTCACCCACATAAAAGAAGAGACTCTTATATTATCAGAGTGCTTCAGTTTCACTGGACTACTCTGCTCTCCATCTCATACTCACAAGATGTATCTTAATCTTACTAAGATGTAAATCTTCTGAGGTTTCTGTCACTGGTGTTTATATCCAAAATGGCAGGTTTCAGTAGATGCAACCCCTGCCCCCTCATTTCGTTGATTTTCCAATAAAGTCAGACCAGCTTCCCCTCACCAGTGCAGTGTCTGTGTTAATGTGAGTTTCAATCACAAGCACATGAAATGGAGCAGCACTGGCTGGAGGAGAGGAGTGGTAGCCAAAGAGGTCTCTGTGGAGTACCAACACATGGAACCACAGGTGCTGTACGTATTCAAGGTAAGAAAGAGCAGCAAAGAAAATGCATCCAGGGCATGAGACATCTGAAAACTCATAAAACATTAATCTGGGGAAAGGGAATGAAATAGTCTCTGAAAGTAATAGCTTCTTATTTATGCCCTTACTTGTTCATCGACAGAGAGCTTTTCCTGGCCTTCAGGCAGGGATTGCTACTCAGATGACTCCTCCTGCTGCTCTGACTTGTTTACATCATCCTAGATAGCAAATGGCCATGACATGAATTCAGTTGGACACCAAGCCAAGCTGTTTCAGTGGGAATTCAGGGCACATTATAATTTGTCATTTTCTTTGTATCCCAGCCTCAGGCTGAGCAATGAAATATAATCAAGTTCTGCAGAGGGGTGAAACACAAGGAAGTAACTCTCTGGCTTACAGCTTCACATTTAAAGACCAGGCTGGATGAATTTAGAGGCTTTTAAAAGGAAAAACTTGAAAAAGCCCTAACTTCAGTACAGGCTGTGATTTTTTTGTAACAGGTTTAGGTACTTGCACAAAATACCACTAAAATGTGGCTCTTGCCTCAATGTCAGGTTCTAGGTCCAAAATTAGCCCTACTAAAAAGCTGCAGATAGAGGATTTGTTTCACATTCCTCTGACAAGTGAGTTGTAATTCAGGGTCCCAGAAAATCAAATGTTTGTGATGAAGATGCTGCAGTTCTGGTGTTCCACAGCTCTTTTCTCTGGGTACACCAAGGAACACGTGCATGTGCCAATGACAGTCAGTTGCCTTTTGAGGTGTGTGAGTCAAAGCTGGGGCCCTGTGAGCGGGTATTTTATTGATCTGAAATCTCAGCCAGAGGGATCTGCTGGTACTGAAACATTTTGAATGATCTGGAGCTTGAACACTGGTGCCTCATTGTCTGACAGCCACTTTACAGATATATCATTTCAGGGGGAAAAGAAATTAATAATCACAACAAAATATATTTTCAAGAGCCTCCTCTTCTTATAGAGAAGCTAATGTAGCTGGTATCATTTGAGCAGAAGATTCTCTTGCTTTAGAAGTTTGTGGTCTATCCTACTTCTTTTAAGTGAAGAAATTTTTGTTCTAATTTTATCAAGCAGCTAAAAGTAAAAAACAAACAAAAAAAAAAAAACAAAAAAACAAAACAAAAAAAAAAAAAAAACAAAACAAAAAAAAACCAACTTGGATATGTGTTTGCACATGAAATTTCATTCTTGCAGTTTTCAACAGATTTCATGTATCATTCTCCTTTTTTGGAGCTAAAGGAGCAATACTTTGCACACTTTGTAGGAAGAACTTGCATATGTAGGTAGAGAAGTACATGGAAGGCGTAAGATTACCTTCTGCTTTGAATGAGATGAGTGTTGCTTTAAAACTGGCAAATTTCAAGGCAAAAAGGTAATGGAGCTCTATTGTTTGCAGCTGGAAACTGAAATCCTAAACTAGTGACAGAATGAGCGGGCTTCAAAGCCTGAAAGTAAGGATTAAAATAAACTATCCTCTTTTCAGCCATTCATTTCATGGAAGAGAATCACAGGTGAAAAACCTGAGGCACAAAAGGATTCAGTGCTTCACCTGAGGCCACATCAGTGCTCACAGAGAGATCACGTTGCTGAGCTGGGCTGAGTAGAAACTTGGACTGTAAGGGAGGGAATCTTGCAGGGAATTTATCCCTCTCCTAGATTTCTCTCTGTGGGGCTGCAGAAGCAGTGCTTAGGAAAGTCATCTCCAAGATGTAACCTTGAGCAAGCTGATACCTGCAGGGTTGAGAGCCCAGCCAGTATTTAGGAGACCCCTTGGTGTGTAGTGAGATGTGTCCTCTCACTTGGGTTTGTCAAAGGGTGTGGGCAGTCACTTAGGCACAGTCTGAGGTTTGTTTCCCTCTGCTCCTCCTTTCCCATGGTCAGGCACGTGCACGATTCCACACAAAAGTACCTGGGAGTGCCCCATGTGCCCTGGGCAAACCAGGTTGGAATTGTCACTGCAGCTCCTGTGTGAGGAGCCGCCTCCTCAGCTCACCTGGCCTCTTCAGTCTGTGTGTCTTTCCCTCTTGCAGGAAAGCTTCCCTCTGGCTTTTACTGTTCGTTTGAAGCAGGGGACTGTGGCTGGATGCCAGGCTCGTCTGCGTCCCATCCTTCTCCATGGCGGATTGGAAGCCCGGAACAAAACCGTTTCCCTTGGACAGAAGGTGTGTGAGAGTAAACAGTAAGTGTAGAGCATAAACAGCAGAGAGCAAAAATGATACACACATGGTGAGGAGAGGCAATGAAACACAAGGCAAGTTTTCCTCTGTACTTACATCTTCAGCCTCCAGTGAAACAAATCCCAACTTTCTACTCTCAAATGCAATCTTTCCACGCTGAATTCTTTGAGCAAAAGACTGTGCTGCTCCCTTTTTTCTTGAGGGTACAAAGAGGTACCTCAGTCTCCATTACTGACACCAGATACTGATCTTGACCTCTCCTAAAAAACTTCATACCAGATGTTCATCTGCCTGGCCCTCTACCATACTGATCTGGGTTTTTTTCTTTCTGTTTTTCCTATTTATTTTTGTCTATTTTTCTTACTGCTGCTTTTCCCCCCTGCTCACATCTATTTTTTTCTTCTCTTTGCTCATGATCCCTTGAGTAGCACTTTTATGTACAATTACTATGTACTTGGTTCTCCTACCTAAATGCCAGTCATTTCTAATCCTTCTCATACAAACACTTGAAGTTTACTTTTTTCAGTTCTCTTTTGAGAGAAAACCCACTACTGCCCTTGTTCCTCTTGTTTACAGCAAATTATTCAAGTAGTAAAGAGCTATAGCTGTATTTTTATTTGGTTTTGGTCAAGATAAATCCTTTTTTTTTCCAAGCTACTTTTTGTTCATAAAAATTACATTTTATTATTTGCCTTGCAAAGAGGATGAATTTGAAGGCATGGAGGAATAGACGGTAGCAGTGGGGGGAAGGCAGACAGATTCCTTAAGTGTGATTACTGAGTATGTTTATGAGGTAGGTGAAGCTGCATTCCCAAGAAGTGGAAAAAGCCTTCTGTTCCCTGGAATTCTGCCATTGTAGAAGCTAGCTAACATAGGCTTTCACAAATCCTGAAATCCAAAGGTGAGCACTGCAGTTTGACCGTCTTCCTTCTCTTTCATCCAGGTTCTGCACTCCTCCTTAACACCAGCAAGGCACCAGCAGTAACAAAGACTGTCATGACCAGCACAACATTTCCAGCTCCTTTGAGGAACTCCCCCTGCAAGGCAAGTCATAATGTTTTATTTTCTTGTGCAATTTACAGAGGGTTTTTTGTGTGTTTGACTCAGGTTTTCAAATAGGTCAGTAGCAAGGCAACCACTATCTCTGATTTTATTTTCTATAAAATATACTTATTTATGCTCACTGTGCAGGGGAAAGATATGGTTATCTGCTCGAATGCCACAAAATGTACCTTGAAAAGCCTATCGTATCCTGTCTTCATTGCATCACATGATGTATTACAATCTTCATAATTAGGTGTGTGTGCTGTAAGAGCAGGGCAGCAAGCATTACATAAACACAGAGAGGGAGACTCTTACTGCATGAACAAGCATTAGATTTGCAACATCCAAGACAGAACAGGCTTCAGGACTGCCCCTGAGCCATTGAGAAAAGGCAGTACATGCTTTCTCTAGCACAGCTGGGATTTCGGCTGGCAGCTCTTCCTGCTGCTGCACTTCAAACCTACCAGTCCTCATGTAGGCCTTGTTCATAGGAGCACTGAAGTTAGCCACGGCAGAAAGAAAATCATCCAGAATGGAGCCAGGTTCATACTCAAGCAGAAAAGCTATTGACAGTCATAAGGCATCAGCTTAAGCAAGTACATCAAGGCTTGGCAGCCAACCTTGTTAATGGTTGTCATTTCTGAGTCGTTTGTATTTAACCCTTAAAGTGCACCTTCAGAAAGATGACCTGTCTGCATCTTATTCTGTAGCTTCACAGATTGTAGAATACTGATAAGATTCATTTCTCACTTATGACTTTGAACCATGCCAAGTGAGTTAAAGCGTTTCACATCTCCACAATCACTCAGCAATCTCACATAAGCTTCTGGATCCTGGAGCAGAGGGATTTAGGAAAACTGATACTAACAAAGTGCAGCTGTTTGTTGGTTGAGCACTGAACAGACAAAAGAATCTGTTCCAGTGATCTTAAAATGCAGAAAAGACAAGAAGGGATGTGTTAGAAAGTTCTCCTGAATGAAACTCCATAGAAGAAGGTGTTTCTTTGCCTTAAAGTTTGTTTTGGTTCACTTCTGTTGGATATCTCAGTTCATACAGCAAAGTGCCTCTGTTTTTTCCTCTCTTGATATATTCATGTTCTCCGTCTTTGAAATATATTCTACCTTGTTTTTCCTCCCATCTGTGACAAAGGCGTATGCAGGTTCTGAATATTTTAAGACCTTGTTCTGCCATGGAACAGCAAGAACGAGTGTTTTTCATAATCCACCTGACACAGGAATCACAGTGAATGATTTCCCAATATCTGTGTGGTTTTTTTCTTGTGTACACAACACTGCAAATAATTAAACTTGCCGTCGGGGGAGAAGCTGCCATGTATTTCATCTGCTCACATGCCATCCCACCTCCGTCACTCCCCTTGGCACTCCAAAGGCATCCGGACGTATCCAGCATTGCAGCTGTCGGTAATAAAGACTGAAGGAGTTTTGGCAAGGGTTTTGTCTTTTGCCTTTTCATATAGTGTAAAAGCTTCTCTTCTCAGTGGGTCCCTGGTGGCTTCAAATTCTATTTTACTGGAACAATCTGTCTGTGCACAGAATAATTTAATTCCGCTTCTCAACACAACAGAAGAGGAGAAAGAAGATATGCCTCCCTTCGCACTTATTCCTCCAATAGGTGCCAACAAACTTCCTAATAGTGAAATTAGAGTCAGAAAAGAGGTTGTAAAAATACTATAATGCTGTCTTGTATTTATTCACCCTCAACAACTTCTTGATTGAACTGGCTCAAGTTCAGGCACTAAAAGATGAGTTTTCTTTTACCTGTCACTGCTGACAGCTTTACTTGGTATGTTACAACTGGGGCAGATTCTCTGGCAGCTGAAATCCCACAGAAAATACTCAAAATTCATGTTGCAAAGGGATCTCAGCAAGTGTGAGTGTGAATTAGACCCATTTGTTCTTCCACCATCGTATCAAGCCATAAATCTACCCTTCCTCTTGTATTTGATCCAGCTCTTGTGATCTTTTAGATATCTGCTTGCTCTCCTGAGAGCAACAAGGAGGTGAGCAAACATGCCCAGTTTGATCATTTTGACTCCCCTCTCTTCTCCCCTGCCGCATGGACGCTCTGGGGCACCTGCTGTTCAACCAAGTTATTGTTTTTTCCCCTTAGCCCCTAATTTTCTTTTATCCATTCATGTTAGACCAATCCACCACAGCAGAAGCTGACACCCTGATTTTTAGCCTGAGGTGTTAATAGAAATTAATTACTCCAGCCTCAGCAGGAGGAACATTACCTGCCACAGTGCTGTTTACCAGGCTGGAGGATTCTGGGGTTTGGCCAGGATGTCCATGAAACCAGGGCACAAAGCTGATAAGGAAACAGCCACAGTCCACAGTGGGTGCCAGCCATAAAGAGTTTCTAATGCTTCAAGCTTGTTTTTCCTCCCTGAGCCTAGCTGTTTAAGCTTACACTGTGGCAGACTGGAAAAGGAGACGACTGACCAGCCTGGTCCAAAGACCTTCCCTGCTGATGTTCTGGGCAGCTGTATGCAGTCATGTTGGTGTTAGCACTTGGAGACACCCCAGCACGGATGAGCTTGGCATATGACCCGTCACTGAGTGCAGGACTGGTGTGACACTCCACCTCTGTGCTCTCTGTGCCCTGAGCTCAGTCACCAGGAGCATGCAGAGCTGCCTGCCCTTTCCATGCCCTGCGGGAGGCTCCTTCGTAGCTCAGGAAGGGAGACGTCAGCCTCCCCTATTCTGCTCTGCCCGCAAGCATCAAAAGATGGGAAAAGGATAAAAATGCACACAGGAGATACTGTAATAAACACAGCCTGTACTTTCCCACGCTTTTGGGATTGGCCCTGATGTGCCTTGCACTTTGTGTATAGCTTTGTATTGCACTTCACTCCTGTTTGTTTTGAGCAGTCTTATATTTTCATTTTCTTTGTTCTTCAGTGCTTTTGGCAGGTCAGAGCAGTCAGTTTGTGATGCTGCTTTTTATTCTTGGTTCAGTTAGTTTTTCTCTTTCCTTTTGTTGTTTTATTAAATCTTGGCTGGAGTATCCTGGCTTCAAAGAATCTCTCTTGTTTGCAGTCCAGACAGCCTTTGTTATCTTTTTCATGCTGCACTTTCAGTAGAGCCCTTTGCTTGTTGACCCCTTTAAGTCTGTGTTTAAAACCCACTCTGCAGGGAAGAGGGAAACTGTGGCACTTCCACTAAATCTTGTGTGAATGCAGGAAGTGGTTCACACAGTCCATGAAGTGATGCTCCATTACCTTGAAGTAGCCAGAGTAGGGGAGATGCAACAAAAAGCTCAGGAAATGCTTCTGGAACCAAACAGTCACAGTAATCAAGAGTGAAAACCTTTTAACCCACATGTAAAAGTTCACTGGAAGCAAAGCACATGTAATTGAGCATAGGAATGCATGTGAAGTGCAAAGAATTAAGTGAAACAGTGGCCTGATTTAAAGGCAGTTTTTAGAGCTTTAGCAGTAAAGCACAGAATTATTTGCCCCTTCTGTCACACTGAGATTCCCCTCCTCTGAGTGGGAATCAGCTGGCATGTACAAGGCTGAGAGGGCAAAGAGGAGAAGGGGATGGACAGGCAATTCCTCACTTTGAAGAAGAAATCCATATGCATGTCATTAGAAGTTGTACTGGTGTTTGGGAACCTAGGAAACCACATTGCAATTAAATCCAAGGGAAGTGCTGTCACCTCAGACACCAGCCATGGCAAAGCTAATTGCCTTGCCACAGGTGATAGCCCCTAGGTGTGCACAGTTTCCAAACTATCATGGCCACCTACTTCTAAGTACTTCCCAAAGAAGTCAGAGAGTTGACAGAAGTGTTGCAGGTGCCCAGGGATTACTCACGTCTGTGTGGAAGCCACAGACTTGGTTCTGACCCCTGATGTCTAGACAATCAGGTGATCCCATCTCCCTCAGTCCAGCATTATTGCTGTAAGGTACAGTCCCATGTGCTGATTTGCTTTTCCTTACATTTTTTAGAGGTGTTCCCTGATGTCTGCATCCTCAGGCCTTGAAGGATATTGTGGTACCCATAGATCATAAGAAACATGCCTATTTCTTCCCAAAGTGTGTGGATTTCTCTCACAAAGACATGCAAGAGGCTGGTACAGTTGTAGCTGCTTGGGCTGTAGTCTTGCATCTGTCCTGCAAGATTTTGTTTTTTTGCTGGGTTGTTACCACTCCTTCCGCTTGGAAGTCACTCCAGAAACATGAGAAGTCTGGAGAATGATTTTTAGAAAGGCTGTGCTTTGCTCAGCTCAGGGGAATCTGTGACAGAATCTCAGTACCACGCCTGATTAGTCAAAGCCAAGCCTGCAGCTTTGGTGTGGGCTGTCACAGAGAAGGAGAGAAACGGCAGAGCTGCTGTTGCCTGTGTGGGGGTGAATTTGAAATTGGCCTTAAATGTTATTGCATGCACCTCCATTGAGTAAGGTGACTCTGCAAGAGGGACTGCTTTGTGATTAGGAACCAGATTATTTCATTTTCCTGGTAGGCCCTGGGTCAAACTTTTTAAAGGGTATAGTTGTGCTGGAAAACAATGAAAACGCTCCTGTGACAATAAATGTGCTTTGTGCTTTTGGCTGTGTTTAAAATAATGAAAATATTTTTCTGATGCTATTTTGACATTTCAACCAGCTGTTTCTTGAGAGCCACCATTATGTTATGTAAGTTAGTACTAAACCGGGTCAGATTTCTTAATCACCTGAAATTATTTTTAAATGTAAATGTACTCTCTCTCAAAAATAAATATAGCATGTTGATGTAGAACAGTACAGTTGAAGTTTGCCTTCTCGGTCAGGCTTACCGAGATATAAAGATATAAAGATGTTTTCATCCTCTCTGCTTATTAATTCAGTTCTCTTTTCTATGCAGAAGTGTTGCATTTTTTCAAGGTATGTAAGTCAATAATATAAATCATTCCTTGAGTGCATTCTGAGCCCCATGCTTACACCTGCAGAGTGTCTCCTTTTCTCCTCTGCTCCTTGAGCTTTAAATAACTTAGAAATGTACATGGTAATAACATTGACACTGAAAATTTACGAGCATGAAAAATGCAACATAGATATGCCTCTAGCTCAGCCTTTCATGTGCTTTACTTGGCAGAATATTCTTAGAATATTTTTTTTAATGTTTTTTTTAAAATCTGTACAGCTTATTCACTGTCATCTGTCTTCTCTTGATCTCTTTCCCACCTGGCTTTTGTGTCATTGGATCAGAGGATCTATAGCATCTGAAATCTCTTGAATGCTGGTCATTCCACAGTACTCTGACATCAGAATTCTAAACACCTTCCCTTTTGTTGTTGCTTTTATTTTTCTCTTTGTCTGTTTTCTGAAATAAAATCAGAAATAATGTGAGAGTAAATAGTGGGAGAATCTGTTAATACAAAACATGAGCTTCTCTTGCCTGCATAGGTGTTTTAAAACTACATAATCAGATGAGTTAATTATAATTCTATCATTTACAAAAGGTTTTCGCTTGCGTACCTGAGTCCTCATCTAAAGCAGAAGTGTCTGCAGACTACAAGAGAGTCCGATCATGCATTGCTGTAGATCTGGCCAAAAACCAGGAACAAGACCTTTTGATCCTCTTTATTATTCATAAGAGTCCAAGTCTGAATTGCTGAACAGTAGTAATAGATGTCTTTGCTTGTACTCTTGTGTGCAACCATTTCTCATTTCCAGTAGGAAAAAAAATATCGTCAGTATGATAAACTTCACATGTCAGAGGTAGCTCATATTCATGTTCAAAGCTTACTGAGACTTGGCAAAGGTGTCTGCAGCTATTGCCTAATTCTGTGCAAATCATATTCTAACTTGCAGCTTCAGTTTCTCCTCAACAATGAGGTGTTTTCCAAGCTTCTTTAATACCTGAGTTGCATTTACTGGGTCAGTGCATTCACAGCTGAAAACAATTTCTGCTGTTTCCCTTCCACTGAAGACGACCCAGTGAAACAGTAATGCTTTTCAGGAGAATAAGTATCTGCATTTCAAGAACCCACTGTTCCTTGGCAGGCAAATTTTGAGCAATTCCTTTGAGCAGGCATCATGGAGGGAGAGAATAAGGACCTGGGGACATCAGAACCAAGTAATGTGCTGTCTCACAAGATGAAAACCTGTGCTCTAGAGATGAGGTGTTGCTGACCAGAGAGCCACCAGTGAGACACAGCTACTACAGTTCCTTGGGACCAAAATCCCTGTAGACTCTTCTTTGTCTTCTTAAAAATACTTTATTCCAAGCCCTATTTGAAGTTTGTTTTTCTTTTCCAGTTTTTTTTTTTTCACTTGTGTTAAAGATGGCCAAGTATCTATTCCTGCCAGGTGAGGCCATAATGCTAATAGTCAGCATCATTGCCATGCAGAAAGGGAGGAAAAAGAAACAGCAGCTCTCCAGGGTGTCAGTGCAGAATGTTTTATTTATACTGCTGCAAGTGTGTGTCATTGGTCCTCGGTCAGGCATCTCGGAGGTAGTTTATGCTGGAATGTTTCTAGCCATTAAAGTAGATTCACAGGTGTCAGCAAGTTCAAACTTCACCCAGAAGGTTCTTGGGGGTTTGTTTTTGTTTTTGTGGGGTTTTATGGGTTTTTGTTGTTTTGGGGGTTTTTGGTGTTTTGTTTTTGGGGGTTTTTTGTTTTGTTTTGTTTTTTGGGGTTTTTTTTCATATGGAAGTAAAACTGAAGTCTCAGTTCTCAAGTGGTTGTGAAATCATGACGCTTGTGCTGGAAAATCTACCTTTGTCTTTCTTCACCTGCCAAGCCCTTTTGATATTGATAAGGATTATTTGGGTTTGTTTTTTTTTTTTTTTCTTTCTGGGATGAACTGAGTCCCCTGTTTGACAGCTCAGAAACTCCACCAACTCCAAGGCTGAGGGGATTCTCAGAAGGCATCCTTCCAGATGGTGTTCGCAGTATAGTGCATGTAGCCATCTGACCTGAGTTTTGCCTCAATATGCTGTATATTTACCATGGGCTCTCCCTCCTATTAATTTTCCCCAAATCAGTTTAGATCATTTCATTTACTGAGCCAGTGGGTTTGCATATGAACAGCTGATCACCAGCTCTGGTGGATTTTAAAGCCAGAAAGCAAGGTGCCATTGAGCCACTGCCTACCTTCAATGCTGAATTATTTTCTCAGTGATGTTTCTACCTTCTGAGTATTTTGCTGCTGGTTTAACACAGAGGGAGATGTTTGATGCATAATGTTAGGGTATTCCACCAACAGCCCAGATTTAGATTTTTCCAAATGTGCCACTACTCTGCTTGCAGGGCGCACTGTGTATGTAGTGCCATCTGCCATCATTGATGCTGTATTCTACAGAATGAATGCCAGCCCCATTCAGAAGTCTTTACTATAATATCCAGCTCATCATCTGCTCTGGTTCACTTCAGCAGGTGTGAAAAGACCTGGACTGCCCTGCTGTGAAGCTTAGAAACCATGGAAATCACAGCCAAAAATGCCCATTTGGACACAGTGCCAGTCGATTCACTCAGAGCCAGTTCATTAGAGTTTGCATATTGCACTTTGCCAATGAGCTGATCTCCCACATCTATTGCCAGCTACTTCTTTCCTTCAAACAGCTGACATGTGTGCAAAGGCATTCATTCCAATTCATCAATTGCTTCAGCTTTTGCTCTAGTGTTACGTTAACAGCTATCAAAGCCTTGCCCTTCCCTCACTTCTGACCGTGTAGACGTTGCCTCTTACCTTCTGGCAGCTCTCCAGAAGAGAAAGAGGTCTGAAAGCTTCTGTCTAGTGGGAGCTTTACCTCTCAAATTTTAAACCACCAAAATGGCACAGTGAAGTTGCTCCAACTCACCTGTATTAAAAATGTCACATAGTGTGTTGCACAGGGAGTTGGCACTTGGGTCCTAAAAGTGGACATGTGGACTCTCAGTAAGAGGTGTTGCTTTCCCTGGTATAAAAGGTGGTTTTTAAATGTCCACTGCCATTCCAGACTTACTAAAACATATTGTTAACTCTTGGTCCTTTTTGTCAAGGGAAATTACTTCATTGGGTGTGAAAGGTATAAATTTTCACTTTAAATTCACACTAAAAAAATGCCTCACTTTGTAGGCATTTGAAAATACAGAATGCTCAACAAGTTGTTTCATCTTGGTTGTTACCTGTTAGGAGTAGCCATGCAGACACCAAGTGTGAAGGCATTAGCCTCCTATACCACAAACACTTGTCAGCAGCTTCTCACACCAGTGTTGGTTCTGGTTGCTGGGTCTGAATTCAGCCCTCTTCAGCTGCCTCCATGGCTGTCATGTTGTGGATCTGAAATAGTTCCTGGCCATCCTGCTCGAGTCTGCTTTTCCTCTCTGGTGTCTGGGAGGTGAAAATCCTCACACTTGAGGCTGTGGTTTCCATGACACCATGGAAATAGCCACAGGACTCCACAAATCCTTTCCCAGAACTGGGGTGGGAGTGAGCTGGAAGTTAGACTTGACCAGTGTCCAGACTTGACCAGCTTGTCCCCAGAAGTGCTGTGGGCACCTCTGACAGTTTGCTGAACCACTCAAAATCTTACACATCAATTTAGAATGTATGGCCAAAATAACGTAACAAAATGAGTTTCACAGACACAAACTGATGTATCTGTTTGTACATTTATCAATCCTTGGATCATACAGTACAATAGATTCCAGGCAAGTCCAGTGATCTTTGGACTGGAGAGAGAGAAGAGCCCTATTCAGATTATTCAGTCTCTGTCATTCTGCAGTATAGAGTTACTAATTTCTCTGTAGCTTTGGAGACAGGCAGATGAACTGCAGTGTTTACCCAAATTCAGTACTGATTTTTAATCAGCACTGATAATGAATACAATGGATGTCCAGAATTTTGTTCCACCCACTCCAAAATTGTGATCATAAACTAGGAGTAATAGCAACACTTCTGTTATTTTGATGCCTACATCTGATTTGTCTGCCAGAACAAACTTACATCATGACATAGGAACAGCAAGCAAAATTTAGCAGTTTTGTTTTATGCTGAGAAATGGTTATGGATGTTCTGTGCTATCAAAGCAAGGAAGTAATGTTATCAGGTGTTCCTTTGTAAAATACAAACTTAATTCCAAGCCTCCTGTCTTTGCTGGTGGCTTTGAAGTGCTAAAAAATAGAGTGCTTCGTTTAATATGAATACTAAATACTGTGCTGAGCACTTTCTTCTGTCCAAAACATCTATCATCAGTGTAGCTTTAATAAACTGATTCCTTCAGCATTCTCACCTCTACTGGTTATTGAGCTGAAACCCAGCTCCTGAATACAATATATATGGATATTTTACTTATACTCTTTATCAACAAAGGGCTAGCTCCTCTTTTTTTTTTTTTTCCCGCAAGAAAATAACAAGACTATGTTCATATACTATGGATTGTGAAAGTAGCCTGATGTGGAAGGAATTGTTTTTCTTTTTATACAATGAGAGAAAGTCATAAAATGAGAAAACTGCATGAAATAATTTCACAAACAGGGATAAATGCATAGAAATGGATTCAATTACATTATCATAACAAAAAATGTTAGAAAAATGGCTCTCTGAAGTATTTTAATTAATAAAAAACCCACCAAATTATTACTGAGCTTTAATTGAAAAATCTGTAGAAACTTGGATGGAAAGTAAAAACTGATTTTTTAAAAGAGTATCTGGGGGATGAGGATGTGATTACTAGTGATGCCTGCTTATTGCAGTCTTCTCCTTGGTTTTTTTGCTGCTACTGCTGCTGGAATATAAAAGTTTATTACAGAATAAGTTGCTAGTCTTAACTTGAATCTCTTAGGTGGCATCTTAGGGGAGTGTAGTCTCTGTACTGCTCAAAATAGAGGTATAATCTTATCCCTGTAAAATTAGCCACATATGTGAAAGCTAAAAACACACTGTTTAGACTCAGCTTTACAAATAAAATTTTTTTGAAGGGCCAGTAGTTTCAGCGTTGAATGGCATATACTAAGTATTACAGGCTTCCACATCTGTCGAGTTTCCTAAAGGGATGACACGAGTATAAATATGGGAGAATCAACTTTTTGGCGACTGGAAAGCAAGAAAGGAAGAATTGAGAACTTTGTCAACTTTTGAATAATGTTTATGATGTTTAATCTCATATGTTCTGTTTCTTCTAGCTACGAATGTCATGGCTCATCCATGGTGCCTTGCTGGGAAATGTATCTCTGGTGCTGGTCGAGAACAAGACAGGAAAGGAGCAGAGCTGGACCTTCTGGCATTCAGAGAACAGCGAAGGTTTGGGAATATGGCAGTGGATGATCTTACCCCTCCCAGAGATACTGGATAGGTATGAGTCTTCTCCTCATTCTCCTGAATGATGATCAATGCTGTCAGCACTGTCTACCTGGCTATGAAAATGGCCAGCATTGCTCCTGGAAGCTGCTCCCTCGGGTAGAAGTGCTTTGTCCTCCCTGAGGCATCTTCTGTTAGAAGCAGGCAATGAGAGTAACTGAGTATTTTGGGGAAAGCACATAATTTTGCAACTCTCAAGTCAAAGTTTTGGTTCAAAAACTGATTCCATGGGTTAGTGTCAAGGTTTGGTTCACTTATCCTGTGTTTCAGCACTATTTATGTGGTGGTTTCTTGTTCGCCCAATTTTGTTTACTAACTGGGAGATGGGATTTGGGAGAAAAAGGCAAAACAGACCCAACTTAAAAGTAAAAGATTTTATCAACACACACACTTAAGGAAGAAAATGAAAGAAAAAAAACAGATGAAAACCTTCAAAACCTCTCCCTTCTCCCTTACAAACTGTTCATTTTTTACAATGTAAAGAGGCAAAACTCAGAACTCCAGGTCAGTATTACTTATGAAATAAGTCATTCATTTAGTCTTTGAGAGAGAAGTCTCTCCTGTTGTTCTGGTAACTTTCTACAAGGGAAAACAGTCTGCTTGTGGCTCTAACTCCCACAACAGCAGCCCACCCAGGAACTTCTGCAATTCTGGAACTTCTCATATCCCGTAGTCTTTCCCATGACTACACATATGGGTCATAGACTTAGAGACTAGGGTGGCACCTTTTAAAAATGAGCAACTTCAAAGGGAAAGGATTTTTTTTTTAAACTCAGGGAACAGAGATGTCTTCTTACTTCTTCACTGGTGCAGGGGCTTCTCATCTTTCTTCCTCTCTCTTCAAGCATCTCATGGGACTACAAGAATCACAGATTCTAATGCAATATTATTCAGTCCATCACAAACACCTCTGCTTTAAAATCCAGAAATCATCTCCCCAATCTGTACTGTCCACGATTTAAAGGAATACTTTGGCATATTCGTATCACAGTCTGTTACTAAAACTCCCAGAAAATTTCAAACTAAAACTCAGGCAACTTGTTACCTCTTTTACTTAAGAAGTCACTCTTCGTTTACTGACTTAGATATCTTCATACTGTCCCTTTACATATTTCTAATTTGGCCTTTTCTCTATCTCGGAGAAGGGTTAGAGTTTAAAAAAGTCTCAGTCTGTGTCAGGAAAGAGTCAAAGCTTGCCTGGGCCTGCGGTGGTGCTGTGGTCTCCGCCCTGGGAGCTGCAAAGCTCTCAAAGCCGTGGTGCAAGGTTCAGGAACAGCAGCCAGCATCTCAGGCGTTAAGCAGACTGATGGATGCCTTTCCCCTGCCACCCCTCGGTCTCAATCTGGGGTGGCCACACTCGGGGGTGCTCCCAGGGGCCCAGAAAGGGGGAAGGGAACATTCCCTCCTGGCCCTGGCCGCAGAGCAAGCAGCTGCCGGGCCTTTTCCTCCCCTCTCCCTGCCGGCAGCTTGGGAAAAGGGGCTCAGCCGGCCCGGCCCGGGGGCAGTGAGGCCTGGCCCGGCCCACCCCGGTCCCCACAGGATGAAAAGGAGGAGAGCCTCGAACCCGGGCTGAGATTTATGTGGGTATTACCAAAATCTCATTCTGCTTCCTGAGTGGTCAAACCACATGCCAATTAGAAAGCTGACCCCTGATAGGTCCTTGTCTTTTCTAAAACAAAATGCAAAGTCCTGGCAGGGAAAAAATTCCATGTTCCTCTTCAACTAAAAACCAAACTGTGGCCATGTTAACGCGTAACAGGTTGTCTACAGAAAGGTGCTTAAACTGCTGTGTCTCCATTTCAGTGGCACAGAACCACTCTCTCTGCACACTCTCCTATGTTCCATGTTTGGTGCTCTCTCATGGTTTGGTAGAGTTGGATGTCAGCTCCACAGCTGGTATTTTTTTCTGAATATCAAAGCCCCTGGTGTTCAATGTGTCTAGATTAAGAGGTGGGAAAAGAGCCTGGTGCAAAATCAGTCAGGGACCCATCTGAACACCTTCATGTTAGGTGTAGCAGAAGCTCACCTTGATAAAGAGCTGTGCCAGTCATGGATCTCTTCTGGCATTAAGCGTAGAAGGTTTATCTGGTAGCATATGCTTATTTAGCGTGTTGGTTTAGCTGTTTCTTACCACTTATCTTTAAGGGAATACTCTTGTTTGTCGTTTACTTTTAACATGTGATGTTTCTAGAGAAGGCAAAGACATACTTCACCTCCTGCTGCCCTGGCCCTTAGGCTGCAAGATGCATCTACCACCTGTGTCATGAGCACTGGTGTCCCTTTGTCTTTTTGGAAACCTGTGCCCTAGAAATAATGGATTTCATTAAGGGGTGGTTTGCCTTCTACAAACTTTGAACAAACATTATATGAATATGTCTTTTATCTTCCTGGCACTTGGGGATGCATGTAGGCTGCAAATACAACAAGGACACTGCCAGTGCTTTGGTCCTGAATGTATAATTAATATGTGTGCGTCAAAGATTTTAAAAATGCCAGCATTAAGCTTATTGTGCAGTCACTGGTGAAGCACCATTTGTAAAAATACCTGGTTGCTTCATTCCTTTCAGCTATGTTTCCTTTGAAGAATGGTATATTTTGCCATTATTATTTATGTGATTTATTTCCTAATGTTGCCAGGGGAATGAATTATTCTGTACCCTTGTACTATTGCTTTCCTTTAAATTCTCTCTGGTTGCACAGTCAGGTAGAGAACACTTTGATCTTAGGAGTCAGGCTAGCAGTGGTTCATGAGAAATCATGGATTCAGCTGATAACACGGTGCTGACTATTATGTCTAAGGTGCTGACATGCTTCCTTCCCCATTGCTTACAGAGAAAGACAGATGGGTGCCCTGAAGGAAGGGAGTTTGTTGAAGGTTAAGGAAAACTTTGAAGTTTTGGTGTTTCTTGAAAAATTTTGTCCTTATTTATTCACAGAAACTGCACTATGTTAATGATTTTTTCTTCTAAGATTGATTTCATTGAAGCCAATCCTTCCTGGGAAGAAAGAAGTCTCCTATGAGACTTGGAAATACTGCAAGCACGTTTCTTATCATGTCAAAGCCTATTTCTTAGGAAATCTGGACTTCTGTACAAATTAGGAAGGACAGCTGTGAGGATCTGTGTTAGAACCATGATATTGCAGATATTCCTGCAGGAGGAGCTGAAAGTTTAAATCACCTCACAGAAGTAAAGCTCTCAAGTAAAGCACACCAGTGTACCAGTTTCACACAGAATTAAAGCACATTCCATTGTGGCCTGGAAACTGAATGGAAAGTGTTATTAATAACAAGATAATATGCTCTAAAACTGCTCAAAGCATGCTTGTTTAAAAGCTGCTTAGCCATAATTTCGATGTTTGGCTTACAGCACTTCAAAGAACCATTAGGAATACTTCCAAGAAATTAGATCAGCTCTATCTTTAGAAGCAGACATTTCTTAAATGTTTGATATCCCTCAGGCTGTTGGGAGAAATTATACTTTGGCAGAAAATCATGGCTAGAACATTTCAGGTGAATTGGCAATAACAGAAAAGGGGGAGGAGTAAGACAAAGAAATTAAATTGTGACTGAGGGATGGTAGATTTCTAGCTCTGTCTTAGCCTGGTCACATGTGATCGCAATTTCACCCTGTGTGAGGTCTTACCTCTTCTGCATGGACTTGAAAGAAGCTGAAGTGCTGGCACTTTTCATCTTCCTGAAGCTGTCTACCTGCTTTTGTTCTGGAAGATGTTAGCAGAACAGTCCTGAGAGCTCACGTGTTTTGTTGATAACAGAGTTGTAACCCAATTCCAAATGCTTAGTATCCTCCGTGCATGGGGGAGGAAGGGCAAAGGGCCTGGTCAAGGACATGTCATCAAAGCAGCTACAATTAAAGAAGCCAGTTGTGGGGAAGAGCTCCTTAAGTTGTTGGATGAACAGGTTGTGCCTACCAGAGGCAAAAGGCAGCACCTCCAGAGGTGCTGCATTTTAAATTGCTGGTGAGAAATACTCAACATGGACAAACAATCCTTGCTGTGATTTGTTATCCCCTGTAGAGCCACTTATCCCTCTCTAAAGTATGCATTATCTGCAAATCAAATAATCTGCACGGATTAGTGAAACCTAGAGAAATGGTTATTTTTACTTACTGGAATTTACACATTAGTGCCATACTACGACATTTGGATTTGAGTGTAGAGTAGAGAACTACCTTATTGTAAGATTGTTTTACTTAATGGAAAATTACTATTTGTTTCCCAGTGAAAAGTGATAAGCCTGTCAAGGATTGTTCTTTTTTAATTCACAGAAATGCAAGTAGGAAACAGTCTTGAGAACTATGTTGTAGCTGGTAGATTGGGCTTGCTTTTTTAATATGTTTGCTTTTAGTTAGTACATGTGAATTTAAATTTTGGTAATGATAACGTTGTGGGAATGTGACAGCAAGAGCAAACAGAAGCCTGATGGAATTGAAGATGAGTGATTTGTGTAGCTAACAGTTAGACATTCTGTTAGTTAAACAGTGTGGTCAAGGTACAGCACATAGATAAAATACAATCACATGTAACTAAGTGATTCTCTGGAGCTTGCTGTAGGCTGACGCGCATTATCACCAACGCTTAGCAACTGTTTGCTACGCAGTGTGAGAGGTGGAAAAGGATTAACTCTAATAGGCTGAAGCCTGACTGGAAAATTAATGCTTTAAAGAAACAAATTCTAAATCTCTCGATTCTTGCTCCCTTGATGAAGCTGAGGCCAGCCATGTGGAGCAGCATGTAGACTGAAAGTTCTCTGGGTCCCTCTACCACCTGGCTGAAGTTGCCTGGAAGTGGATTCCGTGTGAGCCAGCCAAGCCCAGCTCTAAACTTTTAAGGCCTATATTCTCTACTAACCCCGTCCTTTTCTTTTAAAAGATTTCACTGTAATCTCTGTAAGGGGAATCTGGTAAAAATGGCTAATATTAATAGGGACCTGTCCCACCTCAGTGCAATCTCATGTCAGAAGAAGACTGTATAGAAATATGAAAGGAATTTAAATGTGTTTACTGTTAGAAAGTTTTCTTTGGTTTCCTTTCTTCTTAAGTTCAATTTTTTGGCATTACAACATCCAAAATTTTAGCCAGTCTTTATTAGTAGTGGCCAGATGGAGGAAGGAATGAGAGGAGTTTACTTGAGGTCCCTAGAAATTAAATTTTCAGTCATGAAAGCAGCACCATTTGCCTTGTCACTGATTGCAAGGCCAGGCCATGTTCTTTTGGCAGGGAAGCATGTTCAGAAAGTGAAAAACCAATTTTCTTTCAGTCCCATAGTGCTCAGAGAGCTTCAAAATTATTTTCTTGCTGGTGACCTTCTCCCAAACACAGACTGAGAATTTTATTATGTTGGAAGGGATCAGTAAGGTGACTTACCTGGAAGGCTGAGTGAGGGTGAGAGCTTGCTGAGGAATAAAGCAGAAAGGCCCACAGACAGCAGTTACCTCAGAGGGTGATATTCTGTTGCAACAAGCCAGAATTTACGTCTCAACAACTGCACTTTCTATTTTGTTTTAGCTGGCTTCATTACCTGTTCCAATTTTGCTGACTTGCTGGGTTTTTACAAATTACACTGACTCTCATTAGGTTTTGGTTTCCATATCCTTGTGGGATTCCCTTGCAGTCAGTGGGAGTGACACTGTCTGGTGTGTCTGGCTCCTTCAGGAGCTCTGGTCTCAATGGCAGTCACAGCACCTGAGGACCCTCTCACACATTGCAGAAGTAGAAAGAAATTGTCTTATCTCATACCCCTGTATCTCCACCAGCTGTGGATAAGCACTCTTCATGTCCAGTAATTTTTCTTGCATTGCTCTGTCTTTCCCTCTCACTCCTTTCAGAATTTATTTATAAGTTTGAGTGTCAGGTTTCCCATTTGGAAAGAAAAGGAAAAGGAAGATTTTTGACAATATTTTTGACCATGGGGCTTGTTTATCTCATGTTATTCCGAAATTTTCTTCCCATTCTCTAAGAAGAAATGGGGACCCTCCATACAGGCTAGTCATATGTCTGCCTACACATGACCATGTATATATATATTAATTGATCACACTTGCACCTAGATCTCTTCAGTCTGTCTTACATCCACCCAACAAGCCTAGGCTGTGTTGCCCTGAGGTGGCCACATGTTACTTTTTTAAAAGCAGTGAGATCTTAACAACCGTATCACTGCTCTTCTGCTCTCTAGCATTAATTATGTCTGTCTGCCACTGTCCTCCTTCTGAAAGCGTTATTGTGAAAATGTTGTTCTGTGCATCTGAAAAGGGGGGTTTGGTGACAATGTGTGCAGAGTACCTTTGACAGATTTTGTGCATGCATCCTTTTCTTTAATAACACCTTTGAATCCCAATCTTTATTACTAGCCATTAAGTAACTTCCTGCATGGCAGTTCTGTCACTGTAACTGAGTTTGGTTAACATGCTTGTATTTCTCCAAATAATCTTATTTCATCTAAATGCATCTTTTATCCCAAATAGTAACTATTTCTTTGTGAAGTGAGCTAACAATGCATAATTTGTAACAGAGACGTTAATGGGAACCCGAATGTAATAAGGGTTAGTGACCTGAAATTTCTCCATTCTGTGAATACCTCCGTCTCAAGCAGCTTCAGCCATAATTATTTTAGCTAGGTAGAGAGAGAAATCAGTTCCATCAGAGGCAAAACATTACCAGTTATGAAATGAGATCTGTACGTACAGACATGCTATGTTCGTGTCACTGCATGGGGGATTGAGTAAAGAGGAGATTAATGTTCAATCTTGGTTAATAATCCCTGTCTTTTATGATAAAAAGAAAAAAAAATAATGATTATGAGGTTTTCTAAAATAATGGCATGAAGGCAGCTGCCTGAATCTGGGTAATGAAAACCTGGACTGTATGCATGAGCCAGGGACAATATTTAGGTGAAATTCAGAGTAGTTACTGAAGGGAGGGAGCTGCAGAATTTGCACTAAATCAGCTTCCAGAGATCTTCAATGCAATGAGAATGGGTTATTTATTTCCTTTTCATCAAAAGAAGTTAGAATACATACAAACCCTAACATTTCTGTGCAATGGAGATCTAGGGATAGATGATGTGAGCCAAAGGGTTTGTCCTCATGGAGGCTATACCAGCATAGGTAGAAATATGTCTTCAAACTTTCAGTTCTGCATTTCCCTCTCTAATAAGCCCCAAATATTTTGGGGAGAACCAGTCTTCTACTAGAATCAAGAAAAAAATAAGTACTCAAAAAGAACAAGCTGAACAGAACACACAGGGTGATGTGACAAAGCTCAAATACTGACCACACTGAAATAAAACCCAAGATTCAGAAAACCTGAGGGGTGGGAAAGGTTACCGACCAGAAGCTTTAAAGTTGTCCTGTTTTGGTCAGATTTAACTGAGTTTAAATACACTTTCAAAGAACTGTTCATCTGGATTGATATTTCACAGATGAGGCCAAAGATACGAACCAAAAAAAGCTCATTTTGTGCTATTTCTTATCTGTGACTGAAATATTTGAGCAGTGGTCGCCCTTGAGTCATTTTTGAATTTATGTAAAATTTGTATCCTTCAAACAGAGGTGCTGATGTTCCCCAGAGAGGAGATTGAAACAAAGAGGGGAGGGTGTGCCCGTGGTACAGCATTTCCTATTTGCTTCAAACAGAATTTCTTTTAAAAAGGCCTTTGTGTGCATTTGCTTTCACCTCTCAGCTAACACTTAGCTTTACAGGGTGTAACTTGTACTTCCTAATTGTCATACACCGAAGGAATCCTCTTTCTACCCATGCTCCAGGTTGAGTAGGAGACAGTTAAGAAGTAATTTCTACCAATCCTCAAGTCATAATTTTTCTAATATCCAAGAGATTAAAGTGTTTTATAGCTGCCATACTTTCATTCCTATGAAGAAATCTGAACAACGTGAACATAAACAAACAATCCTTGTTCAAACTTACAAACGCAGACTTACCTGATGAGGATCTGGCTTCCATGTGAAGAAATTGCTGGGGTTTGTTAAGCAACAAAGTTATGACAAACTTGCCAGCAATAATTTGGCTGCTCCTGTGTAATTGCCTTCAGGAATTTTCTTACCTGGCCATTCACTGCAGCACCTGTGCTTGCAGTGGGTGTGTATGCATGGCTGTGGACCAGTGTCTGTGCTGTGCTGGGGCCAGTGGAGATGCTGGGTGTGCAGTCAGCATTACCTCTCTGATCTGTGCACAAACACCAATGAGGTGTTGTCACCTCTAGCGCTGTTCTGAGTCACTGCAGTAACATCTGCTGCTGCTGCTGCTTCAGTACCAGCTCCCACCAAAGTCAGAGGGAGTTATTTCATTGATTTCAGGGATCAAACGGAAAAGGGAAAGGAAAGGGGGAAAAAAAAGAGAGGGAGCATGGGAATGAGACTGACTGTGGGGTATTTTCCATCTCACTGATGTATGACATTTCCATCTTCAGCTTTGATTAAATTTCCCTTAATTAGCCCATTAAGCTAAAGCCACCAAAACTAATGATTGAAATGTTGGTTAACTGATGATCTTGTTTCAATGGAATTTGAAAGATATCATATTTCTAAATTAATAGTGGCATTAAACTAGAGAAGATAAAATGATGAACTATTTGTTGCAGAAATACTGGTCTCAAGAGAAGGTTTGTACTGAAACTGCTTTCGTGTTAGCAAAAAATAAGATTAATAGGCAACCAAAGCAGCCCTGATGGTCCTAATAGTGTTTAACATTCACAGAATTTTTGTATTTTGGAGGCATTTCTGTCCTTTTTTTTCATCCTTGGTGAACTTGTGGAAATTTCTTAAGAGTTGTGGTCCCAGTGTTCCTGCAGGTGAAATCAACAAGGCTGTCTCTTAACTAAAAGAATTGTAAATAAAAGTAAAAAGCAACCTGTTGTGTTCTGATATGGGCATGTTACATGGCACTCGCTTAAACACTAGAAATACTGGTTTGTATCATGCCTTCAAGGTCTTAGGAGCTGAACATTTGATAATTCTCATAAGAACAACCCTTTGTTGACCGAAGAGGCACGACATGAAAAGTGCATCAAAGCGTAACACCTTGGGGCATGAACCTTAGGAAATTGCCTGAAGATATTTTTAGAAGTGCTTCATTGCCTGGAGGCAGAAAGAAGGTGCATTGTAGTCTTTGCAGAAATATCTGTCTCTTATGCTCCCTTAGCTAAAGTCTGCAGTGCTGGGGGGAAAGCTGACAGAGAGGAACTGCTTATTTGTCTTTGTAATTAATTTTGCAGCCTCATTTTAACACCTTACAAACATAAATTCACATCAAAGTGTTCTGTGTCCAAGTGACGTTTAGTGTGCACCCTGAGGAAATAGGCTGAGGGTCAAATGCACCAGACTTGGTCTCTCCGGTGCAGCACCAATGGTCACTGTGTGCAGGGCACTGATTTTAACACAAAGCCATCTGAAAGATGTGCAGCTGAACCAGGTTCCACCCTACCTCTCCCGGGGCATTTCAGCAGCACACAACAGGGAAGGAGAAGCTTCTGCTGAGCTAGAGTCTGTGTTTTACAGCCTGAGATAGGTGCTGGTTCTCCATAATACACCAGAATGTGACCTGTGGTGTTTTAAGACCTGTTTCATGCACAGTTCAATCATCTCTGCTGCTGGCACTGTGACTTGCAGAAAAAAGTAGATCAGAGCCCACTGTGTCTGTCCAACAGCTTTTGTTTAAGTCTTGTATGGCATGTCTCAAACTGAACAGCTTATGTTTATGCTAGAGCTTGTAATTTCATTTGAAGTGTTGTGGGATGTCAGCTGTAGACCAAATGAGGGAGGGAGGCAGGGGGAGGGCAGCCAATTCAGTCAGAAGCCAATTTAATATCCAAGGATTTTATGTTCCCTTCTGTTCTTCTCCTAGACATACCCACAAGGGGTTTCAGGTATCCCAGCTAAGAACTGTGAGACTGCTTGCAGCATCAGACTGCAGTTGCACTTTTTATGGATTTGGGAAGGCTAAAAATATGCTTTTGTGATATTCAGACTTGTATGGATGGAGCTGACACCTTTTGAGCTGAAGAAGATGGATCATTTAGCAAGGAAAATTGTGTCTTGCAATTTGGAGTTTCCTTTGATGCTAGGGATACTCTTCCTTCACCATATCCACTATTATTCGTGTCGGTCACCTGCTCTTTCATGGCAGCTGCTCATGTCTCTAGAACATAAAAAATCAGTTTTAGAGGAGTCTCTCCATATGTGCAATGCATATCTCGAAGGAGTGACAAATTTCAGTGTTGGAACATCGTTGCTTTTCTTTACCAGAAATAAAGAAGGAGGAACATAGTAACTATATACATCTTTTTCTGTTGTGAATGGATTGTGGTCTGTTCTAAACCCTTTGCACCTTTTGGAGGCTGACAGGAGTTTTTTTCTGGTTTGAAGTTTTGCTTTGTTTATGTCAGCTTTTCTGACTGTCCCCAGCTGTAGCTTAGCAAGAGCACCAGTTGCAGAAGATGATGACACTCCAATCTACATGTCCTCAAAGTCACAAATATCTCTGAGGTCTGTTTTAGCTTTTTCCAAATGTCACTGTTCCCTCTGGAAAGCTGCCCTGTGTTTGAGATCAGTACAGAAATTGGTTACATTTGCTGACAGAGTCAAGAGGCTCAGTCAAAATCCACATTCAAAGCACAGGAATGTGCTGTCCCACAGTAAATAAGCACATGACCAGGGCAACTTCACTGGAATTTTGGTTTTGAGGTTGGCTTGCTGGTAAAGGAGAGGCAGTATTTAAAAACAGTAGGAATTGCCAAGGCTAATGTAAGAATGCTAATAACATACACAAAGCTGAGAGAAAATATTTTAGACCCAGTGCCATGCAGAAAGAACTAAAGTCTGCAAGAAGAAAAAACTTCTGCTAGTGTTTAGATCCTTGCTGCAAGGAAGAGACAGGATTTTGAAATAAATAGGGCTGCTCCTCAAAAATATCTTGTTCTGTCATCATTTTCTTGTCTAAATTGAAACACCTGCAAGAATTCACATTCTGACTGAACATTTATCGCGAAAAGATAAAGCAGAAAGCACCAGCAATAGATCTACTTTAAAGGGACCCACGAATGGTTTAACTTCTGCTGGGGTAAAACATCAAGATACAACAGAGAATTACGTTTAAATAATGTTTCGTATTCACTTGCAGCTTGTTCTACATCGTGTGATGGTTTCATGTTTTTATGGTCTTGATGCAACCTCTGAGCATTGTATCTGACTGCTGAGCTATGGTTGGCTGCTCTCAGAAATTGTTCTCTTTCCTAAGCAGAGTATTATGATTTTATGTGGCAGATATGCATTGAGAGAACATGAACTTGCTAAGCTAAGAGAAAACCTAAATCCATGAGTACACAAAATTAACGTACGGTCGATATACTGTCAGATTTGAAGTATCTGGTTGTGGGTAATTTTTGCTCTTCCTGTTGACTTGTAATATCACTGAGGGTGAATTTACAGTGATCTTTCTTCTGGAAATGTAAGAGTGGCATAACTTCCTGGCAAGAGCCAGCTTTCCTTAAATCAGGAAGCGATTTAAGGCAAACCTCCTAAGCTTCTATAAGGAGATAATGAGTTCTGTTCTTCCTGTGGACTACCTAGTGTCAGTTCCTCTCTTTTGTGACTGCTAGGGCTGTTAGATATCCTTTGCTTCCTATGGAGTTCATCAACACCAAATACTCTCTAAAATAGTTTCAGCCTTTGATTTGCCAGTTCCTTTTAGGAACTCCAAATTACTTCAGGTGCCCTGCCTACTCGCTTTTCTTAACACTTTAGGGTGTAAATCACTTGTAAGAATAAAATCACTTAGGGGCCTGTGTTTGGTTGGTTTTTTGTTTGTGCCAGAATCCAGGGGCTTTGTTTTCTGATGCGCACATACACACACTTCTGCTTCCTTCAGGTTGTTTGTCTGGAGAGAAGAGGGGCAATATTCTCATAGTCTGCCCACTTATATTACTGTATACTCAGATCATCTTTCCTTTTTAGGAATGAGGATACTTTCTCTATCAATTTAATATTTTTATATGTGAAAAGTTTTTCTCCACCATTCAAAAACTGCTTTAATTGTGAAGAGCTGTGAATTTCATGTTACTTAGCAGGATTTAATCCGTTTTTTCCAATCTGTGCAGGTTTTGGTTTCAGATCACTGCTTCATGGGAAGAAGGCTCTGATGCCATTATTGCTTTTGACAATGTCTCCCTTAGTCTGGACTGTTATTTAACAAGTAAGTTTTCCTTTTATCTGCAAGCGGCTTGTCTTTTATTTGCCATGTAATTGAAATTCTGAAACCGTGGGGAATGGGCTGGGTGTCATTATCTTCAGAAGACTCTTGAAAGGTAAAAGTCTGTGTCGAAAACCACTGTGCTTAGGCAGAGGACTCCATTCAGGTGCACCCCTTACTGGTGGAGCTGAGTGGGGAATGTGTTCCCGGTTTGGCATAAGTGGGTAGTGAGACATAGGGTGTGGGAGATGAGCTTCCAGCTGAGGCAGAGCCATCACCTATCCAGCCAGGCTGATGCAGAAGGCAGCTTGGGATTAGAGATTTCCACATGACCTGGTTTGCTGTGTGACAGTTATCGAAATGAATGACAGTTGGACACTGCCTGGGAAAAGACAGGCATCCTGTGATTGACACTAACTTTGCAATAACATTGGGCACAATACTCCAGTTAAATTAGAACAAGGTTATTTTATTTAGACTGACATGCGTTTAAGTCTGAATCAGAAACTAGGATCTTCACACTCTACTGCTCTGGGGGAAAATTTGGATTCTGATCCTGGCTTTGTGATTGACTGGCCTCTAGAATATGCCCAGTCTATACCTCTGATGCCACATGTAGATTTTTATTAAACGTTTGTGTCTGACTCATCTTTCATAATCTCATGCATAGTGGATTGCTTAATTTGTAAATGTGTTCAATGATCTGTCACTCTGTACCTCAGACCAACAGCTTACATGAGGGCTGGAGAATTGCTGCTCTGAACAAATTAAACTTCTGCCTTGGGCTGAGCAATAGAACTTAAGTACATCCTTTCTTCTACGCTTGAAGCTGCAACCTCTGTAGCCCTGTTCAGACTGAAAACCTCCAAACGACTTCTGCAGTCAGAATGTTTCGTCTGCTTTGTGTTATGTTAATTTGCATTGCCTGGGGCATGAGTTTCTCCATTTATGTAGTAATACCTCTTGGTTTCTGTGCATAAGTACAATACACCTCAAGTTCCAGTATTCAAAGAGATCTTAAAATTGGGATAGAATTAAAGAAAATTCCTCGTACTTTTACTGGCTAAAAAAAATTTGTAACAGTTGCTAAAGATCATATTCTGTATTTCTTCATTGTGTATTCGTTCACTTAATATTTTGCCTACCACTCATTCCTGTTTATTTTCCTTTTGTCTCAGTTCCATAACAACAACAGAGAGTAAATCTGCCCATTTCTTTTAATAATGTTATATCCTGTGACTGCAGGCTCTTATTCTCAGCACAGAAGTCTGCAGCCCTTATTTTAGCTTCAATTTTGGATTACATACTGACTCAGTCCCCCTCAGCCATAAACCAATCTGTGATTTCTTGTTTTCTAGTCAGTGGAGAGAAGACACCTCGAGGTACCGCTCCAGACTCAAGCAATTTGCTCACCAGTAGAGATGGCCAGAAGAAGTTTGGATGGGAACAAAAGCTCCTGGGAAATCTCCAGCTCAGCAGTGCCCCCTTTTCTGATCCAGCAGGTAACTGTCCAGTCTGAGAAGAATCATCAGAGAGGAGAGATTTCCAACTAGCACAGCTTTCATTTAGATGTGGCTAGATGCATTTTTTCCCCCCAAACCTTTGTTTAGAGCTTTTCCCAAGTTCCTTACAAATAAAACAAAACATGCTCTAGAAGGAAATGACCTTTAGCTGCTAACTCTAACTTGGATTTAACTGTAACAGACTGCAAGATGCTGAAAGAACCAGAGGGGGCTGCTTGAAGTAAAACGTGGGTTTAAACTGTAAGATAAGTGTGTTTGGTGTCATGGTCATCTAAAAATTGGCAGGAGTCAAAGTGAAGTGTCCAAATTGACTGAGTTTAGCATTTGTTAACCTGAACACCCAACTCTACTTAATACAGACTTGGTTTGAACTAACACAGCCTCACTTTTTCAGTAAATATTCGTTGTCCATTTGAAACAGTACAGCGTTGGACTTAGTTAGAAATGTCAGTCTTGTTATGTTCATGTTACTTTATTCTCCCCTACCCTTCAGCTCCTCTTTCCAACCTAACTGTAATGATGTGGGCCAAATAGGTGCAAGAGTTCCCATCCCTCACTTCACCCTCCCATTGCTGTCTCGCAAATGGTTCCCTCTCTCCTCTCCCTGGCTTTCCCACATATTCACAATATCGGTTTTGGGGCTTAAAGGTGCATTTCCGTTTGAATCTGCTTCCTTTCCTCCTCCCTGCCAGCCTCTCTTCCTGGGCTGGTTGAAGCAGCCACAACCTCCAGCCTACCTGGGGCAGCAGGGCTGACCACAAAAGTGAGGAGTGGCTACAGGAGAGAAGCGCTTGTTACAGCTGCAACCCTCAGCACCGTGTGCAGCTGTTTCTCCTCACTTAGGGCCAGCTACTTACCTGCCAACGTGAAATACCACCCCTCTTAAGTTAGAGAGCAGGGTTGATATATGCCTATTTTGCTCCGTCAGTAAGCCCAGGGATTTGTTCCTGCTGCTGCCTCCTCTCCCACTCTTCTGCCTAAGAAGAGCTCTTTGCATCTGTTCTTTTCTAGGCTGGGTTTCACTTTGCTACCTGCAGTGTTCTGCTGGGGTGCATGAACTACTGGTGTTAGCTCTGATGTTGACAGCAGTCTGGTCAGTGAGGCCACACAGCCTTCAAAGGCTCCCTGACAAGCTGGATCCATGAGCTCCCACAGCAGGGCAGCTGCTGCTGCCTGAGCTCTCTTGTGAAGTGAGCTGTGGCAGCAGAGGCTGAGGGGACAGCCTGCAGGGTCGGCTGAGTTGCCATCACGTGAAGTTTACTGATATTTTATGTCCTGAGCATCACACAGCAAGAAAAGTGCAGAAGCACTGTTAGGAGCCTTAAGAGAGCGAGACAGAGGCAATGAGCCCGTATGAGAGGATGCTGGGCTGGGTGAAGCTGCACTTCAGTGATAAAGGTTGTGTTTAGCTCTATTACAGATGTTGTGTGTGAGCTTGGGCTGTCACAAAGGTATAATTTACAAAAGTATCTTTATATGTTCTCTTTGAAGATCCTTTGAAGTCCTCCCTTCAATATCTGTATCTCTGTTTCCTGCCTGTAAGTGGAGTTGTCTTTTAAGTGCTCTCAGTATTGCCCTTGGGTCAGCGATCTCACGGTAGGATCCGTGGGCAGGTGGAGATTATGGATTTCTGGCTGACTTTCTGTATGTGGTGATGTCGTTTCCTAAGGCACCCGTACATTTCCTTCCAGGGTACCTACTATTTTAGCAACAGAAAAAAAACATTAGGTTTTAGATGCAAAGTTAATGTAAAGTGTGCATGGGCTGGAAATCCTGTGGCTGTAAATTTTTTTGAGAATTTTGTTATTTCCTACTTCTCACTAGACCTGACATCATCTAGCTCTTCTGCTCCCTATCCTATCTGAAGAATTCAATTTAAAGAAAGGCTTGGATGGTAGAAATAAAGGGAATCAGATTGCATGAGGGTAGAAGAGAAGGTCACTGAGGTACTCTGAGCAATTAAAATAATTTGTGATGACCTTGGGGTGAAAATTCAAGACAATTCCAATCTAAAACAGCTTGCCTATTTTCTGGGCTTTATCCTTGGTCTTGTTCTTATTCTGTCTAAAATTGTCACTAGCCCTTGGGGTTTTAAATTACTCCTACAGCAATTTTCTCCCCTTGTGCCCTCAGAGTAGACAGGGCAGAAACAGAGAAGCTGAGTGGCAGCTTCTTGCAGTGAAAGACACTGCATATCTGAGGGTCTCTGCAGCACCAAATCCCCTTTTTCCTTTGTGTTGCTGAGCCCCTGCTTGCTGTCAGGAAACACTGCAGATTCTTGTTTGGTCCCTGGGCTATGCATTTTACCCATCTTCAGTCTTGTTTCTTTCTGCATCCCGTAATGCATTTAAGAAAGGGGCTGAGTCTGCCAAGGCCTTTCCTTTGATGGCCACATATTTACTGTTGTGTGAGTGAACCAACAGCATCAGCACCACCCTGGAGTCCCAAAGACTGCACTCACCAATGTGAGCTCAGCTAAAAGTAATTACAGTTAATAGGATCTTTGACTTGTGTGATAGATCACATACTATAATATTTCCTTCTTAAGAAATCTTACTGAAACAAAGAATTGTGTTCCTAAAGCTGATGAGACAACAGGATAATAAAATGCCCTCCCTAAGTCCCCAGGCCAGCTCAGCCTTCACAGCAGGAACTACAGTCTGAAAGACAGGTAGCACTTTGTTTACACAACATTAAATCCAAAGCAGCTCAGTTGTTTTCAAGGGCATGTGCCCTCCACTTGCTCCTTTGTATCTGAGCACAACCTCTTATACACACACCTGCTGCTTTTGCCTGTGCTTGGAAATCCATTTCCAGCAGAAGTGCTGGTTGGCACCACCAGCCCCCCTGTCCTCTCTCTTCTCAGGCTCTGTGCCTACTGACTTGCTTCTCCAGCCTTGCTGCTGTTGGTCATGGCTCAGAGTGCCTCCAGGCCATGCACCCTACCTATGTGTTCAAAACACACAATACAGCCACACTGTCAAACATCCTAAAGATTCCAGAAATGTGTTACCCACTGTAGTGTGTCGTACCTGGGACAATGGACGCACTCAGTAGAATAAGACCTGAAATGGCTACAGCTAATGTGGTGTTGTTACTCTCTCAAGTTGCTTGATGACCAGCACAGAAAAATTCCTGTGGTGTTTAAATCACATAGTTACTTGCAGTGCAAGGTGGCCATTAGGTAGATATTCACAGGACAGTGCAAATGCTTTCCTTTTCGATTAACTAATGATGTGTTATTCGCTGGAATACCAGCTTCTAGCTGAAAGGTTGCAAGTGAAATTTGATTCTAGAAGTAGCCTGGAAAAACGGTTGTAACAAGGTCTGCATGTGCCAGAAGATTGCAGCTTTAATGGAACCAGGATTTTTCATTGAGATGGTTAAATCTGTACAAAAGGCGGAGTGCCGTTTATTCTGTTGTAAACCCAGGCTTAGCTTGGCTTTGGTTTTAAATTGGTTAGGTATTAGTTAAAGTAGAACTGAAAGCTTCTCAAACCATACTATCATTCAACTACCAATTAAAAAGTCAATTTATATCAAGCCAACACAATTTCCTTTTATACACAAGGCTAGAATATGGGAAATTCGGGCATATAAAGATACAGTGAGGAATAATGAGGAACTCGAGGTAAACAAATTACTATCACAGAAGCTGAAGGAGACAAAATAGGATTCTCAGTAGGCAAAAGGAGATAACAAGACACAGAGCAATCAAGCTTTAATTAAAGATTTCTGGTGCTTCTGAATAGGCTTTAAATACCATGAGGATAGCCTCTCTTTTGATGTTTCAGCTTCTCTTCTGTCCCACTGACAACTTATTTGTGTCAGGGCACACAGTACAAAAATGGTGTGTTGTGCAGTGTGCAAAAATATTAACCTTTTTTCCCCTCAAATCTTGCACTCTTTTGTCCCTTCTGCTCTGCATATCCAGTAGCCATTGTGCAGCCTTGGTTTCTTGCATGGAAACTGCCATTAAATCACTTTCTCACCCAGACTGGGTTACTGTTTTCCTCCAGTCTCTTCCCCGCAGCATTTAGTGGTTGCACAGGTTTTGTGTTTTCCATCAGGGAGAATCCTGTTTTGAGTACTTCCATGGCTGTTTCTCGGAAGAAGTCTCGGTCACATTAGTTAATCAGATGAAGGAGCTGAAAGGGACAGCGGAGCAAGTATTAAGTAAAAGAAAATTACATTTGGTTGCTCTTTGTGTGCAATTATACTAACTGAACTGTTGGTATAATGCAATAAAGGTATCTGCAGAATTGTATTTTTGTATTATGCATCAATTAACACAGTGAATAACAGCCTAGTGCCCTCCCCCCAACAAAAGCAACATTCTGAACAGGAAATGTTCGGACACAACAGTGGGATCTCACAATATGTAGGTATGAATTTCTTTATTGCAGTGTTTACACTTGCTTTCTCTGTAGGATTGAAAACAGCAACAGTGCAGTACTGGAAATCAGCATGCAACCAGATACAGCCTAGCAAAGTTGAATTGGTATAATTGCTCTCTAGAGTTAATCATGCACTTGAAATAAACAGGGGAATTCACAGGTTTCAGACCTACATTTCAAAGCTGCTCACTCTTAAGAATAGCAGTTTAAATTGCACAGAAACTGCTGTAAATCTCAGAAAATGTTTTTCAATAATTTTTCCACCTCCACCCAACTTGGTCTTTGTTATCTAACTTGCATTTCTACCATCCTTTGTAATTATGAACAAAAAGTAATTCCAAAAAGTTGATAGCATGTATCACTTAACACCCTTTATGGAAGAGTCTTGGTGAAACATAAAAGGGAAAACAAATTAGTTTTCTTCATGCTGCTTTGTTAGTGCTTAGTTTCAGAAGGTGGCAAGAAACAAGGCATTCTCGTTGCTGTCCAAAGTCAGTAGTGCTCTTATCCTCTTACACTGACCACAATTTCCTACAAGAATGCCCTGACAGTGTTCCCTGTTTATAAACATTTAAGAATAATCTAAAGCATGAATCAAGCTTTTGAGTATTTCTTTGAAATGATACTCAGGATCAATCTGGCATATATTTGTCATCACTGCAGATGCTTTTCCTGTTGAACTGAAAGACATATCCAAGTCTTCTACTGCTGCCCTCATTTAGAAAATAAAGACAGAAATAGGAACTTCAGAAAGAGTGGAAAAACTGACCTCTCTTAGTCTAGCCATACCTCAGTAACTGGTTCTCGTATTGCTGGCAAGACTCACTAATTTCTATGATCATTTTATATCCCCTTAATATCATTTTGTAGACACACTTAACAGGTATGGGACTGTGATTGTGAGCATAACCTAGTTCTGCCATTTACCATCATCCTTCAACCCCATTAATCTCTGGCAAATTCAGTCCTGGGAAAGGTAATAATCTCCAATTACTGCTCACAGAACACTGTTAAATGGCAGAACCCAAAGCAAAATTGAAATCCTTACCTCACTGAGCGTGTTTCTTATATATGCTTGGAGTGTATTTTGCCTACAGGCTTCCAGCACAGACCAGCCCTGAAATTATTGGTAATGCATAACTGAGATTGCTCATGCACTGAGTAAAATTTACAGCTCCCCACACAACCCATGGTGCCAGTGGCAGCCAAATGTTGGTGAAGGTTATGGTGGGCAGTTTCCTGTAAGCCTCTGGTTTCCCATATTGCCTAAATATAACTAGGGGAGGGAAGCTTACGGAAGTTTTTACAAATAGGTGAAGCAAACATTCCACTCGTTAATGGCATCAAGCTTGATGACATCTGCCTGAGAAGAACAGGTAAAATTAATTCTCTGAGGAAGAATTAATTGCACTCAGAAGTTTAGCCATTGGGGTTCTTATGCCTCTGGAACATGAGAATTTATAGCCCTCATTAATGTGGATTTTTACTCTATTGAAAATAGGAATAGCCTTGTGGTCTGCATAGAGGTTCTCACAGCAAGTTACACAAGCTGTTTACTCATTGCTTTAAAGCACTGATGTATTTCACTAACATGTTACTCTAGGTTCCAAAATAAGCCAAGTGCCATGGTGCTTTGTTGGCAATTTGCTCAAATCACTAAAGTTTTGGTCAGCAATGAACTTAAACTAGGTTCAAACCAGCTTGACTTGACAAATGCCAGTTAATACCTTTGAGGTATAGGCAAAATGCCTCTGGTCTGTTTTGTGGCATGGAGTTTGTGTGCTGTACATGTGCCAGTGAAATTGCTTTCTATGTTAGAAGTACAAATGTGCCTCAGGCTTTGCTCCACAGTTTTCTTTTCAGTGTTGCTGGTTGTTATTTGCAGCAGTGCCTGCAGCAGCATTGCCTCAGGCTGCAAGTAGTATCAGAGCTTCAAACAAATTAGTCATTTTAAGACTTCTGGGGTACTGTTCATTTTGTTTTCCAAGGGCAGGATGTCACTTCGCTTTTGCCATGGCTGAAATCCAGCACCTTGATTGCTGTGCATTTCATCTATCTAGACAAACTGTGTGAAACCTAGAATTTCTGCTGTGCAAAAGGATGAGCAACTGTGTGTGTAAATATATCAATCAGTGAATTCGTTAGGGAAAGAAAAGCTGTGATGGAAGACATTTTTTTTCAATTGTTTTAATAGAGCCTAAAAGACATTTTTTGTAAAATGATGCTTCTGGGACCTTGCCTATGTGTTGGGGAGCTTGCCAGGGAGCAGGAGGGCAGGTGACTGGGTGAACAGGCAGAAACTTAATGTTTCCTCTTCCATGTTCCTTTTAAAAGGGATGATACTATCAAATTGATGTATAAATTATTCACTGAAATGTAGTACCTCAATTTGAATCTCACTGTGATCTCCCCTTCCTTTTTTTTATTTTTCCCCACCTCAAACCGAGATTTCCATTTTTTAAACCTGGGTAGCATCTTGCAACTACCAATGACAGAATATATAGGGACCCTCCATTAAACTACCTGTTGTTTTTTGTCATGGGAACCCTCAGCTGTTTCTGGACACTGGGTATATGTAACTTGTGTGAAGTTGGGCAGAATTCCACTATCTGCTAGTTTTTAGGGGAGGTTTAGCCGGGAGAGTCCTGCTGTTCTTCCCCTGGTGTGTGAGGTGCTGGCAGCATTATCCTACCACACACTGCAGAAGGAAGGAGGGATGTGCTGTGCACTATGCAACAGACCACAGTTATTCACAAATGGAAAAAATCTATGCTTCTCACCGAGCTACTTAAGGATTTTCGATTCAGTGCTGCTGCTTTAGTCTTTGGAGATCAAAATAATGTTTCAAGCTGAATTACTGTAAACTGCTGTGGCATGCAGCAACCTGTAGAAATGCTCTCTCCAAGCTCATAAGACATGCTGCAGTCATTTCTAGAATCAAGAGAAAATCAATACTTTGCAGGGAGTGAAATCTTACTTTTTAAAAAGTGATGGTGGGTTATTAAGGCTGGCAGTCTCTGTTTTGCTACTGGGTTAGTGTTTCAGATCGTGGGCTGCTGCTACATCTGTGTATGAGGGTTGGCTTTGTGAAACTTGTAAGAGAAGAGGGTGGGAGAAGTATGGGAGTTTTAATCTGTATCCAGAATTGTAACTAAGATCCATCTGTCCTAATTGACATGAGGGGCAAATTCTTCCTGTGTCATCTTATGTCCCATTTAATTCAGTGACAAAGCTGTTCCATGTTGGACTAGCTTCCAGTATTTATAAACAGGAGCAGGGCTGTTTGCACATCAGTGCAGCAATGACAAATGAGGAGATCATGCAGCACAGGCCTGGAGGTTTTATAAAATCCCTGCTGGTTTAAATCAGGTGCAGTCTCTCCATGGACTTCACCTGAGCCAGACTTCCTCCTGCAGTGTTTTGGGCAGAGATCACTACCCAGTTCTGCTAGTTCTGGAACACATCTTTTCCTGGTTTTGTCTACCATCTGGCTGAATAATGCAAGTAAATATTCTTGCTAGCACTGGCTGCAGCCGCTGCAGAACATGGGAGGCTTTACAGACAATCTTGGTTACACCACTGTATCCATTACATCAGGACCACTTTAGAAATCTAAGATGTCACCTCCTGTGCTTAGTGGTCCTCAAGTTCCATGCACTGTACTCCCTGACATAACATATCTGTGGTTTTTCATTCCCCATCGTCTCAAGCTCTGAAAAACGAGGTTCTAAGATCTTAGTGCAGATTAACTAATCTCAAATTGCCACCAGTGTTTGCCCTTACTCTGATACTGCCTCTGCTCTGGAAGTGAGCCGCCTCTAGTCTGCCCTGAAGGCAGAAAATACAAAAGCTGTTCTGGTTGCTTCAGTTCAAAGTCTGAAAGCATAAGGTCTGCAGCAGAAGGACATTCTCCTTCTGTTCCACCAGGGCTTTTAAGGCACCAGAGGCCCATTTCAAAATATTTTGGAATAAGATTTAGTTCGTTGATCTCCAGTCCCTAGAACCCAGTGGGAGCCAAGAGCAGCCAGGTCCAGCTGTGCCATGTATTACACATGGAATCATCTAGAGACAAATTTTCCAAGGTCAGGTAGGCAGGTACCTAAGGAATGAGTTTTATTTCAAGGGCCTAAATCTGAAACGTAAAGCTTTACCATAGCAGCAGTCTGCACGTGCTGTGATCTGTCCTAGGTTTTATCACTTCCAGTTTTCCATTTTGATTCTCATGTTTTGGGCTTATTGTCCCCTTGAAGGTCACCTGCATCTACCTTTGGGAACATGTTTGATATTTCACTGGAGACATACAAGTGGTTTCTTATTGTTCCACTTACCTGCCTGCTTTACTAAACATATGTTTCAGTGCAGGTGGCTAAGCCCACTGGGGTATTGCAATGTTAAATCACTGTGATAGCTGACAGAATGAGTCTCTCATCTTCCAGTTAGTGTGAGATTTTCCTTTGGGTTTGGGATGGGTTTTACAAGGATAAACAAGTAACTTCTGGTGCCAGACTGTTCAGAGCTACTGAAGCATTTTGCTTTAGTAACTTCTAGACTTTTCCTCCTTAGGTGCCTTTACCCTCTTACCTGTTGTTTTGGAGGTTTTGGGGGGTACATCAGAAGCAAAGGAGGAGAGGGAAGTTCTTCCATTTGCTGTCTAATAATTTTAAGATTTCATACTGCCACCCACTGCAGAAAGATTGGAGAAATAAGTGAAATTAGTATGTAAATGAAACAAATAACAGTGATCAAATCTGTAGAGGAATCTTACAGGGAAGTTTTGAGGAGAGGTGGTGTAGATTTTTCAGTAAAACAGAATTATACTCTCAGCAGTACTTAGAATCAGAAATTTTCTTACAGAGTGGTAGTTTTGCAAAACACAGCTTTACCAATGTTTTTCAGAAATACCAGTCACTTTATTTCTTAAAGTTCTGTCAAATTCTTTGATCCATTTCACTCACCACACTTTTACTGTAAGAAGGAATTTAGTTCTTCAGGATTACTTTGTGACAAGGTAACTCAGATAGTTTTTTGTGGCTCAGCTAATGTGTTTTCTTGCATTTTTGGTGGATGAACCTCTCCAGTAACAGTAATGGTAGAACTTTTGGCCTTGCTTGTCCAGACACATGCAGACCATCATTTCTAGACCAGCTTAGACAATAGCCCTGAATTCCAAGAAGCAGGTCAAACTAATCATGGAACATCCTAAGTTGGAAGGGATCTGCAAGGATCATTGAGTCCAACTCCTGGACATTGAGTCCAATTAATGCCCTGTCTGAACTAATTAGTATCACTGCTGAAGGAATTTGCATGTGTGGCATTGCTTTTGTGGAAGCTGGTAGAGACATGGTGCCCTTTGAGGAGGCCATATGGAAGGCTGACTGGACCAACATAATTTGTAGTACAAACTTCAGATGTATTCCAAATCTTCTATCCTTAATGGCAGTAGAATTACCTAATGGAGTTTATTAGATTGTGTATATTGGTTGTTATTAATAAGTATGTTTGATAAATCATGTCATGTTCACAAAAAATGCTTGTCCACTTATTTACCATCTAGATCTTAGTTTTGGTTATACATGAAGTATTTCCTGATATACTAGAAAATAGGAGAAGGTGGGTTTTACAAAAGCATTGTGGTCTTGGGACTGTGGTGCCCTGAAATGTGTCTTGGGACTGAAATGAATCTTTAAGGAAAAGGATGTAATTGTTGTAGTCATGCATTCAAATTTTAAAAATCAGATTTTTTTGAGACACAAATTAGCAAAGCCTTGTTCTAGAAATCTATTTGTACAGGATTAGTACTCCCAATTGATGGAAATGTCTGTAATAGGGAGGCTTTGATTTGCACCCACAGATCTGGAAAATGTAGAGCTGGGTGCTTGTTTTACAGGCCTCAGTCAGGTGTTTTGCTTTCTTAAGCTTAATTTGAGTCTCCTGTGAGCAAATAATTATTCAAAATGCAATTAATCTATTGTTTTAATCACTGTTATGATGTTGTATTTACAGGTCCTTATCTAATTAACAGTTACTTTCCCGTTTAAAATAAATTCAATGATCAAATGTCTCTAGAAACGGAAAAGGCTAGAATGCACCAGCCTTGAGATTATGAACGAGCACTTACCAGCCCAGAGAGCAGAGCCTGAAGGACTCTGTTGGATTTTTCTCTACTCTGTGCTGTTTGCCTTTTTGAGCCTTAGGAAATATAGAACTATGTTTATTGTTGTGATAGATTTCTGGAGATGTTGATGAAAAAGCTGTCAAATACTGAGCTACAGAGAACTATCAGGCTTTTAAAATAATTCTGTGGGTATTTGTTTGGGTTAAAACCTCAGGGCCAGGTTCTGCTCCTGGTCCAAGAAGCAGAGCAGGAAAAGAGCAGAGCTACTTGTCCTTTGGGTGTTGGGGTCATGGTTTGCCCGTGTCCTCCTTTCAGATCAGTGGCTGTTCACAACCTGTGGTGCCAGCGGACCCTATGGCCCCACACAGAGCCAGTGCAATGACGCCTACAGGAACTCCAAGCTCAGAGTGGTGGTGGGAGCTGAAGGGATTCTCCAAGGCATCCAGATCTGGAGAGTACCAGCAACCAACACCTACAGGTAAGGGAACTGTCTCTGATTCTTGTGATGTGTCTGTCTTCCAAAGTATCCAGGCTGCAGATACATCTTAGGCATTTTTTTTGAAGTATTACATTCAGAAATTTGGCCACATCTAGTGGGGTTTTACCTATCACTGAGCCTGTGATTTCTACTCTCTCCCATCTCAGATTTGTTCCCTGGAAGATGCAACTTTTTTGGTGAAAGAGGAGAAGCTTTCTGAGGCAGGAAAATGTTTAGCCTAAACAGTTACAGGTTGGGAGAACTCTTATCAGTAGCTGAAAATGAAGGATTTTTACCTCCCCAGACGAAGAGGAATACATTTTCCATTTGTCATTCATTGAACCCTGGGATCAGAATGAAGTTGTCCCACCCTTCACTTGGCGTGGAGGGCACAACCATATGTCAGCATTTCTTACAGGACAGCTTGCATCAACCTCTACTCAGCATCTTCACATTTTTGAATCTAGACACAGCAAGTTGAGGTTGTAAGCCTGGCTTACCACAGTAGAATTGATTTTGGAAGCCAGCCACCTAAATGGTGGGCTCTGTGATACTGAGGGTTTTAACACTTAAATCCCCCCGTGGAGTTATTTTCAAAGAGAGATGATCAGATACAGTTCAATGCTACTTAATCAGATTTTTACCAATCATTTTTTCTTTTTGCTCTTGCTGGGGAAAGAAGTAAATCGAATTGTAGATCACTGTATCTGAATGGTAACATGAAGCCATTACATGCCTCATTTTGTAAGCAGAACTGTCAGTTAGAACCAGTGACTGTCTAGTGGTGGCTTTTTATGCAGCATTCCGTATTGAAACCAATGATGGTATTTTGGATTTCAAAGCAAAACATTCAGTTGAAGGCTTTGAACAAATTTCAGTTACAATTTTCTGATCGCATCTTTTTTTTTTCCTTTATATTGAAAAAGAATGTTCATGTTGAGGCTAGATGTCAGTCTCTAATAGAGGTCCAGGGCAAAGCAGTTTTGAGAAACTGGCTAGGCTAGGCACAAGTTCTGCCTGAATGCCTATTCCTACAAGGATTGATGGTAATGCAAAAAGCATTAATGATATTTTACCCAGCTATCAACAAGGAGTTGCCTGAGGTGAATAGAATTTTTCAGAACCAGCATCCAGTAAATATGGTTATAAAGTACAGCCCAAAAATGAACAGGCAAAACAGCCCAAAAGCTTACAGCACTGTCATTTCTTTAATATTGGAGCCCAAGAAGAGCCAGAATGCAACTGTAGGCTGACTTTATGCTGCACAATACAAGCCCTGGGCCTTGCAGGGATGACCTGTCTATTTAAGTCCTATAAATGACCTAACAGACTTTTAGGTTCTGTATAGATAATAGATATATAATGTCGTGCATAACATATATATAAAGGGTTGACATTCTCTTCTGCACCTCTTAAGGCTATAGTAGAAAATTCACAGCCTGGGGAAAGCAGGAGGCAATTGTGGGCTTAAATTAACTTGACATCTTCCTGATTCTGGTCTGCTGAAGGGGTAGCAGAGTATGCCAGCATAGCATAGCCCTAGGAAAATGTCAAGTTGCAATATCAATTCCAGGGCTTTCCAGAGTCTGGACTTACTGCCTGCGTTTAGCTCTGCCCTGCAGTCCTGCTGCAGTGTGGATCCTGTAAGTTTTCCTGATGGGCACTGCTGAAACACCTGACCCAGGGAGAAAACCCTCCTGCTGGCTGCTGGGCTCTCAGGAAAGCTGATGTTCTGCCATATCAGTGTGTTTTACACTGTGTAATGTACACTCCTGGTAATTGCTCAAGAAGGATATCGATTTTGTGAACACGAGGCAGAATATGCATTATTAAAATACAGACAGCTCAATTTTGCACAAAACTGCCGGCACAAACCAACCACATCCAGAAAACCTCACCATCTGAAGGTCTGAGTAGGCTGCCATACACTGTAGTGCCCACATTTGGAAACTGGAGTCTTACATGCTCTGGTTCACTCCCATGGGACATCACATTGTGTAACAATGAAGTTAAACTTTATAAAAGATTTTTTTGTTTGTTTCGGATTTCCTTCTAAGCATTCAGGAGGTCTGGTCATCTGGGTCTTACAACCAAGTATGAGAGAAGTGGACTGTAATAAATTACACATTACCATCCTTTATCCAACTTCATTCCATTTTTAAAGGAAGAAGTTTTTGCTGAGTGTCCCATTTGTGGTCACTTCCACTGTCCTCTCTTCTCTGTGGTCCCTTCACATAAGGTGGCACAAGAACACAGCCCAGTGGTGTGCAAAAACATGTCATTCTGAGTCAGCCAGCCTAGGCACAGCATTCTCTCATACTCTTAGGGCTAGCTCCAGTGTGTTCCCATAACCTGGATGCTACAGTGCATGTTTTGCTCCAGCCCTGGTTTGCACAGCCTGGTTTGTACTCTGCACATCCTGACCCTTCCCGAAGGTGTGGGTTTCTTTTTCAAATCCCACAAGTGTCATAGGAAAAGAAAAGAAAAGAAAAGAAAAGAAAAGAAAAGAAAAGAAAAGAAAAGAAAAGAAAAGAAAAGAAAAGAAAAGAAAAGAAAAGAAAAGAAAAGAAAAGAAAAGAAAAGAAAAGAAAAGAAAAGAAAAGAAAAGAAAAGAAAAGAAAAGAAAAGAAAAGAAAAGAAAAAAGAAGGCAGTGGAAAGTACTCTGTGTTCTTGATTAGGATGGGCTAAACATTCTTGGGGGGCAATATGGTTAAAAGGCTTCCTTCCTCCTGTAAAATAAAGGTGTTCCTAGTGAAAGGGATCCTCTGAAAGTTTGAAGGAAAGAATAACTGTTTAAATAGTGACACCCATTTTGAATAGGGAATGACTGCCACCTGAACATACTGGGTTTTATTTGTCTTCAGCCTTTGAATGAGGCCAGACTGGGTTTCCTGGACTTTCTGACATCACTGCTTGTATGCAAAATCTGTTCTTACATGGAAAAGTATGGCCCCTACTGGCAGCCAATTAGCCCTGCCAGCTTGCTGTGCCTGGTAGTGCACCTCATTAAGCATTGCAAAATTCTACAGCAAATCAAGTCAGTCTTCAGATTCATGCAGCATCTGTTCAGGGTGGCCCAGTGCTGTGTCCATCACTTTTTCTGCTGGCTCTGGTACAGCCCAGCTGAGGACTGATTGCTTTGGTTATCAGCAGTGGCATGAACATAATCATGTCACATTGCCAGAATCTAATATGCTTTATGAGACACTGCCTGTTTGCAGGCAGGACTACGCTGGGCAGAGAGCAGCCAAGTGCTGGAGGAAAGGAGATGTTAAAGCAGAGCACCTAAGCTGTGCCTGGTAGGAAGCTGAGAGCAATTTTTAAGTTCTGCTCCAGGTGGAATTTTACTCTCACAAAAATAGATGAAAAGCTGCTAATGTCAGTGGAGAATTACCTGCTTATTTCAGATCTAAATTGAGTTGCTGTACTGTCATTCACCTGCTCAGAAAGTTGAGTAACTCTGTGTTTTGTTGCAGCAGAAATGTGTGTTTTATCATGATCTCTAAAAAGTGCTTTGAAATCCTCTGCTAAAAGCTGCTTTAAGTATGTCCGTTGTTAGAAAGGGAGAGGGGGGAGCTGAGAAATAGTGTTACAACCACATCTTTGGGTACACCAGCAACAGTAAGCACCTCTGAATCTTGACTGTTTGAGATAAAAATCCCAGAGCCTTAACTGAGACTGCAGCAGCCTGTGTGTAACCTGCCTGCTCCTGGCTGGAGACAGTGAGATGTTCCTGATCACCAGGAGTTTGGCCCGGGGGCTTTTGCCTTCCTTGTTTACTGCAGGTAGTGTCATCTCCATCTACTTTTCTTTCTGTATTCCTCTGGTCCTGGGAATAAGAGAGCTGTTTTCCATCTGGTCCATGCTACCAGGACCAGTTATGCTGTCTGCTTTCTCAAATCTCCCTCTGTCAATCTCATGCTTAATGTTCTCTTTAGCCATATGTCCTGTTTTTGCCAGTTCTCCTGCTTCTGTTCTTTCTCTTCCTTGCAGCAAACTTCTCAAGGATGTGCCCTCTGGGAAACAAGATGTGTTTCATATATTAAAGCTGGAAACTATAGGGACTTGCTCACTGTTCTCAGCAGTGTTTGCCCAATAATCAATGTGAAAGAATCTGTTTTGTAGCTACCCAAGCTCACAGATTGAAATAGAGCAGAAAAACAGTCTTCAGGCTTTGGGTTCAGATTTATTTAGAATGTCAGGTCTTCAGAGCACAGTTTCTGACACTGTGTTCAGGTGTGAAAAATGCTCAGTACTCAGAAGTGGTTTGTGGTTCCTTGCACCTGCCTCTGGGAGAACTCAGGTGGCAGCCCCTTGTTTTCTTTTTTCTGCAGCATCTCAGGCTATGGAGCTGCAGGTGGGAAAGGCGGGAAGAACACCATGGTGCGGTCCCACGGAGTGTCTGTGCTGGGAATTTTTGACCTCCAGAAGGATGATACACTGTATATCTTGGTGGGACAGCAGGGAGAAGATGCTTGTCCTAGTGTAAGTGACTGCCTTTCTTTTTTGTCTTCATCTCTTCTAGCAATCCATGGAGTTTTGTCTTTTCACACAGGAAAACATTGTCCTCAAGGGCTTTGGGGCTATAGGAGTCAAGGAATAGGTATAGTTTTACTGGAAGAGCATGAGAACATGAAGCACCATGTCCCTGTGCTCGCTTCTTTTCAATATTTGGGCCCCATTGATAATGCACAACAGGCTCCTGACTGATCTGAGTATCTCAGAGCACCTGTAGGAGGGGGCTTGGAGACAAAAACAGCCCTGCCTTCCATTCCTCTGGAGATCAAGACTGACTTTGCAGGGTTTTGCCCTTGTTCCACTATTGAGCCCAGCCCTACCATTATCCTATACTCTGCACCTCTAGAGATACCCTCATCACAGGGCCTGCTTGGTTATTCTCCATGTGGGAGAATCAATCGTTGTTGGGTCAGTCCTGATTTTTATGTTACTAACCAACCCTTGCTGCAAATGTCTTGACAGATAGATAGGCACTGTTTGCATGCATGGTAGTTTATTAATTATTTAGTATTCTTTGGAGGGGGATGTGGGAATAGGACACTCTCATGGAGCAAACCAAGCATTATCTGATGAAATTTCACCTACAGGTTTGAGCTGAACATTTAAAAGATATGCATTTCTCAGCTGATAATGGCTGGCATCCAAGAGATGAAAGCTTACCAGCCTGTTAGAGCAGAGAAAGGTTGAAGGATACAGACAAGTAAGAGGGGTTCTCAAGGCTGGCTGCTGAAGTAAATAATGTTAAAACCAGAATTGCACATCTCTACAAACAAACCGTTAATATAAAGCCTTTTTGAAATGATAAATGGCCTAACTCAAATGTCCATCCAGCATCTTTAACTAGGACATTCCAGCTGAGGGTAATATATGGACTCATTAAATTGCAGGCCACTGTAATCTTAGTGAGAATTTATTGAGTGCTAATGTAATTCTTTCATTGAGGCAAAGAGATTGCATTGACTCGTAGAGGGGACTTTTACTAGATTGGATTGTAATCAGTTATGTCTTTGCCAAGAAGGATTATATTTTTTTGTAATCTAGTGGTTCCTTTGGGTCATTGACTTTGTCATTTTATTAATCATTCCCACCCAACTCCAAATCAATTAAGGAGAGGGAAAAAACAGGAAAAGGAGGACTGTTAGTTCTTTAGGCAAGTCTGCACACACAAAATGGATGCCACTCATTCTCTGGCACAACTGAGAAGGTATTTTGTGGTCAGCAGAATAATTTGGAATTTGAGCATGCTTTTATCAGGTTCTTCTTCCAAGAGAAAACCCATACATGAAAATAGAAGGAAGCAGAAGGTCAATCCTACTATAATAAATGTTTGTACATTTTCCCCTGAAAATGTTGTTGGTTTATTTGGTTCAATGTGCAATATATGTTCAGTATAACAAAATAGTGTTACTGAGACAAAACCTGTAAAGCAAAATAAGCTAAAACCAAAGTTTTCAACTTGAAAACACTCACAGAAGGGTCCTGCTTATCATACACTTTAGTGCTCCAAGTTTAAACCAAAAAATACTTAGGTCATAGTCCTGAAGTAGGTATAAGTGGTGATTTAATGTTGTGATTTAAATCGCTTCGTGAATTCAGGGCTTTGCCTTATGCAAAAAGTTCACTATGTTCGGTGATAATTGATGGAAGGGGAAAAATGCTAACGAGGAAATGCAGAAGATTTTTAGTGAGGTATTTTTATTAGCAGTGGGTGAATATTGCAATCGAAGGTGGGATTGCTGCTGTTTTGGTAGGTACTGGTAGCTGAAGTAAAACTGCTACTAAAATCAACAGCACATTGGCTGCTTGGCCCCAACCAATGCAGGACTGGAAATGAGGTAAAAAAAAATTTGGGTTCTCTGTCTCTGCCATTTGGCTGTCATGTGGCATGGAACAAGGCACATCCTTGCCAAGTTACTCCCTTCCCCCACTTGTGAAATACAGACAGTTAATGCTGGGAAACATTTGCAGTAAATTCTGCTACATTTTGTACATTAGAAGTTTATGGAGCTGTTTCACGTGATAATAGGTATCAGCATTGAGCTTGCTTCAAAATAATTGAATTAAAAATGGCAACAAATTATTCTGATGAAGGTTGAAGCAAAAAGCCAGACTCTTCTAGAAGAGCATTCACTTGGTTCTGCTCTTGTAGTTTCACTGGAGGACAGTTTCCTGCTTCAGGACAGTGAAGGGTTCACAAGGCCTCAGTGTGTACAAGGGAATGGAGGTTTCTTACCTGAATTCAGACCTGGTTTTCTGTTTGCAGACTAATGATGTTATCCAGAAAGTCTGCATTGGAGAGAACAACGTGATTGAAGAAGAGATTCGTGTGAACAGAAGTGTCAATGAATGGGCAGGAGGAGGTGGAGGCGGGGGCGGTGCCACTTACATATTTAAGGTATGGAAACACAGTCCCCATGCACCTTCAGCATCAACCTATCCTCCCACCTGCCTCCAAAAAATCCTTTATACACCTCAGGGAGAGCATCCACAGAGTGACCTCTGGGTATCCTTAATTTCCACTTGAGAGATGTAGGGGTCTGGGTTGGCCCTTCACATTTCTTTGAATTGCTGGGCAATATGGCCACACTTGCTTCAGTGGCTTGGAGTGTCCTTTGCAAACATAATGGATTGAACTGGGTTGGGTTTTTTTCAACAAAAACTGAGATGCTGAAACACAGTTCTACAGCAAAGGGCAAATTCTGCAAGACTTCATTCAACTCAGTCTTTGTAGAATGTGAGACTTCAGCTATATATTTGGCCTGACAAGGAAAGTTGAGGATGGCCTGTATGTTTTCTGTTGGCAGTCCTGTAGCTGTGAACCACTGATGTTTCCTGTCCTGTGCTAGGTGAGACAGTACTCACTCCAAACACTGGTTTAAGGCAGTCCTTTGCCAGAGGAGACACTGTGCAGAGCAGTGCTCCTTAGCTGTTTCATTTGATGAGAGTCATCACATGGAACATTACAGGCTTTCTAAGAGCCATCACTGTGGTAGATACTATTCCCAGAGCTATTGACACTGCTGTTTCCTGTAGCAGAACTTGGTGGGACTATTCTTTGAATTTCTATTTATTAATTTCCCGGGTGTGGGTGCATAAATAACGCAATGACAGTGTGCAGTGCTGAGCAGCCCTAGATGCCTGCTTGGTGCAACATGCAGCAAATATCATGTGGCTGAACTTCCATTTACATGTCTGACTCAGTTTGAACACTGCCTTTATTTCTACATTTGTTAAGATGGAGAACGGAGAACCGGTCCCCTTGATAATTGCAGCAGGGGGTGGTGGCAGAGCCTACAGGGCCAAAACAGACACATTTCATCCAGAAAGACTGGAGAATGATTCCTCTATTCCAGGGTTGAATGGAAATTCAGGAGCTGCAGGTAAGTTTATTTCTTTTAAGAAAACCTTTGTGAACATGTGGTACTCCCAGATTCCTCCTCCTCACAAGGAGGTGTGGCACAACCCATGAAAACACAGTTCAGGGGGAACAGAGGATTATAACAGATGCAAATAGAAGGTACCCACAGTGCTGGATACTAAATAAGGGTATCAGAGATGGTATAACCATAGCAATGGCAATATTCTCTCAAAATAATGCAGTACCTCTCATAAACGAAGTTGTTTGATTTTTGATGTGGGAGTTTGCAGTGCCAGTGTGGCTGTCCTGCTCCCTGCACTGTTTTGTGCTGTGTGGACATACTCAGAGCTTCTCTGGCTTCTGCAGAAAGAGCATAATTGCACCATGTCTAAGAAGTCTCTGTGAAGAGACCTTGGAGTGAGCAACCAGCAGAGCTGAAAGTGAGTCACTGGTAAGAATGTTGTGTGGAGAGCAGGAGTGGGACATGTTTTCACACCCCTTTCAATATAAACAGTTTGTTCTACTTTAGCACTGACACTGTTTTTTTTCAGAAGTGTTTTAATCAAAGAGAAGGGGAAGGCTCTGTAAACCAGAAATAAATGGTTGGAGAGTAGGTAGGGATATTTTTTTACATTTTCCATAGAAAATACATGTCCTTCTATGGTAGGTGAATAGATGTGCAGCTGATGACTTTCAACTGAGATGTTTTGAATGGATGCTTGTCCTGCAGATCCCTGAAGTGTTTTGTACACAAAAAGTAACCTCTGGCCATGCCTTTTCTCTTCTCTCAACTGCAGGTGGTGGAGGTGGCTGGAATGATAACACTTCCTTCCTGTGGTCAGGAAAATCCTTGCTGGAAGGTGCTACTGGAGGAAGATCCTGCCCCCAGGCCATGAAGAAGTGGGGGTGGGAGACAAGAGGGGGTTTCGGAGGGGGTGGAGGGGGGTGCTCCTCAGGTGGAGGAGGCGGAGGATATATAGGTAAAGTGGCTTCGTGTTCAAGGTGTCCCTTCCCCTCCTTTAGTGCTAATGATCGGCAAAATGCTGATGATAACTCTCCTGTAGCTAGCATATTTGACTGTTATGTACTAGTATGTCTGTGTGTTGCCTTTTTAGCACTAGATGAACTTATGGCATTTAGTCTTTGAGCAGAGAGCCAGGTGCCAGTCCCTCAGCTGCAACCCTGGCTTTGTGCTCTGCAAAATGTGACATTAAGATCCTGCCGTGATTCCCGAGCCTTTCATGTTGGGGTGACAGTGCTGGAGAAGGAGGAGCCACAGCTATGAGCTCCCATTGCCAGCACCTGTGTTTGAAGGGCTTTGGTCCTGGAGGCTGGCAGCCAGGCTTTATGCCAGGGGAAAGATGCAGCTTCTCCCCTGCCCTGCCCTGCTGTGGGTGGACCTCGGTCCTGCACACGTGGTCTCTGGGGGCAGAGGCTCAGGCTGCCAGCCCACACCCCTCTTAATATTACTTCTGTCAAAAAGGAGCTAATTTCATGTGCCTCTGTCTCAGGGCAGCTGTCAGATGGCATTATGTTGATTACAACTGGTGTGGGCCATATTCAAGATCGCTACTAACCCATAGTCTCCTGGGCCACACAGTTTCTGCAGCCATCTGCACTGTGGTGGACTCTTTAACCTCTGGTTCTCCACAGCTTAAATTATGTATATGGTAAACTAGAAATCTTGAGAGGAAGTAATGAGTTTAAATGATTAAGTGCATGTTTTGTACCAATGTTCCTGTGTAATTTTTCTTTTTCCAACAGAATGACTCACATGATTTTTTTTTTTTTTTAATTATTATTTCACTGAAGACAATTAAAGGGAAAAGCTATTTTTGGGTGGGGTGGGGGAACCATTGCATGCTTGAAGTACAAAATATATGCCCTATACTGTGTATCTAATATTTGTTATGTATTGCCCATACTTTGCTTCTGGTATATTCTATGTGCTCAAGCACAAATGAGCAACTCATAAATTCCTTCAGTCCCCACTTCTGGTGGACCACCCTGCTTTTAGGGTGCAAAAGAAAAGAAGGATATCAGGTTATTTATTCCCTCTGCTGACACAGTACATCTCTTGATCAGCAAAAGTACAAACTTTGCCATGGAGTACTGATGCTTTCCAGTCTCTTGACTACATAAATTTTAAGAAGGTCTTGTATGTTTCACAGCATCCAAATGGTTAAAGATGATGTTTGTGCCTTAGTTTGCAACAGTCTACCTAAACAGAGCTAATTAATTGATCGTCCCAAGCTTCGGTTATTAAACTGAAGTTCTAGAGAAAAATTCCAGTAGTTCATGCCACATCTTACTAAATATTCCCTATAAATTAAATGCTTTTATTTTTCTCTTTTTTCATTTGGATGTCTCCCTAAATATGCTGAATTCATGCATGTTGCCATGTATATCTGTGTTTTATTGTTTTATGAGCCTCAGTCTGTTAAGGTAACTTCTGGTTTGACATAGGTGGCAATGCTGCAGTGGACAATGACCCAGAGATGGATGGGGAGGATGGTGTGTCCTTTATTAATCCAATTGGTACTTTATACACTCCAGCACTTAAAGGTATTCATAATGGTCAGAAGTCATCTCATGGGCTTATTTCATTTTAAAAACAGCAGGACCCCTTGCAACCTTTTGGGGTACAGCTCAGTGTCGTGAACATGAGGAGGCAGAAAGTATATAAAGTACAGCAGAGAACAGAAAAAAGTAGCAGGAAAAAAAAAAACAGGGAGAGGGAACATCAAGCCTATTAGGAAGTACTCCCAGCAGTACAGCCTACAGAATAATTTTGGACAAGGAAACTGATAACAGAACCTCACAGCTCAGATACTTTAGGAAAGAAATATACAAAACACCTGACTATTCACTAACAAGCAAGTTCCTTAGAGCATCCCTTGGTAAAATATCTAGGTGCTGCCCAGCAGTGCATGGAAGTGATAAAAACTGCCAGTCCAACCTATGTTTTCCCAAAAGCCAGTGTCTTTAATGTGTTTGCAATGTGTCCAAAAAACAACAAAAAATCTACTGGTTAAAAAAAAAAAGTTTGACTCAGAACAGCCAGAAGTATTTTCAAATACAGATGCACTCTGGCCTGGTAGATTCAGCCAGGAAGTTTTGAAGATATTGCAGTGATTGATCTTGGAGGGAGTAAAGGCCAGGAAAGAAAAGGGTGACCCAAGGAAATTATAAGAATGGTCTTTACAGTAATTAACTCAGCTTCTTCATCCACTCCCTAGTGACAGAGGGGCACGGAGAGGTGGAAATTAGGCTGCACCTTAACTGCAGTCACTGTGAGATGGACGAGTGCCATGTTGATCTTGAGACTCAAAAAGTCATTTGCTTTTGTGAGCCAGGCACAGAGTTGGCTGAGGATGGTGTGTCTTGCACAGGTAAGTAGCTGTGTGGGGCACTGCTAACATGTGGGACAGAAAATGCATGGCCAAAGTCTGTAGTTTGGACTGTAAGACATCCTGAAAGTGCTGCCAAATCCTTCTTAAACCTGGCTTCAGTTGAATGTTGCCTTCTTTCCTGCTGGTGTGTGCTGCAGAGCTGTTTTGCCAGGACACAGCCTCATCAATGCGAAGGGCTGGAGCACTGAGCAGCAATGCACCTTTGCTCTACAGGATATGTTTGGCATCTTAAGCAGATCTGAGCAGAGACCAATTTTATGCCTGCTTGTGCTGGTGTTCAGAATCTGCTCTGAAATCCTGAAAGTTTGCTCACTGAAAAAAAAAAAAAAAAAAAGCAAGGTGAAGGAAAATATGAAAATATGATTCCTGTGGATTTGGACATTTAAGGTTAAAATTCAGAAACTGTAAGAAATTCTGTGCAAGATTTCTCTGAGAAAAATTAGATACAGTGCCTGTACTTGCCTTTCTTTCAAAATCAGGTGCTCAGAGCTCCATTACTGGGTTTGCTTCATATTCTTGTGCAGCAGTTACAGCAGGTCACCCCAGGGGTTTGGGATCCTGCTTTCAGCTTTGTCACTGGCATGGGAAAATTGTTGTGTTTTTACCACTCCTGCCCCTAAGATGGGTTAAAAGTGTGGTCATTTTGTCAAGGTGAAGTAAATCTTAATGGCATGATCCCACATGAGGATGCAGCTTCACTACACTGTTATCAGGGTTTTCTACCTGGATTACATGCATTTAGGAGAAATATTGCAGTCCTCCTCCTGCTTTTGCTGTGATTTGGCATTGATAGCAGCACTTTAACCCTGGCAGTGTAATGTCCTTTCCACCCCCTCAACCTCCAGCCCCTGTTTTTTATGGTCTTGTTTTCACACTCAGGGAGTTCACATGTTAATTCATTGATAGTGAACCATCTGTTTTAATGGCTTGATATTAATTGAGGAAAGTGAAATAATGAGGTATGAGAAGTCATAGATCCTGAGAACTGGTCATGCCAGAGGTTGCTCCTACACTATTGGAGCAGCCGTGAGTAAATGGAAGAAAGAGCTGAAAATATTTTGATGGCAAAAAAGTGGCTCCTGGAAGATAATTTCAAACATGTAATTCCTTCTTTTCCCTTCTGTTACAGCTGAGCCAGTGGTTCGTCTCCCTTTCTCTTTGGTCTTGTCTGTAGTGACTTCAGCATTGGTGGCTGCTTTAATTTTGGCTTTTTCAGGAATCATGATAGGTGAGTGTTTCTCTGCAAAAGATATTTTCATATGAGGGCTGGATCTGAGCCAGGGATAATTAGGCCCTGAGAGGCAAAAAGATTCAAGTTTTCAGCTGCTGCTGTATTTAATGACACCTTCCCACACACATATTAACTTCAGATTTCTGTACCAGATTCTAACCACAATGACCAATTGGAGGAGGCTCCAGTTACAGATTGCATCTCAAAAGAGACAGTATTGTTTGTGTTGTATTGTGAAGCTGCCAAAACACAGCTGCTTCTGGTTTTGTGAGATCTGGTGTTGTTTAATGCCTAAAAGCTGCTTTATCTGTGCCTATGTACAGATTTCACCTCTTAAAGTATGGCATTTAAGCTTAAACTCTCACATAGGTTCCCATTTCACAAACTGCGACTTAGTAGGAGGTGGGCATTCTTGGCACTTTTATTTGAAATTCGACAAGGCATTTTTCACCTTTTCATGTTCTTATTTCAAACAATGGCTCACCTGCATTTGGTGCAAGCAGAATAGGTTTGAATCAATGAAAAGCAGTCAAGGATTCAAACCATGGCTTTGCCACCTTTCTTTGTCCATTCTGTGTATGGTCTGGGGGAGGAGAGGGATGAACCTAGAGCAGGAAATTAAATTTGCCCAGCTGTTTCAGTTTTAAGAATTTCAGGAGTTATCAGTTGCACACACATGGTCCTACATCTATGATTTCTGTCCTGACAGTACCTTTTTATAATGACTAAATACTTCTCAGGATTGGAAGAGTAATCCTCTTTCCATCCAACGAGCCTATCATTTCCATCTCAGGAAAGGGCAACGATTTAAAAAATCAAAGCAATGGCAATGAGGAGGAAAATAGAGGACAGGAAGGATTTGTGGATAGGTCATTACACCCATCTGCCTTTGTCAGTGCATGTTTACCCCTTAAATTTTTCCCCTGAGCAACATCTGCTGGAGAAGATGCAATAACTATTACCGTTACAGTCTTTGGGCTCAATCCAGCTCCCACAGAAATCGATAGTGATTTAACCTGCTCATGATTGTCATCCTCTTTTGGAAAAAATCCTGCAATATCAGTTACTATTTCAAGAAATATCCTCAGGACGTCTTCTTTCAAGGTGTGGTTTTTAATGGCGTTGCAGAAGTATCAGTGAAGCGATGCAAGGAATATAGCACTACCTATAAACTGACTTCAAATGTAGTCCTACTCTGTTGTTTAGAAACAGAGGAAGTTTTGGAAAATTAGCTATTTTTTATGTATAGTGTGTTATTCTGAGGAAACAGCTTAGGCTATTCATTTTCAACTATATGATGCAATAATTCATTTCAGACTTTAGTCACTTCTGTGTGATTTAGGAAAGTTGGTTATACCCTAGCTCCCTCAAGTTTTAAACTTGACTTGTATTTGGAAGGTCTGGTTAAACTAAATAGAGCAGAACAAAAACATCAGAACTCTGAGATCTCTCCAAGTGAAATTCATTTCACTTTTTCCAGACAGTCCATGAACAAGCTTGTTTCTTCATAAGATGTGTAAATCAAAGGTTCCTGGATATCTTCAGATCCCATTTTCTATCTGTAATTATTTGACATACAGAAATATACCAGTGTCACTGGCTGGTTTGATTTCCTGAAGTCTGGCCACACCACAGCAAATCCCAGTGAGAGGTGCTGTCCCAAATCCAGTCTCTGTGTGTGGTTGACCCGTGTTCTCCGTGTTTAGTGTACCGCCGCAAGCACCAGGAGCTGCAAGCCATGCAGATGGAGCTGCAGAGCCCAGAGTACAAACTGAGCAAGCTGCGTACCTCCACCATCATGACAGACTACAACCCCAACTACTGCTTTGCAGGAAAGACCACATCCATTAGTGACCTTAAAGAGGTGCCTCGAAAAAACATCTCCCTCATCCGGTAAATTCATCTTTGCCTTCCCCATCCTCCAAACTGTACATCCACATACCCTGGCTCTCCTAGGGAGGTGTGAGCACACAGCTTTGTGCAGGCATATGCAAATTCTTGTGCACTTTTGGGTTCATACCCCTTTTCATAAAATGTAAAGCTGCAGTAGTTAGGCTCGTGTGGAGGGGACTAGACTTTGGCATTCACCTTGACCTTCTACAGGTGCAGTGTTCATCTCCTGGGATTGTGAGGAGAACTGGAGAGTCATCACCAGTAATTCGGTTACATCTTTTACAGGCTATGCAGTGAATGGCCCATTGCCATGAGCTGATGAAATTCTGGGATGGCTGAAGCTTGTAGGAGGCTCTTCTAAATCTTTGATGAGATCTTTGGTAAAGACAATTACATCCTTAAATGCAATAGCAAGGAAAGCAGTGGATTTGAAAATGCCAGACAGTATTAAAAGGACAGGGATATAAAGCCAGCAAGATAATCACATCTAGATGAGAGCTTCTGGAAAGCTTAAAAGTGTCTCCTAAGAAAAACTTGAAAATTTGGAGTTCTTGCACACTTTGCTCTGCTGCAGGATAGTTGTGAATATGACAGTACCCTGGTACCATGCAGTGTTATACAAAAAAAAAGTGGAAGCAGGAGTCCTTGGAAAACTGGGAAGCTTAAGGTGCTGAAAAAAAATTATGTTCAGAGCAGTCTATGCAGTCTGCAATGTTTTGTTGTCTCTTATCTCATTCCCCCTTACCTGCACATCTTGCTGGACTGCACCTGGAGGTTTCCAGTGTACCCTGTGCTGCTGCTTCCTTTGTCGCTTGGACTTTGAAAGGATTTTTTGAAGTGTGGCAAACAGATAGCAGAGGATACAGCTGGGAATTGACAAGGGAAAGTGGACTTTTTGGAAGTAGGGTGAGTCATGAGCCATAAAGTTCTGGTTTATCCCCTCAGTTTGTAATAGGTTGGTCAGGCAGAGCCAAGAATGGTGTCTCAAGCTGATACCTACAAAATGTTTTTACACAAAGTGGTTGAGTCACAGGCAACACAAGAACTCAATGTGGTTTCACTGCCCAGGCTGGTTCTATCCTGGCAAAACTACACACAGAACTTATGGAACAGCAGAAAAGATTGTTCTTCCTTGTTCATACGGATGAGAGAGCAGCAGCTCATGCAAAAGCAGTCCACTGGTCCAGCAGAGAACAGAATCGGTGCAGCTCTCAGCCCAGAGCTGGCTCTGACAGGAGAGTGCATGCTGTGGCAGAGAGCTTTACTGAGAGTCTTTTCCCCAGACTGAGATGCAGGAATGCCTCTTAGGGGCTGGGAATACTGCTGCGCAATGTGCAGCCCATGCAGGGTTAAGAAGGACTCAGGATCTGAGGTGCAGCCTCATCCTCTGCCATATTTCACCATGTTACTATGACAGGCCACTGATCTGAAATAGCAACTGTTGTACCAGTTGACTTAACGTTAAGAGAGTGAGGACTGAATAGACAGGTATGCAAACTCTGTATGACAAGGACATGGGACAGGATCTATTGTATGATTACTCTTATGCCTTTCTCTTTTTCTTGTAATCTTATTCAAAATAAAACTGTAAGTTTCATAATATGATCACTGCCAGAAACAATTCTCAGCACAAATTCCTAGAGCTGAGTGCTTTACAAAGCACTGTCATCACCATTTACTGGCTAAGGTACTTGCCCAGAATCACACAATAAATCAGGAAAAGTTATTTGGTTTAGAATTCAAGTCTTTTGAGAATCATTGTGCCTCCTAGTTTCTTGCTCAATGTTTTGTTTAATGGTGATGCAGAAATATCAGGGGAACTGTTAATGTGTTTAGGGTGTGTAAACACCAAGACTAAAGTCCTGTCTTTATTGATCTGTTTTGGAGCACCCATCACTGAGCACTGATACCAAAGCCATAGATGAGTGCTCTCTGTTATGTGCTGCAATGCCAGCAGCTCGATTTCACTGGGGAATGCTCACTTCCATGGGTTGCTTTCCCTTCCAATTAAATAAATGTAGTTCCATGAAAGATCTCACCGAGGTCTGGTGAGATCGTATTGTCAATATCCAGTTCTCCCTGTTACACTGCCATGAAAACTGTGAGCCCATTCTGTGAGCTGTGTCCACAGTGTTATAATGTGTGTTCTCTGTAGTAAAACCTTCTTGTCTTCTCTGGTCTGTCCAGGGGTTTGGGCCACGGAGCCTTTGGTGAGGTATATGAAGGTCAGGTGACAGGGATCCCCAGCGACCCCACTCCCTTGCAGGTGGCTGTGAAAGTAAGTGACAGTGTATGAGTTATCATGATGGTTTCATGCACCTTTCACCCAAGAGTCCCAATGCATTTTAACAGTGAAGATGAATGAAGCATTGCTGTAAGTCCTGAAGGATGTGGCTAGAATTGTTGCTTCTCTGTTGCAACACTTTAATCCGTCACAGCAATGGTACAGCTTGTAGCATAGGGGTATGTGAGACTACTAAAAGAGGTCTGTGAATAAGAAATAGGCAAGGATTTCCCATAGAGCCACAGCAGACTGCAGGAGTGAGAACTAAATCCATCCCCTGTCCATCCTCCCCATGCTACACCTGGTTGGTAATCTGTCCAAAACCTTGTGAGTCAGAGGCCAAAAGTCTTCACAGGGCCAAAAGCTGCTGGCACGTACATCCAAGAGCTTGCAAGTAGGAGGTGGCTGGTTTTCCAGGGATATCACCATTCCCTTACAGGATGGATATGCATTGGATGTGAAGCTAAATCCTAAGAGACCCTGGTAGATTTCTCCAGGCCTTCAGCAGTCTAGTTTTCTCTTAGAAATTTCACAGCAGCACAGTCCTGCTGCTGGTTACAGGTCCCAGTCTTGCTGGAAGGTAGGATCATTGAACTGCAGAGAACTCAGGAACTGTGATCTCATCCTCTGTACAGCAGAGTCCCATATGTTGAACACTTCTCTGTGCACTCTGGGCTGTTTCCTTTGCTGGGAGGAGGATGACAGTGGCGTTGATGGGCCAGGAGTTCTGATATTCACCTTTCAACAGGTTCCACAGTCTAGTTTAGTAATGCTTTAATGGTTGTCTTAGGGTGAGGTTTCTTTTGAGAAAAAAGGATTGCTGCAGACAATGTTAGTGCCAGGTGTTCTGATCTGTAAGTTAAAGTATCTTCTCCTTGTCAACCTGTTCTTTCTTTTCCAGACATTGCCAGAAGTGTGTTCAGAGCAAGATGAACTCGACTTCCTGATGGAAGCTCTCATTATTAGGTGTGTATGAATCACATAAACATCACTTGTGTAGGCTTGCAAAGCCCAACAAAATAAAGAAAAAAGGTTCTTCATAGGTGGTGTCCTCTTAGCACATCTATACAGTAGTTTTGGCACAAAGAGTATAGGCATTACCATCCTTTTCTCTTCTTCTTACAAATGAAGAGGCACCAAATGATTAAAGGTTAAATTTTCATAAGGATCCATGTAAGTTTTTCATTACCAAAAGTAAAAAATTAAAGCCCAGATTTTAGAATTGATAATAAGATTGTTTTGATTTCTCTTAGAGAGGAGCACATCCCTTAGGAATTTGGGTTTGACTGGTCAAAACTAACAGATGGCATTGACTGTATGCTGCTGCCATGTCATGTGTCAGTGTCTGAATCCCAGAATCCATGGAACTACTTTTCCATCACATTTGAGAGGTGGGGAAGTAAGGAAGTATTAGAAACTAGACCCCAAGAAACATCCCCCACAAGCAGATCCCCATGTCAGTGTGTTACTTAGAGCAACACTGCCCTAGCCCAATTTCTGCCTCCTGGATGGGGAAAATTAAGAGCGATTTTCTCTGTTATCAGATATGTTCTGCTTCCCCTGCCCCACAAGTCTTGCTGTAGCCCAAAAAGAATGCAGAAAATAGGGCAAGGAAAAGCAGCCAAAAGCCACTGCTTCTCCACCTCTACCTGTCCCTGCATTATCCAGACAGACACAGAATGCAGGGGTAGTGCTTTTAGCTTTAGCCAGTTGCCCTGCCTTTGAGATTTGTTATTTTCCGAGAGGAGAGGGGGGGAAAAAAATCCCTGCAGCAAAAAGGTTTGAATGTTTTCTGCTTCTGTGCTTTCTGGGTGAAAGTTACTCCACAACTGGGTGTCCCTGTCTCCACAGTAAGTTCAATCACCAGAACATCGTGCGCTGTATCGGGGTGAGCTTGCAGGCCCTGCCCCGCTTCATCCTGCTGGAGCTCATGGCTGGAGGAGACCTGAAATCCTTCCTGAGGGAGACACGGCCCAGGCCGGTAAGGAAAGAGTAAACTGGTTTATTTGGAGAGCTGCTGCCACAAGGCAAGCACTTTGCTATAAAAGAGCTGATCTATGCGGATGTTTTTCCCAGCATTTTAGATGGTCGCAAAATTTCTGTTGCCGTAAGACCACTGTGGAGGCAGGAGCCAGGAGGACAGGGAAAAGATGCTGCTGAGGCTATGCAGTGGTGCCTCATTCCTGGACTTTGCTAGATAACATTGCAGATACTAAAAAAAAAGAAATGTTAAACTCAGCTCTTACCGTCCTCTCTCCAGTTGGGGGCAGGCTGGGGGAAAATGTTGAGCTAGTAATATTTAAAAAATAAACCCATTATTTAAACTGCTAATCAGATGCATTTCTGTGGATATATGTCAGTTCAAATTTGGCATAGGCAAGGAGACAATCTGGCCTGGAGCTGTCGACTTAATAGAAAATATCTTTAGTCCAGAGTTTTAAAGATTTTCCCCACTGAAATCAGCATCAATAGGAAGAGACAGACAGGCTAGAAATGTGGAAGAAATAAATTATGACTTCTAGAGCGAATTTGGTATTTTGGGAGAATAAAGTTTTCTCTGAGTCCCTGGGTCAGAAAGTCAGTCAGATATTGCTGAAGTTTAAGACCAGGGCCCAGCTTCACACTTTGTCTGTAAGTTAGGCAGAGGACAAAATGCTGCATTTTGTCAGTACAAGAGAGACACAAATTCACTCTAACAGATATCAATAAGATTCTTCCTTGAGGCGTCTGGAAACAGATCAACCTTTTTATTTTTTCCATGCAGTGTGGTTTTCAGACATATAAAATGGTCTGTGAGACTCAAAAGCACTGCAGTCTTGAAGAGGTTGCAATAAAGTGGCTCCTTCCTGGATAAGGAGGCTAAACACCAAGAAAGGAAAGTCTAAAATCTGAGCAAGCAGACTTTATAAAGTGCTTTGTGTTTTGAAAGCACCTAGAGATGCTCCTACAAATGGCCTGAACTTGGTGGTAGGTGAATGGAGAAATTCATGTTCTGCAATGTGGTCTCCACTCTCACCCAGTGCAACATAAAATGGCACAGGCAAGACAGGCTGCCAGGTAAGTGCTTTGTTCAAAACTGCCAGGCCAGGCTGTGCAAGGTGTGTGAAGGGACAGGTGAAACAGGATGGGGTTTGGCTGCTTAAATTGGAGAAGCCAGCTCAGTGATGGTACAGATCTTGTATGGAACCACCAAGAACACTTGTCCTACACAGAAGGAATTTTTACCTACTTGCAGTAAAATGAGCCAGCTGCTTTTGTAGATGAAACAGCCCTTAATCTTGACAGGATGAAGTTGTGGGAGCCTTCTATCTGAGTTCTTTTCTTTTTGCCTACCTCAGTCACGAGTTCTACCTTACCACAACTTCTGTTCCTGTCAGCAGTAGCTCTATGCTACCCCTGTGAAAGCCCATGTCGGAAGAGGCTGATGGTTCACTCCATTGCTTCCTTAGTATATTTCTCTTTCTGCCTTCACAGTCACTCCTTCCATTCCTGTTCTTTCCTTGTCTTTCCTGACCTGAGACTGACCTTTTCCAGTCCTGAGACTGACCATAACGACTACCAGGCACAAGGCCTGTTCCAGTCAGCTTGAAGATTCTCCCTGGTTTCTGCATTTAACTTGCTCCCAGGAGTGAAGCAGTGGAATCCCTTGGATTGATGCCCCTGTTTTCTGCTTGTCCCATGTCTTCCACACTTTGTGAAAGCTGAGCTTCAAAGGCAAATGGGTAGTTGCAAGCTGGAACTGATTCAGAAAAGCAGTTTCCATTTGCTCTTTAACAGCTGGGTGAACGTGGACAGCCTGGCTCTGTGCAGACACAGATCCACACAATTTTGTTCCATTCAAATACCTTCTTTCCCCTTGCCTTGCCCAGCTTCTGCGGCCATCCCATGTGGTGTCTGCCTGGCAAGAATGACAGGGTAATTCATTATCTGGCTGCTGGGGCAGCTTCTGAGGGGCCGATGGCACCTGTGAGTGTTGAGAAATCAGCCTCTGGTGCATTTTTTGACTGCTGGCTCACAAACTACGAGGCAGGGAGACTGTGACTGATGAGAAATGAGATGTGTGCAGGGCACTGTGCTCTGTGAAGTATGGGATCCAGCCTTGGAAGTGGATTTACCCTCTGCATACACTCGAGGTGTGACAGAGTCTCTGCACATAAAGCCTGTGGCTCAGTGCTAGTGGCTGTATCTTGCACTGCTCTTAATGAACCCTAACCTGCTTTGCTCCTCCTATTGCTCATCCAGGGAAGACAGGCAGAAGGTAGGCATACCAGGCTGGATGTCTAGCTTTTCAGGGCCATTAAAGGAAGGGAAAGACAAGGGACAGTGCAGAGTAAAGAGGCTTTGATGAGCTTTGCTTCCAAAAGGAATTAATTGAACACACAAGCCCTATCTGACTGACTGGCAGAGGTGCACTTCTCACTCTGCAGTGAGCACCCTAAGAATTACTGCCATTCCCTTTATTTTCCTTCCACTTTTGTATTTTCCAGCTATTTTCTTTTACTACCTTATCTTTCCCACCTACATTTGCTTTCAGCCTAATTACAAAAAAGAGATTTATGTGTTCAGTGTCTACCTTCATCCCCCAGTTACTCTTTGCGCTGCCTTGCCAGTAACATCAAATTAATTTGCTAGTTTTGGATAGACTTAATAGAGGTGTGAGAGGCATTAACTTGGCACTAATTCCAAGGTTTATGGGAAAAGAAAGCACCATGCTGGAGGGACCACCAGTTGCCACTGGCCAGCTACGACCTGTGTGGCTTGGAACAAGATACATGCAGCATGCTGCCGTGCACTTGGACACTGAAAAGCAGGAAAGGGAACAGGGAATGGTGAAGGAGAAGGTGAATGAAGGGAAGCGGGGACTTTAGGCATTGCAAGGGACATGAAATGGAAAGCTAAAGCAACTGCAGGCAGCATCAGAACACAGGATCCAACTTAGTGATGGAGATGCTGCCAGCACTGCTGCATGTTGTTCATCTGTGTTCTTCATGTGAAAAATGAAGTTTCAGTTCAGCCAACATGTGATGATTTTTTCTGGACTCTAAGCTAGAGTGATCGTATCTCCATCCAATATCACTGATACAATAGCAGTGATTCTTGTGGAATATGTCAGTTTATGCCAGCTAGGTCCACTCCATAAGGTTCAGATTCATAATTCCCCATGAGTCCATGGTCGACAGCCTTGAAGGCTTTCTCTGTTCCATTTCTAATAGAATTTCACATCTATTACAGGATTACCTCTTCCCCCTCATCTGCATAGAGGCAACCTGGTAGATTCAGAGACACCTGGAATCGGAGCCTTAGCTCAGTGTGAGCATTGAAGAATTGTCCATTCTGGGAGGTTCAGTGCTGCTCTGTCTCACACACAGTACAGCAATCAAAGCCCAGCTCTGGGAGAGAAATCATATATGGATAAATGATTCCCCTCCTTTGTGCTGTGCAGCCTGTTGCACAGAGCAGTGATTACACTGAACAATACACAGAATTTCATTCACCTTTAGCAAGGTTCAGCCTCACCTGGGAGGTGTCACGCCAGTGCTTCCAGCATACCCACTGCCCTGAGCAGCAGAGCATTGCAGCTGGCATCATTCATTCATCTCGGGAGCAAAAGCTGTGAAGCGGATCCTTTGGTGTGTCTCAAGGCTGCCCCCTTGCAAAATGAATCCCAAACTTCCATTTTTCAAACAAATTACATGGCTAAATCGTCCTTGGCTGGGCAGTCACATCTGTTTTAGGATTGTATTTAGCCAAATAAAAGGTGGAAGGAATTCATCCAAGGAGGGAAAGGAAAGCAAAAAAAAAAGGAAAAAGAGAAAAAAGCTATACAGTTCAAATAAGCTTGTGTCTTCAGCCTACCGACTGCTTTGCAGTATAGCTTGAGTCTGAAATCGATTGTAGAGTAAAAAATTGGGCTTTTTACTCAGTTTTCACTTCATGTTTCTGACCCTTGCTCGAAAGAGCAGGGAATGGGTAGATTGAGATATTAATTTCCCCTTGGTTATGCCCTGCAAGGGAAAAAGAAGACATGCATTCTTTCTTACTGTAGCCATCTTGTGTAGCTGGTGAGTCACTTTAACTCACAGAGCTGAAAGAGACTATTCCTCCTTCCTCACAAAATGGCAGAGAAAGAGCTGCTTTATGTTTGCAGAAAATAGTTATTCTGTTAAGAGGAAAGTTTAAAAGGAGATGCAGTCCAGTATTTTTAAAAATCAGTGAAATATATATATGCAACGAACTATACTGTGTAAATAATAAAATATAGGCAGGTGGAACAAGATCACATTTTGGTTTTATGGCCCTGCATTGAACAAAACAGGCTTTGTTCACACAGAGGTGCACCATTTTTCAATTATTTCATTAGTCAAGTATTGAGGCTGGGGGGTTTTTTTCCCTTAAAAAAAAAGGAGGAAGGACATTAAGATGTTTATTGGGTTGTGGGGTTTTTTTTGTTTGTTTGGTGTTTTGGTTTGTGTTTTGGGGTTTTTTTGGTGGTGGTGTTGTTTTTGGTTTTTGTTTTACCAGCCAATGACTGCTGTTTAGCCACTGGCTGCTGCAGAGCCTGGACTTATTTCCAGTCCCAGTTTGCAGTGGTTTAGATCAGATGGGATGGCCAGCACAGCATTGCATCCATCTGGAGACACGTTTCATTACAAGAGATGTGTTGGAGAGCCAGCAGTCCCTGTCACTGGAGAAGCTGTGCTGATCTATGCACTGGTGTGAGAGCCCCAGGGGCAGGTGTGCCTTTTGGGGACTAGGCTGACTGATTGGTGTCCTAAGAGAGAGTTAAGGAGTGTGATAAGCTTGTTTTGTCCAATAACTAAGGCTGATAAACACTCAGCTATGAAATGGTTGTTGTGGCATGAGCAGTCACTGCCACCCAGTTGTTTCTCATCACTCCACTGGCAGCAGCACTTTCCTCCCCCCCACAGGACTGGCCACAAGGATCACTGAATCTCACCACAGGAATCACTGATTCACACCTCAGGCATCACTGATTCAGACCTCAGGGCAGCAGCTGATGGTTTGGCTTCAGGGGCTGAGAAGTGCCTGTGCAAATCCTGCCCTTTCCTCTAAAGCATCTGGCTGCTCCTGGCAAGAGCTGTGGACTTCATCAGAGGGGCAGGAACAAGGAGTTGGCAGCCTTGGTCTTCCATAGCCATTGGCTACACAAAACTGTGTCTGTGCTCTAAGGGGCAAGATAAAACCTACACAGATGTGGAGGAGGGAAAGAGCAAATGTGACTCATGCCATTATACAAAATGCCATTCCCGTGGTTCAAGGTGACTTTAGAGAGGAGCTGGCAATTACACAAAGAAATTCAGTGAAGAACAGTTCAGGCTACCAATCTCAAAAACCGTGCTGAAAATTCACAAGAATCTGCCATGAGAACTGGGGGAAATTCTTACGGGGCATCCCAATGGAGCTGGAAAGCCAGATCTGGCTGATTGTGTCTGTTCTGATCCTGTCTCTGGGATCTGTACAACGTTGTGTCTGCACTTCCTTTCATAGTTCATGGGTATGAATTCTCTCTTGTGTATTTTCCTAATCCCTTCGTGTATTAACATCAGAGGTACGTCACTTGCTGGAGAGCTCCCAGTGCTGTACCAGTGACAACTCACACCGTGTTTCTGCTTTTAACCCATGTGTGTCCCTTGTCCTTTGGCAGAATCAGCCCTCCTCCCTTTCCATGCTGGACTTGCTCCACGTGGCCCGTGACATTGCCTGTGGGTGTCAGTACCTGGAGGAGAACCACTTCATCCACAGGTGGGTGAGCACAGCCTGGGCAGGGCTTGCAGACAGCCCAGCACGGGCTGGGAATGCCCTGCTCCATAGGTTTATGTCCTGCTGCACCCTAGTGGCTGGATACCTTTAAACGAAGTAGACAATTTCAGAATCATAGAAGCAATAAAGAGAGGAGCTGCTGTAAATCAGGCTGGCAAAGGTCTCTAGTTTTGCCAAAGATCCTGAGCCCCGTCTCAGGGCCTGCACTTGTGCAGCCTATTTGGCTACACTGCAAATGGACACAGTCTTGTGACAGAAGACTTTAAAGCTCTTCCTGTCATGAATTTTATTTAGTGCCTGTCTGCTTGTTTTGGAAGCCTTTTCTTCTCCCTCTGAAAAACACCTGTGCAAGCAAAGCCAGAAGGGTAGCATCCAGGTGACCATTGCTCCTGCAAAGCAGGATGTTTGACAACCATCTAAAATCTGCCTGTTGAGTACAGATGAGCAGAGAGGTGGCAGTTCACAGTTCTGAGAGTGGCCCACAAGTTGTGCCATGGTGTTATTGAGACCTCAAGGTTTACTCCAGCCCAGCAGAGGTGCAGCTTGGAGCTTTACCTTGCATACACAGATTCAGGCCCACAGCTTCAGTATTCAGAGCAACACCTGCACGTTGTTGTTCTGCCTGTCTCTGGCAGTATAACAGCCTTTGACAACAAGCACAGTAGGGACAGATCAGTGGATCATTCCCCAGACAGCTTGATGTTGGGACTAGTACATTGCTGAAATCAGCTCCTCTTCTTGCACTGCTCCTTAGAGACATAAAAGCAGCTCCTGGGGTGAAGGGAGGATCACAGGAAGCTCACCCTTTCAATTGGAATATGTTATGTGAAGTTTAAAGAGAAAATGTTAAAGAACAAAACTTCCTCCTGTGGGGATAGATTGGAACTGGGGACACTGTAGTTATCCATAAACACTGACTTCTCTGGCTGTTCTAAGTTCTCTGCAGCTCAGGAAAGTAGGTACTATTTTTTGTTTTCTTTTTGACTTGCAAAACTGTCAAATGATTAAGTGATCCTTCTCTTTCTGTTTCTTTTCTTCCCTCTCCTTTTAGGGATATTGCTGCCAGAAACTGCCTCCTTACCTGTCGAGGGCCTGGGAGAGTGGCTAAGATTGGAGACTTTGGAATGGCCCGGGATATATACAGGTAGCAGAGCCAAGCACAGGGTACCTGCAAGGGGAAGGTCACTGACATGCGGGAGGAGCAGTGTTTGTGCAGGCTCTTGTGCTGCTCTGTGTAACCCTGGTGAGGCCAGAGTGGAGAGATCCCAGCCTGGTCAATCCCAGCTGATGCCTTCCTGCTGTTTGCCCTAAACTGTCCTGGAGACTTTTCCCACTCCTGACAGTGAAGCAGGGCACTTCCTGGGCAGTGAAGTCCAATGGTCATCGAAGGTGTTTTTCCTCCCTCTTAGACTCTGTTCTCACTTTCCTTCCTTTACATTCTCCACACTGAATGGCATTAATGTGCCCTTTTGTTTTGTGATCCCAAATCATTCTGAGTTTAATCTCTCTCCTTGATGCTACCCCGGCACCTTTGGTTTGGTGTCATCAGTAAATCTCCTCAATTTACTGCAGCTAAAGGAGGAAGGTGCAGAAGATCAGGAAAATGTAATCACACAAACTGGAATTCAGCCAGGACACGGGGTTAACTACCTCTGCTCTTGCAAGAAGTGCCAGAAAATCTTTAATGACCATGAGCAGTCAGGGCTGCAGTTTGATGTCTCATCTTCCACAGAGCACCTCTAGAAGTGCAGCTCCATATCCTGCTGTGCTGAGGAATTGATTTGCCTTGACTTGGAAGAAGGAATGCCTCTGTGCTCAGTCAGCCACACTGTTTATTCCAGTGCCTTGCCTTTTTTTTTCCTGCTTGGGGATTCTCCTGTGCAATTACTAAGCCAGGCTTGGCTCTGCTTAGCTTGAGCTCTGACAGTATCACAGCCTGAGCTGGTGAAAACAGAGTGCTACCTTCAAAAACCCGAGTGTATCAGAGCTGCTTGGGTGTTTTCCCTCCACGAAGAGCCCCTCTGCCTCCCCGCTGTCAGATGGGGCTCTGCTGGGACAAAGCAGCATCTGTCACCCTCACACAATCAGCAGAACCAACTGCCAAGAGGAACACTTTGGTGCTGAGCTTTCAAAGGTGCCTTTGAAGCCTGCACACGTTTCTTTGTCCAGGAATATCCCTTGGATGCTCAGGCTGTGCAGTTATGATCAGTGATACCAGCTTGCATGAGCAGCCTCCTGCCAGGATGAGATTTGGGGCTTGCAGGCATTTGTCATTTTAAATGACAGTGACTCTAAGGGACTCTTGTAACTCCTGTCTCAGGAACATTTTTGTGCTAGTGTCCCAGCTCTAACGGGCTGGCATCCTCCTTAACAAGCTCCTTGTCCCTACAGAGGGTTTGGATTTTACTCACAGTGCTTTAGGCTGGGTATGTATGGGATAGGTTTGGTTAATTCTTGCTGGGTATGCCCAAGATGACATGAGGTGAGGAGATCTTCCTGTGGCTGAAAAGGGCAGGAGGAGACCCTGCCAGCAGCAGTTACTCTGTCAGTAATTCCTCAGGAGTCTGAGAATAACTGCTTTACCAGGTCAGGCCTGAAGTGATGTAGATTAAACAGCACTTCCAGGGTTTGCTCTTCTCCACTACTTTTATGAGAAGAAACAAGTCATTTCAGCACTTAGATTGTTCCACCTAAATTAGTCTCCCCTCTGGCTCGTAATTTTAATATTTGTAATTACAAAAATCCCATGTTAATGGCATTTTCTGAATTCTTGGCTGACTCTTTTGTTTTGTTTGTTCTTTGCAGAGCCAGCTACTATCGTAAGGGTGGGTGTGCAATGTTGCCTGTCAAGTGGATGCCTCCTGAGGCTTTCATGGAAGGGATTTTTACATCAAAAACTGACACATGGTGCGCTTCCTTTCCTCTGCTGTCCCGTCTGTCTGTGTTGTTACCCCTTTTGTAAACTGTGAATATTTTGTAAAAAGCACACGTTCTCATTCATTTCTCACATACTAAAAAGACAAGCTGGGTTTTTCCGAGCCAGCGGTGTTTGAGGAGACAAGGGAGCAGGAAGGTCAGCCCTGTGCAGAGGTGGGTGCTGCAGGGCAGGGAGATCAAAGCAGGTGCAGGTACTGCTCCAGGGAGGAAAGCATTAGTCCCGCACTGAGGAAAGCAGCATGGGAGGCTGCAGGCACGATCCATCCTGCCAGCCATGGAGAAGGGTGTCGTACATTGTGGGTTTTGCCTTTCTCCTGGCCTACAGCAGCACTTGGAGCTCCTGAGTGGCCAGAGATGGGGAGGAAAATCAGGTGAGCAGGAGGCAAGAGCTCAGGGAGTGTGTGGAGGGGGAAGGGGCTGGGGGCCAGGGCACAGCAGAGGGGCAGGGTCCACACTCTTGTACAGCTGAGCTCTGCCTGTCTCAGCACCAAGCAGGGTTGTTTCCCATCCCTGCACACCTCTACAACTTCAACCAACGAGGCTGTGGTTCCTAAGCCACTCACCAGGTGAATGCTTTGGAGGGGGGCCTGTCCCAGCCACTGCCCCCAGGGCTTTGCAGGCCACAGCACCCAGACCCAGGGCTGTGTTTGCTAGGGAGTGTTTTTATTGCACTCTGAGTGACAGGTGGGGCCCCAGAACATCAGTGGGGATTCACTAACAAGGTACTTCATGCACAGTAGCTATTCCAGAGGAAAAGCTTGCCATAACTCCTGTCTCCAGCAGTGGTCAGTTAGCACTTGTCAGTGTCTCAGAAAAGGATAACCTGACTTTCACTTTTGTTACCTCCAGCTGAACAGTGCTGAGTAGACGGGCAAAGCAACCATATCTACCTACCATATTTAACCTACATCATAGGCTTCACTCACCTAACAGTCAACTACTGGTATTTGTTAAAAATTTTAAAGTTCACTGTTACAATAGTGCAGCATATTTATGTCTGAATCCTACAGCAGGATTTCCACCAGCTGCCCGATCAAAGGTTGCAAAGAGCAATGCTGATGGTGCTGAACCTAAGGGCATTGCCCACTGGTGATGGTCATTCCAGTATCCCTCACTTTATTTTCCTTTGCTTCTGTTCTCAGGTCCTTTGGTGTATTGCTGTGGGAGATATTCTCTTTGGGATACATGCCCTACCCCAGCAAAAGCAACCAGGAGGTTCTGGAGTTTGTCACCAATGGAGGAAGGATGGATCCACCTAAAAACTGCCCTGGCCCTGTGTATGAGACTATAGCTTCAATATATTCATGAAATTAAGTTTCTCTTTCAAATGCTTTTTCTCTACTCAAAATTTAATGACTTTTAAAATTGACCCAATCATGACTAATCTGGCTTATTAAACTTTAGTGCCAGTGATTTCTCTAGTATTTAATTTTTCTGTTGTTTTAGAGAATAATTCAGGGCCCATTTGAGAAGTCCTGGCCATTGCTTGTTTGGTCAAAGATGACACAATATTTTTCTGTCTTAGGCTAGCTGTGAAACTTCAATGCATCAGACTGTTTACAGGCAGGGAAAACTGGGCCCCTTTCTCTGGAGCCCTGCCTACCTTTAGTGCATTGTCCAAGGGATTTCAGGTGGACAAGTAATTTCTCTGAAGAACTGTAGATTTCAGTCCACTGGTGGTCACATTCCAGTGGTTACCAGTGTGTCAGCTGTCTGACTCCAGGGAAGGCAGAGAACTCTTATTTGTTGGAAGCAAGAATGTCTATGATTCCTAAGCTGCCATGAGTAGTCACATTCCACAGGATCTGCCATTCACGAGTGTCTCCTGTTCTGCCCTTCCAGCTACCGCATCATGACCCAGTGTTGGCAGCACCAGCCTGAAGATCGGCCAAACTTTGCCATAATCCTGGAGAGGATTGAGTACTGCACTCAGGTATGGGTTCATTCACCTTGGATGAGAGGGTTCTCCCTGAGGAGCTGTCTAGACAAGCCAGGATATGAGATGGGGAGGCAACACTGCACTGCTGCACTCATCAGTCCAGGGAGACTGATGTCAGCCTGGGACCCCTGGCTGGGGTATTCAGCTCATCAGGTGCTTGATCCTTTTTGTCTTCTGCTGCTGAAAGGCACAGGCTGACACAGGCTTGCACAGCTTTACAAAGAGCACACCTGTAGCTCTGCTTCTGCTTATAGAGGCATAGATTCCAACAAGCAAAAGAGCAAAGGAAAGCCAGCACCTGCACCGCTTTCACACACCTCATCCCAGCCACTCCATCCCAGTGGGTACCCTTAAGGCATTGTCAGCAATCAACAGCAATGGTCCCAGCTCAGAGCACCCTTTGCAGGTGCTATCAGCAGCTGTTGGCAATTTTTTGAATCTGACAGCCCTGGAGAAGGCAGGTGGAGATGGCTGGGCTACAGGAGTGAGTATTCTTAGGCTGAGCAACAGGGAAAAGATGTGGCTGGCTTTCCGGGCAAAAATCTGATTTACTTATTATTTTACCATCAGTTTAGCTTGTGAGGATTAGAGCAGTTTGTAAAATGTTCTCCTGCCTGCATCAGGCTCCTTGTATGATCTCACTGTTGTTCGCTTCAGTCAGTTTGCTTTCCCTTGCTATTTGGGAAGCTTGATCTGGTTTTTATGTGTGTTTGGATCCTGGGACTGGGAGGCATTTTTTTCTGCTATCTGTAACTTGCCATGGCATATAGCAATAAGTAAAGGTTGCCAGGATCACCACATTTTCTCTTAGTTTAATTTTCAAAACTGCTTGACTAGCTCAGACCTGCAGTCCCTATGGGTTCAGGCTCCAAGGGGTCTGCCAGTATTGTCTTCACTCTGCATTCCCATTCCTGCCTCATAGTGTGGAGGCAATACTTACATGGCTCCAACTTTCTCAATATTATCCGAGAGTGTTATGAACTCTGAGACGATATAGATTCCAAAAAACATTCCCACAGGAAATTTTGCTGAACATAAAAAATGCTTTCATTGGTTTTGTGCCTCTGCTGTTCTATGGTGAGTTTAAGGGTTGGTTTCTTTTAAAGAGTTGGATTTTAAGGATATCCTGTTGCATCTCACACCTAACTGCACTTTGTTTGCATTCCTCATGGAATGTGTGGGTGGTGGGATGTGTTGAGATCATAGCATGACAGTTGCTAGATGTGTCATTCAATGTGTGATGGCTGCAGGCTTTGAGAAATTCTTGTTGTTCCCTTTGGCAGGATCCCGATGTCATTAACACCGCCTTGCCGGTGGAATACGGCCCATCGGCTGAGGAGGAGGAGAAGGTGGCAATGCGCCCCGATGATCCAGAGGGAATTCCTCCTCTCTTGGTCTCAACACACCAAGATAGGAAGAATGATAAGCAAACCCTGCCTTCTCCACCACCCCTGCCATCAGCCGTCACTCCTGGAAAACCTCTAGGGAAAGCAGGAGCCTTGGAACAGCCGGTGCCGGGGAAGGTGCAGTCAGCCACAGGAGGAGGACACATCAACATGGCCTATGCCCAGTCCAATCCCCCTTCCGAGCTTCACAAAAGCCGGGGCTCCAGAAACAAGCCCACCAACCTCTGGAATCCAACCTACGGTTCCTGGTTTGCGGAGAAGCAGGCCAGCAAAAACAGTTCTCTGCTGGAGAAGGAGAGGCCCGAGAGGGAGAATTTGGGACAGGAAGGAAACTGTACTGTGGGGCCCAACATTGTGACTGGCAGGCTGCCAGGCTCCTCCCTGCTCTTAGAGCCATCTTCCCTAACTGCAAGTGTTAAAGAAGTGCCTCTCTTTAGGCTCCGCCACTTCCCCTGTGGGAATGTCAACTATGGATACCAACAGCAGGGCTTACCCTTGGAAAACTCCACGCCACCTTGCGCTAGCAGTTACGAGGACCCTGTCCTTAGAAACAAGAGCCACATAACCCAGCAGGGGCCCTGAGAGCCCTCAACTCTCTCTTGACTTTTCCCCTGTGTGGCCCTGAGCCTTGAAGAGATGTCCTGTTACCCAACACACCACGAGCAAGGCACCTGACAGCATCACCTCCTATTTTGTGCAAACTTGCTCCAAAAGTGCCACCCTTGACGCTGTAATTTCTACTAACCCCAGAGGCTTCAAACCACCGGAGCCCCAGGAGAGTCAAAGGAACGAGGGGGAGGGAGGATGCAGGGAACTGTTGTTAACTGCAAGGCCCAACTGCTGTTGCATCAACTCATCCGCATGGTTGTCGTCATGCCCTTCCCGTGAGCTTTTCCCAGTTGTGCGTCCTCTGCTTCCGTGTCGAGCCGCAGCTCACTGCCATGACTGTTTCATGTCTGGGATTTTCCGTGCCAAACTTGTCGTTGCTGTGGAAGACTTGGAGGTCTCCTGCTGCTGGCAGAGCTTGTAGTGGGTTTGGGAAGAGCATCCTCTATCCAAACCAAAAAAAAAAAAAAAACGACAGCGCTGAATGGTGACACGATGGCACATTCTCAAATCTTGTTCCAGTTACAATCCAGTCTTTGAAAGTCCTTGAATGCACAGTGTTGTGGGGGTGCTGGTAGGGCAATGGAAAAACCCTGGTCACACTGCATCCCTTGAAGGGGAGAGGAGAGGAAGCAGAGGATGGATGTGGATGCTATGAGGCATTCAGGAGGTGGGCATTCTTTGGTTGGGGTTTTCTTTGGTTTGTTTTTGTTTACCTATGCTTAAGCACCAGAACCGAGTAAAGCCCTTTAAAATTCCTTCTATCCTACAAAAGTAGGAATGCCCTTCATCAAGAACCTGTGAGTGTCAAGTGGAATCAAGGTGAAGCTTTAAAGGACCATGGTCATGAGAGAGATTTCCACCATGCCCTGAAAATGGACAGCCATCTGCATACCTCAAAGGTTTGAAATAGCCTTTGACATACCCTGTATGAACAACACCATAAAGGCAGAAGACTACATCGTGCCACTGTGTGGAAGCCAGATACTGTCTGTATTGAAGGGTTTAGAGCCCTTTTTTCTTCAACAAAATACGTGTATGATAGTGGTTTAAGGACAAACACTCCATTGACTCACTTTGTACACCCCATGCATGATAAATATTCCAGTTAAGTGTATTGTCAAAACATAGATGTAGGAAATAATTCATGTGTAAAAGATGTGCATTAGTAACTTCAGCTTACGGTTGGGAGGAGCTGTTTTAGCATGAATGCTATCCAAAAAAGGGGTGCTTATTTCCATAGAAATGGGAGTACTGGAGCATCAGCAAAGGAGTGGGAAGGTGTTCTTCAGTCTGAGACTCTTTGTTTCAGAGAAGTGACCCTGAGTCTGGCCCTGGATCCAAACGTTGAGGTAAGTTTCCTGTCTTCATAAGGGAACAAACCAGAATCCCTATGTATCCTAAACTTTGGGATGGGCAGACTGAAATTGGAGGGCTTGGCTTGGCCCCACCCCTTGTAAAGAACACACTGCAGGGGTGGGGGCACTGGTGTGCTCTCCTAGTTTGCCTTTCTGATGTCTTTGACACACAGAATTAAATTCTTCTTATAGACCAAAGCCAAAAGCAGATGTGGTGACTGGTTAACAGGCTGTGCTCGTGTGTTAGAAAGCTTGGGTCAGGAGCTGCTCTGAATTTCACACATCTGCTAGAGATCCATCCCACTGCTGCTGCATGGGTTAGGGGGGATTACAAGGGTTATGCTTACAGGCTTCTCTAGGTTGAGCTAAAAGGGTATTTGTCATCTCCAAGGTTATTAGGCTCACAGCTCTTGCTGTGAAATAGCCTCTGGGGAAGGATTCTGTCTAGCTTAGGACTGTGTTAGTGTCACACCAGTCTCTCTCTCTCTAGCTCAGTAAACTCAGTGGGGTAGTTTCTCCAGTCTCAGGAAAGCTGATTAATTCAGGAGGCAAGCACTCTCTGAACAATTTATTACACTAGTACATTATTCACATATAATAGCAATTTTCATTTAAGTATTCCAGCTTTCTCATTTTCAGAAGAGCTGAAGCTCCTCATTGTTTTCTCTAGCTTTTCTTTGCAAAGGAGCACACTGAGTTTTTGCTGCCTTACAAAGTTACTGAGGGCAGAAGCTGACCTGTTTACTGATGAGTGTTTTCAAAAGAATGCACAAGAACAAAAAGTTGCTAAGTTAATGATCTTTGACTAGCTGAAATTATTAATTCTTGGATCTGGGGCAGTGGCTTCAATGCTGCACAAATGCAGATAAGCTGCCAGGTTATGCTGTTAAAGGTGACATTTCTAAATAAACTTAAAAAGCACTAGCAGCAAGAGATGATTTTAAGTCTGTAGGTGTGAAAGGCAGGCTCTCCCAGCCTTGGTGAGAGTGTGGTTACTGCTCTGGGCTCGTGCTGTGTAGTTATTTTATTGTAGAATCTCTACCAAAGTACTCTTACAGAATAGGAGTTATAAAAAGATGAAGGAGCTAAACACGTTCCTGCTTCTTACCTATGGAATAAGTCAAGAGAGAATCCTGATCAGAGGAAATGGTGGTTTACTACTGAAATTCTCCAGTCTGCTGAGTACAGTGCATTGAGAAAAATACTGTTCAGCACTGGCAGCTGCTTTTAAGTGACCTTTCCTCTAGTTCCTCCAGTTCAAAATGCTTTGTTGTGGGTTCTTTAATGGTTTGGATTTTCTTGGTTGGTTGGAGTTTTTGAATTTGTTTGTATTATTGGGGGTTTTTTAAATCCCTCTCTCTTAACTCTTGGAATTCAGAAATCCAGTTTGGGCTTATTTTTAATGTTAAAACCATACCACTTCTGAGCTCCACAGCAAGCATTTAGCTTGGTATCCCTGTGTGCTGTCCAAGCACAGTACCCAGGTTGCAAAAACTGTTCTGTAAATATTGGTGCTAATCAAATCTTCTCACTTAGAAACAAGAGCTGGAGCATTTGCCTGTCCTCTTTCTTAGAAAACAAATACTACCATTAATTGCTTGGACCAAAAGGTGCTGTGTTGCTTGTGTTCAGGCTGCAGTTGCCATGAGCATGAACCAGAAATTTTAATTTCTGTGTCTAAGACGATTCACCTGTTCAGTACTCAGAGCTGCAGGGACCAGAAGGGATTTAAGACACCATGGGCTCGCCAGACCAAAGCACTCTGTAAATCCCAAATTCCTCTATCAACCCCGCCCCCCGCCATGCCAGGAGAAAAACAAATTCAAGTTATTTTAACCCTCTTATCCATTTTTGTCTAAGACTTATTTTTTATGTTATAGTTTATTGACACACTGTATGTTTTTAAGGAACTTGTTTTAGGACTGTTAATCTTCTGTGTTGGTAATAATGATGTTCTGATTTATGTCTTCCTCATTGTACAGGGGAGGAGCAGGAAGCAATACGATCTACAGGATGTAAAGCACAACTGGGAAAAACCCTGTGCTACCCCTCTTATGCTCTGAAAACAGCTTGTTTCCATGTGGATGTTACCTGGTTTCCTGTAGAAGATAAGTAGGTTTCTGGTGCCCTGAGCTGCTGGAGGTAAACTAGTTTCGGATGCCTGTCTCTCTACCTTTCCAGCTATCCCATCATCTTCCCTTTTTGCCGCTGAACCTTGTTTCTCCACCATGTGCCTGGGAATGAAGCGAGGGTGGTTCTGCTCCCCCGAGGTGCAGTGAGGGAGGGGGGTGGGAGAGGGGCTTGGCCACAGCGAGAGGAGGTGCAGGGAGCACAGGTGGGAAGCCCCAGGGCTGCGTTAATTTGGCCGAGGAGGTGTCGGACGGTGGCTGCTCCGGCTCCCCAGCACAGGCTCCGCAGGAGCAGCTGCAGCACGAGGGCTGAAACAGGGAATGACAGGTGCCACTTTGCATGTCTGCTCCTGGTACCACGCCTGGCTTCTGGGGGGTGAGAACCTTGACATGGGAATAGCATAAAACAGCCTTCCACAGCAGCAAAGACATCGCCGTTCGTCTGTCCCAGAGTTAAACCCATCACAGGGAAACGTCCCAAGTGTCCACATCTGGCTTCTTTAAGTACCGAGCTTCATTATAGGAGTGTGTCTCATGTACAGCCATTTATGCAACATTGTTTATAAAGGAAGGGCCTGTGCACTTCAGGGATATTATGAAGAAAAATACTAATATATGGTCATTGAGTATTTTGTATTGAATTGTGTATTTGTATTGTAAACAAGTGTAGTGAACCACAAGGCATGAAGACAAATAAAGTGACAGTAGCTGGATTTCTCCGTGTTGGGCTGTGCAATGATTGGATCAACGTCAGAGGGAGGTCTCTGGACATCCATCTTTGCTTAGCAAAGTTGCAGAAGTATTAAGGTGATGAACACCCTAAGGAGCAGGTCTGGTGGTACCCTGAGCCATCTTTTGGGCTCACAGCAGCTGTTCCAGACTTCTTTGCATTGCAAATGTTGCACACCAGGTTTCTTACAGGGGAAGGTGCCCTTCCCTCTGTCACAAGGAAGGCTGGCTTTTACCCACAGCAAACTGGCCAGTATAAAAAGAGAAGAAAGGATATGGCTGAAGATAATAGCATTTGGGTGGTTTCCTAAATGCATGTACCTAAGACAGCCTTTGAGTCTGGACTGAGGGTAGATCTACCTATAACCTGTATTTTAATACGTTTTCAGTATTCAATCTTGACAATTCTAGGAAGAGGCAGCTCCTGAACACTCGCTTTTTATCCTGTCCCATATCACTCCTATAGCCCAGGTAGCTGCATTCTCAAGAAATGCTCCTTGAAATTAGGACTGACTTACTATAAACTTTTTCCTTCCTGTGCTCATTCTACTGCAGGCTAGTGCTGTGGCTTGGTTAACAAGACTTTTCCAGTGGGCACCTCTCCCCTCCCTCCTTTGTTTTCTTCCCTGCCTTAACTCAAAAAAGGAGTTCTCCTATGTTCTTCCAGGAACAGGACTGGTCAGCAGCCAGCCACCACAGCCAGGTTTGGATCTGGCACTGGCTGGAAATCTCTGCTTTAATTTCCCTGTCTTCCAGAGTTGTCTGTCTGCACCCAGGCACGGTAAAGGATGCAGGTGGGTACTCTGCTATGTGGCTTTCGTGGACAGGTTCAGTTTCCACCTGGTCCTTGACAAGGCTCATGCAAACTCTGAACTCTGAAAAAGCCATGACAGAAATGCTGGATTTGCCACCTCTCATGGGTAACAGAGTCAACTTGTCAAGGGAACTACACTGTCCTGCAGATCGGCAGAGCCAGCCTTGCATCTGTGTGCCTCAGATGTTGCTGACCAGCAGCGCTCTGAAAGCTCAGGCTCCCTGCCCAGAAAACCATTACTGTCACCATCTGCAGATCAGTCACTGAGTCCAGCTGAGCTGAACTCCCTAGAACTTAATTCCCCATCCTTGGACACCTCAAGAAAATTCTCATCCTCCTGTCACCTGCACCTCTGGTCCCTGCAGCCAGTGTTCAAGAAAACTTGAAAGATTTAATTGCTAAGAGTACTGAGGAAGGATATTTTCTTTACTGGGACCTGAGACATGCTGTGGGATAAGGACTGGCCTCAGAGGCTGCACTGAGAGTAAGAATTGCTGGGGACCATCTGTTTATTTATTTATAAACTACAAATAATGCTTTATTTATGTAGTTGATAAGGACTTTGAGGATCATTTGGCTTTTTTTCTAACGAGTCAGGGGCTGTGATAGTACAGTCATCTGCACAGCACCTAATTTCAAACTTCACTGCCATTTATTTTCAGATTTTTTTTTTATGACACAGTGTCCTCCTGCAATAGTTGGAGTAAAGGATTATGGCAACTTACCTTGGATTTAGGGAAGCACAAATCCCTTCCCATCATCACCTTGAAGAGAGCCATCAGTAATCCTTTCTGGAATGGGCTGATTTATTTCTGTTTCAGACAGCATAAATTTACAATGCTTCTTGGTGCCTGGCTGAAGATTCTGAGAGCTACCAAAACAGCTCCATCCTGATAAGAGTGAGACTTGCTCCTCCAAGCTCCAGTGCTCGAGCCAATTACAGCCAGAGCTTCCAGGAGAGATGTGCTGAAGCTGAAATGGAAGGCAGAGCACAATACCCCAGTGCCAGACGAAATCTCTGCCCTTTTCTGTACCCATCAGGCAGCTTCAGTGAGGCCCAGGCCTAGACCCTGCCTCCAGCTGAACTGTGTGGAGCTAGAGCTGTGGAAGGTGCAGCCTGACACCCTTGCAGGAAAAACAAGCTCCCAGTGACTCATGAGTGCAAGACAAACCACACAGAAGTGGTGTGACTCCAACAAGCTACCCCAGCTTGCTGCCTCACCCACACACTTCTTCCCATACCTACCTCCTGGAGAACTCCAGCTACTCCTCAGATAAAGCAGTTCTACCCATTCCACCTGCTCAGGCAGGAAAAGAGCATTCCTGATGATGAGTGTCTCCTCAGAGAAATTCCACTGCTCACCCAGGAGCACCAGGCTATGACAGAATGTGCTGTGCAAAAGCCTTGTTTGGAAGTGGCAGTTCTGTGCTGAACAGCCAGGAGACAGAAAAGCTGCTGGTTCACAGGTGGCAGTTGCTGTTCCACACTGAACCCCATGCACGCACTTTGTACAGAAGAAGTAAGAGATGTTCTTCTGTAAGAACCTAGAGAAAATTCTTTTTGTACTACTATTTAATAGGATTTCATTTTATTAATACCAGCAGGAAACAGAAATTAGACAAAGTAAAGTTCAGTACATCACTGAATATCTGCATCTCTAAATATAAAGCATTACCCTTTTTTTTACATTCAAAATTTACAGCTTTTATATTCAATTAAAAATTCCCATAACTTAGAATACAATATGCATTATTTTAAATAGAGATCAGGAAAAATAGCTACAGCAACATTTAAAAGAAGGTTACGGCAGCAAGATTCTGTCTAAAAATAGGATATTACAATTTAAAGTGTCACTGCTTCAAGTAGGCAAGAGCAAGCAAATCATTTAAGAGTACATGTGTAAATAAACACAAACCCATCCAGTTAAGATAATGTTTACATATGCTGAGCAATTAAAATACAGTCTGTGTTTAAAACATAGACAAAAGATTAGCTGTTCTAAAAGGCTGTTATACAAATGATGTCACATAAAGGCCCATTACAGTGCCATACCTAAAATTATCCTTAATTCATCATAAGATATCGCAAAAAATTTATACTGGAAATTGTTCCAAAGCAAACAAAAAGAAACATGTATCACGAACTAATTAAATAATGGCAACAGCTTGCTTGAAAACCCTGTATCTGTTCCATACCATTGGCAGGAATTACCTTGCTGTATTTATACAGACTTAATAGTTATGAGAAGGGTATTGTATATTCTACTCTGGCTTTATTTGTATTTTACAGCTGTGATACTCATTGCCTGCAGCACCCCAAACAAAAAAATAGTCTCTAAAACTGAGGGAAAGCTCTCGAGGAGAGTGCAAAGTGCATTATTTAAAAGAGTGCATCATATATGTAGCTCCTTCTACAAATGCAGAACAAAAAGTGCTTGTTACTGTACAGACTGACATGCAGCATATTTGTGCTTTTTAAAGGCTTTTTATTTAATTGCTGCTCTTCACTAGAGAGGGGAAAATCTTTGTATTTATCAGCCCTTTTGCATTATGGAGAGGAGGCGAAGAGGAAAGAAGAGGAGAGATTCAAACAATAAACTCCAAAAATACTCCACAACTGTTTGAAAAAGGGAGGGGGTTTGGCTTTTTTTTTTTTTTCCTCCTTTTTTATTGCTAGCAGCTGGTATTGGAATTGACAAAGTGCCCAGGAACCAGGCTAATGTCACCCATCAACCACCTCTGCTGTCAAAAGCAGGCAATGCACAAGCATTTCCAGTTCATTACTACATGAAGAAAAACCCTCTAAATACTGCATGAACCACAGAGGAACTTTAGAGAACGCTGCAGACACTCTGCTCTCCAACTGGAAGAGTTTTCAAATGACGCAGCACCTTAAACCCAAGATGCTTTAATAACCTTCCAGGCAAGGGTCATTAAAGTAAGAGAAACTGAACAGTAGTTTTACTTCTTAACATGACTAAACTCTTTTATCTCTCTGTTTTATATGTATATATATATATTTATATAAAATATATATATTATATACACACAAATACATATATACCTATATACGTAAAATGCAAATGCAGATTTAAAGATTCCAAAACAAGTTTGCATTCCAGGCGGGGTTGTTTTGTGCTTTAAAGGATTCCTCCCCGCCTCAGTGAGCCCCCTGTGGCTCAGCAAATATCATCCACCAGCTTTGCCCCGTTGATGCCCCGGTAGGTGACCCTGCTGGGTCGCACCAGGACGCCGTGGTTCAGCTTGCAGCTGAAGTAGCGCTTTTCCCCCACGGAGCCGTCGTTCTTCCCCTTGGCACTGCGCAGCTCCAGCCCCAGCCAGATCCCTGGGGCAAAGTCCGTGGGACCGATGTACCTGATGGTGCCCATTTCATTGGAGCTGGTCAGGAGAACCTGGGAGCCTTCGTGCAGCTTCACGGGCCCCTCGCAGGGAGCTGTAGCGCTGCTGCTCCAGCTGCGCCGCAACACGGAGCTCTTGGATCTAGGCAGAAAAGAAAGGGACAAAATGTTTTGCCTTTTTGTTGTTGTTGTTGTTATAAAACATCCAGGGCAAATCTGTAATTCAAGGAAGTCCATGGGGGGGGAAAAAACACACCCTCAAATCCTTTTCAGAAAAACTGGGCTCGATCTCATGTCACTAACAAACCATGAAATAACAGTGACAGGCTGCTACGCTCAGCAGTCTGAAGTATTGGAAAAGCAATTTCCTTTATCCAGTGCTAGGATCTACAGTATTTACAGCAAGTGATAGTATTGGTAAATTAAGCCACACAAAACATTTTATTTGGGGCTTAAAACACTTTAACCAAAACAACTTTTAACATACGAGTGTCAGGATTACCAGAACAAGTGAAGCCCTTTATCCAGAGCCTCTGAACTTCACCCAGCTGTGTGAAAATACAAAAATTCAGAGAATATGCAGTGATGAACGATTGGTAAACAACTTTAATGCCAACCTGAATTCTAGGACTGTGCTCCTGGATGCCCATGGAAAAACAGTATACTACTGGTCCATTTTGGAATGAAAAAAGTGAACATGTAAAGGTCTAGATACCCTATATGCATGAAGGGGTTTTTTTGAGCAAAGCTAACAGCCAGCTCACCCAAGCACTTGAAACTCATAACACTCACCTAACAAAGGCATTTCTTCTGTTTATCTCCTTTTGTGAAGATGCAGAAGTGGTGCTTAGACTGCGTCTAAAACCTGAGTGGAAAGATTAACAAGCTGTGTAGGACTTCTTAAGGAAAAAAAACAACCTTTATGAACACATATTCTTTGTGTTTTCTTTTATACTGCTTCCACTACATTTGCTGCACATTCTCCCCTCTCATTTGGAAATTAAACAATGAAACTTCTCATGAACATATATGCCTATAAGATGTTTGGCTTTTCAGACGGAACAGAAATTAAATTAAACAAACCAAACAAGGGCAATCTGAAGGTCTTTTCACAAAAAGCTTAAGTAGAGGAAAAGAAAACCAACTACTTCAAGTACCTCACACAAGTTTTAGTAATTTTATAGGGAGGTCCCCCTGCTGATCCCTTCATCAATCTCAATTTGTATTAAGGAGCAGGTTCCATTTCCCTTTATCTCTGATTAGAATGCAATATTAGCAATAAGGGAAGACTGCCAACAACTGTATCTGACATAATTCTTTCTGCCAGTAGTCTCAAGAACAATATAGTATTCCACAGTTCCTTCTGCAGGCTACATTTTTAGGAAGGGAGTAGTCAGACTATTGGCTGGCATTTGAGGTCCCTGAAAATCTCTTGTGCTTTTGGAGAAGTTGGCTTTGTGCAGATGGTTCTGGCTGCAGAGTGGGGCCTGTGGGGGCTGCCTCACCCAAATCCCAATGTCTCACACCCCTACCTGGAAAAGTGTGAGTTACTTTACTCCACGAAGTCTCTGTGAGAGAATCCAGGGAACCTGTTAGTCTGAAAAACAGTAACACAATAAAGAGGTCATTTCAACTCAACTCTGAACAAACCTACTGGCTTCTTGTCAAATATTGATGAGGTTTTGATTCTTTCCTTCTCCATCTGCACCCAAGAGACACCAACATTCCTGCTGCACTCAGGCTGCTATGCAAGAAGTGCCTGGAGCAAGTCAGTGTATTTGAGTTACTTGCCTCTCACTCATTGAGACAGCGGGTATGATTCTGAGGCAAGTTCCTGACAGTTTGCCTGAGCTGGCTTATTCAGAGAAATAAAAGCAAGAACTTGTCTGGCAGAGTAACTACATACAAAACAGGAGGCAAGAGTACAGAACTCCTTGGATGCTCTTCCTGGAACCTAAGGAAGAGACTACAAGCAAGTGGTGCAGGCTTTGTTGCATCCTCTGTGCAGTTAGCTGGGATAAAAAGAGCATTTCCAGTCATGTCCAAGGGCAACTTCCTTTTATAATTGAATTTAGCAGAACACCTCAGGATTGGGTCATGAAAGTAAGGTTTAATGAACAGAGACTATCAGAGGCCCTGGAATAAAAATACTTCAGGTAGCAGCTGCAAGAGAAACAGGAGGAGATGCATTTCCAGTTTTACACCTTGCTTTCAAGAAGCTGATCTAAAACCACCACGTTTTTCATGGAGGTGACAAACCTCCATTTGCAGAAGAAAACATTTGTATCTTCTGCACCTCTTCAGAATTTTGTTTCACACTGGAAATGTATTAAGAAATCATTTGGCAACGCAAAAATGACAGAAGAGCTTCAGTGCTCACCTCTGTACACGAGATGGGGGTGCAAATATGCCATATCTGGGAAGGCAACTGAAGTACTGCACTCCTCCCACAGAGCCATCATTCTTCCCATGGGGCTTGTCCAATTCAATTCCACACCAGAATCCTACATTGCAAAACAGTAACATCCAGGCATTTTGAACAAAACACTACAGGATTTTCTTCATCTAGACTACTGGCACAGTTGGCATTCACCCACATCAAGGAAAACAGTTTCTAGTCAGAAAATGCCAAGATGCCAGTAGTAAATATGTAGATTATAAAATAGCTATCCATGCAATTATGCAAAAATTATACCCTAATAGATCTAAAGATAATTATCTCAGCATTTTTATATGCTTTGAATAAAATTACTGACATTAAATTAATACAAAAAGGTGAAATATTTGACAAATATATATCTATATATACATACTAAGATCAAATAGAATGTTACTGAACATAACTGGCTATTGGACAAGTAGACAGGAAAGAGCAGCACTGCTGTTTCATGTTTCCCTCTTCAGTCCCCTGACCACATGGTTTATGCCTCATCTGAGATTATCAACAGTAAAATTAAAGTTTTGATATTAATTCATTCTTTCTCTCCATCTAGCAAGTTTTAATTAATACAAATTGCAAGGCTGGTTGTGTGATATCAAGAGAAGGGTGCAAGCATTGGAAGTGGCCATCAATTAATCTCGTACAGAACACTGAATAGGCAGCAAGATGTTAATGAGCTTGATCATTCATAACCTGTGATAAATGTGAGCTAATTACATAAAGGTGCTAAATTTCATACTCCATTAGTAGTCCTTATGCTATCCATCCCCAGAAGATTCAGAATTTAATTCAAGTCACTTGGTACTAAGGCACTGGCTAAAACCATAATTGTAATTATCAGCTCAAGAAACTCAGGAATGACAGCTTATGAATTAGAAGGGCTCCATGTATCAGAAGTTCTCCCCTTCCCATTTTTAGAATTAAATGAAGATCTGCATTGCAGCAAAAGGAACAAACCTTGGATAACTTCCAGAGCTTTGATACACATTAGAACTGAAATACTTAAACATGCATCTGTTACATTTTCTATAAATTACTGGGTTAGCAAATGGTGATGATTTGTCAACTTTCCAATCTCAATTCTTACAATAGCATGTTTTCCTCAAAAAAATTATGTTCCTGATTTAAAGCTGAGAAGGAGGAGACAACACTGTCAAACTGATTTCACAGTTGTCAGTGCATGTGGGAAACAGTCTTTTTCTCACTGATCACTTTGTCAGCAATAACCCAACGAGTGATGACATTGAAGTGCCCCTCAGGTAACTGCAGTACACCTGAGCCAGGGCTGCCTGCAGTGAAACTGGGGAACAGGGCAAGGATGGAATAAGTACAGAGCTTGTACCACGACCTTGCATCCATCGGGGTTTTTTAAATGCTGATGCCACCCAGTGTCACGACAGAGTATTGCCAATCACAGCCCTCATCCAGACCAAGTACTCACACCAGCATTCATCAACTGCTTCTGCATTATTCTTGCAGCAAGATTATAGATAGGGTCATACAGAAGATACATCTGGTTACAGTATTGGATTCGAAAATTAATTTCCACAATGTAGAACAACAGGCTGCCTTTGACAGCATTTGGTTTCCCTGCAAAGTATTTTCTAGCAAGGGGAAGGCAGAAGCTGAATGGGAGAAGGATGAGAAAATGGTGGTAGGAGTTGGGGCTTTTTGAGATATTTGTAACTTTATTATCTTGTGACCTAAAAGTTTGTCAGTTAAAATTTTAATGTTCACAATTACCCTCTTAAAGATGCCAATAAGTTAAGAAATGAGACTGGTACAGGACATGTACAAGAGTGCCATGATTACAAGACAAGCTGTATCAAAAAGCATTAATACAACAATTGAGGAGTAAATGCACGTGATCTCAAACTATATACCCCTTTGGACACTAAACTCAGGATTTTCAGAAAGCTTTGTTAAGAAGTTGGACTCTGTGATCCTTGTGGGTCCCTCCCAACTCAGAATATCCTGTGATTCTGTAATACCAACAACTTCAATATCAAAGTCTCTCTCCTACTTAAGTCATGATAGTGGACAAATAAGAGCAACATTTTAAACCATTATTTTTTCCTGACAGTTGCATTAAAGAAAAAATATTTAGTGAAACATGAGAGGGAAAGGGAGAGAGAGAGAAACAAAGAACTTAGAAACACACCAACTGAAATTTAGAATTTTTTTGGAAGGAGGGAAAAGATGGATTCCCATTCATGTGCTCACATGTAAGCTATTCCATACTGATTTGACAACATACACAGAGCATTGCACATACCTGGTGCAAATTTTGTTGTCCCACAAAATCTAACAGTGCCTGTTCTCTGGCCCACCACCAGTACTCTGTCTCCAACCTGGATTTCTCCATCAAGAGCATTTTTCCTCGTGGGTGGGGAACTATACAGCCCTGGTCAAGAGAAGATCAAGATCTGAAATTAGTGAGATTAAATCTTTAAGAAAGTTTTCAATAGCAAGCCAACTGATTAGTGAGCAGAGTATTTATCTCTACCACAGTGTACCTTCAACACATGGCAACACAAATTTTGCTTAGACAAAAACTTGCTTTGTGCCAGCATAAAAACTGGACTGCAGCCTTTGCTCAGAAAAGATACAGTGACCAACTATAAAAACACTTTGCATCTTGAAGACATTACAGAAATCTTTCTAAAAGTTGCCAAACTTAGGTTTACGGTTAAACTACTTCACAAGTGTCTTTCTGTAACTATCTCAGATTCGGAACCAAAACAAGTAGTTCTACACAAGTACTTAACACAGCAGTGAACTCCCTCCTGTGAAAATATACCTCAATACAACAATCATACCAGCACTAATCTTAGATGAGGCAGAAGACACTCTAGTCAGGGTCTTTTTACTGCTGGTCATTGAGTTCCTCTTCTTGGAGTAATTCCGTTTGCCTTCCAAGGAGGTAGTAGAAGAGGAAGAGCTGCTGTACCCAGGAAAACCTAAAGACATAAATCAAAGTTGTCCTTCAGGTATTTTATTTTGGAAAAGGACAGATTAAACAGAAAGGAAAGCTTTTGTAATATGGAAGTTATCTGCTCTCCATGGAGAGCAGAATACAAAGTGAAGAGCCAAAGTTAGAACTTGTTATGCAGTGTTTGCACAAATACCTGTCAGGAATGACATTGGTGCACATGACCCTGCCTTGGGAGTATGGTGATAGCTGAGTGCTAGAAGAGCTCTCCAAAAGCCCATCTTTATTATTCTATGGAAGTTCATCTAAACAGTCCCAAGCATATTTATTAAAACACATGAGCTTTAGTAATAAGAGATCATACCACCAGCTTTTCAGCATCCAGCCTAGTAAAGATCTGATGAGAAGCGGAAGGAAGGTGATTATTATGTGAGTGAATTATTGCCTGGATTAAAGCCTACTATATTCCATTACCTACTATATTAAAATCTGTACTATAAAACAAGAATGGGAAATAAATCACTTTTATTTCCATTTGCAAACCCTAAAGTCTAAACTGTCCAATAAGACTTATGTTCATCTTTCCTGCTTCCTTTTCAAGGCTCTTTCTCTTCTCCCCTTTCTCAACCCCTTCTGCCCAAAATGAGGCAGGGTACAGCAAGACATATCTATGCCTCAGGTTATCAGTGTGAAAAATTAAGACAATATTGCCTATCAAACTTTCCAGACTTTTGAGAAGCTTAATCCATTAGTTTTCACAAACAGCTTGATATTGACGCAGGGTTAGTCTGTTCAATGTAATTTAATTCTCCTGTTTTGCAAACAGTAAAGAACTGAGGAAAGGCAAAGGCAGTGGGTCCAAACAAAAGCTGAGGACAGAAATCTGAAGACTCTGAGTTACTCCTGCAGCTATGCTGCAATGAAGAAAATGCACATTACTGACAAAACAGTGACTGAACAGGCAAACTTCAGCTCTCTGTGCGAGGTAAAAACACGTGTGTGCATTTGCAAACATGCTACAAGCCATTATTTAGAAGCCAGTCCAGGGATGGATTCACTGGAAGTCAGACCACCATTTTTACAGGGACGCAACAAAAGCTGCTCCAACTAAACCTATCATCAAGATACCTCATTTTGTGGGAAATCACAGGGTGGGAGAAGGAAGAGCAGAAAGGACTTCAGCAGGCCATATAATTGATTCCTTTTCTTTCAAGCAAAACAATTATTTGTTCTAACACTCCTGACAGGGGAGTATTCGGCCTGCTCTTAAAAACCACCCATCAGGGAGATCACAAGACTTCCTCAATAGTGTATTTCACATAATTATCTCTAGTGTTAGAGGTTTTTCCCCCTCTAATATAAAACCTCAATCACCACTGGCTTAGATCAAGGTTTTTTACTCCCACTACACATGCAGAGTGGGCTATAGTATCCCTTGTATTCCAAAGCTTCCAGTTTTATGCCTTTCATCTTCTGTCTTTTTAATCACACAATCACAAATTTCAAGTCTTCACTCCTAAGCCATGTTTTATAAACCCAGTTGTTGTCTTTTCTGAAATCTCTCTGAATTCACAACTGTTCACTCACAGAAGATATAAAAAGATGCTTTCCTTCACAGACCTCCTGAAGCAAGTCCAAAGGAGGCCATGAAGATGTTTAGAGGGATGAAGCACCTCTTCTATGTGGGAAGGCTGAGAGAGCTGGGGTTGCTCAGCCCCAGAGAAGCCTCACTGTGGCCTTTCAATGCCTGAGGGGGCCTCCAAGAAAGATGTACAGGCTTTTTATGAGTAGAAGCAGTGATGGGACAAGGGGTAGAGGCTTCAGACTGACAGAAAGGAGGCTTAGATCAGATATTAGGAAGAATTCTTTACTGTGAGTGTGGGAGACACTGGAACAGGTTACCCAGAGAAGCTGTGGACGCCCCTCAATGATCTTTAAGGTCTCTTTCAAGTCAAACTGTTCCGTGACTCTACAACTTAAAGAAGGCATATTCAAATTCACACTTCAAATTATGCCAAAGAAACACTGCTTTTCTTACAACACTACTTTTCTCACAACACTTATAGTATGATTTTATAAACAAAACCTCGAAGGAGACACAACTTTTAGGGTTTGTTCAAGACAGCTGAAAGTGTGGTCCCCTTGTGTTTCAAGTTCAGCAAAGTATTGCTGTGGCAGAAGTTGCTACCCAATTGTGAAACTAGATAATTGCAGAGAATGATTCACATGCAAAAGGCACTCTTTAAAAGCTAGTTTCATTTTTCATATTTGAAGCCTGCTGTTGTGAGTCTGCCATGATAAAACGCCAAGACTGTGAAGCACTGTTAGACAGAAGCATGAACACACAGATAGAGGAGAGAAAAAAAATGCCAAAAGAATATTAAAATTTAGACAGCAACAATACAGGGCAAAAGGCCTCCCTCAGATACCTCAGCTGGTGATTCTGCAAATCCTCTGCAAGATCATTTACTAAAAGCCAGCTTTAAGGGCTTTTCTATGTTCCTGCCCAAGTATTCAGACAGAGGTGGTTACCAAACCAACACACACCACCAGCCAAACACCCACAAAAGTTATTTTGCTCCTGGAAAACTAAATACCTACAGCCTGCTTGGGACTTGAATATAAACAAGCAAAGCAACATTCTTCTATAGTGTAGATACATGGCTTTTACAGAGGTAGTAAATAGAGGTAGTAATAATAAATAGTAATACAGAGGTAGTAATAATACTGCCTCTACCATACACAGAATTTTTCTTAACATGTTAAAAAATATTTTAAAATTATTTCATTACCATCTTTTGCAGATACAGTTTTTCCCCTGTTAGCAGTCAGAAAGTTTTCAGCAGCACTGTCTCTTTTTGCCATATTTAGGCCTAGAAAAAGAATATATACAATTAAATATACACATAAATATATATAAATATAAATAAATATACATTAAATATACACAAGTAACAATAATTTTACAGGAAAGTCGTGTACAAAAACAATTTGACAAATTTGCAGATTACTGGATGCATGGAAAAATGGATAAAACTGTATGATTCCTTAGACACTTGATAAATGGGTAAAACAAGAACTGCAGAATTCTTTTGATGGATAAGCACTGTATTAAACCCCGTAACATATTAAACCACTTCAAACTATCTTGCCAAAAAATAAACAAACGGTCTATAAAATATCAATTTTTATATTGAAGGCGTTTATTTAAATCTTTCAAACATTCTATTACACTCAACACTACTAAGGTCTACTAATTCACCAGTATTAATTTCACAATTTCTGCTTTAAAGATTACACATCAAGGTTTTGAGAGAGACTTGAGGTCAAATCTTCATTCAGACTACAAATAATGATGTAAGCATACCAATATGATTTTTAAGAGCCTAACTCTCAGAACAGCAATGTTGTGATATGTATAAGAACTTGTACTCTCACCTAAGTTATAATTTCAAAGTCATTTTGCATTTCTGACAGTTTCCTACCCTAACTCAATGAAGAACAAGCTTATCTATGATATATCCTCTCCCTGTCATGAATGAAAAATTACACCTTTTTTAATTAACTACATCTCTCAGCTTAATTCAGCCACAGGGACTGAACTAGTTTTTGAGTGTAGTGTATTTCCCAAAATTTTATGGCTTAGCCATTAAGGCATCAAATCAAAAAACTAGTGGTTTGTGACTGATAACACACTTCTTAATTTTATCTCAGTAATCCTTTTCCTAGGAACTTGAAAAACACCTTTTCTCATCAATCTGACAGATTATTCAAATCCAGTAGAACCAAAAATAAAATTTCAAAATCCCTATACAATATTATATTTTTGTTCGCAGATTATAACCTTAGCTACAAGAAGCATATTGATTTTTCTTGAATCATTACAAATCAATGTATTGCAGGGAGGAAATTTAAAGGAAAGAAATGTGACCTGGTGATGCACACAAACACTGCAAACCCCACATTGTGCCTCGGCAGCTTTGTCCTTCCCCTACTCCAGGCAGCCAATCAGCCAGACACGTTAACTCCAATGGAATTCTGTGCAAGGACTCATTCCCTGCACACAGCAGCTTCCAGACACTCACATCCAATGGATGTAAGCTCTCCTGGGTAGAGGATGCTTAACTCAACCTGATTTCTACCTTAAAGCAAGGTACCAAATGTTTAAATTTTACAAAGAGACAAGTGCACCTTTGGGGCAGAAAAGGTGATTATGACTAAACTGTCTGGAATTATCTGTCTGTGACAAAGGAAAGGTCCTTCCCATTGTAGTTTAATGGTTTACTAACAGATCACAGCAAAGTGAATCAAGCACTGGAAAGCATTTAACAGAAGAAGTCAGCCTGGATCTACTCTTGAGCAATACTCAAATTGCTTATCCCAAGAAGCTTTTTATGCAAGATGCCCATTTATAAATAGCTTGAATCTTGCTAACTGTAAATACAGACACCTAAAACTTATTCCCTCCTCAATCTATGCAGAGAAAAATTACATAAGCCATCCAAAAAGCTCACAAAATGCATCTTTTCCAGGCACCAGCCTGCTGCGTTGCTTCTATACCCTGCATATTACAGGTGAAGTGTGCAGTGTTTTAAGGTGCTTGGGTAAATTTGATGAGAATGTGTGTTATCTTCCACCCCTTAAACTGTGCTGCAGACTTAGTGTGAGTAACCTAAACAGGTCTCAAAAAGGCAGAAGAAATGCTAATGGAATATTTACTGACATTATTACATAGACAGCCAAACACAAGGGGCCAGATTATGCATGGCCAGCACTACACACAGCAGGGAACAGACTATTCTCCAAACAACTTGGAACCTGAACAGTCAGAAAACATGGATCATTCACTCCACAGGGAAGGAATTTACACAGAAGGATTAAGTAATTTGAGCAAATTACTAAGAAACTAAACCAGAGCCAGAGACTGAGCCCATAATTCCAAACAGTAGACTGAGTTCTTATTACAAGGACCACCTTTCTCTTCTAATCTGGCACTGGTTTTAGTCAGATAATTTAATTAGCAGATAAAACACAATGAGTTAAATAGTTCCTTTATCATGTTGCCAGAAAATAAATCTCTTCAATTTCTAGGCATAAAGGTATATAGATTATTTATCAGATTTTCATTCCTTGCAAATTCTACAGGAATGTCTTAGTAAATGGAACCTCATTAAGATGAGACACTTAACTGTTATCACAGCCAATTAGAAATTACATTAATGGCTCAAGAATAAATGTTGTGGTGAGGGGTTTTCTTTACAGAGTATGTAAAGAGTAGAAGCTGTCACAATACATCAGATCACTGTAATCACTCCACAGCTACACACAACATCCTTCCAGTACCACTCCACAGGCCAGTGAACTTCCAACCACAACAATATGGAGTTAATAAATGCCTTATCACCTCATCCCCGGTTATGAAATAACTCCAAACAAGAATTTTAATACCAACGTTTACCAATTCTTGAAGATTAGTATCTCTCCATCCTGTGTAAATGTGCAAGAACATACTCACCAGAATTCACTTTGGAGGTTACATGCGTCACATCTACTTTCTTGGACTTGACCAAAGGTGACGACCGCACGGAAGAGCTTCGTACCGAGGGTTTTTTGTGATCAGAAGCCTTGCTTATTTTGGAAAGGGGTGCAAAGATACCTGCAGAGAAAATTGTATGTTCCAACAAAGAACTGTGGATAATGGTACAGTAATAAAACTTCGCAGCTACTCTCTCTCACATCAATTAATTCAGGGGTTTTTTAGCCACCATTATAACTTGCTGTGCTGACAAAGCACTTGCAGGGCAGGAAGGACAAGCTCAAGTGAACAGTGAAAACAAAATCCTTATCAAGCAACTTGAACAGAGTAAGTTGGAAACTGTCAATTAGAATAGTAAGACTATCAATTAGAATCTCATTTTGGCCTAACAGTAGCATTCTGTCTCCACTGCTACAAAATCCAACACTTTTGTACGTCCTGTGTGGCCATGGCACCTCAATTAAAATACCTCAAGCTCAAAGTCAGAAAACAACTACAAGCATGAATGTCTTTACCATGGAAGATAAAGCAGGTAAAGAAATGTGGCTATCGTTGTTACAGTACAAATGAGTAGTTTCAACAGTATAGATGGAAAAACCAGGAAATCTCTCAGGTTCAAGGAAATAACCAGAAATTTTGACTGGTTGGTTGTTTCAGTCGTTTTGCAAACAGTTGCAGCCAAAACTTTAGGACCAGCTAAGCAGCCAATAAATCAAACAAAGCACTACAAAGAAAAGTAACAGAATCTGCCACCTGTTTTTAGCCTCCCAAACAGTTCCTATCTTGCAGTATTCTTTGAAATTTGGGGGTTTAAAAACTGGAGACAGAAGAAAATAAAGGCTATACCATGTTTTGGTGCACACTTGAAGTACTGGACTTTTCCAACACTTCCATTGTTCTTTCCTTCTGGTTCATCCAGCTCTACACCAGCCCACTGGCCACTGGCAAATTCAGTTGTGCCACAAAATCTTAAGGTACCAACCTAAGAAGAAAAGCATCAACACAGAATGGGTTTGTTAAACAAGTACTGTTCACAACAAAATAGTATCAGTTATGAAAGAGACAGCTAGTCACCTCCAAGCTTTTCATCACAAAAATGCAAACATCACTTCCCTCACTTATTCACATTCCTACCTTTCGACACCACTCAATACATTTTCCAAAAGGTCTTACTCCTTCTAGGTATATTTTGCATTAAACACGAGCCATGGTTATGGACAGATGTCACAACAGACAAGAACTGGACAGTAAGAACCACTGTAAACACAGCTCTAGGTCAGCAAGGTACAGGAGCACATGCCCATTGAGAGGTTTTACTTTCACTGTTTATACAACAAGAATTCCAAAATCAGGGCTAGGTATCTTCCTGAACTGGAGATTCCATAGAAACATTAGATTAGACAAATCTGTGTGTGCATAAATACATACATACAAGTATATGTATATGTGTGTGTGTGTGTATATATATATATGTGTAGCAAAGGTTCAAGGGTAAACTTCAGAGTGTAATTAATTTTTTCTTTGGAAAACGTTCATAAGTCTTCTATTCCTTCCTTACAAATTAACAAAATTTTACAAGCCAGAAAATGTTTTAAACACTTGCTGTTGCTTCAATATATACTATAAACTCTGAACAGATAAGCATATGAAGAATATCAAGACAGACCAGTCTTGCTGGTGGATCTCATTCTCTGCAAATATACATTATGAGCTCACACACTTCAACCAAATGGGGGAGGTAACTACAAGAGATGCATTTAACATTGATTTAAATTCCTTTTTATATTTGATTTTTAAATTAGTTTGAGTAATAAAAAACTTCCATCTTTCAGATCCTCACTTTTCCTCATCTCAAGTGACCTTAATATTAGTACATTTCACACCATGACTTCACAGTTTAATCCAGCTCTCAGAAAGTAAACAGACAGAAACAATGGGGTTTTTTTACTATAAAACCTTCCAACTACTCTTTCCTAATGTCTGTAAAGAAATAAGCACGACCCAGAGCCTCTTCTCCTATGCTGAAGATCTCCTTTAAACTTGATTGTTATAGGCAGGTATGTCACACTAATCTAGACTGACACCTTTGAGGTACCGACACAAAGATCCAAGTCAGGCAGGGGAAGTTCAGCCAAGCAGCCCCACAGATTCCTACAATTCCTCCACTTACTTTCCAGGCACCAGCTAAGGACAGTTAGTGAGCAGAGAGAAGGGATCAGCCAGTATCTTAAACCAGAGGTGGGAGATGGCAAAACTGTGGCTCCACTTTTGCCCTGGGACCTGTGCAAACTACGAGCAGCTGATCTTTCTTGCATGAGACAGAGCAGGAGCGGTTTTCTCCCAGCTGCTGCTCTCCCTGCACTCCCATTTCATCAGATGTGATCCAAATGGACACTCAATCCAGCAGAGCAGGAGCTGGTGGAGCTGTGGAGCCCCAAATCACGTACACATAGACACCTGCTTACACAGCTTCCTACCCTGTAAGACAACCAGAATGACAGCAGTAGGAGTCGAGAGAGGAATCCATTCTCCCTCTGGCATCTATGTGCTTGGCTTTCAAGCTTCATTAAAGCTGACATTAGGAGACTGCAGAAGCAGGAAAGACAGCAAGAACTCGTAAATATAGCTCCAAAAAATGCTGCTGTTCCAAGTGTCCTCATCCCAGCTTCCATACTGCACAATGAGAACTGATCCAGCAGAAGGTTAAAAACAGGGCACCATTTTCATCATCCTGTTTTCACTTTCGTTCCACCCTGCAGGAATTTAGGAGTATCGAGGGGGAGGGGAAGGCAGGGCTGAGAACAACTTCTCCATTCAGGCAAATGGAGCAAAGGGGTGGGAAGCAATGTGGGAGTACTGCACAAGAGCTCCTCGCACACAAAGGAAAGGAGGAAAGCTGCCATGGAAACGGAAGTTCAAAAAGCACAATCACATTCCTTCTTCTCACCTGTTCTAGAACAGATTTGGCTCCCTTAAAGAAAAACAAGCTCACTGCAAAGCCCTGCTGGCCTTTGGCAGCACAAAAACAGCTTCCAACAACTTCTTAAGAAACACTGCAACCTCATAATTAGAAGAACAAAAGTAACCAAACCCAGGCAGCTCCATCCATGCAGAGTGAGCACATTACAGCACAAATCATTCTGTGGGCCTTACTCAGAGGAAAGATATACAAGAGTACCAATTTCATCATTTTCTTGCTCTAAAGCCTCCATGAACTTGCACTTACATTATCTTCCCTTGCTGCCACTGTGATTTCTGATATAGAAACTTGTGTCTTTAAAGAGTAAATGGCTTTATGTACATACTTCAGTTAAAATGCCTTCTGCATAGCTAGTGATTCCTTCACTTTCCCTGACCCAATTTCAAGAATACACCAAATTAAAATACACAATGGAAGCTGCTTCACGCTCTTGCTGGAGATGACTAAAACATTTCAGTTGTGACAGTTACAAATCTGAAGTTATATTAGGAAAGCTATTAAAGCAAAAGCTATTCAAATATCAAATTTTGCTCACAAATGCTTTCACTATTTACCAGGAAAAAAGTACTTCTTTAGAAGTGTTCTAGCACTTAGATTCCCTGCTATCAGAGCAAATAAAAAGTCTGAATACTGAATGCAGTATTAATGTTACAGTTTTCAAATATATTTTTAGAAAGGTGGCTATCATGGTAGCTTCTAAGAAGCTATTCACATTCGAGCTGGACCTCCATTAGCTACATCCTTATACATCGACAGTACCATGTAACAACCCTGTTGGCACAGCACTGCTTCAAAGATTTTAGCTGCATTGCACCAGTGAAATTGGGTTACTACAGGCTAAGCAGAACTGAAGGGTTTTTTCCCTGCCTTCTGGAAACTATCAGGAGTACTTCACAAATGCACTCCTAACAAAGCTGGGAAACTCACAAAGTAATTTGTGAATTTTACCATCACTTTGATGTGACACCAAAAACATTAATAAAAGCTGAGCCTTGCTGATGTATTATAGGAGATTGTTAAAAATAATTTAAAGACACAAAACGCAGCCTATGACTGTCAAAATTGCTTTTCGTAATAGTGACTTTATCATACAACTCTTCAGCTTATTTCTGTAACCAGTTCCTTGCTGCCATACAGAGATCACATCTTCCAGAAAGCATTTCAGACCCTCAAATTGAGGCATGTCTCCAGAATGGTAAATAAATGGACTCTCCAGGAATTATGAGAGCAATATCAGGTTGGTGGCCATACCTTCTGTCCTGCAATAACAACACGATCTCCCAGCTTCAGGCCAAGTGATAAAAGCATGGCCCTGCCTGTGACGTGGTCATAGGTTGGAATCATGGCTTTGGAGATGTCACATGAGAGAGGCACTGCATCCAGCAGGATCTGCTTGATTTCCTTTGCACTGGCTGCTGCATCTGCCATTTCCAGTGGCATATCTACTGGATCAGGAACCACATCTGCTGGAATCTGCCCTTTGTCATTCTGCAGAAACATCACATAGCACAGGATTTAATGCTGTTACAAGATAAATCTGATCAGATGAAACCACAGCATTTTATGAAGTGTTTAATCCTCTTTATTAGATATTTTTCCTAAAATATAAACAACTATGAAAAAAAAAATTGACATTTTCAAATAAGGATGCCAAAATATCCTTAGATAGATCAGCTAGCATGTACAGCATCTCATTTTTGAAACCAACAAGTAACCAACATTTCAAATTTAAGAACATTATTACTACTCAGAACACCTGAAACAAAACAATTGTGTGTACCTGAACACAGAGTTAGGAAAGCAAGGCAGACTTCTGGTCTGTAATGCCAATACCAAAATGCCAACTCCTCCCAAAGAATCTATTTTTACCCAGCATGTATCTTGCTCCTGGGTGAGGCTTATTGCAAATGTAAGACGGAATTTAATTAATGAATGTTACATGTAAAAAATATGGAAATGTGATGGCTCACATCAGCACCTGAATAAATCTGTTCAGGTTTATCTAGGCACAGACTATCCTATGAGAGATGGATTAAGGACAGAGTCCTTTCCAAACACGTCCCATTCCCAGAGAGCCGTGACTGTGATTCCCTGCATGTCCTACGTGACAGGACAAGGTGCTGGAGTACCAGCTCCCCAGGAGTTAACCTCAGCTCCAGGCCAGTTGCCCAGACAGCAGGAGCTGTCAGGCTGCTCCAGGGATAGTTCTACCTACACTCTTCAGCAAAGCCACTGGTGTGGAGCTTCAGCTGTCTGCCCATTTTCACAATGTTTGCGGAAAAATAATGATCTCACTCTTCCAAATTTGTCTCAGCTGAGCCCCTGGACTCGAACATTACCAGAAGGAACGAGGGAGTAAGACTGTATTTGTTTTGGTCCCTTCAAAACAGACCAGAAGTTCAATGTTTCCTGAGCCCCTTCTCAATCCATCTCAAAGGTAGGAAAGTACAATCCTTACTCAGAATTTACACTGCTGTTCCCAAATAATCAAACTCTACACACTATCTCTAATCAAAAATTTATTGCAGGTTTGAGAAATTCAACACCCACCATTCTTTAAAAATCTCCAATCACTCTGTAAGTAAAAATCACACTGCCTTAAAAATCAAGATACAGCTGGGTTAAAGTTGAGTGGGGAGTTTGAGTTTGTAGTCATGACATTAGAGATTATCTTGGTCACATCAACCCCACAATTCAGCCCACCAGGTGCCCTGCAAACCTCTGTGCCAACACAAAGCAGGGGCAGAGCAACAGCAAGAAGGCAAAGTGGAAGCTCAGGGGAAGCCCAGGATTCCCTTCTCAAGGGCACAGCCACCTCTGCCAGCTCAGAATGCTTGTGCAACTACAAAGCAGCGTGCCCTGTGACAACAGAATCCTAAACATACAGCTGCCAGAGAATCTGAGACACATTCATGCACACTGAATAAAGAGACAAAGAAGAAACCCACCATTTCTTAAGAGATCTAGATTGAATATCATAAACTGTATGGACAATAATGTTCCAGAAGATTTCACACCAACAGTGCCACATAAAATAATAACTTTTGAGTACCCATAAAACAACCATGATTTCTCATTTTAAATAACCCTCTGCATTTAAAAATGGAGAACTGAGACACTGGTTTTGCTAAAATAAGAAAACCTTCCAAGCCCTTCACCCCCCAAAAAAACAAGCAACAAAAAAACCCCCACACAAAACAACAAACACCCAAATCAAACACAAAACTCAGTGAAAACCCAAGACTGTGGCTAGACACACACAGCAACACTTTGCACTATAACCTATGCCTATTATTAGGTTACTAAGCAGAGCGGGTGATGTTTATGCATTCTCAGTTACCCGTGCTAACACCAGGCTCACTGCTAAGCACAACACTACATTTCTGGAGGGCAAAAATTGCACTGCTCCATTTCTGAGAAGATCTCCCACTGCCATGGGGACTCAGCAGCTGCAAGACACCCTTGAGTATTAATAAATGAAAGCTCAAACAACAAACAGAAAAACCTCTTGAAAGTTATTTGAACTAATGAACTAGACCATGACACAAAAATACAAACTTCAACACGCAAGTAGGACAAAGCACACAAAATGATCCACTATGAGTTCCAAATACCGTTTTCTGAGGCACTCTCATTCCATGTAGCACACTTTTAGCTAATCAAATTCCTGGACAGACTGTTCAGTTTTTCCAGGTACCTTTTTCACCTTCTGGTGGATCTACAACCTAACTCCTTACCCTAAAGGCAGGATTTGCTCCATGTTCCAGTAAACACTTGACAGCTCCTGTGCATAGGTTAAATGCAGCAATATGCAAAGCTGTTCCAAAATCAAAATCACTACAGGTGGCATCCACATCTGCAATTAAACATCACATGTGAGGTATGCAAGTCTGTTACATGAACATTTTTCCCTACAGATTCCTTGAGAGGACATTCATTTTTACAGTTTATGTTAGCATTTACAGACACACCATTATTTATATACCAAATACATATGAGAAGTAATTCTACAGAGAATATCAACCTGATTTGCATCTGTTTATTCATACCACGAACCAGCCTAGAAGATGAGCATGTACTTTCACTCATTTTTCAATACTGATGGCTTAGCTGCAAAATTGCTGCTACTCAGGATGCCAAATCTACTGTGCCAAGATTAACAAGTGAGTACCTTCAGGTTTGCAAGTAAATTAATGTTTTAATGTTTCAGAAACATTTATATTTTATTGCTTCTAGGTGTCAAACATTAAAATGAGATGCATCTTCAATCAGTTGTTTTCCTTTGAGAGCAGGCAGTAGGGCAAGGGAAAACTGATTATACATCTGCTTTACACTGATTTAATTACTAATGGCCAAGAATGAAGTAAGAGCTGGTGATCGTTATAATTTCTTTGTTTTCAAAGAATTGCACTCTGAAGGGTCTCACACTGGTAGTTTGCAAAATGGAGCACTGCATTTCACTGGAAGTGATTTAGCACAATACATATTTCTATCAGTTGTTCCCAATATATCTTTGAATCTGCTATGAAGTTATTATTGTTCTAGAAGATTAGAGTTTAAGTGTCTGTTTAGTCTGAGGCTCGTCTCTTAAATTACATAAGAGAGATGTCATTTTGAGTCAATTAAGCATAGGACTGTTAATTAAAAATGCCAGCTGATTTAATACACAAACCAAAAGACCACAAAGTATTAGCAATCATGTTCCAATTTGAAGTACCAGTGAGGAACATAAAACTCTCCACCTCAGGGCTGAAGAGTCTGCTTGTATTTTCCAGTAGCAGTCTCCATCCCAAAAAACACTAGCCCTTCTCACAATGCCATAAACAAAGTATATCCCAACTTCATCAACATCCTTATATAGTTGCACTAAATGAAGAAATACAGCATCAACCTATACAGAAGATACAGTTATATATATCCGCATAGACATGCTAAGTTCATACATACGAATAAAATTGACTCAATTTTATAAAGATCAAAGGTAACAAATTTGCAATCAGAATTTACCAGTTTTGCAATTGCACTGATTGAACACAAACATGAAAAAAGACTGCATTCACATGCCTCAGTCATAATGAAAACTGTGTATGCAGAGGTCAGAAGACATTATCAGTTTAAAACCAGCTGGAAGCTAAGGAGCAGCCACTGAAACTTCCACGGAACACAGCCAAACATTTTCTGCAGACAGAGGAACCAATCTGCAGAAATACTGGTCAGTAGCATCAGCTACTGACCCAGCTGCATGTATTCCTGTTTTGAAAAACAACTGATGTGTGGTTTTGTTTTTTGAGTTAGACTCTGTGACTTCCTAAGACTTGCAAACTTTATGCTTAGATTTTCTGAACAGTTCTCTTACAGCTTTGATCTAAGTAGACATAGTAGAGGTGACAGAAAGAAAGATATCCAGTGTTATCTGGTAACTATCCCCAAACTATCTAGAGGAAAATAATATACAATTTTTGTATTTACAACCTCTAAAAATGCAGGATCAAACTAGCTCTCTCCTGTAAAAACTGAGGAGTAAATTTGCACGAAGAATTTAACTACAGACCATCATAAAGAAGGGAGTTTAGCAGTGAATCAAGAGGAAACACCTGTGCTTCACAATGGGTGTCTCACAGTCAGCACACCACTGTCTTGAAAAGTTATTTATACATTAACAATCATTTTTTCTCCAGTTCAATATGGGTCCATCCAAAGCATGTTTGCCTTCTACATATGTTCTTCCTTCTCTGGAAACTGCCTGATGAAGTATGGAGCTAAAATTATTCTATTAATTCAGACTATCCATTGTTTCCATGTCACAGGGCAAATAATTTTATATATTTCCTGAGATAAAAAACATCAGTTGCTTATCCAAGAATTGCCAACTGCCGAGACATTTAACCACAGTGGTTGCCTTGGAAATTTCAGCAAAGTCCCAGCCCTTCTGTAGGAGCTGCACAGGAAGAGAACACCAAAAGCAAATAAGGTCTGAAAGGAGACCTGAACTGTTGGTGCAAAATATGGAGACCAGGCTATGGAAATGTGATGTGGACTTAACTACTGTGCAGTCTGATTTTGTCTTTTGTTACCAACCCACACTTGTCGTCCCCTAAGCAAGTCACACCAGTAACAGCATTGCTTAACAACTATCTCCACTGAGATTCAAGATGTGGTAAGCAAGCCTTAGGTACTCCAAAAGCCTACCAGCTTTTCAATTTGTTAAGATAGAGCCTTTGTCTCAAAAAAATCCTTTTCCAAGTTGGCACAATCAGAAGGATATTCAGTAGAACAAATTCACATTTGTACAATTTTAGTGATAAAGTTGCTTACTGGTTTTATTGTCCTGACCAAATTAGAAACAAACAGTTCTGGTTCAGAACTATTTCTGTATTTCCATCTGCATTAGTATAAATAAGGCTCCAACTACCAATCTTTCACAATATCATTCCAAAAAGTGTTATCTATTTATGCCAAACACTAAAGTCAAAATTGTTCCTTGAACAATTCCTTCCCTATAGCTGAGAAATGGGAAAAACCAACACGCCAAAACTTCCTCAGTCCAAGTCTGCCACATCCAATTGCCAAATCCCCACTGCTCCTTTAACCTTCTCCCTGCATTTCAAACATACTTCTCAATGTTTAAGCAACCTTAAAAACCACAAGATTTACTAGAATAGTTGTATCTTTGGTTTTCTGCAAACATTCTCTTAGTTCTCAATAACTTAAGATTAACCTGACTGCTTTCCAGTCTATTTGAAACTTCTATTGTCTTGTACAAAGCTCAAGTTTAAAAACCAGCAACAGAAAGAGTACAGTAAACTACTAAAAATAGGTTAAGAGAAAAATGAACCAATGAGGCTGAATAAAAGAATAAGAAATTATCTATAATGGGTAAATGATCACCACACAGACCTCTATACATCAGCTTAGGATCTACAAAATATGGACAACTACATGAAGCAAAGGTCACAATGCCTACCTTTTGGCTTTGCATTTTTCAAAATAACACCGATGAGTTCTGGAACATCAAAGTAGGCAGCATAATGCAAGGCATTCATGTTGGTCCAGCGGCTGCGTAAGCTGCTGTCAGCACCCAAATCAATCAGCTGTGTTGCAAATTTTACAGCAGTTTCAACATCACCTGCAGGGTAATTTTTGTAAAGTATGCATTAGTGATTTATTTATTTGACCTGAAAAAACACACATGTTTACATGTAACACAAGATGTGAGCCCTTCAAGCTCACAGCAGAACTATTACTATGCCTTTCTTTTTAGGATTGGATACAGAAATCTTTGCCCTTTATCATAAAGGGCTGAAATCTCTAGGGTACAATAACACTATCTGTTTTTCTCAAATATAAGTACTGTGTCAGCAATCAAACCCACAAGTTTTAGTATCTGTTAGAAGGAAAAAGAATTGCAGATCACAAGGCTGAAGTTTATGTTAAAAGATCTGCCAGCACCAGGGAAGACGACCTATGCCAGACTTCTCAAACTCAGAGGAGAGGTGGGCTCAGGTCAACAAAAAAGTAATACAACATAGAAAAGTTAATAGGGGTGTTCAAACAGAGTTAAATGTGTTCTCATTTCCAGTGTTTATGACCATAATAATGCAAACAAAGTCCATTGTTCTCTTCTGACACAAACAAGGTGAAAGAAATAAAAGAAGAACAGCCTTAATGTTCTGCTGTAAGAAACCCACAGCAAAAACTACAGCAAACTTGCAGCTTGCACCACTGTCTGAAACTGCCTTTGCTCCATGAGTATCTGTTTAATTTGGTACTACTGTGTGTAATACCTCTACCACTAACTCAGCACACTCCCCATGGCTACAGCTGCAGTTCTGCACCTTCCTTGCTCATGGCCACTGGAAGAGAGAAAACCAAGGACTAAAAAAAAAAAAAAAATCTACTGCAAGGAAGAATTCTGTAAGAGTCAGTGGGATAAGCTTATGTGAGTCAGTTAGGTTTCTACATCTGTAATGACTTTTTTTTTTACTCACCAATGCCATGAGCCCCTGATTTGCAAGTGTAATGCAGAAGGGTCATATCAGTCAGTCCATCTCTGTCATTCACATTGCAACCCCTTTTAATGATCTGACAGGCAAGTGGAAAACAAGCACATTTTAGCTCGGGTATATCTCTGACATCACTACTATTGCCTAAATTATTTCAGATATATTGATTCCTGGATTCATTGCAAGGGCTAGTTACCAACCTGCCAGAAAAGACTCTTAATTGCAGAAATAAGCAACATACACTAATGTAACAAACAGCATCATAATTAACCTTCATTATTTACAGATTTTAAAAACTCTTTATATTGCTCCTTCTAACATATACTTCACATGCTAAAAAGTTAAGCAGTTAACTGCATGGGAAAATTATTTATTAAGCTCTCCCCTTGTTCTTTGATCTCTCAACAATTACCCACCCCATTCCTACACACTCCCAGAAAGAAGCCCCCAGTTGTAATATGGTAGGGTTAATCTTCACTACACTTCCCCACATGTCCAGAAAAACCTGTAATCCAGAAGAAAAATAAGAAAGTAGGATGGAAATACTAGAAACACATTTTGTGCCTAGGAAAGACTGCCCTTAAGGTCAGGCTTCAACAGTAACTTCATATATTGGAGTCTGGCATTATTGCTAAGTAGGAAAACTGAAAAACCAAGGTGAAGGGTCTCAACACAAGCACCTTGAGAGAAACATTGTTTATTGCAAATATACTGAATTTTACCCATCATCTTTCTTTTTCCAAATAAAACCTGACAACATGTGGAATACAGGGCATGATCAGTCACTACTTGTTAAGAGGCAGAAACTGTCTGCATTTATGATTCATTTTGCCTCTGAAGGAACTGGTTTTATTCACTGTCAACACAGTATTTAACATTGAGAGCACTCAAGGATCTTCATTTGTATCTCACCTCATTCCCAATAATATCAATATTCTGCTGGACCTGTGGAACCCACTGCCTTAAGATAGCAAACAATTCAGAAACTGATGTTTTGGGGTCAAATAGTATTTCTTGGCACGCTGCATCATTGGGATCGAAGAAGGAGAACTCTGTCAAAAAAGAAGACAGCCCTTATATAAAATCTTGACGTTTAACATGCATCTAGTTTTTCAAACTCAGAGGCAAAGATAGCAGAGTTACTTCACTACTCATTGCACTGGAAAAATCAAAATGCTGAATTAATGTGGAAAAGTTTCTCTAACATCTGGTCTATTTTTTCTTTAGTACTTACATCTTCCTTATACTTCTGAAAAAGCTTTGAATCAGTAACCAATACAGTGGTACTGCACGAGTGATTTTAAGTTTAGGCAAGGAGTAACAGAAATGTACAGTGATTCTGCTAATAAGGGTTTACTGCTGTTCAAGCCAGGCAAAGGCTGCAGGTTCCAAACTGCTCCCCAGCACAGACAAGCCTATTGATCTCTCAGGGATCAAATGCATAGATGCTTACTCCATATGCTACAAAACATGTATTTTCCTTCTTCTTCTTCCATCACAATTTACACAGAACATACTAAAATATAAACACACACTCTAATCAGGAAGACATTCTGTGACCTCTGCTATTTTCAGTATTCCATGAATGCATCAGTCCCAGCTGGTGGCAGCTGCAGGAAACAAACACCTTCAAAAATCAAGCATCAAACCAAGACCAGAAAAAAACCCAACACTTTTAAAGATTTTTAAGCCTCATGTTCTTTCAGACAACCCTGAAAGAACTGTAAGTGTATAAAACACCTCATTATGAAGGTATACATCACATTACTCACAGGTATATCTATTAAATCTGTTATAAATCTGAGGAATTTTTTCCAACTCTGGAAAATTATATGAAAGAATCTGGATAGCAATGGCTATGAGGAGAGGGAATGGAAGCAGAGTCTAATGCCATCAGCAAATGAATCACAGCAAACACTGAACTTTTACCCCCCATGCAGCTATCGGGGAGTTGCCTTTTAAACAGGTTTCGGATAAATGCACAACTCTGTTCACATCCAGGTTCAGGGCTCTCAGACAGGACAGACAGGTTAAGCAACAAACACCATCAGCCATCTGGGTGTGTGACATGGCACGAACCACCCCTGGGTGAGTCATCCCCACCTTTCCCCAAAAACAGCATACCTGACTTCTAGATTGGATTAACAGATAAAAGCATGTAGAGAGCTTGCTTCCTAGCTATTTAGAATTCCTCAAACTGCATTGCCTGAATTCAACAAGAACGGAAAAGGAGGACAACTTCATTGATATTTAACATGGATTTTTATTTGCATCTAGCATATTAAAAAACCCCTTTATCTCTCAACACTACACAAAGTGTGCTTCTTCCCTACATCCCATTCATCAGTTTTCCACACATCTACTGATTTATCCACCAATATTTACCTTCCACATAAACCACAGTTGATCTACAGCTGAAAGCTATGAAGTAAACAGACAACTATGCAACAAGATTAATGATCTTGCAGGATATTCACAATTCTTACTTTACCAGGAAGACTTCTAGCCACAAACCTGATCCAAATTATCTATCAGAAATCAACCTGCAATCAGCATGGTAGGGTAAAAATCTGAGACTGTATCAAATATTAATAACAACCACCCTAAGTGTTTAACAGGTGATCAGCTGTAGTCTTTGCAAAGCAATGCTACAGAAAATCTGTTAAAGCAATGAATCCCATGAAAGGATGGCAATGGCATCTAGATACTTTAAAATATTACTTTCTCCCCCTCCATCTTTCCCAAGTATTGATTACAGTGCTCAACTGCATTAAGGAAAAATAAATGCACTGAATGTAAAGACCAAGAATCTCTCTCTGTCACAGTTTAACCTCTTTTACCCAGATTCACCTATGTTACTGTTATACAGGTGACAGCAATCTCCTATAAAAGGACTTTTTTAATTTAAAGAGTAGGCAGAATCCAGGTAGAACAGATAGCAGTGAGATCACACAGTTAGTAGAAGATACCACAACAAAACAATCTTTAAAGAAGGCAAATGGAAACTGTATCTAAGGGATGAGAAAGCAGAATGGAATAAATCATGGCAGTACTTCAGAGCAGACTAGGAGAGACAAGTGATGAGAACAGGGCTAAACCATGTAAAGACACATGTCCATGTATTGAAATATATCATATGGAACACTTACATTCCCAACCTGAGCTAACTTATGAAATGGGTCTCAAGAATGCTGAGTCTGTCAAAGACAGAACATTACATATATTTATTACTCCTGGATACAGCTGATTGCTCAAATCAATGCATGGGAAACACAGAGGTAGAGGGAGTAATTTTTCAGGTATATAGATGCTACTAACATCTCTGCAACATTCAAAGGCATTGTAATTGTAGCTGTGGGTGATGCTCCTTCCCTACAGTGATATTTTAACATATTACATTACTGTTGGAAATTTTATTATAATTTATACATGTGAAGACACTTATTAAAGATAAACATTATTCTGAATGCTGATCACTAATATTTGGTATCGTTTTCTACCACTCCGGGGTACTCCACAGTCTTACAGTCCTTACTATCACAAATACATACACTTCCAACAGAACTATCCCTTTCTAGTACATAATTTACATACTGAAAGCACAAGAAAAAGTGTAACTCTACGGGTTTTAAATGAGATACCTCTTACTTACTCCAATTTTACATTTTAACACAATATCCAATTCTATGCTGTAATGTGAAAACTACAAACATGTGACCACACATGCACAGAACTGTGACAAAAAAAGGGAAAAGATGTAAGTTATAGTGTATGCAAAAAAAAAAATGGAAAAAGCATGGGGTCTTCATCTTTCATTTCAATTAACAGAGAAGCCATTTAATAAGAAGAAGCTTTTTCTGGAAAGAAATAATCAACAGCTGACAGCTTTTCTTAAAATTTATCACAAACTAATTTTCTGTTTAAAGTACATACCACAGTCTGAAGGCATTGGTGCAGCAGCAACAGAAAACGTAACAGACGTTTCAGAGTTTGGGAATAAGAATCGTTCTCTTTCAATGAGGGAATCTCCTTCGAAGGAAGGTTCTGGGAGATCCTCTATGGTCATCTTCTAGAAAACCACTTTAGGAGGAAAAAAAAATCAACAAATAACCTTATTGGAAATCCTTTGGATTGGTTCTATCATATATATATATACGTATAACGTGCAATGAGACTAAAAAATCTGCAAACAAACTATTACTGTCACTGCATTTTTACAAACTAATAAATTAACAAAGCTCATAGAGTAAGTATGGTGTCAAGGTTAGCCAACTTCTAGTTTTGACTTCCACCACTGAACTTGTACATAATTAATGGAAAACATCCTATTTCTCCCCAATTTCCCACTTGAGCAGTAAAAAAAAAAAATTAATGCTCTAATTAGCAAACACACACTGAGGATAAATGAATTAGTGTGTTTCACAGCTTTAACGTGAAGCACTGAGTACCTGCCCTCACACTCTGCATGCACATTCCCTCCCTTCACCGTGAGCAAGAACATGCTGCCAGCTAGTGCTGCCTCCTCTTTTTAAACTCTCAGCTCTTTCATCTTCCCACACACAGCTGCAGACAATTCATCACTGAGTGATTCACTCCTGGACTCACGATTCCATATCAGCTCCTCTCCCAGCTCTTCTCCTCGATGTTTTAAAATAGCACACTTACCACAGTGCTGTAACCTTCACCCTCTGCTGCTTCCAGTCAACTTCCCAGGCCTTACAGCAATCTAGGAGAGAGAATCAAGACTAAATGGCTGTAGAGTTATAGTGACAAAACCTAACAACCAGCCCAAGTTACATCCTACTTACGGTGCACAGGTTAAGATCAGAGAAGAGCTGCCTACCAACTTGTAAGACATTTTATCAGGCAAATTCATTAACAAATAACAAAAAAATAATTATTCTTAATAGAAAAGACATGATTGCACCATCAGGACCTACATCTCACAGTTGAAAAATTGAAATTCTGCATCTTGAATGATCATTATTAACACCTGGGGTAAAAGCAACATTTCTACTAAACAACCTACATTTTTATTCTGGAGATTGATATACAGTGCTCTTTTCTCAGGTATTTGTTTAGCCAGCCTGCTTGACAAAATGAAGTCATGGAGTTTCAAGGAATGTTTGGTTTTATTACATTTAATTTATACTAAAGTAAATATGAAAAACTAAATGAAGACTTATTTTGCGTTTTGTATCTAACATACAAGCTATATGATTAGATTTAGTCAGGTATTTCTCCAAATAAATCTGTCACACTACTTGGGACCTCACAATCTACATGCTAACATAAAAGGCATTTTAGCAGTGTATTACAGATGCTAATCTTGAAATAAATACATTGAAGCCTCCTTTTCTTTCTCATCATACACAGTTCACCTTGTGCTCAAGTTGGAAATAAAGGTCCACAAGAAAAATGCTCATTTTTCTCCCAACTAGTTCAATTCCTTAGTCTTATACAGCTGTACAAATTCATGTTCTGGCATGAAGATCAAGGAGAGAGCCACTGGAAGGACAGGACTATTTTTTCCCACAGCATTATCAAATTGCATTGGCTTACGTGTTCTTTTATTCAACAAGGCAAAAATGTCTCTAATTATTTCAATTAATATTTTCTTACAGTCAAGCAAAGTTAAGAGTTCACATTTCAATGGCTTAATAGTCATCATAAAGATGACAGCAACAGCTTTCTTGTGTGAAAGACTATAAAGTCCCCTAAGCTGCAAATACTTGATCAAATTCCTTTTGAAGGGCAACAGTGAAATGAATCTTCTACAATCTGATATTTCTTCGGAGGCTATGGCAAAACAAAACAAAGCTTTGTAAGACACATGAACCCACAAGTTTCTCATAGGCAGCACCTCAGAGCTCTCACTAAATGCACAAAGGAACAATTAATATGCATGAGTATAGAAGACATATTAGCTGAGCCTCTTAAGCTGGAAAAAAGACACAAAAGAAATTAAAAGCTTTTTGCACACCCTACACTGAGAGAACAAAAGAAACACAGTGAAAAGCAACCAGACCTGATTGAGCAGATGGTAACAAGAAAAAGTGAGACTTTGTGAAGTAGGACAAAGTAAATTGTTGGAACTTGAAATCAATGGAGACATTCCAAAATTAATACAAGAATGAGTGTTTATGGTATACAGGAAAGCAGACCAAACAGAACACAATCTGTGCAAGTAGCCAGGGTATTTTTTATTCTGCAGGGCCAGAGACAAGAACACCATCAGTATTCTGCCAAAGCAGAGCAGGCAGGGAAACAACCCGTGTTTGTCAGGCAGGTGGCACAAAGACCAAAGGGCTACAATGCAGATGCTGACCCAACTGCATAAAGAATGAATTTACATGTCCAGAGGAGTGCCAGCACCTCCAAAGGAAGTGTGCATACTCTCATATTGCAGGGTTTTCATCTGGCTCTTGAAATGCAGCACATGTCACGACACACCACTGACCCACACAATGTCAACACAACATGTTCTGCACCCACAACCCCCTCCAGAGGCTGCCAGCTCAGGTCTAAGAGCTTCCCAGCTGGCTAACACCACACACACACAGCTGGAAAGGCAAAGGCAATGGAAAAGGCTGAAAACTATTTCAAAGAAAGTGAAAAGGTGTCTTCATGCCATCCTCATAATGACTTCTGCTGTAAGCAAAACCAAAACTGCCTGAGGTATTAACAACACCCAAGACATACTTTCCACCAAGACTCAGCTGGAAAGTCCTGGGGCAATGGAATGGGAGGTCTTCCAAAAGAGCAGTGACTTTCCTGTATCAGTAAAAGAGTTTAGAGCAGAAACTGTTAGAGAAATTACATGAAAGAAAAGACAGAATTCTTCTGTTCACAGCACTGTCAAACTACCACTGAGCACAGTTTAGCACAGCAGAGTATCATACTTACTATTTGCCAGCCATACGTTCTTCCAACTGAATTATATCTGAAAATGAAAAAACAGAAATATCAGAGGAAAAAACTTCAAAGTTTTTTGAAGTGTGTATCAGATGCACACACCCTTTTGTGGACAAAACGGAACAGCAACTGCAGGTATCCTGATACCCATGCACTACACAGGAATGCATGATAGCTCTGCATATACATACAAAAACAGAGGATCCAAGCTTTTCATGTACTCTAGTTTGTCATTTGTGTTAAAGCACAAAGCTTTCCTGCAAATGCTGCAAGAACTTGCCAATACTAAAGCACTTCAAGCGACAACATACAGCTGTGCTGGGCTTTGATAGCTGAACCTGTCACAAATGTGATGCTATTTTTGACAACAGCTATGTATAATGGACTCCTTATCATGTACTCAGATGTGCTCACGAAAAATCAGGTTCAGAGAACAAGTTTCTTGCCCATACACCACCTGCCCACTCCAGAACATTTACAGCACGAGTGGCAGACATGGTATGTGCACGTAGGTAAACTCAAGACTTGGGTGGTGTACAGGGCCCTCTTGCAATATGGCAATGTTTTCACACAATCACAGATTCACTGAATTGTCAGGGCTGGAAGGGACCTCTGGAAATCATCCACTCCAGCACCCCTGCCAAGGCAGGGTCACCTGGAGCAGGTGACACAGCAGCGTGGTGTCACCAGGGAGGGAAACTCCACAACCTCCCTGGGCAGCTGTGCCAGTGCTCTGCCACCATCAGTATAAAATTCTTCCTCGTGCTGAGGTGGAACTTCTTGTGTTTTAGTTTACGGCCACTGCTCCTTGTCCTAATACCGGGCACCACTGAAAAGAGTCTGGCACCATCCTCTTGGCACCTGCCTTCGAGATATTTATATGCATTAATGAGATTCTGTCTGTCTTCTCTTCTCCGGACTACCCAGGCCCAGCTGCCGCAGTCTCTCCTCATAGCAAAGATGCTCCAGACCCGCACCTTTGTGACCTCCACCGGACAGGCGCTTTGAGAAGCCGGCAGTTCCAGGGAGCTCAGGTCCCGCACCCTCCAGGCTGTCTCTGCCCGCTCACAGCTCCCCTGGCCACCTCTCCAGCACACGGGCGAGCCCCGCTCCCACGGGGCGCTACCAGAGCGCTCCCCCAGGAGCTCCCGGGGGCCGCGGGGACAGGCGGTGACACCGCCCGGGCCGCTCCCGCCCCCTGGCCCGTGGGCCACAGCCGAGAGTGGGGGGCCAGGCCGGCCGCGGCCCGTCCGCTGCAGCGATCCCTTCACCGCCACCCCGCCCCCCACCACGCGCCGAGGGAGGATGGGAAGCGCCAGGAGAGCGCCGGGAGAGCACCCAGAGAGCACCGGGAAGCGCCGGGAAAGCACCCCGAGAGCGCCGGGAAGAGGCGGCCCCGCCCCAGCCCTACCTGCTCTCGGCCGAGCGTAGCGCGCGCCGCACGGGCCTCCCGAGCCCGCAGCCCAGGGAGCCCAGCGAGGCCCAGGCCCCGCCCATCGCGGGGAAACCACGCCCCTTCCCCCTCCTCCGACCAATGGACGACCAGCACCGCACGTCGCGCCCCACCCCTCCCCGCAGACCACGCCCCCCGCGGCGGCCGGATGGGACCGGGAATGAGCGGCGGGAGCGGGCGCGTGCACCTGCTGGATGCGGGGATGCGGCGGGGCGGGGAAAGCGCGCGGCGATGGGAGCGGTGGCACAGGCTGGAGGCCGCGCCGCGTCACTGGAGCGTTTCAGCACTCGGCTCAGGCGTCGGCACTCCGGGCTTGTCTCAGTAGCCGGGTTGAGGAACGAAAGGAGCAGCTCCCAAGAGGGATTTTCAAAGGGTGCTCGTCCCATGCTGTAAAATCTAGCGAGGATCTAAATCCAAAGTTTGGCACTCTCTGGGAAACGCCTGCAGTGGTAAAGCCAGCTTCGTACTTGAGCCCAGGCTGCATGTAGGGAATTTGACCTGGATAAAAGCTCAGCCATGTCCTGTTATATTTTTACGTTCTACGTGGGTCACTAGCAAATAAACATAACTGATGTTTACAATTAGTTTTTTGGTGTTGTTTTTCCAGTGATGATAGTAAAGAGGTGGGGGCAGGACAAATAATAGCAATGGCAAATGGAAATTTCCTCAAGTGAAGTGCTGGAAAGGTCAAGAAGTTGCAAAGTCTCTCAGCTCCCAGAGACTCCAGAACTGAAAGAAGGAGAGCATTGAATTGCAGTTGTGAGAATAAGCGTGGTACCAGATGGCTACCAAAAAAACTAGGAAATTCTTCCACTTCTTAGTGTTCCATACCTTGGAAAAGGCAAAGAAAAAAAGTGTTCCAGGAAAATGCAGGCCTGGTACTTTCACCTCAGGGCTACTTAGGTTCAAACTCTTCTTGTAAAGACAAACATGTAAGCAAGATCAAATGTGAGCTTTGTATTGACAGTCGATGTTTGCCTTTTTTCAGATGCTTGGTGCTCTGGGCAAAGGAAATGTTTTATTGCTGATAGTGACTAACAGACGTTAGTGAAGAGCCTGGAATGGAAATTATTATCAGTTCTGGAGAAGACTAGAATTTGGGAGAACTTCAACAGAGATAAAGCACAAGCACAGAGGGAAACACGTGTTAAGTAGTGTTAAATGCAAAGTACTGAGCTGAGGGATGTTGCTGATGATATCTTCGGATATTATCCTTGGAACTAATCGTCGTTTCATATTTTCCTTTAATTTTTGGGGAAAAAAAACCCCAGCAAACTGATGAGATAAAAAAGCAAAAAGGAAAGAATTGCTGCTAGAAAGGCATGGACTGATACAAGACTGAGGTATAGGATCATTGCATGGAACTGACTGAGGAATCAAACAATGCAAGACAGCTACACAAGGAGCATCATTCCCAATATGAAGCAATGGCACAAAAACCAAACACTTATCTTGGGATGTGTAACTGGAGAGTTGTGGCAGGAAAGTGAAGTGTTTGTGCCAGCAGGTCTGGCCATCTCCTTGAGGAATCACATATCAGTGTGAGCACTCTTCCTCAGCGAGCAGCAGCTAATCCACTGTGTCTAGAGAGGGTTTGTCAGCACAGCCAAGGAAAAGAACAGTCTATTTTAGGAGGTTACCAGAGCACAGCTTGTTTGATGGAGCAGAAGGAAAGCTGAGACTGAGGATATAGTTGCCATCTGCCATAAACCATGGAAAATGGGGTGTGAATTCAAAGATGGTGTTGAATATGAGGACAAAACTGTGTGAGATTATTTTTCACGCTAGAAAATGAAAGCAAGGACCTAACAAAGCATCTCAGGTTCTAGAACATTCTTCTGATCAGGCCAGCAATGGCAGAACTCCAAACATCTTATCTCAAAGTGAGTCCTGAGTGCTGCAGCTGCAGAGGAGACTGATGTCATTGCCTGACAAAAACCCTGCCTGGCTGGACTTTCACCTCTGAGCCCTGCAATGGAAATTTTAAAGGAATATATATTTAAACCTCTTTCTGTACATTAGCACATTGTCTTTTTCAGACACTCCTACAAGCCAGGATGTGAATGAAAATAAAAGGGGTGTTCAGCCTGTCCTGTCTGACTCATTTGGTGCTGCCATGGGCAGCAAGACTGCTGAACACCTGGACAACTCAAAACAATGGGCTGCACCAGCTCTGACCACCTCGGGAGGAAGATGGGGAAACAAGGCTTGTGAGCAACAAGCCTGTTTCAACTGAAATATTATTGCATTTCTTGTTTCTTCTTCAGGCAGAAATAGAGCATTACCAACCAGTTCATCTCCACAGATTTACGTACCAGAGGAAAGCAATCACTAAAATGATTTAGAAAGGCATTGCAGCTTCCAGTAGAGCCATTCAGGAACAAAGCTCAGGGCAGCAGGGAGGTTCTGACTGAGAGTGTGCACACACACTGTGTTTAGAGACACTCTCTGAGAGAAAGCCAGGAGGAATCCTGTGTTGAGCTCAGTTTTCAGAAGAACCCTGAGACACTTTAGGTAAGGGAACCCATTGGGGACTGGAAAAGGTGTAAGGCTAAATAGCTGCACTCTTTTCTGTAGCATCTTGGGATATTTTTCAGGAATACAAATTCCTGGACCTCACTTCTATATCCAAAAGCAATACTACCACCTTCCATAAGAAAGTGCTGAAGCCCTTGCCAGCCAGTTAAATTGCCAGTCCCTCACCTGAAAGATGCCTTGAAATTGCTCCACAGCCACAAACCTGCTTTCACTCATGCACTAATGGAACTGTTTCCAAGGCCAGTGGAACCCTGCCCTCTTAATTTTCTAGATTTGCATAACTCTGGAAATCTATGCCTAAAACTTCATGCTGTTTCACACGGTTCTTTGCCCTAACTCCTGGCAGTCACTGTCCTACCCACTGAAACCAGCAGTGAATATATTGGTTGGGGCAGATAGCAAGCCCCTAAAATACCAATGGAATGCCTAGCAAAGAGAAACTGTGACTAACTGACCAGAACACACCTTCCAAAAATAACAGACAAATGTAAATATAGCTCCCAAAACCACTGCTGACACTAGTCATACAATTTTTCTTGATGCATTTGGGTCACCTGAGAGTACCAAGAGCCTTGTGCAGGCAAACCCCCCAAAACTGCTCTCTTTACTTTTCTACTTATATTTCTTCCTTCTTTAATTTCTTTATAAAGTATTTTTGCTGGAGAGGGAAACCAGTTTCCTAGCTGTTTTCATCACTTTTTGTTTACTTGTCCTTCTGCTGTTTGAAAATTCCAGATATTTTTGCCAAACAGGTTTTTGAAAGCATTGGAGTCACATTTATTGCCCATGCAATCAGACTGAACCACTTTACTTAGAAGTTAGAATAATTATAATAATAATAAAATATAATAATAATAATAATAATAATAATAATAATAGTACAGACAATTCTGGCCCAGAATCATGAAGAATTTTGTCTTTCACTTGCATCATCACCACTAGTAAAGGCTCTGTATAGACTCACTGGTTCTGTTCAATTCTTTACAACTACATTTCCTTCAAACCATGATACTCCTATTCTTTACCATTGTCAACAGGTTTCCAGAGGGGAAACAAAATGAAGCTTCATGTGTATCTCTGCTAGTGATTACAGAAAAGAGAGAACCTACTCTATATCCCAAAGTAGTGTCAGCTCTGCAGGAGGAGCTGCAATAAAAAGAGACTAGTTCTTATTTACTTAGTGCTATCTAGGCCAACAATATGAACAGCTCCCTGGTTATATTCAATTTGCTCACACAAAAGAAGAAAACGGGCATTTCTTTGAGAGTAAAATAGCTCTTTAAAATTGTTGTTATCACTCAAGTTCTCCATAATTCCTCAGTGAGCTCTTTTCCACAAATACAAACCTTAGATTTTTAAGACTTGGTATAATCATTTATGTGCATTACTTATTTTATCCTCTCTTTTGTTGTATGATCATGAGATAAAGTATTTTCCTTATAATTTTTCATGAGGTAAAGCATTGGGATTTTTCTGAAGCACCTCAGAAGTACAAAGGACTATATATCTACTTGATAATAAGACTATTGGTAAGAAAAATGCAGCTGCATAAGTATTTGGAAACAGGCACATCAAAGATCTCATGGAAGCTAATAAATCTGATGCATCATTAAATAGTCATACTGCATATAGATGCAGACTGCAACAAAAGCCAGAATAAAACAGATTCCTTGTTAAAACACATTTTCTATGAGCCTGGATTCTGATTTAGTAATAAATAAATAAATAATAAAATGTGAATTAGTTTACTATTAGTATTAAAAATAATAAATGACTGCATAATTCATAATCATAATCTAGGATTTTGCATTTTTTAACCATACGTTTATTTCCTGTAAGATGTTAACGCATGGTGTGAAAGTAAGTAGAACGAAAATTCAAACAAAATTGCCAGGACTGATCAAAGACAAAGGGAAGAAAAATACGACCACCAGCTTACCAAGAGTTAATTGTCAAAATTCCCAGTGTGAACAATGGAGCTGGTGGAGCTGCTTTTTGAAACAAAATACCCAGAGACTTCATAGCACAAATATTAAGCAATATTATGTCTCTCAAGTCACACTGTAAGCAGAAGAGGCGCATCAAGGCTATTTGCTTGTTCTCCTGCACTTTCCTAGACTAACTGTGGAGGACTACAGCATCCTGACCATTAGCATGACCAGGATGAAGCAGCTGCCTAAATCTACTCCACTTCTCCACTTTGAACACATTAGATGCGTGCCTGAAAGGGAATGCAGAAAGTGTTGGGATGGTTCTGTAGAAAACACATTGTGGTGAGACATAGAAGCAGCCAGAGCCTGAGCTAAATGACTGGCCAGGAGCAGAGTCAGGGGGTTATTACCTGATGCTTCCCAGAAAAGCCTGGTGGGAAATTACCATGTCATCATGTATATTAAGTGCAGTGTTTGTGTTCCTGAAAAATTACTTTGGAGAAAGCATATAGAGATTTAAAAATCTTCCTGGGAATCACCGCAATGCCTTCTTCCCTGTAAAACAAGGTAATTTTGCTGCCTCTGCTGAAAAGATAAAAAGATTTGAACAATAGGGCTACAGAGAATAACAACTTCCCACGCAGATTGCAGTCCAGCCCCAAGGAACCAATCATATAAAAAGTTACTTAAAGTCTGAGCATGTTTCACAGGCCTGGCAGCTTGTAAAGGTTTTTGGGAATTGGGCAAGGTACACATGACCACGCAGGTGGAAATTGCCAGAGAGGAGCTGTAGATTTTCTAGCCAGCATTTGAGTTGGCCACTGTTGTCTGTGACCCCTGCAACACTGAGGAAGGGCCACCTTCAGTGTAAAAGCTTTGTCTGGAAATTAAAAAAAACAAATCCATTTAGGCCAGTCTGAGTAGTGAAGAGGGAAGTTGGGGGTGGTTGCTGTTATGACCCTCATCCACACACCACCCTTCACAAATAAATACTTGGAAAAGACAAATATCTTCTGCCTCATCCAATTCCTACTTTGGCTTCCCTAGTTTCCCTTTCAGAGTAGTATTATACTGTCCTGACCTTTGAAGTGATTCAAACAACAGGGTTTTATTTCCCTTCCCTTCCCTTCCCTTCCCTTCCCTTCCCTTCCCTTCCCTTCCCTTCCCTTCCCTTCCCTTCCCTTCCCTTCCCTTCCCTTCCCTTCCCTTCCCTTCCCTTCCCTTCCCTTCCCTTCCCTTCCCTTCCCTTCCCTTCCCTTCTTCCGATATGGGTCTATATTTTTTTTAAATTTATTAGTTTTTTTCTTTCTTAGAGTTTTAGCTCATAAAGCCTTGCATTTAAGAGAACTAAGCTCTGGCAAATGAAAAAGAAATAAAGATAAGCAAGTCAGTTTTGTGAGTTCAAATTTTATCTCAAGGCACTCAGACAAAGGAAAAAATGAATTTTCATTTAATTTTTAATTTTATTTTGAAAATAAACAATTTGGATCCACTGGGTTCAGATGCTGTCTGAACAAGATATGCAAAACTTATTTTACTGAATTACTTAATTCAAATACTATTGTGATGCAGTTAGGATTTTCAGGTTGGGAAACTAGAAGGGGAAAAAAAATTTTCAAGAATGATCACCTGAAAGGAAGGAAAAAAACCCAAAAATGTTGTTTGGAAGTCTTAGAAGGAAAAAGTAAACAGCTTGTCACTTGCAAGTAGGGGAAAATTTTGAAGACTCTCAAGGCAGAAATCTCAACAGGTACTTCTGACCCATTTGATTTCCTGTCTTTTACTCTCCAGCGGATACATCCGTGGTCAAGGTCACCTTTCTCTTAGTTAGGGAGTTTCTAATGATGCTTACATGCCATGTTCAAATAGTTTCCCTTCAAAAAGACTTCAAAATACAGCCTCTTCCTTTGGATCTCAGCATTCAATTCCATGTTATGTTTTTTTGCAACAAGGGAAAAATGCAGGGATAGGTATCAAGTCCTTCTGCCCCCAAATACACAGGAAAAAAAAAAATCTGCCTTTATAAATACAACACTGGTGCTGACTGGCTGGAGCCTGCTTACCCTAATGAGCTTAAAATCTTATTTGCAGAGGACATCTGTCAAGGCAGAAGTGAGGTACGCAAGTGCTCTTAATCCATTAGCTCTAAATCCAGCCAAGCTCTCACTCCTTTTTTTGAATCAAGGAAGAAAACCCAAGTGGGAACGTGCAATGGAACAGGGCACAACTTCAAGAGCAGATCCTATGCAATAAGCACATGGGATTTTACGATGAACAACCGCAGAAACTGACAACAAAACCGGGATCATGATGGAAAACTCCTGAGAAACAGGCCAGTCTGCAGCTCAGGATGACACAGTGAGTTTGATTTTTACTTGTGTTTTCCCTAGTTCTTCTGGATTTTTGATCAAAAATAAAGACGAAGGAAAGATGGGCTGCACGCCTTCTCACAGTGAGACCGCAAGAAGTGGTCTTAAGGCTCTGAATAAACCCAAAGGTATTTTGCCAATTGATTCAAGAGATAAAGGAATCCCTCTGCTAGTTAAAGGTTCATCTTGCTACAATATTGATGAGTATGGGATTCAGAGGAAGGACTACCTGGAAGAAGAGGAGGAGGATACACTGTCAGATCTGGACAAAAATGATAGTTTGCAATTATCTTCCAAGGCTTATTCAGATTCCCAGATTTCCAGGGAAGACAAGAAAATTGAGAGGACAGCCACCGATGCTGAAGTCGTTATGTCTGAACTGATTGAGTCTCAGAAGCACATCACTGAGTCCATAGAGATCAGAAAGCAAACCTCCTGCGAATCAGAAGCATCAGCTTTCATCTGGGATGACAAGAATGAAAGCAATGCAAAGCAAATCCCAAAGAAAGGAAAGAAGAAAAAATCCCATAAGCTGGCAAAGCAAGGTCAACCCAACAAAAGCAAAGAAAAGTCCATTCCGGCCCCATGTGAGACAGAGAAGAAGGTTGACTTCCCAGAACTGCTCGTCAAGGCTCACCAGAGTGCGTATGCCTATTTACATCCCAACCTCTCCAAGTATGAAACTATTCTGCACATGGCCAACCAGGCCACCCAGACTCAGCTCTTCCTACAGCAGATGATCAGCTTCCTTGTGCTTCGCTTTGATGAAATCAACCAGCTCTTGGAAGAAATTGCCAATGATGGGGAAAATCTTCTCAAAGACATAGGTGGGAATCTGGCGTGGCCAGTGGAAAAGGACGATTTGAAGGAGCACCCTGATCTTCTGCAACAGCTACTGCAGTACACGGTCAACAAAATGCAGTTGGTGAGCGGGATGCTGGCCTCCCTCACGTCCAACGCCCTGCAGGAGACGTGCAGCTACCTGCAGTCTGCTGCAAGCAACTTGGAAGGCAAACTGAAAGCAAAGCAAAGCTTTGATGAGCACCTGTTACGGACGGTAAAGCTGCTCGAAGCCTCAACTGTGGGACCCTCTCGGTCCCACGGTGATGACAGGACTCTCTGTTCTGAGGACAGTGGCATTGGTGTGGACAATGAATCCCTCAAGGAGTTCAGTGCTCTCAGCCAGCATGGAGGACAGCCAGGTGACTCCTGTACACACGGACATTCATCCCGAAAGCATGCCAGGACAGCGGAGCGTGTGAATGGCGGGACAGCATCAGTGGGCACAGCTGTATCCCATGGCAGTGCTCTTGAAAGGCATTTTAAAGATGTGTGTCATTCATCCTTGCAACGTAGGGAAGCGACTTCTTGTCAGGGTGGAGTAGCAGAAGGCACTGCTACCATGACCCAATATGCAAGCTTGAGCTACAGCCGTCCCTACAGCTCCTTGCAGTCTGATTCTACTCAGGAAGGTGAACATTTCAAAATCTGTGAATCAACAGATTTTCCTTCTGATGAGGATGAGGATGATGACGATGATGAAGAAGAGAGCACGCTGGGGGAGGATGATGACAACACAAGTTTATCAGAAATGGGAAAGGATGCTCTGCCGAGGTCCCTGTCTTCACCTGCACTCACTGATAACATTCAGAGGCAGTCCATCAAATGGACAGAGAATGTAGATACAGAAGAAATCATTTTGAAGATGAAAGATGCCATCAGTGAAAAAATCAAGTTCGTCCCAGCTAAATCCAGGCGTAAAGAATGGATAGAGGACGAGAGTGGAAGAGCAGTCCTGGCAAAAAGGCCCAGTACAGCAACAGGCAGACAGAGAAAGTTTGGGAAACAACGACGGTCCAGGTCAGAGGAGTCCCTCAGGAGCCAGGCAGAGGACCCCACTCTCCTAGAGCTTCAGAGGACTCAAAAGGAGCTCAGCAAAAGGCTGGAAATGTTGTATGGAAAGGATATAGCTAACAACCTGGAGCTCTGGAAATCAAGAACTGTGCCTTATTTGCAGGATGAGAAAATTACATCTAGGTCATCCCGCAAGCTGAAGGCAGGCCTCTCAAAAAATTTCAACATCCTGCCTAACCAGGATAAAGTCCCTTTGTTCACATCTGATCAAAATCCTGTCCCTCTGCTGGATGAAAAGAAAGCCAGGAAGCCTGTAAGAGCTCCTGTGCCTACCCAGGAGACATCAGGAGGCAAAGAAAATGAGCCTCCTGGAGCACAATTGTTGAGTGGCAGCAGCTGTACCCCCCGGCAGTCTGTCAAAAAACTGATTGAAACCTTCAGTCCTACTGATGATCTTGCAAAAGCCGCACCTCTGAGATCCTTAGGACCAATAAAGTGCATCAGAAAATTTGGACTCCCAGTCATCCCACCCACCACGCCCTTTCAGAGAGGCCTGGCACCTTTAAATCTTAAGCATCGTATTTCACCAGTAGAAGACACAAACACCAATGATGTTTCTTCTAACTTTCCAAATGCCTTTCTTCCTGCACCACCTGCAGAATTAAGCAAGATGGACACAAAGGAAGAGACCGATGAAGACACTGAGAACCTGCCACCGCCACCACCTGAAATGTTAATGGACATTTCTTCTGAAAATTTATCTGAGCCTGAATCCGCAAGAATAGAAGGAAACTCTTCAGAAGATGCCAAAAAGGCCACCAAACCAGAACTGCATGCTGCTAAGAGACCACAAGTTTCCCCAAAAATGAAAGCCTCCCTTCAGTCCATCGACTTATTGCCAAGTAAAAATATCAGCGGCCCCAGCGCGGTGACTACCAAAGGTCAGAGGAATAGCAGGTCAGGGGATGAGAAGATGCACAGGTACTCTCTGGAGCTGAACCCTACCAGCGTGCGCATCCCTAGCCAGGAGGAGATATTAGCGACCCAGAGGAAAGAGGCTGCGGATTTATACAAGCAAACCCATAAAATTATTCCTCTTCGAAATCCCAGCGGGGTTTCAAACGCACACAGCAACAGCTCAGAGAGCAAAGGAGCGCCCCAGAGCAATGAGAAAGGCTCACTGTTCGCCAGGAGGGTCTCTCCAACGAGAACTCCTCCTTCTTCACCCACTGAGAAACGGCTTTTCAGCCCCCCGGCGCATCACAGACATTCTCTGCCGGCTTTTAGCAACACCCAACCAAGCTCCCCCACCATGCAGAGGAAACCCAGTCCCCCCTCTAGCCCCAGGATGCCCAGCCCACCTTTGCAGAAGAAGCTTCCCTCTCCGCCACCACAGCGAAAGCCACTCAGCCCTCCTGTGGGGCACAAGCAGAGCTCACCAGCAGCCCAGCGGCTGGCGGGCTCCCCCGCTCCATTCCCCACCACCCCCTCCCCACCAGCCTCCCCATCTCGCTCCTACAAGGGGCCAAAGGCTGGGCTGGATGCTGGGGACGAGCACCAGCTCTCCTCCTCCAAGAGGGGCAGCAATGTCCGTTCCATATTTTGCCCTGCCACCTCTTCCTTATTCGAAGCCAGACCCCCAGTGGCATCCAGCAAATGCCCTGCCGAGGTGAGCAGCCAGCCTGAAGCTGCATCACATTCCCAGAAGAGCAGCCTGCTGTTCCAGCAGCCCGGGGATCGGACCAGGAGGCTGTCCCTGAGCACCAGCAATCCTCAGCCCTTCGTAAGGAGAAGTTTCTCTGACCGCCGGCCGGGGGTCCAGCCTCATCCCCCAGCTCCTCTGACAGCTGGCAGTGAACCTGCACTTAACCAAGCAAGGTAAGGAACTGCACACCAGAAAAGCGGACCTATAGCACCGTGTGGGCTTTCTAAACTTCTGATGGGAATTTAATGTTGTTGAGAGGCTTCCCAGAAAGGTGTCCTGTTCATGTGCAGAAAAGATGGCTGGGCAAAGAATGCACCGTAGCTGGACTGGATGATCACTGTCAGTCCCTTCCAACTGAAATAATCTGTTCTATTTTCTTGCCTCATATTTCAGCAGGCTACCAGTCCGAATGAAGGGAAGAGTTAACTTCCCATGGCTTGCTCAAGATTTACCCTTGAACATAAGCTGTGACAGGCACCCCAGGGAAAATTCAGTGTTGGTTTCATGGCACAGAACTCCCCTTATTTGTGTGGAGGCTAAGGACATCCACGTTCAATTCTTAAAAGCTCTGAAGTAGCCCTCAGGTTATAAATGTAAATATTTGTATTTATAACCTGAGAAGATAGGCTTGAGCCAAGAGGAGGGGTGTTGTTCTATCATCAGCTTCTAGTCTAGCATAAACTGTTCATCTGAAAGCTGTGGGAGAATGTTTCAAGTCAGCTGGCAAGAATGAGGGACAGGTAATATGTAGGCAAGGGTCTGTGTGGACATAATTATAGGCTGAAATTTTGAGCTTCTTGTGCCCACTTTCAGACCTAGGTGCTGATGTCAAGTCTGCTTGCTCCACAGCCCAAGCCCAGTTTTCAAAGTGGAAAAGCATCCCATGGCTACTGGAGATTCATTGCTCTGAAAAAGAAATCATAACATCAGCACATACCAGTTCCATATTTGCAAAAAGTGTGTCCTCTTCTTAAAAAAAAATGGGCTTAGCTTTAAATTTCGTTTATCACCTAGGGGAAAAAAAAAATCATAAAACCAGCCAGGAAATAGAAGAGGGTATTTGGGAATACTCAAAGATGTGTAACAGCCTGGAAGTACAGTGTTGTTATTCTAGTTTCTTAACATCTTAGGATGTGTAAGTCAATTAAGCTTTAAGCTTCTCCGGTAACCTTTCCACTCATGAGCAGTATTTTTGCTCTCACCCCAGAAGAGCTGCAGTTACATGACTCATTCCCTTGAGGAGGGATAGGGATTGCAAGATCAACCCCAGCAGGATGCAGTTGCATTTGTAGGTGCACGAGCACTCAGGGCACTGTGAGCACAGGGACAGGCATGGGCACGGAAGGCAGATGTCCAGGCATTCCCACCCCAAAGACACAATAAGGACTGAGTATCCCATGCTGGCAGTAGAGGAATGTGCTGAACAAAACACATTAAAAAAACACTGGGAAATGCAAAGCATTTTGCATTCCCAGTTCTAATATTGCATTGTAGTCTGACATTTGAATATTTCCTAAAATTGCTCTACAGTCTTGCTGGGTTTTTTGTTGTTTTTTTTTATGTACTGTGTGAAGTCAGCTTTGACTGCTCTGATGCCTGCCAGCAGAAATAAATGTTTTCAAAAGAGGTTTTATGTAAAACCTTGTGAGACAAAAGCCCCAACAGTTTTATGGATGCATTTTAAAATCAGTCTATTATAAATTGCTAACTAATGTATACTTCAATGGGGTGTATTGTCTTTCTATCATAGTCTGTCAGAGTATAGTGAGTAATATATAAAAACCTCACTGTAAATAAAATCATCCCTTTCATGAAAAAAGTCATTTATCTTAGTGTTATGATCTACAAGTATTTTGGAAGAATTAAATATATCCTGGGTCAAATTCGGTTTATCATTTATCCCAATGAAATCAACAGTAGTACTAGTCAGTTATACCAAATTTATATCAACATAAGAAAAAGGGAAATTTAGGCCATTAATTACCACACACACTGATTTAAGATGCAATACACAACTGTGTGTTTTCTTACACCCAAAATAAGCTGCCTGGAGTAAATTTTATGGACCTTGCATTGAATGGCCTAAAGTTAATATCACAGCCAATGTTCTGATGGGCAGAGAAGGACCATTTCAGGAATTAACACAGGGAAAAAGCTCTGAGAACTCTTCAGATCACTGCAGGTCCCCTCCTCCTGCTCAGCTGTTGCCCCAGCTGTGAGCACCACACCACCCTGTGCAGATGCTGAGCCCTGCTCCTTTAGCAGGTGCCTTAAGAGACAAAGCACCACACTCTGATCCATCTTTCTCCTGCAAGTTCATTAAACACCAGGACTTTCTTTGCTTTGTAGTTCATCCAGCTGACAGAGGAAAATCTTGGAATGTCTAAATCTGAACCTAAACCTAAACCTAAACCTAAACCTCCTCATTCTAGCAATGTTTGCATCTGGGCTCAAATTCACAAGCCATTACCACACAGCTGTCAGTCTCCTTTCCTTAATTTCTTCCCTTGCTTTACTTCTTCCCAAGTATAGCAATGCCTTTTTTTCAATCTGTTTTTCTGTGTTATTTTTCTGTGTTATTTTTCTGTGTTATTTTTCTGTGTTATTAGCAGCTTCATCAGTAGAAGGGAGAGGACACAGAGTCAAACCTGAGATACTATCAATCTTTTATAGGTAAAACATTCTGAAGACAGTGAGTTATCCAGTTTCTCCCATGCCCACAAACTCAGGGATATAAGAGATATATCCTCCCACTTTTCCCATACCAAATTAAAACATCCGTTTGCTAAATAGGTTGCTAAAGATAATCTGACAGATCTTGTACAAGCAAAAAGAGGCAGCTGAGTTGCCTCTCTCACACACCTTCTTTTAGCAGAAACACACACAAAAAAGAGGCAACTTCCATCTTATTTTGCAAGCTGGCATTGATGGGCATTAAATGTCAGGGTTGTGCACAGATTCGTGTGTCTCCTGCATGCTCAATTGCTCTCCTAGAAGGCAAATCCACTTTTTCCAAGCAGGTCTTCTGCCCATCCCATGTTGTAAGGAATATCAGGACTTAAAATATTAGCCCTAACAAGGGCTGGAGCTGGAGCTTTTGCATTTAGTCTTAGGGTACCTGGCAAGAATTTCAGTTCTCAAGTGAGTACAAGTGGTTCCTATTTGAACAGCCTGTGGCTGGATAGACTGAGATAACTTTGCTGGTTTCTAAGCTTGGTCATTTGACAGCAATCAGCAATTACTGGCATCTCAGTAAGGCACAACATGTACAATTGCTCTGCTCATGGAAATTCTGTTAATCTGTAACACAGTTTCTGTGTATGGACTTTAACAAAATAGTATTTCATTGAGACTGCTCCTCTCCCAAGTGCTGGAGCAGAGAGAGAAGATAAAATGCTATTGTATTTAACATACTGTTCAATGAGAGCTTGAGAATGGATTGGGTTGACTGAATCAGGCTCAAAGCAAGTAGCCCAAATGAGTCCTTCTGCAGCTGGGGGATGTTTGAATCTGGATTAGTTTCATGACTGGACATGTATCACAAATCTCTTCAGTTAGCAGTTCAAATCATTAAAGTCCTAGCAGTTAAGAGTAGGAATGTAACAGCTTGAGAGCTCATTCAGTTTAGCAGTTTATATACTTAAAATGCAGTAATGATTCCCAGATAGCTCTGAAACATTTCTCCATGTTGAGTTTAAACCACATGAGTTAACTGCAGCAGCACAGGGCACACTTCACACTTCAGCAGGGAGGCACAGGGTGTAACACACCCATGACTAGATCCAATGCTATGATCAGTCTTGATACATCAAGTCCCTGTACCCCTAGGGAGTGCCAGAGCAACCTCAAGAACATCATTTACACTTCCTGTGTCTCAGTGCTCCTGTCACCAGAGTGAGAGTAGCAGATTTATGATACCAGAATTCCCCTCCCACGGTCATGCTGGCATGCTCAGAAATCACTGTAACCAGGCCAAGCAGATGCACATCAGAGGTGAGACCTTTCCTTTCCTCCAGCACTCTGAAACAAGACTTTCCACTCAAATCTGCCCCTACCTGCAGGGAAACCCAGTCTCACACTCATCCCCTGTTCAACATACAAAATGTTCTCTTCCCAGGAGAGGTCTGGGAGGGAAAAGTTCAGTGCATTTGGCATGACAAGAGTAAAATCTGGACGGTGCACATAAAGAGGGTGTGTTCAGGAGGATTTGGGGAGTGACAGGGTGTCGTGCAGCGTTTGTGCTTTGTGGGTTAACATGGTCTAATCAGTGCTGTTTTAAAAAGTCACGATTCATTAACCTCTTAAGCATCTTTCCTTCTGCAGCTTGGAGAAGAGCCCTAGAAAAGCAGGTGACTCTTGGAACAGCTCTGGAGTTCCTGAAACCAAAGAGTCCAACAGAGCTTCTTCCCACCCTGAGCTCTACGTTGTGGGCCAGGGGCTGCAGAGGGACTGACAGCAGAAGCACCCCCAGAGGCAGAGGCATGAACAAGGCCAGAGGCCCCAGAGGGAGGAAACAACCTTACCCAAGCCTCCAAAACACAGCTTCATCTTCTCTTGCAAGGAAACTGTGTGATGGCATTGCATCAAAAACCCCAAACTGGGCTCAACAATCCGCTGAAATACCAGCCGGCTGCTTCTCCGTTCATTCCGTGGTTTTGCTCAGAGATCTACATGGAGCAAAAGAAACACTTTGTAGATGGGTGAGTCTGAGGCAAATTTGGCTGATGAACACAGGACCTATAACCAAGACTTTTTTTTTTTCCCAGTTTAGACAAAAGAGTTTAAAACACTAATACAAATGATCATTATTCAGCATGTTATTTATTCAGTAGGCATCACAGTCTGTGGAAAAAGGGCTGCTGCGACTTTTCTGGGAGGGAGGTAAGACCCTGAACCAATTGAATGTTACTGCAATTAAACATCCATGGCTTCCACAAATTCCACATTTTTACCCCAGGTGTTTATCAACATGATCAACATGTGTTCGTCATCATATACAAGTTAAAACAAAGCAACCCCTTTTGAAGGAAAAAAAATAGGGATCTTACTCCCTCAAAAAAAGCCTTTGATCTTCTAAATCACCTTTGATTACCAGATAATCTTATCACCTCTGGTTTCCAGGGTACAAGGCTTAATCCTGATTAGAGTAATTTTGCAATAGCCAGATCAAACAACATTATAAATCACAAGGCATCTAAGGACACATTTGGAGGTTTTGTTTGGGTTTGTTTTTTTCTTTTTTTTTTTTTTTTTTGTAAAAGTGAAAAATGCCACCATAGAGAACCCTGTTCTCCCTGAAAAGGTTTTGTGGGGTTTTTTTCCCTGATTTATGCAGTTTGAGAGTATTTATTGTAATTTCAGTGGATAGTCTAGACAGTTTCTTCTTAATAAAAACACAGGTTACTCACAGTCAACTAATCCTAAGTTTTTACAGCATTCACTGGAATACAGTTTCAAAAATTACTACATCTTCCTCAACTCACTAATACATCATCATGGTTAAAATGCAAGTTTTAATTAATGTAGTTTTAGTTTCATTTGACATGTTTTATTCTACAACATTAGTACAGAATAAGATCTCTTAAAAATATATTAAAAGAGACATTTGTATCATAATTTGTTAGAAATAGTTTAAAATTTTTCCTACAGTTTTCATCAAGGTGGTGTCTGGGAACTTCACCTTCACACAGCATTTTTACCCTTCCTGCCCACCTTCATGATGGGGGAACAGAGCTTCACTTTCTCTGGTACAAGGGTTACTCTCTGGATACTGAACTCCTGAGTTTTAGTCCCATGCCTTAACCATGAGCATCTTTCACCAAGTACAGTGCCATTTTGCACCACATACACGAGGAAACCTTAATTATTATGTTTAAAGTGGGGGTTTGAATACAGAGAGGCAACTCACAGTGAACATATACTTTGGATGGCCAGGGGTTCGTGAGCTTAAAGAGGCCAAGCAGCCATACAGAGGTCAACCAATCCACTGTGTAATCACACAGGCAGATGCACCATCCCCTATCAAGCTGGAAAATCACCAGGGAGATACTGCAAAGCTGCAAAGCAGTGTAAACTCTGCAAGTTAGTCCTCCCCATCATCAGAAGTGCAGTTCTCTCCCTCCTGGGTAAGAATACAAATGCATTTTTGCATGCGTTTTGGGTTGGTTTGTTCTGCTGGCAGTAACCACCCACAACATAAGCAAACAAGAAACCTGACAGCAGGAAACTGGCACTTTGCATGCCTAAATGCAGCTTTGCAGAGGAAGACAGAGCAGAGTGGGAGGGCAGCTTCTCCTCAGCTCCTACAATCAGTTCATCTCTTTATGGCTTCATGCTGAAACTTCCCAGCACCCCTGATGGGGAATAAGAGAAAGTATTTCTTCACATCCCTCAAGCAGAAGTTTCTGCTACAGCAGCACATGGGGCAAGACTTCACTTCAGCAGTCAAGCTGGAAACCTCCTCCCACATGTCCTCTCTGGACACGGAGTCAGCCAAAGCATCTTTGCCCAAAACCAGGCTCCCTTGAAGATGTGTGCATGAACTGGCACCCTGCCACTTCATCCCTCCCGGCTCTGACTGTGCTCATCAGGAGGCTCCTTGAAAACACAGTCCCACCTAAAGACTGTAGCTGCTGAAGGATTCTGATGCTGCCCAAAGGATCCTGCAGCAAACTGCTCATTGTGTGCAAGACACAGCTTCTGGAGGAGTGATCTGCAAGTTTGTGATGTGAACTCATGATTACATGTAGTTAAGAGATTCTCTTTAGTCCAGTAATGTACAGGACTCTTGCAAAAAAAAGTGTTTACCTTTTATTTGTATTGGAAGCATGAAATTGAGAGTAACTCTAATATGCAGGAAATGATAGTTTGCCTCACCACTTTTTTTAAAAAAATTAATTTTTTAACAGGTTTTTTGGTCAACGGTTAAATTTTTCACAAGTACAATATTTCTGGAATACAGTTGTTTTATAAGACCAGGCTCAATTTTAACATTTATTTTTTACTGATGTAAATAAAAGAGGTTTTACATATAAGGTATGAGTTTGATCTCCCATATTCTGTATGCAACCAGTTCAATCTTAGCCCAATGTTATACTACTGATTCATTCCTTAATGCACTAACTAGTGCCCTGAACTATAAAAACTCCATTTGCTTCCCTTTCCCCGATCCCAGCACAAGCTTGTCTTGTTTTTTGTTTTGCTGGTACATCAATCAACTTAAACTGCATTTCCATTCAGCAACTGTCTTTTTTTCAGGCTACAATATCCAGCCTGAGCATTGACAGACCAGAGCAAAGGTCAGCTGTGCTTCTACCCCTCCCCATCCTGATTTAAGCCTGAGCTACCTGGCAGTCTTGTACTCAGTTCAGTAGAGCTGCTGTGTAAAATCACAGCTAACTCAGGGGGCAGCGGCTTCGTCCTAAGGGTTAAAATCAGAGTGCACTTGCTGCAGTGGAGTCAGATTGCAGAGGGATTGAGCATGGAGTGAAGCAGGATCACGTTTCCAGTCAGGGCTTCTTCATAGCTGTGAAAAGAGCAGCCAACAGCTCTGCGCTGCACTTTATCTGCAGGCCTTGGAAAAGTTGGCAGCTGCCCGTGTTTCCAGTGACACTGCTCAAATCTCAGACCTTTAACGGGGTTGTCATTTCATCCCTTGGCATCTGAAGGTGGCTAGAACACTGAGGTACCACACACACTCCAGTTTCTTTTTTCTGACTTCAAGAACTACCTGAGATAGCCTGGAGGAGACTGAGGGGAGTCCTCATCACACACTACAACTTCCTTGTGAGGGGATGCAGAGGGGCAGGCACTGATCTCTTCTGTGTGGTGACCAGTGACAGGACCCAAGGGAATAGCCTGAAATTGTGTCAGGGGAGGTTTAGGTTGGGTATTAGGAAGAGGTTTTTCACCCAGATGGTGGGTGGGCATTGGAACAGGCTTCCCAGGGCAGTGGTCACAGCACCAAGCCTGGCAGAATTCAAGAAGTGTTTTGAGAACACTTCAGGTACATAGTGTTAGTCCTGGGGTGTCCTGTGCAAAGCCACAAGATGGACATGATGAGCCTTGTGAGTCCCTGTCAGTTCAGAGGATTCTGTGATTAGCAACGCAGCTGAGAATGCTATGCAGGTTATCAATAAATTCAGCATATTGCAGTGTTAGTACTGCCATACCTCTTAACATTCAGGGCATTTCATAACCATTTATGAAGCTTTACCATTAAGAGAAATATTCTGATAAGATACCACCTTTGCTATATGGAGTGGTTTTGGTTCACCAATTTGTTTCCTGTTTGAGGGCTGGCCAAATGCCAGGGCATCCACTAGAATTATTTACTCCTTTTCTGTAGCAAGATAGGATTGGGAGAAGAGCAAAGCAGCTTCAAAACTTTAAAGGGCATAAAGAAAATTTTATTTAAACAACTGAAGGATAAAAAAAAGAAGAATCAGAATAAAACCTTCAGAACACTCCTCCTCCCCCCCAACTCCTCTTTCCTTTCCCACAGACAATGTACAGAAACAAAACCTGGGACTTAGGTCAGTTTATCACCTCTAAAACATTCTTTCATCAGTTCTCTTAGGGAGAGGAGTCTGTTTTGCAATGTCATGGAGCCTTCTCCACAGGAAACAGTTCTCTCGTGGCTTCAATTCTCACGAATAGCAGCTGCTCGGAAATCTGCATTTGTGAAGTCCCTCCCATCTCATTGCAGCCTTCCCACAGCTGTGTTTATGGGCTGTCAAACTCATGTGGTACAATTTTAAGGATGAGCTGTTCAAAAGCAAAGGTTCTCTCCATCTGAGATGATCTTCATCACTGGGATCAGAGGTCTTCTTCTTTCCCTGGGAGCAAAGGGTCTTCATCACTCTCACGTCTTTCTGTTCAAACTTCTCATGAGATCACAGCTACTTCAACATTTACTTGC
>VZSR01001479.1:2684244-2717235 GCA_013398615.1 Brachypodius melanocephalos | reverse complement strand
CGCACTTAGATTCCCTGACAAAGATCCCAAGGAAGAAACACAGTATCTCATTAACAAAAGCCTAAGGAGGTGCTGTAAGACCGAACATTCAGTACCAGGCCATCTGCATAATTTAATTAAGATCACTACCATAAAAAAAATAAGCTTATTTGTGGTTAGCACATTAAAATACAAAAGAAACTGAATGATTAACTTATGTAATATAACATCATTCACATAACAAGAGCTACTAACCAATGTTTGGTTTAAAAAGTAATGTCCAGTCAAGGCTAATCATTGAAGTATCTCTGTCCAAATAAAGAGTTTATTTAATATCACTGAATAAGCAATTCAGAACCCAAATCCCTTTTTAAAATTACTACAAAGTGATGTTCAGAGTTTAAGTACAGTAAAGCTACTTTCTGATCCTTCAAATTAGTAGCTGAAATGTTAGTAGTTGAAAACAAGATGTAATGGTGATTGTTTGCCATGGACTAAACAAGCTTTTTCTTAATCTCTTTCCTTTTCTTTCCCCACATAATCATTTACGATAGTAACACATGATCTAATGCTCTTCCTAGCTTTGACAGTGACACTTGGTCCTTTGGTTAAGCTTCAGCCAGAAAAGATAAAAGTGTATCAGAGATAAATAAGGAAACATTTCAGTCCTCTTAGGGCACCAAACCAATTTCAAAAATAGAGAGACATATCCTGGATTTTAGTAGCTAGAAGGCAAATAACATGTGCTTTGTCTGACAGTTCAAGAAGTGCAGGCTCTTACCTCATGCAGCAGTGGAATGACAGCATGTATAGGCATTCTGGCTACTGTGTTCTTTACTATATTTTCTTTCCTTGTGTTAAGCACTTTCTGTTAAAATGAAAAAATACAATCAGAGAATAAAACAGCTTTAACTGAATGTGTATAAGCAATCAGCAAAATCAAAAAATCCTGCCTGTAAATCTCTTCCTACTTCACTAATTTTGTAGGCTGAGGATAATGAGCAAAACATTTGCCATAAAAAGAAGTTTCATTTTCCCAGTCGGGTACAATTAACAAAGTAAAGGCACTCAATAAACCCATCTAAAACAATCTAGCATTGCCTCTAGCCCACCTGCCCCATGTTAGAAATGATGCATTACAGAAGATCTCCCTTGATATTTTTTGTTTGACTTCCATAAATAAATGCCTTTCACCAGCATCCATGACAAGAAATTTCTATTCAGCATCAAATTCTTAACAGTTCGCCGCCCCAGTACTATTATGCCCTCCCAGTCCAAATGCAGAGATAAGCTTTTAAAGTGAAACTTGTCATCAATTCCTTTTTCAAACAGTACCTGCCTGAAAAATGTATCCTCAGGAGATTAAGCACAGATTATGCTCCAGTCCAAGCTAAAGGGAGCATGGCTGCATTGGTAGCATCACTTGTAAAACATCTGAACTGTGACATAACAAATTTATCATAAATGAAGTGCCTCAAAGTTCAGGGACTGACTCAGAAAACAAGGCAGGTAATAACAGAAAAGTAACACCACTATTATGATTCATAATAGCACTGCTTTGAGCAGCAATCAGCAAAAAGCAGCTGGGAGAAACAACAGGTTTTGAACTGTTGAGCCTTCCTGGCCTTCAGGAAGGCTCCACACCAGTCCCAGTGAACAGATTCAACAGCACACACTAAGCTTGCAAGACTTACATTTAAGATTTCTGCATCATTGCTTTCCAAGCCCTGAACCAGCAGCACAGCAAAGCTGTCTGTTTGGGGAAGGCCACCTGGAGTTTTGACTTTGCTCACATCAATATCCAATGCCCCAAGGCGCTCCTCAATGCTCTCCTGCAGAGGGGATGTAAGGGCAGTGTTCCATCAGTGTGGTTTCTCACAAACATCAGCTAACAGCAAAGTACCTAACTTAGAGCATTCCCACTAATTCTGCTGGAAAAGAACACAAATTTCCTGTATTCTTTTAAATGCACTGACAGAAGACAGCATGAGAAAACAAAAGCAGATGAAGTTTTGGCTGCAAAGCACTAATCTATCTTGGCACAGGTACAACAAGTGTGTGACAAAGTTCTGCAACAACCTGACAAAACCACAGGCAAGGTTTGAATGAAGGAAATGTTTTGAGCAGAGGGAGGTCTAATACAGAAAGATGGTATCAATAACCTTTCTTCCACAGCAAATAAAGCAAGTTCAAGTTCACCTAAAGAAGGTACCGTGATAATTTATAATTCTAGTTTCTCCATTCTTGCTGAGTTTGAAAGAAGAAGCTCTTTACCTCTGTCTCTCCTGGTTTCCTCTTGTTTTTCTTTTTCTCCTTTCCCGAGGCTGGAGTTTTGACAGCTGTACTATGTCCTGGAATGCCAGGCACTAGAACTTTGGTGTCCGAGTTCACAACAGGTGTCTTTACCTAGTGCACAGAGATAACCACATTTGCATTAATTGCTAGTATCTTGAGCTTTCTTCCAATTTAAAACACAGATTTTATTCTGAGACTCTCACACATATGGTAAAACCATCCTGACACAACCCATTCTCTTGACATAAATATTAGGCAAATCTGACATATTTAAGAGAATGAATAACCTCAAGAAACAGACAGCTAATTTTCATAACTACAACAATGATCTCTTTGGAATCACCTGCAAACCACTTTTCTTACAAGCTTTTGCCATAACATTCACAAAACTCTTCATATCCAACAATAACTACTTGGATGTTTGCTGGCAATAGATACCACCTGTGGTAACAGCTCCATAAACCACATGCACATTAATTTAGCTTTCACTGGAAGGCAATAACTGACTAAGAAAAGCAGCACAATGTAACAGCAAAAGGTAGTCAGTATTCCCTCCAATCCCAACTCTTTTCTTATAAGGATTGCTCAGACACAGAACTCAGTTGTCTGAATTAGGCTGTGACCATGGTGACAAAAAGAGGCACCTTAGTTTATACCAAACAAGCTAAGGTACCATCTTAAATGAACACAAAGGAGATAGAATCTTGTATTTAACAACCAAATCCTCCCCTGTCTCACAGAGAATGTTAAGACATTATGCCACTTCCAGAATATCAAAAATGCATTTTCTGCTACTTCCAGGACACTTCTTTAAACCATAGCATTTCTATCCAGGCCTTTTTTTTTTTTTTTTTAAGTATTCCTGAAGTGATAAAAATATAATCTACTACACTGAGCAAAGCAACTTCCAATTTCCAAAAAAGTGATTTTCTGCATCAAGAATTTTACCATAGAACACCATTGGTGTAAAATACTACCCCCTTAGCTCACCACACTCATCACTGACCTTGTCCCTGCATGGCATGCTCAGACAGCCAAGAGAAATGCGTCTTCACTGGAATTCAGCAAAAAGCGAAACCAAGATGGGTATCATCACTGCATGCCACAGGGGCCCTACACACGTCCCTGCAGCTCAGCCCTGCTACCCACCAGCTCCAGGACTGAGGAACCAGCACAAAACCCTTCCTGGCTGATGGAGCACCATATCCAGTAGATAACTAAAGGGTCTGAAAACCAGCGCTGTCTGCTCACTTCACCGGTACTCCAAGCATTTCAAATCTTCAAAGGCATGAATATGCACAATGATTAAAAACTTTACAGCCCATCTCTAAACACCCAGGGGATCCTGCATGAGAGAACACAGTGCCAAGTGGCCTCAGTGGACACTGCTGCCATGCAAATGCCAAGCTCATATTCCCAGGTCCCTGTGAGCAGGAACACATGAAGGCCACATCAAGAAAGAGCAAAAAAGACTTGCCCCTTAAGGTTCCATTACATTTTGTTTAGAATCTAAAACAAAGTCATCCCACCTTCACCCCAAACCATCAGGGTCAAAGAGGTTGTACAAACTGACAGACTCTAAGAGAAGGACTGATCTTAGGCAGAAAAAACCCACCAATCAGTCCTGTCTCTCAAGCACATCTGCTGAGTTACGAGAGTGCCACTGCGTGCTCTTGAACGTGTCAGGACACACAGCAGCCATGAAAATCTCTTTACCCACACCTGCCTGAGTGCTATGGCATCTATAGCTACCTCTGCAGCTCTGAACAGGTCTATCCAGAAATCCAATCTCATTTTAAGAGAGCAGTTTGCTCTCTTCCTACTTTGTTTCTGAAGTAAAACAAGAGAAGCAACAAAATCACATTTCATTCAAAGCTCACCTTTGTTAGAGCAGCATCTGTTTTAAGCGACAGCACTTTCTGGATGTCCCGTACCAAACATATGTGGGGTTCACTGGTGTTCAAAGACTAGGAGGACAGGAACAAAACCAGTTAATATATTTGACACTCACACCTGTGATTCATTATGCTACTGAAAGATGAGAACGAATTCCAATGGTATAAATCAGAATGAACTTTTTTTCACTCTAGAATAGCAGCTCCTCTGCATATCTGCCTTTTGTTACCAGATCTCTATACTCTCCAAGGACATTTACACGGGTAAACTGGAACTGTATTAAAACCAGTTTTAATGGCCTAATTCAGCAACAGCTGAAATGGCAAGAAACAGTCAGCAATGACAGTAACCTGTACTCCAACTGAAAAATGGAAGAATACAAATCACCTTTCCAAACAGCTCTGGGGCAATAGTCATAGCTCCCAAAACAAGGGCAAGGAATGTTTTATATTGTTATATCATTCCAAAACAGTAAAAATAAAAATCTCAAAAATTTCTCCAAGTGAAAGCAGCACACAGTCCATATTACAGAATCCAAACCCACTCTGTTAAGTTTTACATACCACTTTCTCTATGATGGGCTGTAAGGTGTTTCCATACACCAGCAGCAGAGACTGTTTGTCTGTGCAAAATGCAGCTGCTAGAATAGGGACTGGATTCGGTGTGGAGTCTCCATCATTCCCAGGTGTTGCTATCTGAATAGTACAGTTGGATGTTAAGGGTTTTTTGCAATAACTGGGAAAAAAAAAAAGAAATTTAAAAATTCCATGATTTTTAGCTTGAACATTTCAATATCTTGCACATCTAAGCATCTTTCATTAGCAGGCCACTCAGCAAACTCAGATATTTAACACCTTTTACAGATGGCTAAGATGAGGCAGAGATACACAAAACCTGGGTTAAAGCTACACGTCATACCAAAGTGCAACACAGACCCCAAAAACTGAGTTCTTCAAAAACGTGTCCAGTAACCCAAGACAAAGGAGCACCTGGAACCTGGTTCACCAGCATATACTAGAGCTTAAAGGCAGCAGCATAACAAAACAGAAGTTTGCCTTGCAGTAACCCCAGACCTTTCCCAAAGATACCCTCAAGATGAATTCTAACTTACCCATTCAAGATATGTTCAAATATATGCAACTGCCCATCTCTGCACACAACCGCTAGCTTCACAGGCTGAAAGAAGGCACAGTAAGAGAGTTTCATTAGATCAAAGGAAAACCCTCCTGGAAGTTCAGGACATTAACAGAGAGTTGTATGGCTTCAATTTGAATTTTTAGTATTCAGTATTTAAGAACATTACACTGAATCTGAAAGGAAGATCAAAGATGTAATCACTCAGGAACATTCAGTACAAGTGTTAGAAGATTAATAGGATAACTCACAACTGTACCTTATCACTAGTAATATATCCTGAGTTAAACAGTTTGCACAACAGCAGACACATGTCTAGAGGCACAGCTCTGAAAAGGCACTGACACTGTGAATATGCTTGGAGGAAAGGAACTGAGAGATGACTCCTCTGAGAAACTAAATGACAGGAGTACATTACAAAATACTCCCCAATACGTGCAGGAAGAGGGAACTGGAAATATTAGAAAACTATAGCATGAAATACTGCTCTGAGAAATTGAATTTAAAGGCAGCAGGAGAAAAATGTTTAAAATAATTATAGGAACAGTTTGTGAACATGTTTCATATTCACACATTTTTCACAAGACAACTACTTCAAAAGACTTGTGCTTGTTAAAACTGAGAGACTTGGCAAATGTACACTGCTACTTTAACTCATTCAAGGCTAGTTCAATTCCAAATGCACTTACACTGCCAAAAACACTCAAAATCAAGAAAAAACCAGGCCAATACCTGAACCAGATTTTTACAAATCATTTCTTTTGTGTTTGCTGATTCTTTGATTACTAACTTGTTCTAAATAGGAAACAACTGACATTTCTGCCATCACGAACAAAATTTCTGAAAAAAGCCACGGAATTTGCACTTACTAGCTTTGAAAAGGAGCATTTCAAACTATCAGCTTCATAAATGCACCTGTAATAAATATCCTTACACCCATGAATTGGCATTTACATCTCATCTCTCCATAACAGACCCCAAATACAAACCAAGCCTCCTTCTCTACACCCCTGAAAGGAAATTGATGTGGTAAGTGGAAATTGTTGAACATTTTTGTTTACAAACTATTGCTCCTACCTCTTCTTTGACTTCTGATACAGTCAGGTCAACAAAAGTTGGTTCATCTGTTACTGTGAAAGACATCACAGCATTCTTTTCCTTCCTATCTGATCTGATCTGCCTGGAAGACACAAAAAGTACACATTATTTACCACAGCACAAACAGCATCCTCTGCACCAGACAAGCATTGTAAAGCCTATAAATCACTAGTAAATGTGTATCTACCATATCCAAAAGCACCACACTGACATTTCAGTGTTCAGCTTAGAAAATGTTCTCACTTCCAAGAGCAAAGTAACTCTCAAGTGAAACTGAGCAAGAAAACTTTGAAAAACCTTACAAGAAGTGCAAGGAAGAAGGAAGTTTATTACACAGTATGTTCTGGCAAACACTAGTGATACAAATGGCAACTGGAAGCATGCTCAGACACAGCCAAGGAAAATCTCGTCTTCACTCAACAATCAGTGAGTCGAAACCACCATTAAAGAGATCATCACTGCATTTTTCCAGAGTGCCCCTTCTGCTTTACCTTGTTTAATCACAATCACTTGATGAGTCTATGTGCAAAACTGATGACAGTCACAAATTATGAAAAGCTTACATACCACACACTCAATAATCGGTCGTGTATAGCTCCAGACAAGAAATAAAGTCCTGTAATTCCATCAAAGGGTTTACTTTCATTCATAGGTTTCACTGTGGTAAACATTAATGATGATACTGACGTAGCATGGCCTGTAAAATGCTAAGAGAAAAAAACAGCATCTTTCCATGATTGTCATAAGCAGTCATATGGCAAAAATCTAAACATTAGTTAACAAAGAACATTAGGAAAGATTCAAGCGTTATTAAGTCAACAAAGACAGCTCAGTAGTTTTTAACTAGTGATGAGTTTCCTTGCATTTCTGTATGTCAAGGAAGCTTTTTCTGACATACCAGATATTTATCAACATTTTAAAACTTAAATGGGGAATCAAAGGCAAATTCACTGGGACTAAATCCATGCAAAGAAATTACATCCACCTGTACTGCTGTTACCGTCACAAAGCACTCCCCTCTGCCCCCCCAGTTTTACATTCCAACCTTTCCAATGGTACTAGATTCAATTTTGTTCTCAATTTTAACAATGGACACATGTGTGCTGACACTAAATTTGGGCAACACACCACCCCCAAGGGCCCCTCAAAAACTGGTTCTTCAATCTACTTTTGCAAATAGTGGTTTTGGTTATTATAGAATGCAGACATACATGGTAGCTGCCATGTGCCAGCAAGCCCACAGTAGCAGCACATGTGTACACACTCACCTGACAGGAGATTCAGAGACTATCCCTGTCCTGTCTGCTAGCAGGCAAGAGAACACGGCAGCATTCACGGATCAGCTAAAGCATGGCCATTTGCTCAATGTCTGAGCCCTGCTCAGGGAACAATAAGGAGTTGCTCCTATGCCTTCCAACTGTTTCAACATCAAAACTGATAATGCCACCAGTTACACAAAGTTTATCACGAAGGCTCTGTGGAGGGACTCATGTTAAAACCCATGCCAGCAGTAACTGATACGGTGGTGAACTGAGTTCTCCTGACAGAAGGGTGTCAGACAGGGACCCAGTTAAAAAGAACAGCATCCATCTTTCTCCTACAGCCTTGAGAAAGGATGCTGGTAGCATGCTCAAAAACAAAAACTCAATGTCCTCATTCAATTCTCAGCAGATGGAAACCAGTTTAAGGTACCATCACAGCATATATGTCCAGCAATCCCAAAACTGCTAATTGTATCCTCACACACACAGTGAAATGTTTTAGATGTCTGATCAGGAAACACTAGAAAGGTGTGTCACCAATCAAGAAGGGCATTTCTTTTGCATCTAGTTGAACAGAGGTACAGAAGTACTTACTCTGTAGACTTCTTTGGTCTCCAAGTCCCACAGTTTTATAGTTCTACCAGCTGACAGCAGCATTTTTCCATCTGGACTGATGCATAGACAGGTGACACTGCTATTGTCGCCTTTCCACTTACTAGAATTTGGATGGAGAGTTTTTGTACAAAAGGAGAAAGATGGAAAAATAGAAAAAAACAGTATTCATTAGGATAATCTCAAAACCACCGTGATGGAAAATTTAAGGCAAAATTTAAAAACCAGTGATTTAAGCAGTCAAGAGGCCAAAGCTACTCTGCACTTCTGCAGTTCACCTTCAAGTTAGTGTACAAAAAATGCAACTCAAAAATATGAAGCTAATCAATACTGAAGTGTTGACTTCTTTTTTAATATGTGCTTATCCTGTTCTGCATTCCTCTCTAAGTTTTCTACTTCTAAACACAGGGCAAGAAGAGCCATACCATTTTCAAGACTTCTCTATTCACCAACCCATTCAAAAAGGCCTTCTCAACACTAAAATTCAAAGTTTCAAAGCCTATTCAGTTACTGGCCCTCCTCCCAAGTCTCTGAATGTCACTGACAAAAATAAACTTCACCTTAATGGTCTATGGTTCAAAGCACTACTTCAGAGTACAGAAAAAAGGAAAAAAAATAAAGATGCTGCCATGAAAGGCCTCAGCGTACTTTAAAGAAATATTGATGTGTTTGTCACAGGATAAAACTGCAAGGAAAGCATTAACACAAATCCTTTACAGATATGAAGTAGCCTGCAAGACACATTTTGATTGTAAACAGCCTTTCTGGAAATACTTCCAAATAACTTTCACATGCCCAAGCAGTAACTCTTCTGTTTTCTAAAACAGGGATCATTTACTGTATCACTTTTGATAGAAGCTGAAAATTTTACAGCCCACAAACCTGAAAACCAACATTGCACTTTACAGAGGGTCTGACAAGATTTTGTATTCTCTTCCAAAGACAAGGTCGTGACTAAGAATTTAAACCATTTATTAACATAAACCAAGAAGGTATTTTTAAATGTACTAAAATGACAAATCTAAACTAGACTGTAAAACATAAAGCACAGCAAAAATACCTTGGTTTTCACTTTGGATACTCTTTATATCATATTTACAGGAAAGGGTTTTAAACAGGATCTCATAAAGGATATGTCCAGAATGTCTCTAGTCTAGTCAAAAGTATTTAAGAAATGAAAAAGCTATGGAGACAAAAAGTCATCCAGAATGTTTCAGTCTACCTCTCTACAACACCTTGTCTTGCCTCTTTAGAGACTCTCTTCCCCAACAGCTTGAGCCTCTGCCAGAGGTTTCACGTGTGCTGCACACACGTCCTGAAGTGGCCCTGTAGACTAACTTCTACAGCAGTTAAGAAAGTCAAACCTAAAGCCACACGGTTTCAATTCCCTTTCTAGCACTCCATACCTCTATAGGAATGTCTAGGAACCTGCAAATCAAATTTAAAAAAAAAATTTAATACCACTTCTCTACCCCAGGAGCAACCATCCTGATTTCTCTCTGCATTACACAAATATTAATTTCCAGATCCTGACAGGTGTTGAGGAATGCAGGCACTCTTGTGTACATTGGATGTGGGCAATTATTGTGGATAATTTGTTCCTTCTAGTAAGTTAAATTTTAAGAGAACTGATTTCTTCTACTCTTTCCAACTTGAGTTACCTTAGGTATGACTTGTAACATTACCACAGAAAATTTTCAGGTAAAAACCATGATGTTGTACATTGCTCATGTACTTTTTAACTATACACTCTAGGAACGACTTTATGTTGCCATCTTTAAAATGAAAGAACACAATGCTTCAAATTACATTTCAAAACCACAGCCCCCCTACTCCATGGTCCCTGGTAGTCACAGGGGCAGAGGGAAACATCCAAGAGGTATGACGGCAAAACCTCTCACTTCCCCTGAGAGAGCAGCACAGCTGGGACCATCTCCAGTACTTGTACATGAACACACACAGGGTGAATGAGATGTCCATGGGCAGCTTCAGAACTTTGATCTCACTGGGCTTGCAGAACAAGAGCAGGATACCTTGCAAGACAAGGACCTTCCAGAAGGCACTTCAGCAATGACATGCCAGGAAGGCAAAAAGACGTGGGGTTTCTCCACAGAAAAGTTTAGCATGAATGCATGGGACTTCCCTTTGAAACGGGGAAAGTGACAGAACATAGAAGCACAGAAGAATAATCCAGGAACCAAAAGGGAAGGTTATACAACAAATCCACCTAGAAACTATTTCCAGGCACTGAAAAATCAGAAAATGTTTCTGGGGACATCCAGCATAGAATTACAAATGGCAAATTGCGTCTAACCATCTTGATTGCCTTAATGAGACAATCACCTTGATTGATGAGGAGAGACACATTTAAGTTGACTTCAGCAATGCTTTAGACAAGGTCTCACACAGTATCCTTGCAGCCAAATTAGAGATGTATAGCCTGAGTGGATGGTCTCTAAGGAGAGTAAGACCTGCCTGCATCACTGAGTTCAAATAGTTGTGATCACTGGTATGAAGTCCAGCTGTGGCCAGTCACTGGTGTTACTCCCCCTAAGCACAACCCAATACTGTTTAATATCCTCCATAACTGCCCCAGCCTTCATTAATGATCTCAGAATGCACATGTAACAACTTCACACTCAAACCCAATTTAGGGAGAGCAGTTGATATCCTGGAAGACAGGGCTGCTACTCAGGGGTGTCTCAGCAGGCCAGTGAAGAAACGGGCTGTCAGAATCTCAAAGCTAAAGAGGAAAATGTCAAGTCCTGCAGGTGAGATGGAAGAATTCCAGTACAGGTTGAGGACAAAAAGCTAGGAAGTAGCTTTGCAGAGAAGAGACTTGCAGTCCTCACAGTAAAGCTGAGCATGAGCAAGGGAGTCCTTGTGGCAATGCAGTCAGCTGTGTATGATCTGCATTAGCCAGAGAGCTGTCAGCAGGTCAAGGAATGGAACTCCTCTGCTCTGTGCAACTATTGAAACTGCACCTGAGCACTGCCTTCAGTGGGACAGGACAACAAAGGCACTGACATAGTGGAGTAAATCCAGCACAGGGCCATGAAGGCACCTCAGGGACTAGAGCACATAATGGAAGGGTGGGTTCAATTCTAACAGAGAAGGCTAGTGGGAGATTCTACAGCTATCTTCTGCTACTTTACATAGAGTCTCAACATAATACAAGCTAAGCATGCATCTCTTTCCTAGGGATACCCAAGAGGCTACTGATGATGGGCTGCCTGCAGTGCCCATGCCATCCTTAATAAAACCAAGAGCGCTGCAACAGCGGGAAACGTTACAAAAAAAGAAACAACATTAATGGAAGGATCAAACATCAACGGGCCATCACAAAGTAGGCTTTTATTGAAGAAAGGTAACCAGGATTTTTAATAGAAATCTTGGTTTCTTCTTTAAGGTTTAAACACAATTTGACTTTATTACAAAAGAAAATAAATGTCTACACCAGACATTTTGTTACTCTGCACTAAGCTCTATTTTGCTCAACACTACTTTTAACAGTAGCAGCCTGCTCAGACAGCCAAGTGGAAGTGTCCCCACTGCACATCAGCAGCAAGCGAAACCAAGTGGGTTATCATCACAGCAAGGCCCTTTGAGCAAAGCTGGATGCATGCAGCAGGTTTTACTGGAATGAGATCTTCCAGTATCTGCTCAAGGATTTTTCTTCTAGAATTTAATTTTTCAGCATTTAGTGGGACTTTTAGTCTTTCAGCCTCACTAAAAGTTAGCACTGAGGGATCCAAACCCCTCTCAGAACAGTTTCATCTAACCTTTCCAACGCACAGAGGAAGATAGCCAACTATGACAATCATGCTTTCATCCCTTAATAAAACCACTTCCAATCTCAGAAAAATAACAGCCAAGAGTCACTCTGTGGGCATGAAACCTGGAAAGGAGAGTGCAGCATTTCCAAAACCTGCAAGGGAGAAAACACAAAAAAGCAAGTGTAGAAAAAATCAAGTGAAAAGCAGCAGTACTCACCACTTTACTTTGCAGGTCTGTGTGTTCCACTCCACAATGTGTTTGTCATCTGAACAGCTATACAAGCAGCAGCTGTCTTGATGCCATCTCACACAGTTTACTCTACTGTCGTGACCACCATCCTACAAAGGATAACGGGGTTATCTGCAGTAGCCTTGACCACTGAGTCTTCCCCACACCAACAATGTGAACAAAGCGCTCTTTTGAGAACTTCATTCCAACCACTGGCATCTTGAAGAGTGTGTATGGTTTTGAAAAAACATACCTGACAGTTATATAAATTAAAGATATTTCATATTTTGGTACATGCACGTAAGTATTTTGGCTTGGCTTACACAGCCTAGAAAAGAGGAGACATCATCTACAGCTTCCTCACACAGGGAAGCAGAGGGGCAGGCACTGATCTCTTCTCTCTGGTGGACAGTGACAGAACCAAAGGGAAGGGCAAGAAGCTGTGTTGGGTTGGGGGAGTTAGGGTGGATATTATGAAAAAGTTCTTCACCCACAGGGCACAGGCTGCCCAAGGAAGTGGTCACAGCCTCAAGTCTGCCAGAGTTCAGAAGCATTTGCACCATGCCCTCTGGCACACGGTGTGATTCCTTGGGCTGTCCTGTGCAGGGCCATGTAGAAGCCTAGAAGATTTTCCAATGTGTATGTCTCAAACACTGATAGCCAGAAAACCATGGAACCAACCAAGGACTGTGAGTAAGAACACAGTGAGAAAGAAAAGAATGTGGCGGGAGTAGGGGGCCATGTGAAGGCAGGACACCACTTTCCTGGTTCATCCTTGTTCTGGCTCCTGGTGATCAGCACAACAAAAGTGCAGGAAAGACTCAAGAAGTGGGCCTGGGCTGTTGACAAAAGGCACCCCCAGTAGGGGGATCAAGACCACCAAAGAGCCCCAAAGCTCTCCAGCCCATTTCCAGAATGGTCTAGAACAAACTGCACGTAGAAAGTGAGACACCTTGCTCCAGGGTGGGCAGAATTTGTCTATAAAAAGGTTCTCCCACAGAGCTTGAGTGATAGATGCCCCAGGTCACTGGACGCCCCATCCGTTGGTTTGATGCTAGAGCCAGGCCTGGTGACTTTTCTTTCTTCATTCCTTTCTTTCTCTCTCTCTCCTCTTTTGCACTACCCCTTATTCAATATCCACTGCTCATCATTTTATATTAGAGGACACCAATTTCCATGCCAAGTGTATAATTTACTGATACAACTTAGTAGATTTTGTGGTTTTTTTCATTCCTTTTTGATCATGAGCATCTACACACCTGCATGCTCCCTTCAGTTTCAGGGTGGGATGCCACCAGAGAGGAGCTGGGCTTGATTATCCCTTCCGACTGAGGATATTCTATGTTTTGATGATTTTTCCAGCACTTCAGAGTTTAAAAAAAAAATTGTCTTGTCTGCTATTTTTATACATACAGCCAAACAAGGCTAACCATATGAAATCTTCTCCAAGGCAAGAATAGTCACAAGTGTCTTGCTGAAGTGATCTAAGTGCCTCCTTCCTTAAGGCCACTCAGAGGTGATGAGCCTTCCCTTTGTATGATCATTCAGGAGCAGACTATCATCAGACCAGAAGACCCTTTTAGCAGTATCACTTCTCTAACAACCAAAATCTCCGCAGCTCCAAATAAAACCTTGAATTATTCATGAAAATATTTAATGGAGTCTATGTCTTTATTTGGATTGTAACAACCTGCTCGGATTACCCCAAAGGTATTGCTGTAAATGAGCTTTGAGCAAGACACACTACATTGCAACACAATATTCTGTTCAGTAAAGATAGCCAAAAGTAGCATTTCTTATTTTAATAGGAATAATCTTTTAATTCAACCTGTATGTAAAATACTCTGCTGCTGTCTTCTACAGAAAAAAAAAGCCTTCAAACAAACACTTTCAAACAAACAACGGCACTTTTCAAGCACAGTCTTTCCATATATGAGAGTTGATATTCATTAGTTACTGCTACTTGCATGCATCATAATTCTCAGAAATTACTGCTATCTCTAAATTCGTGTTTACCTTACTTACAACTTCAAGTTTAGAAGCTAAAGTATACCCAAGTATCTCCAAAGTATTGCACAGCCATTCATATAGATTTATGTTGCTTGTTATGTAACCCACAACTAAAATAGAGGTACTTGGGAGCTTGGAAAGACAAAATTAAAGTCACTGTGTATCACTGAAAAAAGATCATGTGCTAAGAGAGCTCAAGAGCTTCCACAAGGGAGGTAAATTTACAGAAGAGTCCATCAGTGTGACACCCTCCCAAGCGTTGATGAGTTCTTTGCCCTTCCCTCCCACAATGCCATGCAAGAACTGAGGGTATGACAGTTCCATCGAGGACTTGAACTGTCCAGTGAGGAATTTCATCATTATTGTTATTTTTAATGTAAAGTAGCAAACCCATGGATAGTGTTAAGATATTGCACTAACTCAGAAATCAAGACTTATCAGCCTAAACTGACTGAAACTGTCAGTGTTTGGTAGTATGTGATGAAGAGTGCATTACTTACTAGCTTGCTCTGTAATTCTCCTTTTACTGTGCTGTACAACAAAATGCTACCAACTGCTGTACCAATAGCCAGGATATCTAACTGCTTGTCCACTTCTCCAACTTCGGACTTCCGTTTTTTCCTCTGGGGGCCATCCTGGAAAATCAAAAGGGAGAAACCATGAAATAAATCAGTCTGACTGGCTAATTTCAGTGTTAAAGCAGAGGGAAGAAAAACCTTAAGGGAAGTTTGAAACCCAGACAGCCAGCACAAACACTGCTAAGACATGAAATGAACACTGAAGTGTATACAACCCTAGAAACTCATCCTGTACCTCCTCATACAGGGTAACAAACTTGCCATGAGTCACTTGGAAACACCTGGGAGAGGCCATTTTGCTACCACTCCAACCATATGCACGTGGGAAAAAAACACACTGAAGTTCTTCACAAATTTCCTGTTCCAGAGGCAGAAGATTAACACATTCAGAATACTTCATCTACAAAATGGAAATCCTTGATCATGATCAGTTTATTTTTTCTCAAAAACTAATCAATAGAGTCTTGCAAATCTGAAGGATTTATAATGCTTCTTAGAAAGAAAGTGCTACCCCATTCCACAGAGGGAAGTGACTGGGATTCAAAGGAAAGCGCTCAGCCCAAATCCTGTTTTCTGCACCAGAGGTCCTCATATGATCAGGCAATTCATAAGCCTTGACTCTCTTGCTCTGCAAGTGCTATCAGCCACTTCAAGGAGGGATTTCACTTTGTCTCCCATAACCAAAAACTTGAGAATGCAGATCACTGGGAAGAGGAGAAGGAATAAAACTGGTTCTTAAACACGTGAAACTAAAGTAAAGGGGGCAGAAGTAGTCAGCATATTTATTCTCACTGGGTTAATCACTAATTGCACACACACAAAAAAAGAAAATAAAAACATTGTTCAAGGACATGAAAAGAAAAAAAAATCACTAATGCCACTGATTAGTTTTTAAATTAGACCTTGGTAAGTCTCCTTACATTTGTTGCATCACAGCAAAGCATTCTGTCCAATTTAAAAATTAGACACATGCTATTGCTTCCTCTACACAACAGATCTATTTGCACTGACAAGCAGCCTGAAGAAGCCTGAGGAGACCAATAAAATGTGAGCAACCAGACCTGTTCAAGTTCCATGTGGTGTAGCTAATCTGTTTTACAACAGACATGACACAGTGAACACAAATAGTTTCTACTTAGGTCCAGAAATATGACAATCAGGATGTGGTAGCTTTCACCACAACTAAGATACAAAGGTTTGATAGTGAAGGATAAATACTTTGGTTCTTTGAAGTAGGATTTTCTATTCCTTCTGTATTTAACAGAGCTAACACCTTCTGCAAAGAAAAGTGTTTTGGTTTAGGCCAAGAAATACAAAATTGCAATAAAGATAACTTCTACATCAAAAGCAGATTCTTGAGAAAAGAGACTGCAATTAGGTTTTTTTGCAAATATTTGTTTGGGCTTTATCTTTCCTGGGAAAGAAAAGTACTTATAAAATATTAAAAAACAGATGCTGAGAAACTAATGGCAATTAATTGAAACTGCTGTCTGACATGCAAAGACAAAGGCCACAGAGTGGAGATGCAAGCACAATCCATGTGTTTTCTGGTACTTTTCGACCTCTTTAAGTAGTTTTACCAACTATCCCACACACCCTCGCTGCAAAGTAAAACCAAACTTAATAACAGCCTTTATTCTCTTCCCCTGAATAAATCTTTCAACTAAATTTTTTCACCCTCCATTCCAGTTTGGTGTGGCAAATTTCCTTGGAACAACTCGAAGGCACAACAGAATTCCCACAAGTTATTTCCAGGGTCAAGAGAAAGTAAGGGGCAGTGAAGGTTTCTCCAGGTTTTTTTCCACATGCACTTCTTTACTGACCACCCCTTATCAGCAATATGAGTGGAGCACTCTGACAGAAAGTTCTGCATGAAGAAATGCCAGTGGAAAATTCAGACACCTGTTAATGTCTGAGATTATTTGAAAAAAAACCCCACTCTAAGAACTTTAAAAAAAAAAATTCAAACTTCCCTACCCTACATTAGATTAGTACACAGAGAGAATGACAACTGCACTAAACATCCATGTGAGATTCACTTGTGGATCAGGGTCTTATACAGAAGAGCACCCTGTTGTCATGGAAAGGACACGACAAGTAACAGTTTCCTTGCCATCTGATTTACCTTTCAGATTAATGGAAAGTCAAGCTTATTTAGAAAACCTTCAACTTTGCCTGAAAAAGCACAATGTTTTAATTAGTAGAGATGGTTAAAAGAAGTTATTTGAAAAGGAAGCGTGCACACGTTTTCTCATAACATTCCTCCTTGACTTGATAAGCCACCGAGACTTTCTAAACAGAAATCTGCTGCTCACATGTGAAATAAAGCACTTAGAGCACTGAAATGGGGAGAAATCTCAAGGTCTTGACAGCTGACGGTGACAGAGCAATTGCGGCTTGTTAGGAAGAGAGTGGAAGGTGTTTTGAACGTTGGAGGTTCACTCTTGCACAAGACAACCCATGGAGCAGGAGGTGATGAACACTGCACACAGGAAGCAGTGACATTGGAAGCATGTGGGCAGGGAGCATCCCAGTAAAGCCATCCCTGCATCAGCAATTCCAGAGCCTGCAGTTCAAAACGTGATTTCTAATATTCCCCTCTAACACATGGCCTCCACTAACATGGCAGCAATCCAAAACATATGGAGTTTAAGTGTAATTTGGCCAAACACCATTTATAGCTACCTACTGGCAGAGTTCTACCCCTGAACATCAGATACCAGAACTGCCTAGACAGATGTCAACTCCCCTCAGGAACAACAAAAAAAGAGAGACTAAACACCAAAAAAAAAAATCACACTTAATAAAATGTTTTTGCCATAACTATCCCAGCTTCAGTTCTACAACTCAGTCTAAAGAAAAAATCAATGACTTTTAAAGGTCTTATGGCACCATTATTGCAAAAAACAGTATGTTTCCCAGCTGCACTTTAAAACAGACTAGCTTTCAAGCAGGGGACAGGATTCAGGCTACTGAAATACCAGAAAGCATTGAGAGGTAGCTAAGGTGATTTTCATATAATCTTAAGCCAGGTTAAATTCAAAGAGCTGTAGGGCGTAGAACTGCGTCTCTAGAAAAGGTTATTTTAAAAAAGTTTTAAAAGCCCCTCAGAAACTTCCCGTGCTTGACTCATGGCACCACAGCAACGCAGTGCGTCTACTTCAGTTTTATTTCACACAAGACAGATTAACTCCATTTTCACATGCCACTTTCAGTGAATTTAAGTGCAAAGAACCTATCCAGCTTTGCAATTCATGAACAGATCCTTTTTACTTCAAAGTTACGTGACAAAGGAACAGGTTCAGGCAACCTAAAACTGACTTTTTCTATTTCATTCTTCACTGTGTCCTGAGAGTTTTCAAAGTTCAGGGACTAGCTGCTCAACTGAGCAATATTGCCCTCCTTTGGGTTGATAATCTGCATTTTAAACATTTTGAAACAGCCTTAACAGCATTTCAAATACATTGAATTGCTTTAAAGCACTTTAAAATGCACCCCTTACTTCTTATGGTAAAGGGGGTGGATTTCACATATTTTATCCAGGTTTTGCATTCATTTTTCCTCAGGAAATGTATGTTCCATCTAAAGAAATACATAAAGGGGGAAAAAAGATACCCCAGCATATACTCCAGATATTTTCAGGTGTGGTGTTCACCTGAGATGACGTTAACTAAAACTTGAACAAGGAGGAGAACACCCAAGCACTCCTGATGCACGCTGTGAATAAAACTACTGAACACCTTCTTGCAGGATTCCTGAACTCAGGATGAATCACAGACAGTGTAACAGCTTGCATGGGAGTACTTCCAAGGGTAAAGAAGTGTGGAGAGGTACCGCCTTTACTGGAAAGCGAACTGAGTCCGTGCACAGCAGCTGACCTGCTCTGCAGCAAAACCTCTTCAATTACGGCAAGACGTCCTAGCAAGTAACATACCTCGCTCCTTCAATGAAGGCTTCTTCCACGCAGATAATATGAGAGACAAATTATTTTCAACAGTCAGTGCTTGTGCCAAATTTTTGTTTTAAAAAACCACAAAACTAAGCCTCCAGAGCCGCCTCCCCCACCGACACGTGAAATTTACCCTGAGCAGTGCAGTCCTGGGAGGGGGAGCGGCTCCCCCCGCGCCCCCCCGCCCCATCCAGGGGTGCGACACACGTGAACGCACCCCAAACCTCGGAGCCACAGGGGGACGGGACGAGACGGGGCCCGAAACCCGCGGAGCACCCGGGACCCTCACCCAGCTCACCGGCCCGGCCGGCCACATGGCGCCGGGAGGGCGGGGTGAAGCCGAGCGGGCCGCGGCCACGCGTCAGCGCTGCTCGGGTCCCCGCCATCCCTATCCTCATCCCAGGCCTCACGCGTGTCCCCCCCGCCTCCCCGCGCTCCCTCTCGTCACGCACCTTGCTGGGGGGCTGCCGCGCCCCCGCCGGGGCCCAGGCCAGGCATGTACAGGCGGCGCTGAGATGGGCGGAGGGCACGTACTCGTGCTGCAGGCGGCTGCCGGCCGTGTCCCACACACGCAGCCGCCCATCGGGCCCGGACGATGCGAACAAACGGCACCCGCGCGGGGAGAAGGCGCACGGAGGGGCCGCCATGGCGCGCGCTCCCCTCGGCTCTGCCCGGCCCGCCCCGCGCGGCGCATGCACCGCCCGCGTGCTCGACCCGCGCGCCTGCGCCGCCCGCCCCGATGACGCTGCAGGGCGTCATTGAGGCGGGCGGCGCAGGCGCGCGGGGCGATAGTAGCGAATGCGAGCAGCGCCCCCTTCTCTCGCCTCCGACCGCCCCATGAGAGCCTGGCGAGCGCTGCGGCGGGCGGCCGCCTCTTCTTCCTCCTCTTCTTTTCCTGCCGACGGGAAGCCTCGGAGGCGGGCATGGGAGACTTCGCTGTCCCCGTTGGAGCGGGTGAGGCGGCTGCTGCCGCCCGAAGAAGCGGCGGCGGTGGAGCGGTGTGCGGCGGCGGCAGCGCCGCCGTCTCAGGCTCCCCCTGAGGATGAGAAGAAGGAAGAGGTAGCGGTGGCCGCTCCCTGTCCAGCGCGGGTTGAGGCAGCCGGTCCGCGTTCCGGCCCTTTCCGTGCCGGTGAACTGGCGCTGGCGGAGGTGCGGAGGAAGCACAACACGACGCTGAAGGTGCTGTGCCGGCTGGCGGAGGAGGCGGTGCTGAGCAGCCCCGGCGGTGTCCTGCCCCACCGCGACATCATCGGACAGCTGCCCGGGCAGGTGCTGCGCGCGTCAGGCGGGGCCCGGCTGCTGCTGAGGCGGCCCTCGCTGGACGAGTACGTGCTGCTCATGCCTCGGGGACCCACCATCGCCTACCCCAAGGTACCGGCTGGTGGCTGGGAGGTCGCTGGTTGAATCTCACCTTTAACTTTTCGCGAATAGTAGTAACGTGCCGTGTTTTTCTTGCTCACAGGATATAAGTGCTTTATTAATGATGGTAGATATCCACCCGGGAGACACCGTGTTGGAAACTGGGAGTGGGTCTGGTGCTATGAGCTTGTTTCTGTCAAGAGCAGGTGAGAACCTGGCTTTTTAGGCAACAGAGGATTTATGTATTTCCTTATCACAACTTGGGGTGGGGTTTTTTTGCCCAGATGCTTATGGTTCTCGTGGTTCTTACTACTCAGCTCATAAAATCTTTGCTGCAGTTCACGTGTTCATGTATAGTTTGTTGACTTAAAGGAAAGTTACATCAGCACAGGGACTGAATCATTCTGACTGTGATTAGAGGGCCGCAGTGTAAATGGTTACCGAAGACCTCAAGATCACTCAACTGCAGCTGGTCTTGATATGTTAGGCCCAAGTTTTAGGGTCAGCAGTTGTGCCTCTGCTCCCTCTCCCTCCTTCTGCCTCCTGATGCTATTGCTTGGTTTCTTCTGATTGTCTTTCTGGAATAAACTAGCGTTTGAGCTATTTTAGTTCCATTGGGATTTTGAAGCTAGCATGGGATTATCCTCAAAGCGACCACTGCTGCTGTAGGAGCTAGAAGCTGATGAAACAGAAGGTAAACATCAGTGCTTCTCTTTCCACTTAGAGAGAGGGAAAGTAAGAGTCCTTAGCTTTCCCCATCTTGCCCTACAGGCAGACCCAAAACCCAGAGAGATGGAATACCTGCTACCGGCTAAGGCAAAAGCTAGCTCTTGCTAAATACAGCAACTGATTTTTTTGCCGTTGGTATTCAGCCATTTCATACAAACACACCTGAGCTTGCCAATTATTCCTCTCATTTTTCAGTCTTGTCCAATAGTTTTTTCCTAATCACTTTAATTCAGATGTAAATGGGCCAAGCTGGCGAACATTTGCATTACCGGACTGTTATCCCTATCCAGGGGAAGAGTGCAGTTGTTGTGTGCCAGATCATCTCTATTTTGAGGAGTGGAAAAAAATATGAAAGTGCGTTGCTATTTTCAAATTTATTGAATTTAAATTGGCACTAGATACAGCTAGTTTTAGTCACAGCTGAACGCACTTTGGCGCTGACACAGAAATAAATAGATTTGGTTTGCTGTTTCCTAATGGTTTTGCCACTATGAAATACGCACCAGTGATACCCAACAAGGAAAACAGCTGCTACATGGGTAGATGCTGGAATTCAAATCTAATGAACACCTTACCAATGTTCATGGAATTATTTAATTTCCAAAATTCTTGTTGATTTAAGAGATTTAATTCATGTCTTAATTGTTATTCATTTTATATTTTCTTTTCCATTCTTTCTTTAATCATTCCCAGAAACTACTGAAATGAAACAGGATAAAGTTAAGAGAGTGGCGTTTGCCATGGCTTTAAGATCTTTGAGGACTGGAAAATATGATGTATGCAAACTTGACATACTGTAGATTCACAGTAATGAAGTTTTGCTTAGCTATTTCGCCTCATTCTTATTTTCAAAAAGGCAGTTTTAAAAAGTAGGAATTACTTTGAATGAGTGGGGGTAAGACTGACCCCCCCTAGTGTGAAGAATTTTATTTTTCTGATGTTTCTAAACTGATAATCTGAAGTAACAAGGAGCTGGCACTGTGACTCTACAACTGCTTCAGGTGATCAAAGGCAACATGCTGAAACCTTCCCTTTCTTACAAGCTGGTTCTGGCCTTTGTCTGATGCAGGGTGAGCTGGATCAAGGATCAGCTGTCAGAAATCCATGCCTTCTTTTACTCAGTTATCTGAATGGAATCGCAGTGGGATCACATAGGTGAGGGAAGGAGCCTGGTGACTTCCAACTGAAATGGCTTAGAAGGGCACAGAACTGACCTGGGAGCTGCTGCCTCCTGAAAGCTTCCTGAAAATTCCAAAGTAGCAAGGACAGAGAAATGAGCAGTGGGATAGGCTTGAGGAATGGGAGTAATGCAAATATGGAGTAATACAGCAGTGCACTGCTGTCTGCCTCCACAGCCTACAAATGCTTCCTTTATGAGAAACAGTGTACATTAGATTCATGCTAAATTTCAGAATAGTAAATTTAGACTTAATAATTTATTACTGTTGTGGACAGTAGCAGGGCAATTACACAAACTTGAGTAAAGCAAAGAGTACACTGGGAAACTTTGTCTGTGGGGCTGAGATCAGTGAGCAGGTTTCCTTGGCCTATGAGCACTGGTGCAGTGTTCTCAGCTGGTACCTGTGGGTGCTCTAGCAGGGCCTGCAGAAGCTCAACTTGTCTTTTGCTGCATGAGTGACTTCAGGAGAGCATCTCAGGAACAGTCTGTGCTGCTATAACAATACTTTATTTCATCTGTGCATTGATGATTTCTCTCTGTGAAAGAACTAACACAGCACTTTTTCTGCATATGTTTGTTTTAAATGTAAGGAAAACATATATTGTTATTGATTGTTTCATATGTGATAATTTCCTGAAGTGGAAATGGAAATGTTTTTGGGGTTTTTTTCCCCAAGTTTTTATAACACCAGTGTAGAGTGGTGAGTGGAGTGTCTTCTGTTTGTTTTCAGTTGGGCCTAATGGACGTGTTCTAAGTTATGAAATCAGAGATGATCATCATAGATTAGCTAAGAAGAATTACAGGCACTGGCGTTCTGCATGGAAAATAGGACACATGGATGAGTGGCCAGATAACGTGGAGTTCATTCATAAAGACATTTCAACAGCTGCTGCAGATATGAAGTCTGTAACACTTGATGCAGTGAGTGAATCCAAACAACTCCCCCATTTGACATTCATGTCTTTTCTACGTAAATGAAAACCTCTAGTGGTCACTCTCACAACAGGATTCCCATATCTAGTGTAACATGAGAAATAACAATCCAGGTCTTCATCAGTGAAGGAAATATTGTCATTTTTTTTGTCAGATACAAATGTTTTCAAGGTTTCAGTTACGGGTTGTCAAATGAAAGAGTGATAAAGCTGTACTATAGAAATACTACAATTAATTACTGCTGTCTTGTAAGCAAAGACCAACTCGCTTTCATGTATTTTTCAGAAACTGATACTTTTATGAGATACATATTTCAAGCATTAAATTTCAGAAGAATGCATAACCTTATTAAATATGTAACTATGTGACGGCTCTGCTATCAGCTATGTAGAATGCGCAATGGAACTAAACCATCATTTAGAGAATGCTATGGCTTGCTCTCCTGTCCTGCTTCTTTGTATCCAGATTTCCTAAAAAGGAGTCATGCTGGGGAAAACAGCTTGATGTTAACCACTCTTGCCTGTAAAGCGGACAAACTACTTACAACTACTTACCTACTACATGCTTTAAACAAATAGCAGTTTTTAAAATGGTGCAATCAAAGAAACATAATACATAGCATAAAAATACCATTTCAAAAATGTTTTAAGTTACAGTCCTGCAGGAAGGGTCAGATATTGCATATTGTTCTACAATCTGAATAGCTTCCTAGGAGAAGATGGATAAATTACCAAAGACAGAAGTTTTTTTAATCCTGAAACTGACAGCAAGTTAGACATTGTGACCGTAATGTCGCATGCTCTTTTTATGCATTTAAACAATTTTTTTTTCACGTTTGAGAAATATGTAGTCAAATATGTTAGTAAATGTAGTCTTCTGAAAGTTTTTATTACTGTCAGGATTGTGGCATTTAATTACTAGAAGGCTTAACTTCCTACAGACCTATTTAGTCAAATGTTGCTTGCTGTTTTAATAGAAATTCATTTGGAAGTAGAGGGGACTTCATTTTGTGTGTGTACCTCAGGTTTTGAGAGGCAGTAATAAAACTGGTTGATTACCTACTGCTGTTGTATGCCTCTCTTTTCCGTATCCTTTTTTTTTCCCCCAGCATTGTTGTATGCTCCATTGATAGATGTACCTATGTTTTCCCAGTAAACATTAATATGTCTTTCTCTTGCAGGTGGTTCTTGATATGCTGAACCCTCAGTGTGCTCTGCCTGTTGTACACCCAAGCCTGAAAGAAGGTGGGGTGTGTGCTGTGTATTTAGCAAAGTAAGTATTTATTTCTGGCACCTTTATTCAGGCACTACCTGGGCTCGGTACAAAACCAAGGATCTTCTGAAATACACATCCAGCGTTAATGAAATGGTTGTAAAGTTGGGTTTTTTCCCCATGTAACTTTCTTTGGGAGTTGTACTCAGTATAAATTACGCTTGGCTGCATGCTTTGGCATCTACCTGGGGAATGTTCTCCTTCTGGTCAGTGAAGTTTGGGCTTTATGACATCCTCAAAGTAATTGCACTGTTCTCTAATGCAATAGTCAGGTTGCTTCTTTACCCTAAAACTGAAGGACTCCTGTAACTTCAAAGGTAAAGAATGTGCCAAAGTCAGTAGAACTGGGATTTTGTGATTTGAGTTTTCAAAATACTACTATATGCTTTGCATTTCTTCAAAAGCATCACACAGGTTATTGACCTTTTAGACACAATACGGCGCTGGAAGCTTCCTTTTTTGTGTGAAAGGATAATTGAGGTAACTCACAGAAGCTGGTTAGTACTCCCTGCTAAACTCAAACATTGCAAATCAAGCCAAATGGTGGAAACTCAAGAAAATATTGAAGAACCACCTCTAAATGAATACGAAGAAATCCATAGTCAGGATCAAGCAGTTCTTAAAGAAAGCAAATACAATGGTAAGAACTTTACTGCTGATGAGATACCCTATTTACAGCACTTTGATAATCCAGGGTAGGAAGAGGCAGTGTTTCTTCTTAGGTCACCTGAGAATAGGCAAGGTTTTGAACAGCCTAGATCTTGCCACATTTTAAAAATACTATTAATTGTTATTTAAGGTTTAATATCCTATTAAAAATCGAGGCTAAATAGAAAGTAAGTTTCAATCTGCAATAAAGAATAACTGCCCTACTACTACTGTTTTCAAGTTCTTGGTTTTTAAGAAAATTCCGTTCTTTGTACTCATTGCTTAGCTGCTTTAGAGGACCCTGATGACCTTAAGGATTCCTTAGGAAAAACGGTGGCCAGTGTGCTCTGTTTTAAAATTATGCTGTTCTGGCGAATCCAAAAATGCTGTCATATATATATATTTATATGAGATATGTAAATAAATATACAATATAGATCTGCAAAAATCAGAGTTCTAAATATACTGATATGTGACAACAACAAAAAAACATGTCAGGGAAAAATATTACATGCACATTATCTACTCTAGTCTGCATGTAAGTCTAAAACTTGTGGGAACGAAGTAAAAAAAACCTGTCCTTCTCACAGAATCACTCAGTGATGCTGCTGAAACAAACCATTCTGTGCCTTACATTGCCCGACCATCCCACTGGCAGGAATCTCATTCAGGTAAGGCACTTGGAAAAAGTTTATCTTAAATGTTTAGTGGTATTTTTATTTCAAAGAAACCTACCTTTTTTTTTTTCTTTTTTTTTTTTCTTTGTTTTTTTGGTACTAGTATTTGGTATGTTCCTATACCATGAAATCATAAAACTTACAATAATAAATATTCATTGTATACTGAAATACTAAAGTAGTAACTTTTGTTTTTTAATCAGCATTCCTTACCAAGCTGAGAAAGTTTCGACCACAGCTTTCTTGACGCTGCTGCCGCCTCCTTATCTGTTAACTTGAATGTTGTATTAGAACGAAATAAAAAATAACAAAGTAGATGCTACATTTTGCAAGTTGTTTAACTTTTAAGTAATGACTGCTCTGATTTCTACCTCACATCAAGTTTGAAACACCGTTATTCCACTACATAAATGGAAAAATTTGGAGTGAATCGTCATGTCTGGTGTTGTGATGCAGCCCAGATTGTTCTGCAAATCACAATATCTGTTTCTGTCTTATCAGGTGCATTTCATTCTCCATTGCTTGTAAACCAATCCATGGATTTATCTTGGTTCAGGGTGCTACATGGTTGCCTTTTGCTGGACAGGCTCTGGCAGTCTATCAGAAATAAAGAGAAAAAAATTTTAGTAAGAAAATGAGGGATCAAAGGCTGCCCTTTGAAATTAATGCTTTGCTGGCTTCCAGCTGGTGACTATAGATTTCTTTAAGAACAAAGTTCTTAAAGCATAACCTTAGGAGACACTAAAATTCACTGAATATGTTCACTTGATAAAGCTGTGCTTACTTCAAAATCAAAACAGTTGTTGACAGGCACAGCTCTGGTTCCCTTCCAGCACTGATGCTGCGAGTTGCCTGGTTGTTTGTGAACTCTGCTTCACATCATGTATTCTCAAACGGTTGGAGGAAACACTTTTGTCTGACCCTTGTCAGAGATGAGAAGTAAAATCTCTCAAGTAAAAACAGGCTTAAAATTAAGTCATTTTGGGTCTCACCTGAGCAAGTGGTGATGTTTAACACATTAAATTATCAAGTTATGTTTTGTAAACACCTGACTTGCTTTATATCTCAGGAAATATTCAAATGCCAAATTTTTCAAAGTTGAGGGATCTCTTGAGAATCACATTTGTACTAAAGCTGTCAAAAACAGTAACAATCACTGTAATAGTAAAAATTTGGATATTAATGAGAACATATGCAAATAAAATATACAGAGCTATAAATAACTACCTTTGTAATAGGTAAGTATACTAGGAACTCTGCGCTGCTTAAGTACATGAGAGTATATTTGCATGGTTGAGGCCTTATCCTGGGAAGTTTACATCTCAAGTGTTTCACTTTTAATAATAAATTTAATAATGGGTTTACCACAACTGCTGTATATAATGGAGGCCCCTAATGCAAAGGCTGAGGATGCTGTTGTGAGTAGATTGATGGGCAGAGATTCAGTTACGTAAACAATTTTCACATAAACTCTTGTATAAATTGTCAAGAAATGAGATACACTTCAAGGAAAATGGGAATTGTGATTTAAACTATATCCAAACTGATACCATAGCTGAGCATCCTGCCCTTTCTCAAAACATGCTCTCAACAAGAGCACTTCAACTCACTTTATACACATCAGTATTTTTATTGTTCCGGCCAATCATAAGCATTTAAAACAGGACTCTCAATTTCATTTAAAATGTAAGAATAGTAATAAATGCCTAAATAGACTGGAATGTAACCCAAAATCTAGTGTAGTAGCTGAAACTAATATGAAGAGACTCAATATAAAGCAATTGCTTCCAGGAAGTCAAGATACAATACGTGAAAATGAAAATGAATCTGTGAGGGTAAAAGCACAGTTCTGCCAAGGTACCTGCATGTGTTGCAGGGAGGAAGAGAGCAGTCCTTGCAGCACTCTGAAGGGCAAATATGGCCCTAGTTGCCTAAACTAATGGAAAATTATTTACACTTATTGACAGTATTAAACCATACCCTTATAAGGAGAGTCGATGAGCATTTTTTCAGTTGAAAAGGTGTCCTTTGATTTCTGGGATGAATGCAGTTCTGTCATCTCCAAAGTGTCAGTAGATGAGGAGGAAGATGATAATCCAAGTCGCACAAATCTGCCTTTCTTCCCGCAGAGCAGGCAGTCTGTAGGGGTAGCGCTGGGCCCTCGGGGCAGCTGTGCTGCATCCTCGTAGTTCCTCAGAGCTCCGCTGTGCTGCACAGAGCGCTCTCGCTGCCAGATGTAATGTGTTGGAGCAATGGCCATCACCTGTAGGAACAGCCGTGGGGTCAGGAAGAGTAAAAATAATGGGAAAACATATGGCTGAAAACAAGAGATCCAGTTAGTGTATGGCAGGGAATTAATGTAGCTGAAATGGGCATCATCTCTCTCTGTCTCGTTCTGTCCCACTGGAAAGTTTGCTCCCTTGCACAGGAGTAGGTAATCCTGATACCAGTCAGGTATGGAAACATCCCAGCTTGCAGCCCTGTATGTTCACGTGGGTCATCACAAACACCAGCTCATGCTCAGGCTGTTGGACACAAGATGGTGTCTCTGGCCAGCTACTAAACATCAACTGAGTGTTCATCATCACTGAAATAATGATGGTGGGAAGCGGGGAGGGTGTGGAAGGAAAAGCATCCTGCACTCGCCTTGCTCCTTGTGCTTTTCCTATAGCATCTAATCCTATCCCCAGAAATGGCCCTGTAGAGTAAAAGAGATTTTCTTTTCCACCATCTGGAAGTAAACATGTACTTAGAGCATGACAAGCATTTTTCCAGATACACACTTCACCTGAAAGTAAGGCATATTTTTTTTCTTTATAAATTGTAAAGCACACAGAATTATTTCTAAAGTGGATGAAGTGAAAACAAATGAAGATAGATTTTAAATAAAAAATATTTGCATGAAGAAGATACTAGCCAATAGAAACTTCGCTTTTAACAGTAGTGCAATATAAGATATTCTAGTTTACTTAAAAAACACAGTTTCAAACAATGGATTTTAAATGGAGAAGGAAAAAATATCATGGAGGATAAATGGACCATTACATTTTAGCAGCATCCTTTCTTTCCCATGGATTATGTTTACTTTAGGGAAGAAACTGTACAGAGCTAAATTGGTAGCTGGTGTTAATTGTTGTATCTCAGCATCAACAATATGAAATCTCCCTCCCTACCTCTTCACAGCAGCGTCTGCTTACAATAGCCCTGTAGTCAATTCTACTCCACAGTTGATCTCTTAACTTCAAGAAGTCAGGGAAGAGCTTTCTCCAGGCTTTGCCCAAAGCCCATGGGAAAATGTCATACTTTGCTTCTTCATTGTCTTCTTCAACTGTGTTTGCCAGATACCTTCAAATATATATATATATGTTTGTAAATATTATTCAGTCTTAAACCACTATATTAGAATGATTTCTAACATAACAGACATTGCAGTGGTTCTTTTTTCTAGTATTTTGAGGAAAAAATACTAACAAAGTACAGCCTTCTCTCTGAAATACAGAATTCTCTTAATTAGTTCCATATGCATTTTTTAAGTAAAAAACACCAAGCTTTTATAAAAATTGTTTTACCCTAGAGTTTCCTAAATTAGTAGATCAGCAAGAAGTAACACATCCTGACATCTTTCTCCAAGCTGTCCAGAAACGCTTGAACTAAAATTAACAGTTTCTAAGTGATTCTTTAAATTCTTTAAATAAGGCTTAAAACTATCCTGTGAAGTCTTAAACTTTACATTTTTTACTTTATGGATTTTAGCTATTCTTGGAAAATTACATTGCTCATATTAAATTAGGAACAAACCAACTAATTACAGGTCTACCTTCAGTTATAAATGAAAAACCTAAATGATGTTTTTTAATATCTCTGTTCTTCCCTTTGTTCACTATCTGTTACTTTTAGTTTTGGATCATCTTTTCAGACAACAGGAAAATGTTTACTTCCTCTGGATGCACCTGACACTTAACTCCTGTAAATCACACTTGAAAAAATTAGGACTTCTAGTCTCCTCCTCGTTTAATCACTTGCTCCTGATCCCAATATTCTCTCTCTTGTCCCAGTCTCACCACACCCTTTGTCCCCTTCTAATCCTTTCACTGTTCTGGCCTGGCTTTTCCCCCTTCCGTGGAGCCAGAGGGCTCCCTCCTCCGTGCTCTGTGGATGTCACCCACAGTACCAGTGACAGTAGAAGGAACAGCCACCTTTGCCCCTGCACTAGTGTGCAAATCAGAGCATCTGAGAAGTGATGTTACCAAAAAAGAGGACCTGAGCACCATAACACTGTGAAAGAACATGCAGAACCCTCTGCAGGTATAGCCAAATACAGAGGGTTATGTAGGCCTGGTAAAGATGGATTACTGATTCCACCACTGTTTCAAAGTACAGGCATTTTACAGCTGTTCAAAAAAGTTCTCGGAAATTCTCTAGCAAAGAGAGTTGATTTAAATCACGTTGACAGAAACTTTAATAACAAGTTACTCCTGAGATACCTGTCATGGTGAAATGTTTTGACATAAATGCCTTAAAGGCTGGCAAAGTTATGAAATAGGGCTTTATACAAGCACATGTCAGCCACATCTATATTGCTGTGCATTGTCCTGCATGTATTTCTTGTAATGCTTTAAAAAGCTCCCAGATTCAGTTTGGTAGGCAGAATGCCACTGTGTGTATCACTACACCAATGCAAGCAACCTCTGTCTGCTGCTCGAGCTTGTTTCATCACAGGAAGAATGGTGACTTTGTACAGTATGTAGATCATCGTAGAACCACTGAATGGTTTGGGTTGGAAGGGACTTTAAAGACCACTTAGTTCCAGCCCCCTGCCATCCCCTAGGGATGCCACCCCCTAGATCAGTTTGTTTATATACTGCCTCAAGGAAGTCTCATCACATATTATAATTATCAGTGTCATAAAGAAATAATGGAACATTTATCCTAATTAAACCACATAATTTAAAAGTACTTACAGAGCCACAAAGAAATTGATTCTGGTATGCTCAGTTGGTGTGAAGTTAGCCCTCTTGAAATAAACGAAAGTCATTGCCAAGAGATACTGCTTTAAAATGTAAAATGAAGTATCAATGTGTTATTTAGGTATAGTATTTCCTAAACTGCTTCACACATCATGCACCAAGATATTTTCCTAATTTTTAACAATGAGGAAATCATGAATTAAGTTTCTTGAAATTTCCATGTGAAACCCTTAGAAAAAGATGATGTTCTGTATTTGCATGAAAGTATCAAGTAATTAAGGGCAGATTTCTCACTCAGTATATGTTTATTAACTAAGAAGGAAATACACTTACCTTGTCTGCAATTTCACAGCAACAGTCCATCCAAAGGAAGTCTTGGATTAGATCATCATCTGTAACAAGAGAAAGCTGTCACATTTCAAACACCAAAACTGTTTATGTTAGAAGGTATTTATAAATAAATAACAGATGGCCTTTCATTAAACCAAATAAAAGAAAATAAGCTAGACCCACCAGTAGGGAACAGAGAAATTGGGGGAGGAGAGGTCAGGTGTGAAAAAAGCTTACATGACAAAAGAAAACAAATTCTGCCAGAAAGGCAAGGTGGAAAATCTGGTGACTGCATTTCATCGATTCCCAGTAACAGCAGGTAAAAGTGAAAAATGACCAGTATTTTTTTCTATTTGCATAATTTCTTCCTGCATTACATGCTTCCAGGTGGTAGCACACCACTATTTCAGAGGAACTACAGACTGCTGAGATCCTGCACCTTGATTACCTGGCAGCTTTTATAGGGCAATACTTGCTTATTTTTGGTCAGTGCTTCGTTGTCCATGACCATGTACCATAATTGCCACAAACTCTCTCTCATTCACGTCTGTATTTAGGGGTCAAATAAAAACCAGCTGTAGTCTTCCACTATTACTTAATGTCTTTGCTAAATTAAATAAACACAAAACTTTATATGAAAGAGACACAAATAAAGAAGAGATGCTCCAACTCCTTAGATCAACTTCCCATTCCACTTCTCCCTCCAGAAGTTTATTCCCACAGTAAATAACACATTTAACAGACAAGGAGTCCTTTTTAAGCCTTGTGTAAAATAAGATGCACATTATTTTAAAGGTATTTGTTGAAATAAAGGAGAAAATAGGAAAATTATTATAAAATAAAAAGTAGCAAACCGCCTTGGTGTCATTTGTAATTTAAAAAAGATACTTTCCATCAGTTCGGTAGTACTTGTATTTTTAACTTAAGCATTAAATATTTGTATACCAAAATATAACAACACAACCTTTTGATAAGGAATTGCCATTTGTTTTGATATAAAAAGCACACTTAAAATTACTGAGCTTAGAAATCATTCTGTTCAGTCAATTCATTCATATCTCACATTATTAACCTACCAAATAATTTAAAGAAAGCTGTCATTTCCTGACGCTGAATAACTAGACATGGTCCCTTTGAACATTTATATTTCTGACTAGGAACCCCTTTTTCACCATTTTCTTGATGGTCTTTAAAAGCAGGTCGCTTTAGTCTAGTAAGTTTTTTTTGCTGATATGATCTGGATGCACTGGATTTTACATGAACAGTGACAGTGGGAGGTGTCTGACAAACCAGACTGTGTTTCATTTCGTTAAGCAAAGGTTCCTGTTAAAAAAATAAGAAGAAATTAACTACAAAAATAGTCCGTTTCAGCACTAGTACATTTCTTTTGTTCACATGAAATGTTTCAGTAGAGCTTGTATGTCAGATGGAGAATTAATTTTATCAGTACTGATTATCTAAGTCTTGTGCCCTAAGACAGGCACGTAGAGTTTTTTGATTTAGTTTTAATTTTGTAAAGCTTTCTTTTTCCCCAGTAGAAGGAGCCTTCAATTTTGCTTTTTCCAGTCAACTTTGTTAAACGGGAAAAGAGCCTTTCCAGGAAAAGTTGCTGTTTGTCAGGTCCTTGTGGCTCCACACACTTAGTTAGATCTACCAGAAAACCTGTGTTCTTCACTTCCAATTTGTCATTATGTCTCTTTTTTAAAAGGACTATTAATAGAATTAACGCAGCAGAACTGTGATTGAGCCATGTAACATTAAAATCAAGTCTTGAGCTCCTAATTGCCATTGGGAATTAAACTTATCCCTCAAGTTGGACATACCCTGAAGGCACAACCAAGGAAACATACCTGGGGTGTTTGTAACTGCAAAATTTAAGGGGATACCAAATGGAGAGTGAGGTAGGGTATTTTTTGGTGGAATTAAATGTATTTACGTCTTCGGTAGGTCCCTCGGTAGGAGGCTGGCTCACAGCAGCCTACCTGGCTCCCCAGCTCTTGGTGGCTGCCGCACGCACACGAAAGGTCCCTGAGGCGAGGCTGCGATTTTGGCTCCCTACCGAAAGCCCAAAGCCGCCC
>VZSR01001479.1:2571312-2684144 GCA_013398615.1 Brachypodius melanocephalos | reverse complement strand
TAGGCTTAGGTTATACATTAGGCAGAAATTCTTTACTATGGGAGTGGTGACAAGGCGTAAGTTGCCCAGAGAAGCTGTGGATGCTCCATCCTTGGAAGTGTTCATGGCCAGCTTGGATGGTGCCATGAGCAACCTGGTCTAGTGGGAGGTGTCCCACCCTACCCATGGCCAGGGATTGGAACGAGATGATCTTTAAGGTCCCTTAAACCCAAACTGTTCTATGATTAAAACCCCGAGGATGATAAACATCTCCCCAGGAGACATAGGACATGAAGGAGAAGGGATACCTGCCTTTAAACATCGTTAAAATAGATGTAGATGGTAGATGCTGCTACCTTTCCACAGAGGCAATTAATGCAGGTAGTAGTAGGCAATTAATGCAGGTAGTAGTATGCAATTAATCTAAGGCAGTCTATTGAAATGAAACAAGAAGAATGAAAAAAATCCCTTTGCTAATAAGATTCAGTATGAAATCTTACTGTTGCCTTTTCTTATTAGAGCTAAAGATTTATCCTAGGAAGATGGTAAGACATACATCCATTTTCATTGTTTCCCCCTGCGCAGGCAAATTAAAGTGTAACTGGCCTAATTTGTTATGGTAATGAGAAAAGAGGCTTCTTTACACCTTCCTTATCTTCTATTAATAATTTGCTAAATTATTTATGTGCTCTGAGTTAGTGAGCATATTCAGGGAAAGATCACGCCAAGTTTCTGATCAGGGAGAGATATAAGAAACATACCAAGTGGTAAATGGACCAACAAACAACATCTCTGTATGGAACAGGCTGAAATCAGGAAACTTTGCAGCATGGTGGAGATAATACCAAATACATCAGCATGGCAAAAGTCTGTTTCTTTGGTCTTCTCTCTTCTTGGATGCATATTCACAGTGAATTGTCCTGCATTCATTGGTTCTCTCTTTTTTAATACATATAACTTTTCATCTAAGGAATTCAAAGTACTCATAAATTAACTACTGTTCACTTAATAACTGTGAAAAACAGAGGAAGGGTTGGTTACAGAAACTTCCACATAACAATCTAAATCTTTAAGACCAGAAAAATATCTTCTTTTTTTTTCCACTATTGCAAAACTTGAAGCTGCAATGATAATTGTGATATCCATACTTCCTTATTCTTTACACTTTGACATCAATAAAGTGACTTACAATGTCAATCTTTATCCACATAGAACTTCCTGTAAGTCTCCCACTTCCAAAATAATTTTTGGGCTGGTGGTTCTGCAACAAAATATTAACAGACTTCTTTTCTCACTCAAAAATCTGTCACAATCAAGTTATTGAACACTCTTCCACCAGTGTCCTGTCCCCAGCCTGCCAGGGCTCAGGTCTCTGCCCTGATTCAGACCCATTGCACAACATTGGATCAGACTCTTGAGGAAACTGACTTTGTGAGAGAGAGCTGTGAGAATGTCTGGAACTCTACCTTTCTTGCCTTGCAGGACTCTGCAGCCTGAGGTAGGACTGAGATGGGGATGACTCAAGGATTTAACTTAGAAGTATTGTGGAGAAACATCAACATGGAAAGACGGATCCCTGAACCCAGTGACAGTAAGGAAGCAGAACTTTACCTGACTCTAAGCATCTGCATGAGATAATGGAATTAACTGGTTCCTAAATTTGCTTTTTGTTAGCTACAGTATTCAGAAAGTTGTTGAACAATCATCCAAGAATATAGGGAAGAATGGAGCTTTTGGACTTCTAAATCGCTTGCTGGACATCAGGGAGCGCTGTTTCACCACCATCGATTTGAACCGAGACAATGCAGAATTTGTCCGGAGTAATACACGGGGTTTCATGTTGTACCTCTTTCTTAACCCTTCCTGTAGGTGGTCATTAAATCAGCTTAGCCACTCTTCATCTCTATATGTAATCACAGTTTGAAATTACATTTTTAATATACAAATTTATAAATAATTTTATATACATATAAATATGTGTATATATTGTATTGTTTTGTATAAGATTTATATGAATAAAATTACTAAGACCTGGTCTTGAAAGACCTGGGTTTCTTATAAAATCTTATTTCAAAAAAAAAAAAAAAAATCCATATATACACTGGACCTCCATTATATGAGATATATAGTTATATAGCTATCCAGAATTTGGTCCAAAAAGGCAGCTGCAGAGCAGTTTGATTCCTTTAAATGAAAAAAATTACTTAAAATTTTTCAGTGAATGATTTGTTTACAGATAGATTAGGAAGCATCACTGAGGAAAAACCCAGGGATAGTATTTTTATAAATTACATTTAGGATATACATACTTTTTTTCAGATACTGATATTTTCATGATGCCTTTGGCCTCTGATATCCTTTCCAGTGAACTTTTTTTTTTTCGCCTAAGAAAGATAAAATACCATAGGTAAAACACCTGGTATTTCCTTTCAGACAAAGTCATGAAGGACAACCATTGACTCTTTTAAATACAGATCATTATCCACAATAAAATATGTATTTTTCAGTTAGCGACTTTTCCTACTTCCTGCAGAGAGTAAAATAGGAAAAAAAGTCTCTCTGCCCTGTAGAGATGACTGCTGACCCTGCTGGGCGAACCTGGCCTCTCAAATACATTATAAATGAAATGCTCATGGATTGAGAGCTAAAGACCCATAGTGAAACTGAAACATGCATCTAAAAAGCAAACATTGGACCTGAGGTTAATTCTTTCAGAGTAAAGGGTGTAGCAAGTCACAGCAATAGATTAAAGTAAGTTAAAGAGGAACAAATGAACCACCTGAACCCACACCGGTCACCAGAAACCTGGTTTATATGTGGGAAGAGAGAGTAAGGATTTAGATGAGTTCTGTGAAACAAATCATTAGGGCATCATGGTGCCTAGACTAGGACTAAGCATAACAGACTGAACACAGTTTATCAGTTTGCTACTGGGGATAGTAAGCAAGGATACTGGAAAGTTAAATCCTTGCAGTTAAATCCTTGCTTTTGACAAATGTTACAGTATGATTAAAATTAAAAATGGTTCAGTGCCACTTAAGTGTATGTCAGTGATGGATGAATGGGCAGGAAAATTGTTTCCAGCTTTGCTTATGTGAAAAGAACATCTGAGCATCCAGCAGTGTTTTCTAATATTTAAGTCCCAAAACACCTGTAGTTATTCTCAGGTACTGAGAAATCCAGGAGCTAGAAGAAAAAAATTATTTGGAAATTATGCAGTGAACAAGTGTAGCGACTAGACTAAAAGAGCAAATGGTAAAAGAAAGTGGAGGCTTGCCAGCAAACACAGTGCATGTTTAAACATGCTGCTCCTGCATACTTCAAAACAGCCAAGCACTCTGCAGCAACAAATCTCCATAAAGGGCCTGGGACATAAGTTTGAACTTGTTTGTTCTACTGTAAATAGACTGATATATCCTGTATGAACTTAACTAATTCAAAGCAGACAGGGGAAGCCGTTAAGATTTATTCTTAAGGATTGAAACCTGTGTGCTGGTTGTAAATGAACCAAAGTAGTCTTATCTGAAGAGCTCAAATTTCTCTGTAAAACTAAATAGATGAGATAGACTACATTAGGTCTTCACCATCATGCCACAAAAGATGAATGATATCTCTCAATATCAGTAACTCAAAACTAGCCATGCATATTTTACATTAAAGGGAAAGGAAATGATTTGCAGTGTTTTCCTTTAAGTGTTTTTTGAACCTTCTGACATCGTCCACCGTATTCTAAGTCTTTTTTAGCCACTGAAGATGGCATTTTGGATTTGCAAGTATTTAATAACTGTGGCTATGTTTGTTATCCAGTTGTGCCCATGCCGTTTCTTCATGCTGAATTGTGCAAAGAGCCCTAAGAAACAGGACTGCTCTCTGCCTCCATGGCCCTGGAGCCATTTGTTCCAGATGCCAAGAGCAGCAGACTTCCTGAGAAGCAGGTGCAGGAGCAAGGAGCAGGTGTGTGCAACTGTGCCCAGGGCACTGCCCATGTGCTGCTGTGCATGCGCAGAGGGACTGGATCACCTATGTTCACGCTGAAAAATGGGAACTTTCCACCTTTTCCTTTACTCCTCTTTCCTCTCAGAAACAACTGAAAAACACCAGACTTCAAAAATCTTCCAGGTGAAAATACAGCTGAACAAAGAAGGTTTCAAGAATTTGACTGAAGAAATCATTTTTAAAAAATGGCATTAGCTAAAAAGTGTTTCATTCCATCTGGCAAATAACACAAATGCTTTGCCTCACTGATGTAATGTTTACATACACCTTAATACACTAAACTACAAAACATCCAAGAAACCTATTATCCTGGAAATCTATCTTATGTTATTAACTACAGACATAAAAAGTAGAAAAACATTGGTTCTGTCAAAATAACATCCTAATTATTTTCCTGAAAGCAAGTTTCCTAAATAATAGTCTTTGAGTGGTTAAGATTAGGTGGGAACCTTCAAACTTTTAACTAGCTGGCTTATGATTCTATAACTGGGCAAAATATGTAAACCTCACCAAATCTTTCTCATAATGTTTTCTAGTTTCAAAGTTTATTGGTCACATAATTCAGGTTGCAAACTCTTACAAACATAGTATCTATTTAGTCTGTTTTATACTGTTGAACACAATTGAATCTTTGTCCATGACCACAGCCTCTATAATATGAAACAATAGTGGTAATTAAGACAGGACAATTTTTCTGTTGTCAAGAGCCATATTTGCATGGCATGGCATTCAAAAGACTCACCCCATGAAAGGATTAATCAAAAGTAGTGTAGCTATAATTTCTGAAGAAAGAGGAAATTGTTTTCATGTGCAAATAGTTTGACTCCCATGCTCTTGTACTGCTAGAAAAGGAGCAGCATCAAGTTCAGTAGTGCGAAGGCAGAACTTCAAGGACAACCCTTTAGAGACTAAAACCAGACAAGTTAAAATGTGACCTGGAAAAAGTCCAGGATTTACTTTTTTTAACTCCCATCCAATGGTCCAGGCTCTGCATAGTTAAATTAGAATTACCACCGTTTGTTAAACATTGAATGCCCCTCCCAAGAAGCAATGGAGTCTATAATTACTCCACAACAGGTCAAAAAGCATTCTTGTTTCACCAAGTTCAGTAATCATAAGTTGTAAAAGTTCCCTCACTCAGAGGTTGAAGCAATAAAATGCCTAGAACAAGGGCTGTAAATTAAAGTGCAAAGAGAAACAGATGAACTTTGGTAATAGCTATTGCTAACTGAAAAAAGTAAGGAAAACTCATGACCTGTGAAAGTAATCACAACACAAAAGCAATTTATTTCAGTGAGGGATAAAAAAAAGCAAAACAACAATGGCCTGCCCAGCTCTTTTAACCCCACTCTCTGCTGTCCATTGTGTTGGTGTTTGTGGGATGAGATTTTCTCCCCAGCTCATGGGTGTATTTATTCACCTTTGGTTGGGGTATGACTGTGCACACAAATTAGAGTGAGGCAAGAGTGGGTGGGGATTTACAGCATGTTAACTGCTCCCTGGAAACTGCATGCTGTGTGCATACTGTGACCCTGTTTTCCTTGAGGAATACATGGCTTCTGCTCTCTGCCAGGTACAGCCATGTCCGTGGATTACCTGACAAACTGTAAATCCACACCCTCACTAGTCCCATGGCAACCTGCGCAAGTCCAACATAAGTAAATTCAGTGGCAGGTTTTAAGACAGAAGTACTCACTGTGCCTTCTGATAACACCACACTGAGAGACAGGACAACTGTCTCTCTGTATAACCTGTATAACCATCTGCTTCAACCCTGCCTACAGCCCAGAGATGTTGTCACGCAATAAAGCATGTTAAAAACTACTTAGGACTCTCTCAATTCATTCTCAACAAGTGTTTTGACAAAGTTCTGTCTGTACCTTCTTTCACAGAGAATGGCTAAAAGGGGAGCGGGGAGGGGAAAGGAAGTATCTTAGATGCCAAAACTGAAACAATTTTAATGTAAACAGAGCTTCTTTTGCTATGACTTGTGATCCTGTGTTTTCCTCTGAGCTCTTTGCAAACACTACAAACTTGAGAGATTGGGCACGGTATGAAACGAGGTTTCCTCGCTGCTGTGCAGTAGTCTGGATGAGGAGTTATTACAGTTTTTACATCTAATGCTCTTTATTTTAAACACCTTTGAATGCTGACAATAGATGTTCATAAAATGTTGTCATTATTAGAGCCATGGAGATGCATTTTCAGGTAGGTAAAGATGAGGGTGACAAACCTGTTACTGGCCCCACCCTCTGGAGTTACAGCTAAGCTCTGGCAGAGAGGTGAGGATGCCACAACGTATCAGACAGGTTGGTTTCAAAGACACAAATAGAACATACATTAATTGCATGAGCATTTCTCTCCTGTGGCTACACCCTGTCTAGTTGTATGAACCTCTGAACCAACAGCCCTGTACCTCTGAGTAGCTACTCTTACTTTCGAAGGTCTCCAACCTGGTGGAGACCCAAGCTGTGGGCTTCTGAAGCCGAGGGCAGCTTTGTGAGGGTTGCCACTGCCTCTGGACTCCATCTTCAGTGTGCATTACAGTTTTGTTAAAATGCACAAACACTGTGTTATTATTTTAAAAATAAGTCATAATCTAGAAACAGACCAATAAGACCCAAATGTGTAAAGTAGCTTTTTTTTTTCTGATTTGTTTTATTTTATTTTATTTTTAACAGCGTTTGTAAGTAGTTAGACAGTCTAGCAGAAAGGCACGACTGCTCATTTATTTTCTTATTGGCTCTATACTTGACCACCACATGGCCAAGACATTTAAGGTCTCTGGGACTCCAAATGTTCTCATTATTCAAATCTGTGTAACAAGACTTACCTGTTTTCTGATGGTTTTCAAACAGGCAGGAAAAATAAAATACACAGAAGCACCAGTCTTATAGTTCTTTGAGCAGTAGCATGTGTTGATTTGTGACAACATGGAATCTTCAGAAACACATAATGGACAAGAAATTACTGTACATAATTTCTCAATATAGTCCTCTTCCTACAGTTCTTTCAAGGTTTCATTCTATGCAGATGATGAAGTCTGACAAAAATGTTGAATGCAAACATTCTGAAGCTGTCCTAATAAAAAGTTCCTGGGCAAGTCTATAATATAATGATACATGTAGCAATGTCTGCTGTCCAAAATACCTGCTGGCACTTTTGAGCATCAATGTTTCTGATTGTTTCTATCTTTGTCAGCCTTAACCAGTTAAAGTAATGAATTTTCAAAAGCCACTAATTTTGTTAGAAAAAGACTAATAGGACCATGCTTCACCATTTGGTATTATACATGACCTATTTCCTAGGGATGAGACTCTGGTTATCTCTAGGAGGGTACACCCAAAACCAATCAGGTTTGCAGCTCTGAAGAATCTCAGTTAGACCGAGATTGCCAAATACCCCGGTGGCATTGATCACGCTCTCTCCCCTCATCTCCCTGATCTGCTGACCACGGTGCATGTCACAGCCCCGCCTTGCATCGTTTCCTGATACTTCAGAAGTGACTCATCCATCCTTGCGACTTTCCCTGAAAGCAGATTCTGTCCCTTTTCTGTGCCTGGGGAGTTTCACAAAGCCCACTTACCTAATTTCTAGTGAAGACCTGGAAATTACCTCACGTCATATCCCAGTATCACACTAATTCCTACTGGCTTCAGAAAGAGCTGGATTTATCTCCTCGGGTCTGATTCACAATTCACTCAAGTCAATAGAAAACCTCCCCCTGGAGTCAATGGCTCTTGAGTATTTTAGTGAGCTAATACTTTATTCTCCAAACACATCTGGATCCAATGTAAATTACAGAGCAAAAGTAGAAAATTACAGATCACATGAGTTTTCCTAATGTAAATTTACAAATTTTGTGTATGTAGAGTTCGGTGACCAAATCTTTTTTCTTTTTGTTATATAGTAGAGCCAGTAATGTGCTCATAGCATTTAAATTATAATTTGTCTGAGCTGTAATTATGTTTTAATAAGAGTTAACCACAACTAGCCTACACTGCACTGCCTAATCAGCAGTCAGCTATTTGATAAGAGGAGGTATCTCCAACAATTGATAAAATTAACCTGTTTATAACCAATATACACCTTTAGAGCTGTGTGCTGAGGAAAGTTAATATAGAATACCCATTGAATATGGTCATGTATTTCAGCACAAAGAGGTACAAGCACCACAAAAGGTACAAAAATTACACTACCCCCCAACCCCCCAGACACCAAGGTACCTGTGTAATAAACTTCAACACTCAGGCCCTTGTACCTGTTTAGCCTCATGTCTACTCCACTGGCTCTGATTCTACTGAGAAGCTGCCCTCAAAATAACCTGGAAAGAGAGTGAGATTAACTCTGCTGTGAATGGCAAATGACCTTGCCTTGCTGGTGAATGACCTCATGCAGAGCAACTCTCCAAAAATACTGAGCAACATTTAAACAATAATTTCTTCATATCTGGATTTGTAAAACTAGGCACAGAGATTTACCTACATAGAACAAGGATTGGGAGAAGAAAGAGGACTAGCTGTACTCAGCCTGTTCTGTTCTTCAACATTTACATATTAAAAAAATAAATAAAGGCAAAAGCCTATCATAAAGTTTATTGGTTCTTATTATCAAGGCTTACGTAGATCAGCTTGGCAATTTGATAATGACAAGACAGCTCTTCTGATCTCGAACAAACCAGTACTTTAGCATGGAATAAGAGGTTCATAGTAAGGCAGACACTCCTGAGCTTATTGATCCTACTTATCTTTCTGGAAAATGCCATCACTTGATTAAAGCAATGCAAGAAGTCCATATCTGAGACTTTAATCTTCCCAAGCTTTCATATTGCTAGGGCAAGCTTTCCTTTTGAGTCTTTGACAAGTATATCAGAAGAATATACTTATAAATCAGAAACCACACAAAACCACAAAAAGAATCAAGGTAAACGCTGCAAAATTCTGATTCAGGCTGTACCAGGAGCAAATCCAAAGAGCAGTCCTCTAACTTAGATCCATCCATCTGAGACAGCAGCAGGGCACTGGAGACAAAAACAACGTACAAAATCAGGTACAACACAAACACAGCTGTGCACAGAGACAAGAACACTATGATAGTTCACTGGCTTCAAACATGCAAAGTTTTTAAACAGTTCCTCTTACTGACGTCTGCATGTACAAAAGCAGCAGCATGTTTTTATTGTGCGAACTGGTAAGAGGAAGCTTCAAGTCTTTGGGTAGAATGTCATTCTGGTTTTATCCTATACTAAAAGAACCTGTTTTTCTAGGGTGCTAATATATCTTTTAGAAAGATATATGCATATTTTTAACTGAATAAATAAACTCAAGGTTCATAAAGCATTTCTGGTGCACCATACCTATCTTTTGTCTTCCACTTTGGCATTGCTTTTACACTTTGGAAAGCCATCTTAAAGCCTGCAACCTGCTTCCCCGTGTTTCCTCCTGAGGAACCTGGCAGGGCTCTGGCACTACCTCCCATTTTGTAGGCTCCCACAAAGCTGCGCTGCTCAGAGACAAAGAACTCAGGGCTTTGAGTGAGGAAATGAGGATACTGTAGCACCAGGAGTGATTCTTCAGAGCAACCTTGAGGTAAAAACACCTACTACGTAGTCTAGAAAGGAACCAAAAAACGAAAATAAAGCCAAAACACATAATCAGTAAAGATCTTTATGAAAGTGTCCATTCTAGGTAGATATGCATTCGGGTTTTTAGTTTACTGAGGAATTATCAGAATTTATGCCAATCACAGAGTAGTTTACATGGCACCCCCCGATGCGAACAGAGCTCCCTATAAAGTGCGAGTATTCCCTGCTTGCTCTCAGCTCCCCGAGGGAGGAATAGAAGCACCCCCGGCGTGTCCCAAGGGAAGAGCCACAGGCCACCAGGCCAGGGAAGAGAGCTGACTCTCCAGACTGCCCCGGCGCTCCGAAGGTCAGCGGCGGGCCCGGGGAGCCCCCAGCCGGGAGGGACACGAACTCGGCCTACCCCCGCCCGTGTGTCACAAGGCAAACACGCCCGGGAGCTCCCGTCGATGACTAACACTTTCCTCTCGACGGCGGAGGCAGCGGCTGTCCCCCGGCTCCCCATGACAGCCGCAGCCCGCCGCCCCTCCGCCCGGGCGGGGTGGTTTCACAGCCCAGGTAAAAAGCGGGCAGGGCCGCGCCCCGGGACGCCTCTCGCACCGCCGCTCCTCCTGCCCATTCCGCAGGAGCGGCGCTGTTGGGGCCGGGCCGGGAGCGGGTCCCGCCCTACCCCATCCAGTTTCACCCAGGTGCGGGGGGAGGAGGGGGCGGTGGTGGTTTAAGAGCGCGCCCGGCGGGCCCGGGGGAGGAGCCGCGGCCGCTCCCCCCGCGCGTCCCAGGTGTAACCGGAGCCGGGAGGGCGCGGTGCAGCCACCAGCACCTGCGGAACCTGTCGGGCGGCTCACACCGCTCCGCCGCCGCTGCTGCCGCGCACGCAGCGCTCCTCTGTGCCCGCACCCCGAGGACCTTCCCCCGGCCTCTCCGCGCCCCGCCGCCCGCCCCAGCCATGAAGCCGCTCTGCGGGGCTGCGCTCCTGCTGCTGGTGCTCTGCGCCGCCGCCTCTGCCCAGAACTGTGAGTGCTGCACCCCTCTCCTGACCGAGCTGCCCCGCCCTGGGACCCCCTCCCACCCCCCGCTCTCCGCAGGGCCGCTCCGCTGGGTGCCCCGTGCCGCCAAATGGCGACACCACTCCCCCCCGTGCCCTTTGCCGCGGGCGCGGAGGGGGCAGGACCGCCGGCCCCAATAGCGCCCCTTTGTCCGCGCCCCCAGCACTGCGCAGGGAGCCCTCGCTCCGCGCTCGGGAAGAGAGGGTGGGCAGGGGGACGCGGGCGTGCGGGCACGCCACGCCCGGGCGGTGAGGGGTGGCTTTGTCCGTCCTGTCCGGCGGCGGAGCGCGGGTGCCCCGCGGTGCCCGGCTCCCTGCCCGCGGTGCCCGGCTCACGGCCGCGCTTCTCTTGCAGCGTGTGTCTGCGAGAAGAACAAGCGGGTCACCGACTGCAGGTTGGACAACGGGCGGTGCCTCTGCAAGGCCATCGGCTCTGAGGCCCTCGTGGACTGCAGCACCCGTGAGTAAAAGGGCACGGACGGGTGGGTGGGACGGAAGCGAAGAGCGCCGGGGAATATGTGGGAATCACCGTTGAGTTCCCAGCAAACAATGGAGGCAAGGAGGGAGTTCTTCCTGGTGTTCCAGGTCAACTGGCGTTGGAAGATAAGCGTTCACGGTTTCTCTGCTTGTACAGATGTAGGCTTACACCTCCTGCTCAATATTTGTTCTCCAGTAGCAAGAATTTTTTGAAGATGAATGTTTAGCTTCCTTGCAAGCACATATCCTCACTTTTCCTCTAAATCTAGAGGGAAAGAGCCTTGTGACAAGACCTCACTCTGGGTTCAAGCACAGCTAAGTTTCGAGCAAGCCTCTAGCTGTGAGAAATGGGAGCTGGGAGTCCTAAGGCCAGACTTGTTAGGCCTTTGCCTTGGGAGGCTGGCATACCCCAGTTGTGTTGATTTTATGCACCACCTACACATTAGACATCTGCTCTTCCGTGTAATGACTTTGAATCTGGTTGCTGCTGATGTAACCTTGTGTTTGTACGGACTCAGAGCTTTGTTTTGGACATGTGTGGTCCGATGCTGCATAACGCAGTTTTCTGGTTATTTTTAGTGACTTCAAAATGCCTGCTGATGAAAGCAGAAGTGACGGGCTCAAAATCGGGTCGTCGTGAGAAACCGAAAGATGCGTTTGAAGATACCGATGGCCTCTATGATCCTGAGTGTGAAAGTACTGGTGCTTTCAAGGCGAAGCAGTGCAATGGAACCACCTGTTGGTGTGTGAACACAGCTGGAGTTAGAAGAACTGACAAACATGATGCAGACTTGAAGTGCAGTCAATTAGTCAGAACCATGTAAGTGTTTCAACAGGGTGTGCTGTGACATGAAAACATTCCTGTGTGAGGCTCTGCCTTGTGTGAATGATGCACTGGGGATGAATGAAGATGGAGCAATCAACGCTTGGTTACTGCTGGGTTTTTTGCTTCAGAAACAAGGAGACGTTGAATGGGTTTAGAAGAGACTCTGCCCGCCTCGGTTTTGTCTCGTTGTTCTTTGTTTTAGCCTGGGGTTAATTTTTTTTTGTATGCTTTATATGCGTGTACTTCAAGAATATTCATTGTACTTCAGGTGGATCATTATTGAAATGAAACATGCTAAGAGAGATGCTCCTCTGAACGCTGAATCTTTAAAGAAGTAAGTGATGATAGTAATATGTCATGGTAGTGTATGCATGTCTTACTGGATATCTAGTGTATTTCTAAACAGTTGAGCATTGTCAGACCTGTGAACTCATTTGTAAGACATTTTGAAGCAAGTTTCAGTTTCTTCATAGAATTGCTTTAATTTGTGTTGGAAACAAAATAACTAAAAAGATTCCCTTCCATTTAAAATTGGTTGCTAGCTTTTTTCCTCCCCTCAAATCAATATACTAAAAGAAGTGGAAGATAATGGATGAAACTGTTCAGAAAGCAAGCTGACAAAAATGGCAAAAGGACTACATAGGAGCAGCAGGAGGAAATCCGGAGTTTAGCCTTTTTTCTTTTTTTTCTTTTTAAATTTTTTTTAAAACCCAGCTTGTAGCTATTAGATCACTCTTCCAGAACAAAAGCTGCTGCCCTCTAGCTCTTCTTCTGAGCTCTTCAAACTGGTAAAACTTTTGTCTAACAGAGGTGTTTATTTTACAGTAAGTGTATCATCACTCTTAGGAGTTAATTGAAGTCTAGTATGAAAAGAGTGCACTGGATTTCGTTGGGGCAGAGTTAATTTTCTAACTAGCAGTTGGTGTGCTGCTGCATTTTAGACCAGTGACCAAAATGGTGTTGATTAATTCACCAGTATTTTAGCTGCTGCTGAACAGCATTTACATAATGTCAAGGCCTTCTCAGACTCTCACTCTGCTGCCCCAGTGAGTAGGTTGGGGATGGGCAAGAGGCTGGGAAGGGGACAGAGCTGACCTGAATTGACTGAACAGATAGCCTATATTGTATAATGCCACGTTCAACAATAAATCTGGGGGAAAGTCTTTTCCCAAGTAGACATTGCTCAGAGGTTGGCTGGACATTGATCTGTCAGTGATGACTGATTGCTTTTACATCACTTGAGGTTTTATATTTCCCCCACCCAGACCTTTCACTTACCAGACTGTCTTTAACTGATGAGAGTTGTTTTGTTTTGATTTTTTTTCCCTTGCTTTTGCCCTTCTGATTCTTTTCCCAATCCTGCTAGGGGGAAGTGAGAGACTAGGTGAGGGTTCAGTTGCTAGCTGAGGTCCACCCACCACAGAGACTGCAGGAGACAACAATTACACTGGCCTTCTCTGCTTCTCAAATATGTGTGAAATAATACTGTTTTTAACAGCCATGGCTCTCCTATCCTTGCAGGTTTTTCACGGATACCATTACCAGTCGTTATCAGCTGGATGGCCGCTACATAACCAGTGTTCTGGTAAGAGGCACATAATGTTGAGTAAAGTATGAGAGCTTCATTTTGTTATAGCTTTAAAAACTCATATTTGACTAATGCAATACTGCATGAGTTTCAGTAGAAGCTTTCAAAGTAGTGAGCAGCTAGCAAATAGCTGTATCTGAACAGAAATGCTGAGAAACTACACTGCTCTCCTTAGTCTGTAGATAACTTCTTTGCTTCACTTAAAAAGTGGAATTTGAATCCTACTGTAAACAGTTGGCTTGAGTTCAAAAACCATAAACTTGATCTAGGATGCAAGTTCACAAACTGGATCATGATGTTTTGTAAATATTTGATAGCTGGATTTAAATACCTCCTTCTTAATACCATGTCATATTTTTATTGCAGTATGAAAACCCTTACATTACTATTGATTTGAAGCAAAATGCCTCAAACAAATTGCCTGGAGATGTGGATATAGCTGATGTGGCCTACTACTTTGAAAAAGATGTAAGTGTGTCACGGGCAAAATCTGCCAGAGGCTGGGTGTGTGTTGCACTGCACTTGGGAGTCTGGCTGTGTACTGGCTAAAGCAAGGTGAATTATTCCTCTGGTGAGATAAATGCCTTACTATGATGTTAACTACCAAGTCTCTCTTTTCCTCTCTGTTTTAGGTGAAAGGTCAATCCATCTTTCATAATAATGCTGGGATAAATGTCAGCATTGACAACGAACCGGTGAAGCTTGAGAAGACAGTGGTCTACTATGTTGATGAAATAGCCCCAGAGTTTTCCATGAAGTATCTCACTCCCGGCCTTATTGCTGTCATTGTAGTGGTAGTAATAGCAATAGTGGCTGCAATTGTTGTTCTGGTAAGTTCTAACAAAGCTGCCAAGCAGAACGGTACTGGTGCAATTTGGGCAGCAACAACATACACGTTTGGGCTCTGATGGAAAGTCTTCCTTTGTAAATTGGCTTGCGTCTTCAGACTTGGGAGGTGTGAAATTGGTGATGGGGACATTGTCACTGTTTCAGGTTACAGCTGAAGGGTGTCCCCCGGAAAATAAGTACTGGGAGCAATTCATAGAGGTGAACAAAGTACCTCCTGGTTTAAAGTAGTTCAGAGTGACAGACAACCTCGTTTGTACCTGCCTCACTCCCGAAGGATGGGGAACGGGCAGCTTCAAGTTTTGTGTTTTTAAAGTCAAAACCGGGTGAAGTTACTTGTATATCAAGACTTAAAAAATACTGCATCCTTCTCTTACAGGTCCTTACAAGGAGGAGGAAAGGGAAGTACGTGAAAGCTGAGGTAATTAATTTTTCTTTGTTGTGCATGTGTGGGGAGGAGGTTGACCAGAATCCAGAAACTCCTAAGTTTGCTTTAGGTTAAAAACTTGCTTTGAGTGCTTCAGATGTGTTCAAGGGGACCGAAAGTATTCAAATTCTGTAGCTAGTTTTCACCTCTGTGTAGTTCTGCACTAGTTTTAAAGGCAGCTGGTCATCTGTTGCTTTTCCCAGGGCTGAGGGGGTGGGGTTCGGTTTTACTGCAAGTTCTGTTTTACATATGTATAGCAAAGGGCTGTGCAATCCACAGGAAGTGCTGATAGTCTTGTTCTGTGACTAAGACCTTTGCTGAGGTATTTGCATGGATCTTGCCGTTTCCATTGAAGAGCTGCTTTCCAATCGAATAGCAAATGGTGCTTCACAGCCAAGTGTGGAGCCTTTTGTGTAGGAATCCAAACAATGTTGTAGCTAAATAATATTGTCTGCACCCTGCATGTACCCTAAGTAGTGCTTTTTTTTATTTTTTCTTTTTTTCTTTTTTTTTAATGGGGTGGTTTGTCATGGTTGGTTCTGTTAGTGCTGCATCAAATCCATTTGCTAATGAAAATCTGGGCTGTTAAGTCCCAACGACTTACTGAGTTTTAAAGTTTAGAAGTAGCACAGATGTTGATCTCCTTCTGCCTCCTCTCCTCCAGGTGAAGGAAATGAACGAAATGCACAGAGGGCTGAATGCTTAACTAAATCAACTGAAGACAAGCCAGATTCAGGCAAGAAGGCAACAAAAACATTGGAGGCGTGAATCTTAAAAGTTTCCTCCTGAAAGGGAGGCAATTGTGCTCACTTAATGATTGTTAAAACTGTTAACAAGCAAGACTGGTGACAATTCAACTACTTTTACTATTTGTTGAGAGTTAAATGCCCCATCTTACTCAAGTAAAACTTAACTATTGCTCCCTTGATTTTATTTTTTTTATAATGATGACACGAGTTGACATCTGCTGTTACTAGGGTTTTGGAGCATATGTGCCTAAATAGTTGTTTTACCCTTGTGGGAGTTTTATTGAAAGTAATGATTTTGTAGCCATGTTGTAATGAGACTGTCTCCTGTATAACTGAACACAACGTTTTTTTTGGCAGTTTGTACATATTTGAAGTTGCTGTAACTTTTTTATGACTTGAATTAATAAAACTTTGAAACAGGCTTCTTTTTCTTCCATGGTGAAATGATAATCTGCTAAGTCATCATGCCTACAAATCTGTAGTTTGATTCCTTAAAGTGTGGAACCTCAGCATACTTGAAAATATTATAAAACTGCAATTAGCAGTTTTTATTAGACGTCTAGTATCTCAGTAGCATGATATTTTCTCTTAAAGCTGTGGAAAGTATGCAACAAGAGTGAAATGATACTATACAGATTGTTGTATAAAAAATGAACAGGCAGAGAATGCAGTCATTTCAGGAATGTACAGACTGATCTTTCCAAGGCTCTGTAAGTATTTAAAATAAGCTTCTAACCTAGGACATTTCTGGTGCAGGGTTGGGGATGGGCAGGCTTGGCACCTGATGGTGCAGCTGGCAGAGAGGAATTTACCCCATTACTGTGAGTTTGTCTGTGGCAAAGCTGATGAACAGCAGAGAGCTTCTTTCTGCTGTGTTTCCTGTTCTCTGCCATAGATGCTGACTAGACTTCCACAGGCTCTGAGCCTCCCTGAGCCTTCCCTGGACATAAGAGTTTGCTTTGGGTGTCAGTAACCTGTGCCATGGATGTTGGCTAGCAATCCCTCCAGCATATCTGATTTATAAAGGAAATGCTGTAACTCCTGTTGCCAAAGAAATAATGAGATGCAAGATAAGGAACTGAATGACAAACCTTGTTACTAATGTGGTGTGTGTTTTGACCCACCCTGGCTAAAACAGGAAAAGTAGGCTAAACTACTGAGAGGGTATTCTATGTACTGTTCATGAAATTAAATGTGAAATGTGCCCCATCAGTGTGCCTGCTAGATATCACAGGGGAGTTGCTGAACTGTGGTGGGGTCACCACTGTCACAGCTCACCAGTGTCCCTTCTGCCCTTCAACAGGGGGGTACCTCACATGCCTGCATTGCTGTGTTGGATATTGCACGAAAATCCTGCAGTAGGGAATTTACTGGAATGTTTTGCAGCCTTTTCAGGCAGCTTTGTCAGTGATAACTTCTGCAGGGCAGGCTCTCTCTCTGCTGATCTGTGCCATTCTCTTTCTTCCCAGGTATGGGGGCGATCTGCTGAGCTGTGATGAATTTTGTACTGTTCTGTAAGCTGTTAACCAAATAAAGCCAAGTTTTCAGTAAGGTCGTCTTGTGCTGAGTGGTGTGTTATTGTCTTCCCTAGTGCTTCAGTCTCTCCATCTCCTCCACTCCCTTAAATGTGTGCAATATGGCAATCTTTGCCATTTCTTTCTTCTCCCCGATATTCTAATGCCATTGTTTTCTCTCTTCTTCCTTCCCTCCCCCTTTCCCACAAGTTTCTGGCCTGTGGGATGATGGAAAGAGGTGTTGTGTGCTGTGGCTGGGCTGGAGCTGTACCTGTGCAGGCTTGACTGGACAGGCTGGTACTGAGCTGCTGTGTGGCCTGGACCTTGTCCCAATTGGTTTGTTTGAACATCACCTTCTCCCTGCTTTTCCCACACTGCAGGGAGGCATTCAGACACTTATTTTCTTTTTTCTTAGTGGAGCTTTTTGTGTGGGATATGAAGCTTAGTGCTGTATTACAGTCTTCTTCCTTGTCAAATTTGCCTGAAACTAGCTGAGGGATTAAAAAACCAGAAAGTTTACAGAAATTCTTGAAAAACCCCAGAGTTTATCTAAATCTAAATCCACAACTGAAGGGAATGCACTGTTTCTAAATTCAGTTACTATGGTACTAACATGGTGCTGCTCAGCTCTCAAAATGGTGATCAGTAATAGTTTTTTCATTAGTTTCCTCTTCTAAATATTTTTATTGACATCCTGGCCTTTGTGTTCTATTTACTAAACACTGCACTTGTTCAGCTGCATAAAAAGTGTGTTTATAGGGAAATGAGGGGGAAAATACCTGAGAAATTTGTGTATCGGTATCCTGCAGCTTATTGTGTTTTATAGATTTTTATACCTAGAGGAGACTAATGTGATGAAATTTAAAGAAAAAAAAGCAATTATCAGATTGCATCAACTCTCCACATATGCATGTGATAGTTCTTCTCATATATAGAGCAATATGGCAAAAAAATGATTAATACTAAAAAAAAAGGTAATAAATATCAAATTATTAAATGGTTGCTATTTTGATACTTGGATACTATACTACTTTTAATACTATTGGAAAACATTCAACAAAGTTAAAAAGAATTTCCTGTAAAAGAAACAGACTAATAGAACTTAATAAAGGACTAGTACTCTGCATCAATTTTTAACTAGGTAAATATTTTGATACTTTCATTTGCCTTATTCATTAACTTCTTACGTGAAGGAGCATATTTTTAAAATCTAAAGTTCTATACAAAGTTGAGAGACCATGTTTCCTCTCTTTTCATGTAATGTCAATTTTGAAGGGCAGATTGAAAATGTATTAAGATGGGGTAAATGAGATTTTTGTGTCACAGAGGGATCGATACAAACTGCAAGAAACCCTAGTAATAGTACATATCTTAGTGCCTATGTACAACATGTGAAAATAGTGTTTGTATAGGCATGTGCAAATCTAGTACTTCCTCATGAATTGTTACACTAGCAAATACATATTATTACTGCAGAGAAAAATTAAATATATGTTTATGTAAGGACAATGACAGACTTTTTAGAGGAGGGTATGCTAATGGTATATTTGAGAAAGCATGACCAATAAAGTCTATCCAACTTTTTTCTAAGACCTGAGTAATGCCAAAGCAGTTTCCACAGCTAGAAAATGAAAGGTCAGTAGGTACCTGTGGGGTCTGTTGACAGTACTGTACCCATTACCCTCCTGAACAATCAGAGTAGTTTGGTAAGAGAAAAAACAGTGTTTGTGAACTATGTTTATTTATATCCTCACCTGCTGGACTTTGATCACCAGAATACAGTGACTTTGGATGACATGAAATTGCCAGAAAAATGTTCTAGGAAACGAAAAATGGTAGCAGCTCTGCTGCTCCAACTTTACAAGTGCTAGTTAGGGAATTCTAGCAGCTCCCAGCAGAATAAAGTAGAGTGCAGTCTGGTTAAGGTCTACCCCAGGGCATGCAGGCAGTCAGGCACGCTGCAGAGGTGCCTTGTATGTTCAGAATAGTTGATCCCAAACCCAGAGAGTTTTATGAACTTCGTTAAAATCCTTGTCTTAGCAGGGACATGCAAGGGCAGACATGCACAAAAAGGAGGTAGTGTGTGATGGTAAACACTGACCAGTTTATAGTGTGTGAAAACCTCACACGTGTAAGAAGTGATTTTTTTTTCTGTACTATCCTCTAAATGCACTGCAGAATTCTTACACTTGCATGCCAAGTAGAGCATGGCTGTGCCAAATCTGACTGAAAAAAAGTAAACAAAAGAAAGGTAAAAGGTTCTCTACAGGGCAACAGCCGTATTTTCTGATTTCAAACTTACGTTATCTAAATATTCTTATCCTGTTAATGTTAATTCTCTGCTGCACGACACGTGTGCGTACACAGATATACATCAGTCTGATACCACATTTTCTGGTGACATCCCCACCAGCTTGAAAGCATTAGACCTGCCACTGATCACAGCTGTATACTAATTAACCACTGGTGAAACAGAATTATTTTTTTTTTCCCTTCTGGAAAGTGGTTAAAGGACATCCGTTTTCATGACTGAAAACCCACTGTAACTTTTCTCTATACGCTACTTATGCCTAAGTAAGAAAAAAAAAAAAAAAATTAAGGTCTAGATTAGCAGCAGTTTTCCACCCGCCGTGGGCATAACAATTACAGACATCTCCTTCCCGTCGCTGCTGGTAGGGAAGGGAAAGAGCAGGGAGTGCTCTGTTAGAGCAGTGAAGCAATCCAGCCTGGCTCCAGGGAAACGGTCCCACTCAGGGCTGGGCTGTGCGGATCAGCCGGTCCCTGCCGGAGCTGCCCGGGAAGAACAATGGCTACAGAAGACGGCAGAGGCTCCGAGGAAAGGTGATCAGCGCTGAGCTGTCCTGTGCCAGGGATGCCACAACACGAATGTCGTTCACGGGCTGTGGTCACCACGCTCGGGGCATCAGCGGCCAGTCCGGGCGGAGGCTGCCAAGAACGGGAGCCCGCGGAGCTGCCTCCAGCAGAGCGCCGGAGGAGGAGGAGGAGGCGCAACCAGCCCGGGGCACAGAGAGGGAAACGCTGAAACATGCAGCAATTACAGCTTAGCAGGCATTATTTTACCGCTTTTGAAGATAGACAGTGCGGTCCCTGGAGTCCACCCTGGCTCCAGATGTTTGTATGGGACACTCCTTTTCTCCCTGTCCTGTCTCCTGCCTTATCTGTGACCATCAGTGTACAAAGACAAGCTGTCCCAGCTATTCAAAATGTGTATTCTGGGTTAACCTGGTATTATCCATGCTTGGCAAGGTTGCCTGACACTGTGAGTGCATTCCCAAGGTAATATACTTGCTAAATTACAGTTGTTCAGGCTGAATTTACTATGTGAGTATTGCTGCAAGAAAGCACTTCTAGTGGAGGGAAGTATCAGATCAGATAGTTCGGCTGCTTCTGAAAAGAAGGTTAGGAAAAGTACATTTATTCATACCGAAAATAAATACATTTGGCTTGCCAGAACAGTGTCATTTTTACAATTGTTATGGAGGTAAGAGAAAGATTTTGGGCTACTGCAAAGCTGTCAAAGCTCTAAGAGACCTGCCTGCTTTGCTCCTTCCTTCCTATGTCAAATGAAGGCAGATTGGACTTCCCCTTTACCACAAGAACCACCTGTGCTCCTTCAGCAAATACATTTACAGAAGGGGTTTGGAGGCCTTTGCTGGAAAAGCTGTGTAATCTCAGGGATACAGCACAAGGGATTGGGAGGGGAATGCTGAAGTGTGGATGGGAAGTCAAGAGTGACACCGGGCAGGAATGGAGCAGAGGTGGGGACACCAAAGCATTCCCTTGGGTGGAACGGGCAGCACATGGCACCACCTTCAGACCAGGGTGGCCAGTAAAAAGTTAGTTTAGTGTGAAAGCCTGAAGTAGTTCTTAAGTTGGGATCCAAAGGCCTTTTGGAAAAACACCTATTGACACTAAGAAATACTAAAGATGGGCGCATTGATTCACTAGTTGGAAAAAAGAGAGAAGCCAGGCGAGAAAATCTAGAAACAGAGGTCCCAAAAGCATTCCTTAGTTGGAAACCGATGGGAGAGAGAAAGAAAGGAAGGATGGGAGATGAGTTTTGAGAAGCTGACTAATATAGGGAAGAAATGAGAGAGAAAGCAAAGGTGGGCAAAAAAAAAAAAAAAAAAGATATTCTGTACAAGGTACACAAATCAGAACATAACATTTATTCAAGAAACACTGAGGCATGTAAAATAGATGTGTTTTGTCTCTAGGTGATAGTGTGCAAGCAGCTGGATTGAGATACAAGAATTTGGGAAAGGGGATACAATGGTTTCTGACTGGAAAGATGAAAAGCAGTGCAAGGTAAGAAAAGTTTCCAAGAAGACTTGACTTTGCTGATGAAACATGGCATTTCTCATTATTCTTAGACAATAATCACCAAAAGAAAGATTGTCACCTATACTGTTTCTATTCCTTTGTGCCTTTAGAGTACAGGATAAAACAGGAAACAAAACAAAAAAGAAAAATGCTTAGGACAATGCAAGGAAAAGAGCATGAAAAATCAAAAAACCTAAAGCATTCTGGGCATGAGGACCACCAGGGCTCAGGACACCTCTGAGTGCTGCAGACCAGCCCCTGCCCTTTCTGTCCCTGGGCTGGGTATTCCCTGTGTGTAAATGGGGGTCAAGCCCTGGATTTTTTGGCCATTTCCCTTGTTCCTTATGCTACCTGGGAGGGGCGACTCCGCCTGCCGGGAGGGCAAAAGCTGCTCTGTCTGCTGGAGGGAGCACATGGGGTGTCCGGACACCATTCCTGCCGTAAGCAGAGGAGGGAGGGCCTGTCACCTGTCACCCACAGCCCCTGGCAGTGTGGCTGACCGGGTGACAGCCCTGCTCTCGGGCTGTGCTCCAGCACTCACCTTCGGGCAGCCCCTACAGGACACTCTTGTCCTCCTGGAGTAAAGGCAGTGACCACCTCGGCACGGCTGCCAGGGGCACACTGATTATCCAGCATTAGCTTGGGCATTTGGAGGAATTCTGCCCAGGGAGGTGGTGGAGGTGTTTAATGAAAGGCTCCACGTCGCACTCGGGGCCGTGGTCAGGTCGACACGATGGTGTCCGGCCGCAGGCTGGACTCGATGATCTCAGAGGTGTTCTCCAGCCCAAGGGATTCTTTAATTCCGAGACGGAGGCAGCACGGAGGTCCTGCCCCGCGGCACAGGCGTTGCCATGGCGGCGGCGGCGCGCCGGGCGGGCCGGGCCTGCGCGCTGCGGGCAGCTCAGGGGCGGGGCGGGCTTGACGCGTCGAGCGGGCCCCGCAGCGATTGGGCAGCGCGGGGCGGGGTGGGCGTGACGCGAGGCGCGGACCGCGCAGCGATTGGTCGCCGCTGCTGGCGCGCTGGCGTGCCCAGCGTGCTTGGCGGGAGGCAGCGGCCGCAGCGGCAGCGGGCGCTCAGCGGCAGCACAAGATGGCGGTGGAGCCGCCGCGGGAGGCCGTGTGGCCTGAGGGCGCGGGGGCCGAGGCGGGCTTCGTGCGCGCCGTGCTCTCGCTGCCCGAGAAGCCCGACACCACCGTGCGCTTCTTCGAGCGCGGCGACTACTACACGGTGCACGGCGCGGACGCGCGGCTGGCCGCCCGCGACCTCTTCCGCACCCGCGCCGTCATCCGCCAGCTGGCGGGGGCACCGGGTGCGTGGGGGCGGGCGGGGGGAGCCCCGGGAGCGGGCCCTGAGGCACGGCGGCGGGCGGGGGGGCGCCTGCCCCAGGCCCGGCTGCGGCGGGGCTCGGGTGGCCTGGGGGGAGCGGAGGAAAGGGGGCGGTGGTGTCACCTGGTCCTGGATGGCCCGGGTAGGCACTGGAAAGCCCCGGGAGGCCCGGGCAGCCGGTGCCAAGGCCGCGGCCTGCGGGTGTCACAAGGATCGGCCTCAGAGCGGCATTTCGTGGGTGGCTTGGGCTCAGCAGGTCAGGGCGAAGGAGCGGGCGGTGCTGCGAGTCCCTTCCCGCCACTCCCGGGGCCGATGGATGCGGGAAGGGCGATGAGGAGAGGTGGCCGTGTCCCAGCGTTCGCTCTGGTTCGCTGAGGCCGGGAATCACTGAATGAAGTTGTTTACTTTCAAATGTTTCTGTGTGTTTCCTAAGGTTTTCTCTTCCATTCACCTCATGCTGCTTTTCGTTTATTACTTGGTGTGGAGCTTGCAGATGTCGAGTGTAAGAGCATCAAGATAAATTACCTTGTCGGAATACAAACCTCAATATTAGCCTTAATCTCGAGGAGCACAACGTTGCTGAGTTATTGGCTCAGATTTTGCAAAATAAATGTCTTTTAATGAATCAATTTTTTTTGTGTGTGTATGAGCAACAGCATTAAAAAGAGCATGAGGTTCTCATATGCTTTTTCCTTCCTATTGTGAGTGATGAGCTCGTACATAAAAAAAATTTAAAAACCTCAGCTCTCCCCAAAGCTTGATGTTTTTTCCAGACTAGAACCATGCATCAGTATTGTTGTTGTATTCAATTTAGAGGTTATTCTGCAGGTGTAATCACGTGACTACCAGCTCCAATTTTAAACCCTTTAAAGCTTTGTGTAACGTATCCAGCTAAAAGCACGAAACTGCACTTGTTGCTTTCAGGATGATTTCAAAGTACACATGAACTTCAGCTGCTCCTGACTCCCTGCAATTGTATTATGTTATTTCAACTGAAAGGATAAGAAAAGTTGTGTTTTGTTGGACACTTCTGCCCTTGGGAAGAGAACATAATTACGTAGAATTAGATTTTACCTATTTCAAAAAATCCTATTTAAAATATACCCATAAGTTCCTATGGATGTGAAGTTTGCTGTTTAACATGTTTCGTGTAAAAGGAGGGAAAAGCCTCAGATGTGATTAAAACATGCTGCTAAAAGAGGGATGTGACAGTCCCTGTTGCTTATGCTTACTTGGTGTCATCTAACTCCAGTGTGTCTGACACCAGTCTGAGTTAGTTCCACTTCCCAACCTGGCAGGAAGCTTAATGTACTTGCCTGAAATCCCAGTTTGCTCAGTAGTGGAATTATCTTGTTCTGTGAGCAGACTGCTGCTGGAGATGGGCAGGTAGAAGTGGGTTGCTCCTCTGGGCAACTACGTGGAATTAAATTTGTTCAGCTGCATCATTTGCTTGCACGTACAGGAGCAGAAGCAAGAAATTTGTCAATTACGCACTCTCTAAGTTAGGTTTTAATGTAAACTCTTAATTTATTTTGATAATATGTGGTTTTTACTGGATAAATTATGATAAAAAGGAAATGCCTTAGCACACGTGTTGTGTGAGTGTCAGTAGAGTGGCAGTCTTTTCTGTTAACAGAAGCTGCTTATCCAGGGAGGAAAAGCTGTCCAGAAAGAGAACTTGCAGCAGACTTCTAACGCTCATTAGATCAAAATGTGTGAAATATTAATTAGTAAGCCAAGTCAAGAATATTGTTAGAGGGCAAGAGTGAGAGGAACACATCTTTGTATATATTAACGTACTGATAAAGTGAAATTAAGAATGGCATATTGTTTTTATTTGGAGAGGGAGTATGCTTTCTTCATTAGTATTAACCAGTAGAATGTTGTGGGTTTGTGTTGTTTCATGGATTCTACATTTGCTTCTTTGATATTAAGACAGTGTCTTCTGAAGGCTGTTCTCGGATTTTGAAAATGAGAAAATAAGCTTTATGAACAAATTCAGGTATCTCATAATTTTTTTTTTTTTTTTTTAGGAACTCAGAAGCTTGAGAGTGTTGTGCTTAGTAAAATGAACTTTGAATCTTTTGTGAGGGACCTGCTTCTGGTTCGTCATTACAGAGTTGAAGTTTACAAGAACAAAGCAGGGAGCAAATCTGTCAAAGAAAATGACTGGTATTTAGCTTACAAGGTACAATTTTCAACCTTTCTTTATAATTGTGGGATGAAAGGAAAAAAACCCTATAGCTTTTTCCTGCTTGGAGTTTCAGGATTTTAAGGGACTGATGATGAAAATTCACATCTGATTGTTATATATTGGTTATATAGCTGCTATACATTTCACTCTATTTTCTAGTGCTCTAAGACTGAAAGAGCTTGCTCTGTGTCTTTTCCATAGGTTGGGAAATAAAGCAAACCTGAAGTGCTTCCCTCTGTGTAGGTGATATGTAAAATTCAAATGAGTAAAAAAATAGAATAACTGTATTTTATATGAATAGACTGTTCAGTACTGAGTTTTATCAGTTTTTATAAAGAAAGAAAGAAAGAAAGAAAAGAAAGAAAGAAAGAAAGTATGTACATTCCTTTTAAAATGTATTTTTCTTTTCCTAAATAGGGTTCTCCAGGAAATCTTGCCCAGTTTGAGGAAGTTCTCTTTGCCAACAATGATATGTCCACAGCCATCGGGGTTGTGGGGGTTAAGCTGTCTGCTGCTGATGGACAGAGGGTAGTAGGAGTGGGCTGTGTCGACACCACGCTGAGAAAATTGAGTGTTTGTGAGTTCCCAGATAATGATCAGTTCTCAAACCTTGAAGCTCTACTGGTTCAACTGGGCCCAAAGGAGTGTGTGCTGCCAGGAGGAGAGACTGCAGGAGAGATGGGAAAACTGAGACAAGTAAGGGAGCCACTGTGGCTGACAGACAAGACCTCTAAAAAGCTCAGTTCTGTTTTTAGCCAGGCTCTGATATGTGGAGAAACGAAGGACCAATATCTTAATTCAAAGGAGTTTTGATTTATGCATACAAAATGTATTTGTTCATTTATTTGCCCTTCAATCGACAAAAGTTCTAAAATCTTACCTGTCATTCCTTTCCCTGCAGCATAGAAGTAAATAAATACCACTTAAGGGTTTGTTTCTATGTAGTCAACATCTGTCCCTTAAATATTGAAATTAATTGATAACTGTGTGTGTTTGTGAACAACAGGTCATTCAGAGGGGAGGAATCCTGATTACAGACAGGAAGAAGGCAGATTTCACAACAAAAGATATTGTTCAGGATCTCAATCGCTTGTTGAAATCGAAAAAAGAAGAGCATCTGAATAGTGCAGCACTGCCAGAGATGGAGAAGCAGGTGAGCAATGTTCAAAGTGCCTCTCTTTCTAAAGAGTGGAGTGGTGTGTGCACCTGATGTGAGCTCGTCTCCTCTACGTTCTTGCTGAAGTGTTCAGCAGTTCTGCTCAGCTTGGGTCTGTGTCAGAGCTCGGTGCCAGGGGTCCTAGAAGAAATGGAGAAAACCATTCACTTACCTCTTTAAAGCAGAAGCTCTGGTAAGCCAGTAGACTGCAGAAGAGGTACCTTCTCTTCATAATCTATCTAGCCTAAGGACTGAAATTCAATGCTCTGGTTATTTTGCATGACAGGAAAATTGGTATTTGAAAACAGAGTAATGTTTATGATAATATTTTTGTGTTGTCTTAGGGTTTAAGTATATGATTTAGTGCCTGCATGTTTGTTCTTAGCTGCAAACAAGAGGCAATTTGTTGAGATAAACAAGTTTTAAAATGCCCTTCACTGCTGATGCTCACAGCAGGTGTAAGGTTCAGAATTATCCTCCCTTAATGTGTCATTTCATAACAGATTAGAGTTGTTTGAAGTGTGTTGCAGCTGAACAAGTCGGTCATGCTACTGCCTCTCTTTTGTGCTGGCACTGAGCAATGCTGTGCAGTGAGTCAGATCAGATGCTTGTTCTGGCTGAAAACTAACCCTGAAACCATGTCCTGAGATGATCTAGCATATCTCATTTATCTGCAGTATAACTTGTTTGTGTTCCTGGGCTGGAAACATCCTGATAACAGCTTTGGAAAGCTGGCAAGGTGTGCAACTTCACATTTTGTTTATCAGATTATGCAGATGTCTTGTGTGTTGTTCTTGCACCTGCCTAGAAAGACACCGCAGTGCCATAGAATGTCCATATGGAAATGAAGTCTTGTCAAACAGGATGAGTCTCTTATAACCCTGCCAGAATTGACATGGCTCAAAGTCTTCCCCAGCTGTAATTTTCTAGGAGCATTTATCAAATCCTCTTGGATTCAGGAGTGTTTTAACTAGAATAGGATGTGTTGTTTTGTTTTTTTTTTTAACTTCAGGTTGCAGTTTCGTCTTTGTCGGCCGTTATCAAGTTTTTGGAGTTGCTGTCAGACGAGTCTAATTTTGGACAATTTGAACTGACTACTTTTGATCTTAGTCAATATATGGTTCTAGACAATGCAGCTGTTCAAGCCCTCAACCTTTTTCAGGTAAGAAATACCTACTTGAGTCAGTAACTGGTTTACAATGTATTTAATTACTTAGCTGCTTGATAATGAGCCTGACTCCCTAAAGTCCTGGTTCGGTGCTGCCTTGGGATCCCATGTCCTGTTCCTGGCTAGCCCTTTCACCGACCTGACTTTAATAATCCTGATTTGTGGATTTGAGCTTCTAACAGAAGTGTGACAGTCGTGAAGAAAGAAAGGAGGACTTCTGTGGGCGTTGAAGCTGGTTTATTCACCCCAGGTGATCATGCAGAAATCATTTTCCCGGGCTGTGTTTCATCTTAAGTATGGGGGCGGGAAAAGGGAAGGTACAACTTGGAACCAACTGGGGGCATAGGGGAGTCACCCAAAACCAAAGGGGTACCTGAAATACAATCTAATTAATAAATGGGGGAGTGGGATCTAGAATCTGTGAACTAATCAATAGCTTTCCGGAACCTCTAAGCACCAGGGCGTAGGCTGCAAAGGATGGAAAGGCTCAGGTATCGGTGATACAAAGGGATTTGGCAGGGGTAGTTGAGTGTACTCTATGGAGGCTGCAAAACACAATAGGGCAAATATAACAATATATATGAAACTACCCATCAGCCATTAATAAGGACAGGGAACCCATCAACCAAATAAAGGCTTGGACTAAATGCCCACATGGAAGTGATTAACTGAAAAATGCACCACTACAACTGCCCAATTGCAGTTCCCCAGATCCTGATTAATGGCAACTGCTACATTTTAGCTTTGTTCTCAGCTACTCACCTGCAATGTGTGTTCTAAACATTTAGATACTCTTACCACCTTTTAAATTTTTGTTTCTTGTTAGTTTGTTTTAAGTGAAGAGAGAGAGAGAAGATCATCAGAGAGGTAGGAAGTGGCCACAGTAGTCCTGTTCTTGGGTAAAGAATACAAACCTGGGTTAGGTGGTGTTAGTGGAACATGTAACACATGGCAGGAGCAGTGCCAGTGGTGGAGGGCTGGCAGTGAACAGGACAGTACTTGAGAACATTCTGAAAGCACCATGTCATGCTGACTGTCATGTTTTGATGTCAGTTTTACCTTTCTTACACATATTTTCTACAAATCCAGACAGGTTGACAGACTCCTTCACACCTCCTGCCAAGTCTGTTTTTCTGCTTTGCCCATTTCTATCGTTATAGGAAAATGTGGACTCAGAGTGGTTGTTGTATCAGCTTTTCTCCTCTATTTCCACATTAGTAAGCCCTGCTCTATGATCTTTGCTTGGACCTAATCTGCTTACATTTCAGATTTATAGGAAGAAATCACAGATTAAGGCCTCTGTTTACTTTGGAGGAATTTCTGTAGGAAAACAGAGCATATGTTCAGCATCTGAGCTGGTTAACCCTGAAGAGAGATGTTCTGAATTTTTAATTTTTTTTAAAAAAATTTCCTGCTGCTGAGTGCCTCTCTAGGGAATGAAGCAAAAATTACATTTCTTCTCAGGCTTTATGGAGGGTGTTTTAGGAAGTTCTGTTTCAGCTACATTCCTTTACAAGTCTTTGCAGGTGGTCAGTGTCTTGTGACAGGAAATACACTGCTGTGTCTGTCTTCAGGGCTGTTGTGAGCCTTGGAACAAAGGTTTTCCCATGTAGTAGGAAGCTGCCTGCATGGTAGGATGTGTGTGTTGAGATTTTTGGACAGCAGTAAAGCAAAGTCAAACTATTTTGTAATTTGAGTTGCTCTGTGAGGTGCGCAGGTAAAGTTCTTACAGTTACCAGATGCAGTTGGTTATATGGAATGTACTGTACCTTGAACATTGGATGTGCTGAAGTAGGTAATTTATGTATAATGTATGTATGTACTCTCTGACACTGCCTTACATTCAGAAGTTTTTAGTATGTAGTACTGTCCAGAACTCTGAAAATATGCCCATACACTTTCGATATTAGGTATTCCAGGGACTGACTGTGTCAGTATTCCTTCCCACGGCATTCATTTCCTGTTGTTGTGATTCTAGTTCTACATACAGGAGCATCCACACCCGCTCCTGGTTTAATGCTTACCTGCTGTTTTAATTGCAGCTTTTCTTGTGTAGAGAGGGTTGAAATTTTAATTTTGAAGTCAGGAGTTGAAACAAGCTTGTTTGTTCAATATGAACCCAAATTTTTGCTTCATAGCTGTGTGTGTGCAAACCAAACCAAACCGCAACAAAAATGCCCAAAGGGCTGTCTGGAATCCAGCTAATATTAAACCTGAATTATAGGTAATGAACTATAACTTGAGCAGAGCTAAGTTTAGAGGTATTTATAGCACTGCAGAGATGATCTGGGGAAGCTTGAGAGAATTCAGGTAACTGTTCTACCCCATTCTGTTGTGTAATTCCCTCCCCCAGCAAACCCCAAAGTTCTCAAAGTAAACCCCTTGAACTCAAGTCCTATTTCTTGCTGCTTTTTTGTGATGGACAGGACCCCTATTTTCTTCAATTAAGAAGAGCAAACTAGCAAATGTGTAGATGTATTTCCACTTCTGCTACTCAAAGTGCAAACTGCCCCATGACTAGGTACACTTGCAGCTTTGCTGTTCAGTCAGGATTGGTTCCAAAATAGACAAACCTATTCCTTGCTTGCCAAGTTCCAGGGACCAGAGTGTAAGTACTTTAGTGCTGCACTGTTTCATTTACCATTCTTGGTGGGTGCCAAATTTAAAGGAAAAAACCCATGTTCTGTTCCTGTATAGCTGTGTGTTATTCAGTGGATGTCAGCAAACTTCACTTACTAATTTTTTTTTTCTTTATCTATTTTTTTTTTCATTCTCTCCAGAGTTCTGTGGAAAATGCAAATACTGCACAGTCTCTAGCTGGTTTACTGAATAAATGCAGAACCCCTCAAGGACAAAGACTAGTTAATCAGTGGATCAAACAACCACTTATGGACAAGACCAGAATTGAAGAAAGGTAACAATATTATGTGTTTAATGGACTTAAACACGTTGGTAACTATTTTGTATTAGGCCCTTTCTTTTTAAGCACAACTGAGAAATAGTAGTGGTTTGGATCTTTTGTGTGCTACACTGTAATGCATTGCAGTTAGAGCAGAATATGTTTTTCCTTGAGATGCAAATTGACAGGTTACTGTTAAAGTAAATGCTTTTTACAATTATACATTTTAAAGAGGAGGTACAGTATGTTTAGATGATCTGAATAATGCTGTGCTACAGGCTAAGGCCATGCAGCAGCCACTTACTGACTGTTGTTCATATGTAAATGCTCAGTCTGTATAATAGTATTCTGATGTCGCTTCAAGTTTACCAGTTTAAAAGAAAAAAAACAAGAAAACACTCAAACAGTTAAGCGGTTGTGATGTCTTCCTGTTCCCAGAAGAAAGCTATTTTATGTTGCAGTAGGTCACTCTAATCATGCCTAGATAATGTGGGGGCTTTTTCTTTTCCTGCCCTTTGATCCTGCCCTCTGTCACCGTGTGGCTGCCCTGCCAGTAGATAACAGTATTAGTTGATAAGAAGCCTTAGAGAATCTGGTCAGTCTCTGCTGAGAATGTACAGATAATTCTCAATCCTTGAGAAAGGAAAACTGCAAAGGCTGTGTTCCTGCTGTGTTTGTTTGTCTTGAGTATCTTTACCATTCGAGTACAAGTTACACATTTTTTAAACCACTCCTAAATATATTGTATATTTAAACCACTCCTAAATCTATTGTATATACTGTACTCTTAAGATCTAAAAGAAAATTCCATGCAACTCTAGCAATGAGCAGGTTAATGCATTACAAAACATGTATTAAAATGTATCTTGACAAAGCAGAAGAGGCTGGAAAATTGAATTTAACTTTGATGGATTCTCTAAGGCTCATATTTCAGATAATGCATTGCAGATACGTCTATATACGCTGTTGGGCACAGATCGCTACTACCAAAGAAAGAAATCTTGGTTTGGGCATGCAGATATTTAAATAAATTATGCAAAGAGTAGTTGTGGTTTAAGTCCAGCTGGCAGCTAAGCACAGAGCTGCCTGCTCACCTCCCTGGTGGAATGGGGAGGAGAGACAAAATCCAAAACACAGCACGGTACCAGCTACTGAGAAAAAAGAAACTCTATCCCAGCCAAAACCAGGGTGATAGTTTTCTCTCTAGATTTCTGGAGACTGAATTATTCTGCTTCTTTTCAACAAGTTTTTCTACTTTTCCTAATCATTTGCAGAAAAGTGTGTAGTAACTTGATCATAGCCCAGTTAGAAATGTTGTTAGTGTGACACTGAAATATTTGTCCCCAGGTTTATTGAATGCTGTATCTTACTCTTGCATGTGTTACAAAAGTGTTCATTGTTAGTTCTTGACCAGGTACCCAAAATCATCTGTATCTGTCAGTTTTGGATCTTAAGATTTGAGCCAAATATAATTTTATGATTGTGTTGGTTTTAAATTTTTGGAAGTTAGAATTCCTATCTTGTAATTTACTTATGTCAAAGTAAACAATAGAAATTTTAACTTTTGAATGACGAGTTTGGTTATTACTGTACATCAGAAATCTTCCAAGTTTGGAAAAGATAATATTTTCCTTACAAAACTGGAGTTGAGTTGTAGGCAGAAAATGTAACTTGACCTGTTTTGTAGAGTTACTATCACCTCTGTTTTGTGTAGACATTCTGTGTGGCTAATGTTGGCTGCATGTAGGAAAAGGTATATTTAAAGGAGGGGAGTAACTAAATGGAGCTAAGCTCTTAGTGAAGCTTGTAAAAGTCAGTATGTCCAAGTGTTATGAATTTGAAAGAAGTCCACTGATAACTTCCTGTATCTTGCCCAGCTGCAGAGTCCTTGGAGCTGCAATTTGTTGAAAGTACTTTGCTTTAACCTCTGCTAATGGGCACTGAAATACCGCAGAGACACCTTTTCACTTATTCTGCTGCATTCTGTCTGAATGCATCTTGCTTTCAAGTGCTGCTTGGATGAATTAAATTCTCTGAGATAAAAGCAATGTAATTTACTTGTAAGCTTCATCTTCCCAAACTTCATGCTTTTCAAAGGGTGTAGGACTGTTCTTTTTTTAAAACCAGTGAACAAATATGATAAGAGAAGCTGTAAGTGGGGCTGGTGAGATGTACTGACAGATTCAAATATCTTTTGAAAGCTATGCAGTCACCAAGTTGTTTCCTGAAAGTTTTACAGTACATTGTGACTGTTCTAAGGATTGCAAACCACAGCTTAGAACAATTTAGATGGCTTGAGAAGGAAATACCTGGAGTATTGTTCTTTTACATCTCCTTTGTCGTCAAGGGGGGAGCTACTGTTGTTTCTTATCTAGAAATGTACTGGTTTGAAGGACCCCATTTTAACACTAACCAGTGCAGAACTCCTCAAACCAAGCAGAGCTGGCCAAGCTGGATGATGTCCAGTGGCTGTTTTGAAGGAAGCCTTTGGTTTTGCTTATACAGGAGGTGTTTGACTTAACTGTTGTCCCAGTAGCTCAAATTGGCATCTGAAAGTTTTGCTTTTTTCTTTCACAAGTTAGACTGTTGTAACCCTCTGCTAAGACCTGCAGGTGGTGCAAGTCATCTTTTGGAGATAAAGGAATCCTCCTTTCAGTAGTTTGTAATCTGCAGTGTGTTGTTAACCTGTGTGGATAAATGGAGCACAGAGTTGCATCAGCAGTCCATATTAACCATTGATATAATAACAGCACAAATCAAAGTACATGGTGCTCATACTTCAGATAAAATGATGTTTACTGACAGGAGCAGCTCCTGATGAGAACTGAGAAAACAGAGGCTCCTGATAGCTGCCTGTCTTGTAAGACTTGGGGTTCTGCCAGTATCCGGCTGGTTTTCCTTGATTAAAAAAATAATTATCAGTCATAAGTACACACAATACAGCCCTCCTTCTCCTATGTGGTATGTTCAGAAGGCAAGTACATGAGGTGCTTGCTCCTTGTCTCATAGTCAGCATATTTGAAATTAAAATGTAGTCGCAGAGCCAGCATGTGCAAATACAAATATTAATTGCATAACCAAACTGACTGCAATACAGCAGGCAGCTTCAGTATGTCATGTTTATTCTTTGGGTACTGGAAAGTCTGAGAAATGTGGCACAGTGTAAAATAGTGCTTGTTCTGTTATGTCCTGAGAAGAGAGTTCATGCTGAATATATTTAATTTTTTTCTGTATTTGGGGTAAACTCTACCTGACATTTATACACACCTTAAATAAAAGATTCCAGCTCACCTTTTTAGTCCTTTATGTATACTATGGTTGAACCTCTTATGTGCCTGTGTCCCATGGTGGAAGAGATGCAGGGGTCTCAGAGGAGTTAAAGGCTGTACTAAAAACATCGCTAATCCAAGCCCTTTTTGAGCTTTTTTCCTGTGTTTCTAAATATCATGCTGCATGGAGGCCACATTGTAAAAACAAATCCTGCCTCCGGCAGAGTCAGGAAGTAGTAGATTTGGGAAGCTTGAGGTGAATAAATGGCTAGAAGGATAAAAATTCCAAGTTTGTAGAACATTTCCATGCATCCTGATTATTGAAGTAGCAGTTTGTTTAAGAAATAAAGAAAACCCAACCGTGATTTTTTGCCTTGAGACAAGAAGAGGAAACATAATCAAAGGTCCTGGCTCTCTTGGAGCAGCTTGGGTGAGGCATGAGGATGGTCAAACTCTGGAATGTGTGCTCAGGGAGGTGGAGGGATCTCTGTTCTTGCTCGGTGTTTGACCAAAGTTGGCCTTGTTTTGAGCAAGGGCTGTAACCAGGGGCCTGCAGTTCCAATGTGAATTGTTCTGCAGTAAGTTTCCTCTACTTCTGTGTTCTTTTCTAACCTACAGCTGTCCCTGCAAAGCCTTGCAGGTAGGCTTTGTTGCTTTTGTCATTCTGGTTAGCAGCTCTGCAAAGACCTTCAGTGCTTTTCTGAGTACAGGGCAGGACCCCTCCGCCACAGACTGACTCCAGACAGCTGAATTAGTATTGAATTAATTGTGTGGTGGCCTGTGTCCTCATTAAGGGAGGGGAAGATGTAACCAGCTGGGAGGTTTGTCTAAATGACCTCTTTAAAATGCATTTTAGGCACTGGGAGTGCTCCTAATGCCTCCAGGAAAGCTTCTGAAATACAGGTTGAATCTGAACAGATTTGAAGACAGAAATGTGATTTCTTATTGTCATGGAGATCATGATGCAATAAATATTTCCCATGAAAGAAGTTGTCATTCCAGTGACATGAAAGTGGTGTTGGCTTCCAGTAAGCTTCTAGAAATGTTAGAAAAAGGTCACCTCTGTCATTCCGAAAGTTACCATCACTAAGTTCCCTAGAGAAATGTTTGGAGCTTGGAGCTCTCAATGCTTCTTTTTTAACCCTCTTCACCTATGTTTACTGTTTTCAAAAGTACTGATTTACCTCTATTTTCATTTGGGTTTGCTTGTAAAACTGAGGTTGACATTGAGTGCTGTCTAGAGACATTAGACAAGAGCTCTGCTAGTCAAGCACACATTGCACAGGCCACGTCTCTAGGAAGGAATTGCCATCAAAATCCCAGGCACTCAAAACCTATTCAAAGGCTTAGATTGTTGTGTTGCAAAAGACTTATTTTTAGTTTTCTTGTCTGAGGAGCTGGAAAAATGACTCCTTTCATGACCCCTTCAGGTGTGGGAAAGACAGTGTTGGTGTTTGTATTCTGAGTGTCATCCGAATCATTCGTCTTCTGGGTCAGGGATCAACAATCAGTGTTGCAAATATGTAAATTACAGGTGGCATTGAGTGGTGCAGCACTGGAGCAGGTAGTCATAGTATCTCCTAGTTGATACTTCCAGCTCGCCCACTTCTTCCCCACAAGTCCTCACTTGTCGGGAAAATAAATAGAAAGATTAAGCTTTTAGTCATTTCTTTTGTGTCTGAATTTTGAGGCTCAACAGAAATGAAAGTTAAACTAAAATTTGATTGAAATGTCAGATTGGTTCTCAGACTTGTAAGACATGATGAAACTGCTATTTATTTAGGGAAATGTGAATCTGTAGCTGCCATACTGTTCTTTGGCTCTCATCCTGCTAAAATGAGGTGGATGGCACTTACTGCTGCAGTTAAATTTTGCTTAGAATCTGTGTTTAAGTATTCAGGACTGTATGGAAACTTACTGTGCACAGGTACAAAGGTCTCAGGTTTGTAACAGTGTCCTTGGTAGTCACTGTTTTGAACATTGGATACAGGAATATGGTGTATTCTCTGTGAAAGAACAGTGAGCACATTATTGTTTCTGCTTTGTTTAATTTGTGTCCAAAAACATTAGAAAGGTGACATGTTAGGACACCACAGTGGAAACTCTTGGCAAGAAAATTTTGTCTTGACTTGTAATTTAGCTTCATTTATCATGTATGAGGATTGTAAGAGTCTTTAATGTTTCGTTGACATGCAGTTTTGAGTTTCTTCTGTACAGAATGAATGCAAATGAAGAAATACTTGTTTTTTGAAGACTGAGAAATAGAACTTGTTCAGTATGCTCTTAGTTTGCACAAGATTAAATAAATGCACAGATTAGCAATTTAAAAGGGTATTAATGTTGATGGACTAGTGTAATAAATGTAACCTCTTAATTTTAATAATGTATGGAAACTTGTAAGGAATAAAGCACAAAAAATAATAATGAAAGTACCTTTCCTCAGATGACTCTAGTCTTTGAAGACCATGCAGTAATACAGTTTTATCACTGGATCCCAAAATGCCATATTTAATTGAAAAGCGAGACTGGCAGAAAACCTCCATGGTTTAAGACATTAAGCTGGGAAACAGCCTCTTCTGCTTTCCATCTTGGGTTTCACTGGAAGGTTTTGGGTGGAGCAGTTTCACTGTGTGGGGTTAATGAAGGTGCCCGTGGTACTGTGTAGTATTTGGTGAGTTCTTGCTCCATCCTCTTCATTGTTCTTCGTTACCATGTAAGAAATGGAGGTTTATTAGGAATTCTTCTGAGGATGGGCAGTTGTTGTTTTGTCTCAAAGCCTGAATACTGTGTTGTTCTTGTCTTTATTCAGGTTAAGATCTTTTTGCCTCCGTGTCCTTGACACTTGCTCACACTATCTGTTCTGTATGTAGGGTTTCTGTGGTCTCCAGGATTAGTGTGAAGGTTTTTTCATATGTTTCTGTCTCTTGTGCACCATGCAGCAGCCTGTGGCCCTGAGTTGTTTCATGGATGGCTCGCACAGTCTGTAACCACTTTAAATCAAAAGGTTCAGTCATGCTTCCCTCACTGGACTGCCACTTGTTCCCTTGTAATTGGCACTGGCACTGATATTCCTGTAGCTGACTCGTTCATCTTTTGATGGGGAGTTTATTATGCCTAAAAAATCAAGGGTGTCATGTTGGATAGCAAATAATCCAGAAAAACCCAGCAGTTGTCAGAAGGGTCACTCCATACCTCCTTACTTCTGTTTTTTTTGTCTCACAGCTAAAGATCAGTTTGATTTGGCTTGTTCACCAGATGAAAACTAGTCCAGGAAAAAGTGAGGAAACTTGTCATCAAAAATGAATCCTTTTGCTCCTCTGCAGCTGGTCCACGAGCTGCTATTATCATGAGCATCCTAAGTGCAGGTCAACAAATACCAGAAGCCAGCATTTGTTCAGATGTAATAATCTGACTTGAATTTACTTTCTGTTGGTACCTTGAGTGTTTTAGAGATTATGCCAATTGATTTATGTTGTGAGTTAGATTGCCAAGCTTGCTACGGGGGGATAGAATGGATGTCTGCCTGTCCTTGGATTGGAATAGTGAATCTGTGAACTGCAGCTGTGCATTACTGTTGCTCAATAAACTTGCTACTTTCCTGACAAATTTGCTGTGAAGATGCTATTTGAATATTTTTAGCTCCTACAGAAAACAGACGATGAAAATTTTATGAAAAAGACTGTATGCATGGAAGTAAACATTGGGAAGACAAAAAATATGTCTGTGACAAAGATTTTGGGAGACGCTTTTTGTTTTATGAGCTATCCTCATATCACTTTTGTCTCTATGGTTCCTTGAGGGTTAGAGACTGCTTAGTACAGCAAAATTGTGATGGGGATTGAGGTGGGAAAGGATTTGCTGTGTTAAATATTCAAAATTCAACTTTGCTGTTAGGCTCTGGTTTGTTTTGTTTTGTTTTTTTCTATAAACATGCGTATTTAAAAGTTGGGAACACTTTATCATTCTTTGAAGTAGTGTGTCACTATAAGATGAGAATTTCCCCTTTTTATGCCAGTTCCTCTTCTGTGGAGCTGTTTAATTCATTAAGGGTAATAATTTTGTTATTCCTTAACTGTGAAAGAGGAGGAGAGGGGAATCGAATCTAAATAGTGCTGTTACATAAAACTAGTTTGAGTGGCAGTTCTTGGTAATAATTAAAAAGTACTTTGTTCTTATTTGGGAAATACAGCTTTTGGAAACAGAAAGTAATGGTTTATTTTCCTTATCTGTGACTTGGATAGTGACTGTTACTGGATGTAATACACCCAGGCTGAGGAATGGGAAATGAAAGACACCTGGTTCTGGTTTAAACTGTGGCTGGGCCGATTGTGGAGGTGTAGTTTGGATGAACAGGTGTATGAAAGTTTCTTTAGAATCTAGACAGGAGCAATCCTTCTTGTTTTAAACATTCTGATATTTGCAGGACCCGAGTTTTGTAGAGCCAGGGCTGATCTGCCGTGGGAATGTGGAGTAGTCCCAGCTGGACTCAGTAGGAGGTGGTGACAGGGAGATGTCTCTGTGTCCCTGCTGCAGAGCATGGGTGACCTTCAGTCTTACCTTGAGCGAAAGAGTGGGATACCCAGCAAGCTCTGGTCACCTCCTGCCTGCAGAAATGCTCCTGCAGACCCCCCTCTACTCCCATGAAACACAGCTCACAGGCTGCAGCTCTTGGCCATGGGAAAGGTGCTGGTTCCATGGGGAGTGCTGCCAGCCTTGCCTTGTAAACAAAGAAGAGATGATTCCTTTTCTTTTTTCATTGTGGGGAGTTTCTGTGCCTGCCTCACAGTCCTGCACTTCCTGCTTAGTTCTGGCTAGAGGAGGCCAGGCAGAGCTCTGCTGGTGTGGTGCTGCTTTATTTGCATGTTCTTCACTATGATGCCAGGCACTCCCTTCCCTCAGGGTCTAAAAATATTGCTGTTGCAGCAGTCTGCTTCGGGAGCAAAGTCTTAATTGCATCAAGTGGTACTTTGCTGACAAGAATTAAGACCAAATATTTTGTTCTTCTGCTGAAGAATTGTTTTCTTCTTTACTTTGCTTGATCTTCTGAGGTCAGAAAGTTCCTAAGCACTTGTACAAAAACAGTACAGTATTGGTAACATCAGTCTTGGGTAAGTATCTTGGGAGGAAAAAACCCCAATGTTGTTTTAACTGCTTTTTCTGATAATCCTGTTCTGTTTTTTATTCTGATCTTATTAGCTTGCCTCATAGTCAATACATACAGTTTTCAAATCTTTGCTTGATTTTTATGAAAAATAGTTACTTTGTGCCTAGTAGCCCTGATAGAAGCCCAAAGCTTTAATTCACTCTCTAGCCTTTGACATAATACTCCAACAGTGTATTCAGAAATTCATGTGGGCTGGTAGACTCCGATGCTCCCCTGATCTATATGAATTTTATGTTTTATAAATATAACTGATATAGAGGAGTGTGAACTCTGTTTATTTGGAAGACTGCATTTATTTGAATTACAAAATTTATCTGTTAATGGACTGTGCTGAAGTTAGAAATATCCATTATTGTTATCATGGTAGGATGGTTTAGGGACTAATTAGGAAAACTAGAGAAGGCATGAGACTGATATGTGAATGCTGCTTTCTCTTACATTGCTTAATATTGCAGGTTTAACAGCAGGGAGCCTGATCTGTCCAGCTGCTTAGTAGCACACTCTGTACCCAGAGCTCTGGAAAGTGTGTGCAGTTTGATTACTGTGACTCTCCTAGGGTTTAAAGCTGCTCCTCAAACCTTGGATTCTGTATTACAAGGGATTATACTTCAACAGGGCTGTGAAAAGTAGGATATTCGTGGTCTCTTCAAGTTACATTTAAGATTAAAAGACAATGGCAGCAGGTTCCGAAGAGCTGCAGTGTTAAATGGAGTGAAAGCCACTTGTTAATGCTAAATGCATTCTGAGGGCTGCAGATATGTGCCTGCAGACCCCTCAGTTTGGTTCAGTAAAAACTTGAGGGAGAGAGTATGGCAGGTAGAAGAGCAGTGGGTAGCAGCACTGCCTCACGCTTCTCATGCTGGCAGTGCTGCTTTCTGCCAGCTTGGAAGTGTTGGTGGGACTGGGGCTCGAGGGCATAATTTCCTAGGTGGTTTAGGCATGCATCAGGACACAGCTGGGCTTGTCCACAGCTGGCAGGGCCACCCCAGGGTGAGGTGGTTCAGGGGAGCCAGAGGTGAAAGGCAAACACAGCCACAGCAAATGAAGATGTGTGTTTGAGGAGGGGGCTGCAGCTGGGAGCATCACCCTCAGTGTCACACTGAGGTACCACAGCTGCCTTTCCCACACTGCTGGGTTTTGTTCCTCCTCGCTTCATGGCTTGTCTGGGTACAGAGCAGGACAGCTTTCCAGCTGTACCACTGAGCCAGGTCATGTTTGGTCTCTCTGGCTTTTTTGTTTTGGCAGAGGGAAAATTTTGAAAATCTCTTTTGATCTAGAACTGGGAATGATTGCAAAATCTTTTGAGAAGCTAGGGAGGTCATTAGAGTCCAAGGAATGCTGTAATCTTACTGGGGTCACAGTAAGACATTGTCTTTGTAGGAGCACAGACGTTACAGGTGATCTGTGAAATGCATCCCCCTGGGCCTCTTAGTTCCTGGTTTGCTGTTTCTGTTAATCTATTGCATTATGCAATATCTTTTCATTTGTTAAAAGCCTGTAATTTCTCATCCCTCACATAAAACAGTAATGCACTTCAAATTCTGAATTGAGGAAGAATGTACACTGTTGTACTTCTTCACTGTCATCTTCAAAGTTTTCTTTTGTAAGCAACTATCTTTTAGTTTGGCTTTTTGGGGGTGTTTAGGTCGTGGCAGTGGTTTTCAAGGGAGGGAAGCTGTGAAGTAATTTGATAATACAGAAATATTCATAGCACGTTAAGAGAGGAAGCAAAACCAGCTTTGTGCTCACATGGCAGGAGGAAACAATGACAAGGTCGCGCTGTTTGGGCAGGGGTGGGTGGGAAGGAGATCTTGAGCCATTTAGCGTGGAGGGGGATCCCTGTGAAGGTGCAGGCTGCTCTTTTTTTTAGCAGACAGTACGAAGAAGTCTTGACTACCTGGGCACAAGCCTCTCACCTTGGAATTGCCTGGGTTGTCTGCTTCTGAATTAGAGGCCCTCGTGTGTCCATGCCAGTTGGGAAGAGCTGGAGGAGAGCTTGCTCAGGTGAACAGCTTGTGATACTCAGACACAAGATTTGATATTGTTCCCTGAATGACATCATATGGCCAAATTGGTACAACTTCATTAAAACAGCCGTAAGATTTTGACCGCTTGCTTGGGGTATTCTGTCTCATATGTAAGATGTGCTGGAGAGATGTGTGTACAACTCATCCAGAAAGCAACATTCTGAGTTCTTGGTGAATCAAAAACCTGGATTCAAATCTAGTTTCTTCAAAGTACTGGAAGAACCAGTGCCTGTGGTGAGCGAGCCCCTTCCAAGTCTATGCCTGTGGCTTGGGTAAATGTTGCCATCACCTGGAGACTCGCTGCCAGAAACCAGAGCAACTTCTGGCTGTGCAGAGGTTCCAGTTTGAGCTGAGTGGGGATTGAGATCAGGCATTCCAAGCCTATGATGTATGACTAAAATAAAATGGCTTTTGATGGTATTAGTCTATCTAAAGCTGCTGGTTCTTTATTCCTCAGGGCTTGTGTTACATTTATTGCTGATTGTTTGCAAAGGCTGCTCTACTTTCATAAAAAAAGTCTTTTGTGCATAACTAAGCACTTCCAAAAGCATGCGTGGGTTGCCTAGCTATTTTGCATTGTTATTTCTTTGTGCTTGTCTGAGAAATTTTGGATGTTATTTTTATAAATGCATGCAACAGCTCTGATGTCTGAGGCAAAATGACCTGGGATGGTCAGTATGATTCTTATGCTGCTGTGTGCTGAATTACTAAAGTAATTCTCAGTGTCAGGGTTCAGATTTCTGATTTAGGCTTCCATGTGCCAATCTTAGATGTCTGCCTTAATACTTAATGAAAGCCGTAAAGCATACTGAAGTTCTTTGGTATGAAAGAACTTTGTAAATTTAAGGTCTCCACTGTTACCTGAGGCAGCAAACTGGATTATGGCTGATTTTTGGGAGAGATGATTGTCTAGGGAACAGCTTGGTCACCAGAAGTTTATAAAGGGAGTTTAGCACAGTGCCTTGCTTATTTCTGGTTGGAAAAAAATGCCAGTATTTATCAGCTACAGCGACTTGCTGTAGTCTAGGCTTCCTTCGGGGTGTTAAAATACCATGTGCCTTGTGTGAAAAAGAAAACCCAATTAGGACAGGTAAGGTGGTGGGTATCATTTAACATGTCTAGGTTAAGTATGTCCAGGGAGGATTTGCTTTGGCTACATTGGATTAAGAAGAGATCTGAGTTTGAAAGAAACCTGAGGGAAACAAAATAATGGTGTGTGAGGTGTTTTTCCACTTTCCTTGGTATAAAGAAAACACGAAATTAAACTGATACAGTTGTGCATATTCTGAAACTTGTGGTGAGATGAAAGTCTCAGTATATTTTAAAGCAGTCCTTAATATGCTGCTTTTGTAAGTGGTATTTCTTGATTAAAATTCTGCATAATCAAGTGGAACAGTTGGACAGGAAAGTTGATCTTAATCTGCAGTCAAAGAAGTCCTCTGGCAGGCAGAGGATACAAATGTATGCTCTTCAGAAGACTCAGCTGTTAGATAGGGGAGTTACAAACTTTAAAGTCTTCTTAAAAGTAAGCTTCTCCTGGAAGAGAGTGCATTCTTAATTTATTTCAGTATTAACACTTTTTTTTCCTTGTGTTACATGGAATTTTTAGTTAGTACAGTTCTTTTCTGAAAACATCTATGAGTAACTGGGATTTAAGGTCACTAAGTAATAACTAAATATATATTACTCATTATTAGGTATGTATTAGTGATTACATATGGATCCCAGTTTAATGAAATGATGAAAAACCCCCTCAGAGTCCTTTTTCTGAGTGGAGCTGCTTGAGGGAATTGTTTTCTTTCCTGCATGCACAGAGGGGTGTAGTGCTCTCCAGAGTTTTGTAGGGTGTTGGTGGAGGAGAGATTAAAACTTTAGGTGCTTTTTAACTAATCTTATTTTACACTGGTTTTTTAGAATTTTTTTTTTTTTGTGCTGGCCAGTCCTGCTCAGGCATTATAAATACCCTTTTCCTTCTAACTATGGTTTTTTATTTTAGTCTGTTAGTTTAGTTATTATATCTACCCACAGAATTCTTTCTTCATAAAATCTGTATACAAATCTGGCATGGTTTTCTATTAACTTAAGCTTTGATATTTAGCTGTGTAAAAATCTAGAAATATAATTAACCCTTCTGACAACGTCTGTGTTGAGGCACCTTAAAAAGGTGATGAAAAGTGCTGCACAGGTGTAGCAAGGGTAGGAATCTCTCCTGATGTCAAATGTGATGCAAATGTCAGTGCAATGGAAGCAGTGTGTCAAGGCTTGGCAAAACGTGAGACATACATTAGATTGAAAACAGATTTTTATGTATTTGGACACTTTTTCTATGTGCGTTGGCCTTTTGTCAGTAGTTGTTTCAAGAGATGCCTCTTATTAACAATAAAACAGGGGAAAAGATGGAATGTTTTGAGTTAGATTCCAAAATACCCAGCAGAAACTTGGAGATGAGTGGGTTTTTTTCCTCTCTGTCTCCCAGAGCACACTAAGCCTAATGATACTTGTTAGTGCACAGAATTCAAAGCTGGTAAACAGCCATGGTTGTGCATAGCAGGAATAAAAGGTGGTTACTGTTTTCAAATTAAAGAGAGGCACTTGTGTTGATTTTCAGTTACATTAGCTGCAATCTTGTTTGCTGTTTTTGCGAATTCATTTGCAAATTTAAATAACTGTCTTGAAACAGAGATTTCCTTTATGTTCTGGTGTGGTTTCACTCCTTATAATTGTTTCTGTTATCTTGACTGTGCTGCCTTAGATCTGTGGTGGAAAGTTTTGCCCTATTTTCCTTTCCTTTTGGCTGTGTGGCAAAAGTGAGTTATCTAGTGTTGACAGCTGTTGTTTGATTACACTTTCTTGGATTATTTAGATTTCTTTCTTTTTGTATTTCCCTTTTTTTTTTCCTTTCCCTTAGCTGAACTTTATATTAAAAACAACCTGTCATTTGATTTCATTATTAATTGTGAGCATTATTCATTATGGTTGCATTACCTTTCTAGCAACCTTGTATGTATTCTTACCAACAGGAAATTGTTATGCAAAATGTGGCATGAACACAAACCTGTCAGATGTATCTTTGTGGTTGGCAAATGTAGGGGGGAAGATAGAACAGTACCAGGAAGGTCATGAAATGTTAGTCTAATTATCATGGTTTTGGCAGAGGAAAATTGTTCATGCTGATCTGAGAACTCTTTGAACTTGTCATTGTGGACAAAAGAGGAGGGGAAAAAATAAATTAGAGCTTTCAAAACGCCTTTGACAGGTCTTATCCAAGAGGCTGTTGAACAAGCTGAGGGAGCCGTGGGATGAAAGTGAAGGGTTTGTTTGTGCAAAAGGCACAAGCGAGGGAAAAAAATCTAGATCCTGGTAAAGATAAGCTCAAGACTGCAGAAGCTGTGCTTGAGATGTTCTTGAATGACTTACAGCAGCTGTGCAAAATTTAGTAAGTTTTCAGAAGTGATCCTGTGCCTATATCCATATGCTAGGATTACTGATTTTCTAAGGACATCTTGGAAGAGAATCTAAGTTCTCTGACTTTAAACATAAGCCATGAGAAGGCAAGATAGGATCTGATGTTGATGGTGGACTTGAATTTTGCACATTCTTGCGTGTGTGAACTTAGTCCTCAAAATAAGACAAAAAGAGTAGCTTTCATACTTGAAATTTCTAAGTTGAAATCATGGAGTGTAGTCAGTAGTTTAAGCAGGTTGGATAAAACCAGAAAGCTCTTGTTTCCTGCTGCAGGCAGGAATAGTATTTTTCTGATTAAAGTGATTAAAATTCACTTCGGTAATGGATAAATATTCCAAATGTGTCTTGATTTTTAAAAGTGAAGGGATATTGGGATTTTTTAAAGTGAAAGTGGTTTTAAACAAGAAATTCATGCAATTTTCCTCATAATAAAACTTGAAGGTATTTGCAACTAGTTCCTCTTCACGTGTGGATGGTGTGGTGGTATTTTGATAATGGAGAAATTAATAAATAAGTTTACAAATCTTGCATTATACCTGGGAAGTGAGAGGACATAACATCAGGATAGTAGAACCTCTTATGTGTTTGCCATGACCATAAATGCCAAAGACCCATGAAGGTAGCAATAGGAATACATGGGTATGCTAAATGGAGAAGTTCACAATAAATCCTGCTTTGTTTTTGCCAAAGGAATTGTTTCCAGGTTACAGGACTAAAAATGACCAAGTTACTTGGTTCCTATGGGGAGGTTCATGTTGGCATGTTGCTTCCTTCTCTAATCCCTTAGGGGAAGCAGGACATCTGGTTAGTTGGCTCGCATTTAGGCTGTTAGGTAGTTGTATCAGGTGTCTTTAGTTTGGTTCAGTTCTTATTGCTTTTTTTTCCTTAGTATTTAAATAATATCTGTCTTCAAAAGCTGCATTTGGGCACCAGTTGCTGCTGGAGAAGAGTTTGTGATTTGAGTCCCAAGTGAGGTCTGCTGGGTAAATTGAAGGGCTTTGTAGTAAACATGGCACTGTATCTGCTGTGACAAGATCATGTAAGTCTTGTTATTCCTCCAAACCATTTGACAGAAGTCTGAAAGCTAGAAATTGTGCTCAGAAACACCAACAGGGATCAGACTGGAAAACTGCTTGGCTTTTGTGATGTTTCTCATACAAGTCTTGTTCTAAGTTCTTGCAGTAGGTATCTTCAGTATATTCCTGTCTGCTTCTGACAAGCTTTGTGTACGTGCCGAAACTTTAATGTTTCTTTTGGAAGTAAAGCACCCTTATGTGTCAGTAATGTCAATCTCTAAATTTATGTATTAAAGCTGTAGTTGAATGGCTAAACGTAGAGGTAGGATCCTTCTCTTGTCTTTTTCATTTATTTTCTTTTTTGTATAAACCAGAAGATTCACTGGAGCATGGGGGTAGAATACTTTTTGAAACAGAAGGACATTCCTTTGGAATTTTTTGTATACAGAAATGAACCACTACGTGTCTGGGGCTCTCTTAGCACTTGTGTTGCTTTAGCCAAAGCCTTTGTTTCCTGACTTCCTTTGCTGATTACCTGAGGCAGTGGACTATGTTAACCCCTGTGTACTGTTGCCAGTGTCTGGCACTCTGCAGAGCCCTGCAGCGTGTAATGTAGAGATTATTGCTGTCAGAAGGACAAAAAAAAGTCATTTCCAATGCAGTTTGCAAATGCAGATGTTACTGTAATTGAAACAAATGCGTTTTTCTGCCAGTGAGCAAACCAGCAGGAATGATGTAGTGAAATCTGTCCTTTCTTTGCTTGCATGTCTCTAGATAAAATTAACTTCTCTGTTGAAGCAAAGATACTGATAGATATTATTAACCAGCAATGAGCACAGTATGTAATATGTGGAGGTCTCAGAAGGAGGCAGAGCTCTTCCTTGGTATTCTGAAAGTGTGATGAAAGAACACTGACCTCTCCAGCATTCCAAAATTAACAATATAAGACTTCTTTTTTTAACTGCAAATGCAAAATGTATGGAGATGGCAGTATTAACTGATGCAAAACTCCCCAAAAATGTATGAAAATTTGCTCTCATTCTAGTAGAGAAATACAATTTAATGCTCTGTCACTTCTTGTTGAGATTTATGCCTGCTTTCAGCAAGCATAAGAATATTTATTTCATCATTTAAAAACTCCCATGCCTAAAATTAAAAAAACAAAACAAAACACCAAAAACAGACAAACAACAACAAAAAAAACCAGAAACCCCCCCAACAAAATACCAAACCAAAATGCAAACTGTCAGGAGCAACAGCAAGGGAAGGCAAGCTGGGAGTCACTGGTGACATGGCTGGCAGATAGTATCCTCACTGATAAGAATGCAGTCCCCCAATGCCTGCCATGAGGCAAACAGTAGTTTGGAAGTAGTTGGCATGGATTTACAGAGGGAAAATTATGGCTGGCTAACCCAATAATCTTCTGCAATACATAGACTAGGTGGTTGGATAAGGGAAGAGCAGGAAATGTTGCTTGTTGTGACTTGAGCTGTGGCTGTCTCCTGTTACATTTCACAAAGCAGGGACTGGGTCACTGCAGTGTGGTGCACTGAAAACTCGCTCAGCTGCCAGGCTCAGGGGCATGAAGTCCCCATGGAGGTCACTAGGGCTGTGTTCTGTGACACTGGGACCATCCTTGGGGATACCCAGAATGTGCCTGGACACTCTCCTGGGCAGCTGGCTTTAGCTGTGACCCTGCTCTGAGTAGAGGTTGGAGTAGTCAGTGCACAGAGGTGCCTTCCAGCTGTGAGGATTCCCATCCTGTGGGATTGCATAGCTGCACAGTGTCCACGTTGGCCTTGGCCACAGGCAGCTAAACTGCCAACAGTGGGCGTTTTTTCCTGCTTAATACCTCTTCTTCTGTAGACTGCTGGAAGACTTTTTTGATAGTGAAGGGAAAGGATTAATCTCAATGTCAATTCTGAGTCAGCTTTACCTACAAGATAGATGTTGGCATTTGCACTTGGAACAGTTGCACTCCAGTGCTGTTCATTAGAAACCCTGATGGTTGAAAACTACAGAAGCTTGACATAGGTTACATCTCCTCGCTTTCTCAGCTCATGTGTTGTCCTGTTTTCATTTGGGTTTTTTTACCAGGGAAGTTTGCCAGTGGATACAGCCATAGAGAAAGTACAGCTGGAAACTGTCAGATAACTGGTGACATAGAAGAATTACAGATCATGCCATGCTAATCATGGTTCTGAATTTCTTATGTAGGTTGAATTTGGTTGAAGCTTTTGTGATGGATCCAGAACTACGTCAGTGCCTTCAAGAAGATCTGTTACGTCGCTTTCCAGACCTCAACCGGCTGGCAAAGAAATTTCAGAGACAAGCAGCAAACTTACAAGACTGTTATCGAATGTACCAGGCTATCAATCAACTGCCCAATGTTGTACAAGCACTAGAAAAACACGAAGGTAATGCTACCCCCATCTATTCTCAATGTTTTGGAGTATACTGATGATGCAAAGAAACAGAGCCTAGATTTCCAAAGATTACTTTTTTCCTGTGTGCTTTTGTTGCAGGAATAAAGTTTAAAGATGTTTGAGTTTTAAATGAGCTGAAATTCTGAAATGTCAGTCAGATACTTAAAAATATTCATAGCCAGATCTTTGCAGGAAGCTGTGTTCCTGTTAGTGTGTAGCTGGGATGTTTGAACTGTTGGGTGATGATGTGGGAATCTTTGACATGGACTCGTCTCTAGGAATTCCTGACCAACTGTGTGTGTATTGTGTTCTTACAGAGAAGATACCATTCATACAATAGTGCTGTCACCCACTTCAGGTTGTAATTAAACATAAAATACCCCTGGTTTAAGTACTAGTGGTATAACTTGAAATTTTTTTTTTTTTTTTTTTTAATCATAGTGCTCCTGTATTTGATACAAGTAACATGGCAGGGTTTCTTCCAGTCCTCATTAGTAGGAAGCACAATGCTGTGACAAGCAAGTCTGGAAAGTACAAAAGCTGCTGTTTTTTTTTCCTTTTCTGTGTGTTACCAGGAAAATGCAGAATAAGATCAGCGTAACAAGGGGGTGATTCAATTTAGCAATAGCAGTTCTAACCTACCAGAAAGCTCATTTCTGTAGAAGCCCATTAATTTGTTAGAAATTCCCTTTGCATAAAACAAGCACCAAAGCCATAAAAACAAATGTTGTTTGAAATGATGTGGTTACAAAAATTGCCTTCCTTTACTTGAAAATAAAGCTACCCAGTGACTTACACTTTTCTGCACTACTTAAAGTAATGAAACTTCTACAGTATTAATCTTAAATCAATTTTTGGTTACTGACTGTTATTTCCAAGAGCAGTTAATAGCTGATACTCTGAAGGAACTGACAGATGTAACTCTTTTGTTTGTTTTTTGTTCTTAAAGAGCTGTGCCATTCTTCAGCTGCCTCACTCGTGTCCATTTGACTTTTCCAAACTCTGCTAGTTTTAGTTTTTTATACTCTTTTTTAGTTTTTTATACTGAGGTGTTAGTTCAGAAGGCTGGCTTCCTGTCTTCTTTTTATATTAGTTGCCATTTGGATCAACAGAGTTCCTCTGTCATAACTTTGGGGTAGGAAAACAAAAATTCCATTTTTAGAGTTTTGAGGAGCAAGCTGTGTAAGGCAAACTGCTAAACTCACCATATGGAAAAGTTAATAGACTGCAAAAGGTTCTTCCTGTTCTACACATGAATCAGTTGGACTTAGTAGGGCAATCACCAGCAGTATATTAAAGATAGTTTAAAATAGGTGGCGTGTTATTTTTCTTTTTCTTTGTACTTGTACCACCTGTTCAAAGTACAAGAATGGTCTGGTAATTTTCAGTGTACATGAGTGATTCAGACTGGATCTGGTAATTTTTTCTGTTTCTGACTGTACAGAATGTTTTCACTCATCAAGGGGTGGAAAATCAGAAAGACTTTTGACAATTCTGAGTATGTGCCAGTTTCAGAACTCCCTTGCCTATGAATGGCTATGGGGATATAGAGCAACTGTGTGAATATAGAACAACCATGAAGTCACCAGCTGTGACTGCTTTGCCCTCAGTATGAAGCCTTGCTTTGTTGAAATCCTTGTTTTTATGGAAACCCGAGGAGGGGGGTGATGAGTGAGGATGACTTTTTTCTAGTTTAGCCATAAGAAGTCTGCATAAGATGGGAAAGGACTCTGAGTCATCAAATCATTTTGCTCTAGCTGGCAAAAGGGAGCAGTTGTTTATTACTCAGATTGCTGAGGCATAAAACTTGGCGCCTTACAAGATTTCTCTCTTCAAGAAGCTGCTGAGGCATCTTCCTTCCCATCTCAAACAAACACTATTTAAGCCTGTAAATATGCAGGATACAGGAATTGTGTGCTGGGTTTCAGGTGTATTTTTACCATACTGTATACAGTGACTTGAGTACCCCTTACTGCTTGTTGCAATCCTGTTCCTTCCCAGACTGTTGCACTGGTGTCGTGATCAAACTTGGCTGTTCCCCATCCTTTGTCATATCCAACTGATTATTCTCATTACTCATAGTGGAAACACATTTATCTATCAACGTGTCGTCTTACTCAGTGTTACATTTTACTTAGTTTCTATTAGCCTAGTTTTCAAGGTGTTGATCTATTTCTGATTTATCTTATTCTAATATAATCTACTGGTATCTTCCATGTTGTATATTTTAGTGACATTTATAAGCAGCCTTCTTTTGTGCATTAATAGGAATTCACACATCTTAGAAAGATAGATGCTTCTATGAGCCCTGGAGGAACTGATGTCCTTTCAGCTTGTTCATCTTTTGCAAGTGGGTGATGTCCTCTTTATCTGCACTCTGCTCATGGCTTAAATCATTGATCTTGCACCTTGGCACCTCCTGTGACACCATGCTCAATACTTTAGAACAGCCCAAATTAGGTCTGCAGAGTCCCCTTTGTCTCAGGCATTCAGTGTTTCAGACAGATATTGCACTATATGGATATTACCTGCCTGTACTAAACCTATACTGTATTTTATCCCAATTTCCATTGTTCTTTTTCCTTTTATCCTGCTTTCCATTGCACTGTCAAAATAACTGGTGCACTTAGTCATTGGGATTTGTCTGTTTTGCCTGGATAGAGTAGTGTCATTTTGCTGCCAAATTGTGTGTTTCAAGTCTGAAGATTAGTGTTTTATTTTAATTGCCAGACAACATTTTTAAACCGTATTAATAGTCAACTATTTAACATGTGTAATAAACACTTGTCTGTGCTTCAGTAAGTAAATTATGGTTTAAATTAAAAACCGCACCTGGGCACAGATAGGCTTTGTGATCAATATGCATCTCTGCTTTTGATGGTACATAGCTCTCTATTAGTCTTTCTCTCAGTGGTTTGTTTCCTTCCTAATAATGTTGAGTAAGTGCAAAAGAGGATTTTTTTTTTTACTATGAATCTTTTCTGTGAGTTTATGAATACAGGTGCAAGACATGTTTAATTTAGAATTTTTCAGTGGTGTTTCTTGCTCATGTTCTCGTAATGCCAGGTGTTTTAAGAAAAACTTGTAAACTTGTAAATCCTCATTATTCACGCACTCCACTGTTTTACTTCCTTCAAGTGCTAGATACTGAGCTTAAAGTTGGATTAAAAGTGCAAATAAATTTTGCAGTGTATCAGTTTGACCTGTATGTAAATACATTCATTTGTATTTTATTTACTTAATAAATCAGTAGATTCTAACTTTTGAATGTGACATCTTCCTGTGGTGTCTGAGATGTACCCTTCAAGCTTAAATAATAAAATGGCATCATGATACTTCCCTACTTAGTCCTTTCAAAAGAAGAAATTAAAATTGCTACTTCAAGTCCAAGCTCAATCATTTTTCATTGATTCAAGAATAATGAAGATAATTTCATTTTGTGTGTGGCATGTATTCCATTCACTGGAACACTGGGAACTGCTAAGCATAATCTGAAGAATGGACATGAAACTTTTTCTGCTCTTCACTCTCTTCCTTCTTCATCGACTGTTTTTATTTTACAGGTTGGTTTAGATGTGTCTTCTTACAGGAGGGAAAGAACCAAGATATTAAGAGAGCAAGCAAGAAATCTGGAATTGAAAACAATCTTAATTTCATATCTCTTGGTTTTGAAGATTTATAGTTAGCAGAAAACTCCGTTTTTGCAAGTTTAGCAATCTCAACAATATGTAATTTTTTTTCTCTGTTAATGGGTATTAGTTTAGAGCTTTCACTTTAAGAGTTTGAGGAATTGGGGAAGCAAAAAGGCACAGTAGAAAAGAAATCAGACAAAACTTTTTCTTTCTACTTCAACTAAGAGACGAGAGATTCACATGGGTAATCTTGTCCTCACAGTGTAACTTCTATGCATTTCTGTGGTAATTTTGCTATAAATTTCTGTGGCAATTTTTCTATAGATTTCTATGGCAGTTTTTCTTAGGAAAGGCTGGGACTTTTTTCTTAGTCTGGTGAGAAATTGCGAGGCTCTGGAATAGCCAGAGCTTAATTCTGTATTTCTCTGTTAATGTGCAAAGCCTTGCCTGTAAACTTTAGAGGCAAGCAACGTAATTCTGTACATAATTCTGTGGGTATAAGCTCATAGTATTGGATTCATTTTGAGGCATTTTTTTTTGTAAATCATATAGTCAATAATGCTAATCTTTCTGTGCTTAAATCGTGACTTGAAGTGGCTGCAAAGATTGTAAACATATATTTACTGACAGAACGTTTCCACAGCTGGCTGCTGGATATGGGTGCTTATTTGTAGCTTATGTGTGCCTGAAGAAAATACTTCTTTCACAAATTTGGCAGTGTCTGTGCCTGTTAAATTAGCTGTGAACTGCTCTTGGTGTTCAATGCTTTTGGTGTTCCATGGGCTTCAGCCAATGTCTGTTTAATGCAGTTTGACTTGGTGCTGCAGAGTATCTCTGTTAATTTTGATGCCTTCCTGTCAGTGGAAAGAAGTGACTGTAAAGATCTGGTTATAGTATGTGGTCTTTTTTTTTGTGGAAAACAAAAGCAGGTAACATACGCTTCAGTTGTTATGTCCATATTGTAGTTACCAAATATTCCCAGTATTAGGTAATATTTTATTAAGAAGAATTAAAAACCATGAGTGTGGATGGTAAGACCTACATTTTTTGCAGAAGGCATGTCAACTTTTTATGTGCAAGAATTGGTAATGTTCAGACAGCAGGTTTGCTTTTATACTGTTGTTTGTAGTTTTGCTCATAGTAGAGGGGAATTAATACCCCCAGTTATGAACAGAATAGGTACAAGCTTAATCAGAATGTAGATGGGATAATGCCAATTTTAGAAAAAGGTACATGTGTTTTAGTGAAATAATCATAGCTCATCTTTGTAAAACGTAACCACCTAAGCAGTTGTGTTATTTATCTTGGGTAAGTGAATTCTGGTAAATTTGTGGGGGTTTGTGAATGATAATTTTTCGTGTTTGTTCGTAACAGGAACTCACCAGATGTTGTTGTTGGCTATATTTATAACACCTCTTACTGATCTCTGCTCTGACTTCTCAAAGTTTCTGGAGATGATAGAAACAACATTGGACATGGAAAAGGTATGAAATGTTGTGTGGGTGGGGTTTACTCAGCAATTAAAGTTTCTTATTGAACTTTGCAATCTACTCTATACACACTAAATTTAATTGATCATCTGTATTAAGTAGCTACTGATAATTTAGCTGTGAAATATATGAAGACTATTATTAGTATATCAGGGTACTCAACAGGATATTCACTCACTATCTGAAATTATCTAGCCAGTGAAAAATTGCTTTGGGTGCACTGATGCTGTGGACCTGAAACTATTTTTTAAAGATCTCATCAGTATTAAAAGTGGAGAAGTAATTTTGTCATTTCTCTACTACTTTGTGTTTTTAAAGTTACAGTGATATGTTTCTAATCTAGAATGCAGCCATGTTTATTACTTGGGGAATCTTTTAGGATTTTTTTTTTTTGATTAACCAGGGATTAGGATTATCTTGAGTGAAGGTCTCAGCTGACTGTAGAAACAAGAGAACTACCTAAGCATGTGCCAGACATGGTAGTAAGGGCTGTTTGTTGAACTGGTGAAAACTGCAGTGGCTTTAAAATTTTGAACATGCATACTTTTCTCCAAAGGCAGGAGCACTGTGTTTTCTTTCTTTGTATTGTGTTGTGCATCCATCACTGCATTTTACTGTTTATGGAAAGACTTGTTTGATTGACATGTTGCTGTAATTTGTGATGTATGGTAATGAAGAAATTTATAGCTTTATACCAGTTACAGACCATCTGTTGATGCAGTTTGTGTGCCCTGGGACTCTGTTTTCTTTAAAACTAACAGCTGTTTAAGCCTTCACCCTTCATAGTCCAGCTCTTCAAATTTCTTTCAGATTCTACTTTAAAAATGTTTTGTTGTCCTTCTAAACAGAATAACAAGTCAGTTATTTTTAGTCAAATCTCATAGAATCTGGCATGTTGGATTTGGTTTTTCTCCCCCCTGCAAGGTACTGGAAAATATCTACAGATAAGCCAACGCTGGTTGTTGTTGTTGTCCCTATGAATATTAGAATTTGAACTTTGACTTGAAATTCCTCTTGGATTTTGAGGGAGTTCTAATAAAATACGCAGTTCTATTCTGAGTGCAATTGAAGGATAGGTTGTCATAGCAACTAAATTATGTCAATAATCCATTCTAATATAAAAAGAAACATCTAAGTTCAAAAAGCGTGGGATATGGTTATTCATTTACCTAGCTGTAATAAAAGTTGAGAAATTGTCACTTCCATTCCAATTTATCACAGAATCATAAGGGGCCTTTGAAAAACCATCTATTTCAACCTCCTCCTCAAGTCAAGGCAACTTCAAAGTTTGGTGGTGCCTTTGGTACATAGCCACCTGGTAGTGGAAACACAGAGAAGAGAGAGAAAAAAGGTGAAATACAACATGCTTCATCCTTGCCTCTGAAAGTGTTGAGCTTAGCAGGAACTGTATCTGCTTTTCAACTCAGGAGCTGGGTTGAAATTGGTAGGGGTTTTGCTGATACTATGTAGGTTCCTTCCTAGAATCCTTCCTTTAGAATCTCTTTTGGGGCAGAAATGACGGTTTCACAAACTTCAGTTTCCAGAGGCTTCATGTTTTGAAACACCCGCCTCATGCTTTTACACTCTGCCTTGATCAACTGCCTAAGTCCAAGGTAGCAGACAGATTATGTACATGACAGTTTCATTGCCTCTGACTTCCCTTTTTGCCCTGCCTACTGCTCAGTTATTCGTTTGCAAATAAATGTGCAGACAACTCTATTCCAGCAGAAAGGAGTCTGTTAAATTGGTATATTTTGCTTCTATGAAGTATATTATCTGAGAAAACAAGTATTTGATATGTATTTGTTTTGCAGTTGAACCAGACACCAATTATCACAAACAACATTGCGTGACAACATTATATATATATAAAAAATTGAGTGAATTATTAAGTAAATTCATTTCACTGTGTATGATCAGGGAGATGATTTTTTTATTGCCTATTTCATATAAATTTTTTCTTGTTATTTTTCTCTAGGTGGAGAATCATGAATTTCTTGTCAAGGCTTCTTTTGATCCTAATTTAACAGAATTAAGAGAGAAGATGAATGAACTGGAAGAAAAAATGCAGTCCTTACTAAAGACTGCAGCCAAAGAACTAGGTAGGGTTTGGAACTGACTTTGATTTGTGTCTCCTTTGTAAAACTTTTTGCAGTCAGGTGATGAAAACTGGTATAAAGGAGTTAAAGATTTAAAGGATGTTTGCATTATTATATTATTGAGTTGGGTTGGCTTTGGTTGTTGCGGTACAAACTATTGAAAACAGAGGGATTTTTGATTTATAACTTGGCCTTTGTTTTTTTGTTGTTTTTTTTTTGAACCACAATCCAAAATATTTCAGAAATAATCATATGTGTTGCAGAATCCATTTTGTCAAACTGTAACTCATCAAACTCTTGACTAAGTCTAATTCTATTTTACATTCTTCAAGGATCTGCACTGATACTTTTTTTCCCCCTCCGTGCATTATCCTGAGTGTCCATTCAGTTTTCTTTTGATGTTCCTTGCAAAATGTAATTCTTAAGCAAATGAGACATTTAAAGAGTTGATTATCCTATGCAGAAAATTCCATGTGCAGCTGATGAGTTGGCCACTGAAAGAGCAACTTTAAGAAAAAGCCACCAACTTTCAATGCAAATATGGCATGGAAAATTGGCAACACTATACTTACTTTGGGTTACACCTTTAAGAGCTTGCTTTTTTTTTCTTTTTTTTTTTTTTTGTCTTGATTTTTTTAGTGTAAAGATGATGCCTGGATGAGAAGAAGGAAAGCCAAGATTGTGTGGGGTTGGGATGAGAAATCTCATTACAGAGCTATGTGTTAGTAGAAGGATCCCAAGAGTCCAGGTGCTGTGCTAACAGCAGTGGTGCAGTGTCCTTGCATTTTTTACCTTCCTGGAGAATTCATGACAATACAGTAATTGTGAGCCTGATTTGAATATGCAGTCTGAGAGCATTTTAAAGTAAAAGCAGAGAATGAATCCATATATTTGTGTTTGGTCTGGGTATATCTCATACCTGTACAGAACCAAAGCAGGTCTACTGAATTAGGTCATATAAGAGAGGCTGAATTAGTGAGCAGGAATAGCACAGGCTGCAGGATTTGTGATAATATAGCTGGTTTATTTTTCTTTCTTTTTATCTGAAAGGTTTGGAAGCTGGCAAAAGTATCAAACTGGAGACAAATTCACAGTTTGGACATCACTATAGGATAACTTGTAAGGAGGAAAAAGCTCTCCGTAACAATTCAAAATATACAATCATTGATACACAGAAGAATGGTGTGAAATTTACTAACAGGTATGAGGTGATATTGGTAGTTTTTTAAGTCTGTTCTGAAAGTAATAGAATTGTTCCTTTATAATTATGCTGATAAACTGGGATCCCTACATCTTGAATGGCAAAATCTCACCTTTTTAATTGTCTCACAGGTTGAAATATTGAGCGGGACTGGCATAAAGTTTGTGTTAAAAGCTGCATTCCCCATTTACATTGCCAACTGCTGTCTATTTCTGGTCCTTTGACTTGTGCTAATTTCTCTGTTTTAGCTTCAGCAAGTATCATAATTGCTTTTACTGTGAGTGTTTATACAGACACAAGTTGCAGTAGGGAAAGAGCTATTTATGTTTATCACCGAATGTGACATGCAAAATTTTGTTGGCAATTACCTTTTTTTCCCTTTGTTCCAAATCTTCTCTAATTTCTCTTAGTCCTGTGTATTGGATTTCAATTCTGTGGCTCTTTTGTTTGAGCTGTTAAAAAATTTAAGTCTTCAGGCTAATTGCATTGAGGCTGTTTCAGTGTGTCTTTATCTGGACAGCAGTTGTGACACAGATCACCTGAAAAGTCTGTATTTTTTGTTGAATTTTAGCTCTTCTAGAGCAGGAGCCAGGGCTGCATCAGTCATCAGATGTTTCTCTGTTCTTCAGAGTTTTTACACAGAGCTAGCAAAGTAGAAAGTTGCATGTGCAGAATTGGGTAACAGCTTAGGTTGAAGGCCACTTCTTTTCCCTCACTCAAAGCAGATGCACCTTGGAAATTGGATCCTATCTCAAGCTTAGATGGCGTTGCCCAAGGCTTTGCCCAAGTACCCATCCTCTAAGCATCCTTCACAGCCTCGTGGGGCACAAGTTCCAGTGCTGAATTACTATTTATGAAAACTTCCCTAATCAGATCTAATGAGAATATTCCTCATAGAAACTTGGCATCTTAGGATCTCATGATCTCATTCTTTTGCTCTGCACCTGCAAGAGGAGAGTCTGTTTCCTCTTCCCTCCAGGCTGATCTGAGATTCTCTCAGCCTGGGCAGGCATCTCTCTCAGCCTTGTCCTTGTGTGCTGCATGCTCCAGCTCTGTACCTTTGTGGTGACCATCTGCTCCATGTTCAGTGTCAGCAAGACAAAATCCAAAACCAGAGATGTTGTCTCAGGAGTGCTGAATAGAAGGGAGGAATGACTTCCTTCAATGTGCTGGGTCCACTCTAGATAGGGCAGGCAGCATGGGCTTGGCCTCCTCTGCCTCAGGGGCACACTGCTGGTTTGTGTTCAGCTTCTTGTCCACTGGGTGTGATGGTGCAGTGACTGGTTTCTGTTAATCACTCTCTCCCACAGTCATCAATCCTTATCTTTGAAAAGGAGGGCAAGCGTATTGGTTCACACCAGCCAATACGTTGCTGTATTTTGCAACAATTTACTTAAATGAACAAAGTGTAAACCTTAATTGCATTTTGTTTTAACATTTACTCAGAGGATATTTTTTAAAAACATCCTTGAAATGCAAAACAGCTCTTTCTGGTTCTAAATATGTTGTGAATCTAAATGTATGATGAAGTTAGGCTTTTCTGTAACTGAGAAGATGTACTGAGAACCTGTACTGTGTCATCCCTTACTTTCCCTTACTGAAGCAGCCCATGCATCAGTAATAAAAAAGACTTCTCTGTGCTTAGTTAAGTTATAGTTGCTTCTGTAGGTGGTACTAGAAGCACAAGACTGACTTCTGCCTATAGTGTGGGCACAATATTGGGTGTATTCCTTATTCAGTCTTGCAGACTCTTGTTCTTTGTTTAGGAGACAAGCTTGAGAAGAATAAAAACTTGTTTAAACTCCTGTCTTTATTTTAGGTTACCTTAGTTTGAAGACCAGAATCTGTTCATAGTGACAGTAATTAACTTAAATTTTTACTAAGTGAAAGAAGTTAATGCCTTCAGATCTGATAAGCCTGTTGTAGGACTCTGGGCTAATTACACAGTTGCTTAGCAGCAAAATGTAGCAAAATAGCCAGAAATTCAGTTTTAAGAGTCAGTCCTTATCACATAGCAGCTCTATAACAAACATAGATTTTTTTAAGAATCATGTGTTGATGCTAAAATTTCTGGCTTGGCTCTTACGGGTGATCTTAAAGTTGGAATTAATCTTGAGGCTGTCTTGGTGTGGATGAATTGTAGGTCAGTTGCTTTGTGGTCTTTGTGCTGAACCTTGCTGTTAAAACAGGTGGGGACACAGTATTGACTCAGATGAGGAGGCCAAAAGTTTGGCATTGTAGGTGAAGGCAGAACATCATAGCTTCTAAACACTCTTGTTTTGTTCACAGCAAACTGAGTGCCATCAATGATGAATATACAAGGAACAGGGAAGAATATGAAGAGGCTCAGGATGCAATTGTTAAGGAAATCATTAACATTGCTTCAGGTGAATATCCACTGTTGATGTGTGTCGCAGTCTGGAGTGCTGGGAGGACTTGCTGTTTCCTTGAGGGTCTTTTACAGAGACAAACTGTAATATTGCCCAAAGAATTAGTGTGAAAAGTGAGGTGTGGCTTTCAGACAGCTGTTGAAAGTTTGAAATATTAATTGTCTTCTGTCGCCAGGCCCTTTCCTGGCATTGCTGTAGATGTGCAGTGATGAGGTGTGTGCAAATACTAATCCCATAATAGGAACAGAAGTAAGGCCATAAAGGCCACATCTATCCTCCACCTACCTCCCTGACTCTGGGCATCTTCACCCAAACAGCAGAAGAGGTAAAGGACAACAGAGAACTGAAGGAGTGGGACCTGAGGTCTAAGAACATGGATATGCCATGTAAGATCAAGTTATAGCTTATATGGCAATAAAAATTTTTGGTTTCCTAAGTTATTTCCATATATTTTGCTCCAAGATTGCCTACTTACAGGGAGGGCATTCTTTACTATCCTTACCAAAACCAGAAGAGACACTGGGGAATTTGAGTTGTACACTCCAGTCCCACATCCTTCATTTCATTGAAGAAAACCAAACACCAAAACTTTAAAAGCTGGTACTGGGGATGCTGGGCCATGTAGCCTGGTGTCACAGGCACTGTGTCTGACAGACCTCTCCCTCCCATCATTCACACAAACGCAGATGGTTGCTGTGTTGAACTATCTGTGCTGTGTCTCTGGTGTCTTTGCTTGCATGAGCATCAGAATGCAGTGTATTATTCAGGAAGGAAACTTACTGGATTTCCAGCTGAGGGAAAATAATCAACATAGCCTCACCTCCCCCTTCTCATGGTCTGGAGAAATCTTCTTGGTATTCAAGGCATGGAAACTTTAGGATTGTGTCCTAGATAGACTCTCCCAGGAGATGCCTTTCATCTTGAGGAAAATTGTTACTGCAGATGAATTAACTTGATGGACTCAGTATAGGCTTCAAGGTACCTCCTCAGCAGGGGCAGAAGAATAGCTAATGGTGTTGAATTTGTATCTCCTCAATGCAAACCAGGCTATGCAGAGCCCATCCAGACGATGAATGATGTGATAGCTCAGCTGGATGCCATTGTCAGCTTTGCCCACGTGTCGAACGGAGCCCCGGTGCCCTACGTCCGGCCCGTCATTCTGGAGAAGGGACAAGGCAGGATTGTGCTGAAAGGAGCCAGGCACCCCTGCATCGAGGTGCAGGATGAGGTAGCCTTCATCCCCAATGACATTACGTTTGAGAAGGGCAAGCAGATGTTCCACATTATTACTGGTAAATGCTTCTGTTCTCTTTTTCACTTGTTATTTACTTCATAAATGTCTCGAGTATTTCCCATAATGATGTCTTTTTAAAAAGAAAAAACAAACCTGCAACAGGCAAAGAAAATCAGCAACCTAATAAAATTCTGTCAAAACAATTTCTCTCATCAAGGGCGAGCAGCTACTGAGTTACCTTTCTGCATGGGGAATAAGATTTAGCTCTGGAAAAGAAGGGAGTGTATTTGTAAGCTCTTACTTATTACTATTATTGATTACATTTTCTTTAAAAAGTGTCCACAATGTTCATGTGAAATGTTACCTTTGACTGTGGATTTTCTACGTGTTTCTGTACATACAGTCATATTTCTCATCATCCAAACTAACAGTAATGGAATTGGTTATTGTGATTTTAGTTGTAGTGCACTGTTTGGAGAAGGTGATTGCTAATTTACAAAGAGTCATTTGTGAAGAAAAGACAGGCTGCTGGTACAGTAGAAAATTAAAAATTAGTCCTTCCTTAGAGTAAGGCCCTAGTGAATGTAACTCCACAAGCTAGGCAACCTCAGGAGCTGGAAAGCCTGATCCTGCTAAAGTGATTTGGAAAATTCCACTAGGCATCAACTGTACTGTAGCCACATTTTTGTAGACAAGATTTTAAGCAGCCTCTTTGTTAGTGTTTACTTTGTAGAGTATTAAAGTTGATTTTAAATGCAAAACATGATTCAATGACTGCACCATTTTTTACCCTCTTCTCTGGTGTAATTAGGATAATTTTACTATACATGAAAACATTTTTAGTGTTTATAGATTTAATTGAATCTTAATTTCCATCCAGATGTCCTTAACATACGTTCTGAGTAGCAAAGATCTGAAATTAGAGAATGATTAATGAGCACTTCTAACATAATCAAAAAGAAAACGGGAAAATCTGAATAAATGCATGGTAACACGCTTCTTTTTCTGGTTCGCAAAAGCGTAAAATTGGTTTTAATGATCAGTTTTCTGGATAATACATTTTATTTCATTTGTATTTCAGTTACAATTAACTACTTAATATCTAGGTTTGCTGATCCTGAGTCACCCATTAGTTTGTACCCAGTCTCTAACTAAGCTGTTTTGTTTCTACCGAGAAATTTTAATAGTTGTTTGAGGTGCAAACAAATTATTACAATTTTTAAGCAGAAATAAATACTGAAGATGTTTAATTTAAAGCTTATTACTTTTAGGTGTGAACACATGTTTTAGATGACCACTTATACTTTTGAAAAGTCCCAAAACTTATGAAGGCCCCTAGTGTTCTGTGATCACCTTTGTTTTGAAAAAGGAGCATTCAGTAAGACAAACAAGCCAGCTTTGTTAGCCCTGGAGCCACTTGTTGCACCTGTTAGACAAGTTTGCTGCTCTTTTCTGGCAAGAGAGTAAATAAAGTTTAAGCCCTCTTTTGTTTTCATTTAGAGCCTGTTCTCCTTTAAAGGAACTGTTGAATTGCAAAAAGATGATAATTTTTAAATTAATTTTTTGGAAAATTTCTTCTTTAGGCCCTAACATGGGAGGAAAATCAACGTACATCCGACAGACAGGGGTGATTGTTCTTATGGCCCAAATTGGGTGTTTTGTGCCCTGTGAGTCTGCAGAAATAACCATTGTGGATTGTATCCTGGCTCGGGTGGGAGCAGGAGACAGCCAGCTGAAAGGAGTGTCTACTTTCATGGCTGAAATGCTGGAAACTGCTTCAATCCTTAGGCAAGTCTTGTGCTTTTGTTTGGTTGTGTTGATTGGGGTTGATGGGAAAGGAGGCATTCTAAGAGAGATGCATTTAAGATTTTTCTTTTGTGGGGAATCTCAAAGTTTTTTTAGCCAGTACATACATTCTTGAAGTAGCTTTCTGTTTATTCCAGTGGTCTATACAGAGTTCCTACTAAGAGGCCAAAGTCTAAATGGGTCAAAGAACTTAATTTGGAATGATCTGTGTGATGCTGTGTCTGCACTGTATTTGTAAATAAGAAGGGTCTTTGCCTCTTCCATGCTCTGCATCCAAGCATAACTTGTGATACTCCAATATCCCGAGTTCATGCTGCTATCAAACTGTAACAAATGCTCTTGTGCTTTTTAGGACAGCAACTGAAAACTCCCTGATAATCATTGATGAGCTGGGAAGAGGAACTTCTACCTATGATGGCTTTGGCTTAGCGTGGGCTATCTCAGAATACATTGCCAGCAAAATCTGTGGGTTTGCCATGTTTGCTACACACTTCCATGAGCTCACAGCTCTTGCTGACCAAGTGCCAACAGTAAATAACCTCCATGTCACTGCTCTGACCAGTGATGACACACTGACCATGCTTTATCGTGTCAAGGAAGGTAAGACCGTGTCTCAACTTCGTTTTGCCCTGACAGAGAAAAATCTTAATGGAAAAAAAAATCCAACCTCCAAATTCGTGTCATACTCCAGACATGGGGTTTATAATATATATATTCTTCTCTGTCCATAGACAGTGTGTGTGACAGGATTTCTGTCCATGTGTGAATACAGTAGGTGATGACACTGATGATTATTTCTTAAGCTTTCTAGGCTATTTCTGCCACTCAAGTTGATGGTTTTGAGTTGCTCTCTTTTTCTTTTTTAAAGAGAGAGAAGGATTCCAGAAGGTTATTTTGTGTTTTCCTAAAACAGCCATTTTAACCTGCTGATGGAAGAGACATTTCTTAAACTGTTCTTTTAGAAGAAATGAGTGCACCTTTTATGTGCTCTCAGTTTTAATAATGTCTATTTCATTGTAATAAAATTTAGTCTTATATTGCCCAATTTATACAGTAGTTTGATGTAGGAAAAATCATATGGGTAATTTTTAGCAAATGGCATCGTAGTGACACAACAACTACCATGTTTTGTTAGTATAAGATCAGTTAGATGTATTTAATTAAAGTCTTTTAGTGGATCCAGTTATTACTTTTAGTATTAAATTAAACAATTTTTAATTAGGCATAAATTTCATCTATTCCTCCTCTATATCCTCCATCATTTCTTTTTGCTCCCTTCATCTGGAGCCTGTATTTATAGCTAAATAAAGCAGAGCTGTAGCTGTGGCTTGCAAGGTGTGCCCATTTATGGCATTCTAATTTAGTTGTGAACTCTACAGCGATTTTGGATTCTTCTCACTAGAGCATTTCAGTCCGACTGACAACCTCTGGGCTGAGATTTTGATTTAAGATGTGGGCAGAGTACTCCTTCTTACTGTGTACCTCTTGATTTTTCTCTTCTGAGTTCCACAACAAAGGAATGAGTTAGGTATCACTGGAATGGGTAGAACAGGGTTACTGCAGAACACTCTGGCTATCCTGGATCTGATACCTTGCTGGTTTTACTCCTTTGACATTACTAATTAGGCTATTTCTTACTTATTTCTCCCGGTTTTAAATCCATGAAATCACTTCATTTCTTGACCTTAGACTACATATATCATACTTCTAATTTTGTGTTCCTCTCTGTCTATAATCTTGCAGTTATGTTTTGGGTACTTTTCTGTAAAGCTTGGGAGGCTGCTCTGAGCAAAGGGAATCCCAGCAGGAGCAGAAGTACTGCACTCCTCTGGTTTTGCTGAGAGTCTACTCAGAGCTGCGTGGGTTAGCTCTGTCTTCCACAGCCCTGTACCTGTAAACCCTGTGTCCTTGTCTTTCGGGATCTTTATTCCTTAGAAATGGGTTCTGTGTGTGCATTTTCCTAGGGAATGCCCAGTTTTCACTTGAATATTACTCCAAATTGCTGTGGCCCTGGTTCCCAGCCAGTCCCAGTGGAGAGGAGGTGCCTGTGGTTCTTTCCTAGTTTGCTGTTTCCCATCTTCTCTAGCACATGCTGAGCTTCTTCCACAAAGCAAAGGTTCATAGCCCTCTGAATGCGTTGCTCAGATTGGTGCTTAAAAGGTGATTTAATGGGGCATTGGAACTGAAGAAAAATAATCATAATGTGCTACAAGTGTACATGGAAACCAAGTGGTTTTGGTGTATCAAGAGATGGTGATGTACAAAATCTGCAAAAAAGCCATCTTTAGGTGCCTTATTTTCAGCATGTTGGTTGAGGAAGAATTCAGTGCACACTATACCAAAACTTTCTACCTTGTACATCCTTTGGAACAGCAGCTTGTACAATAAAACCCCCTAATATTCTCTAAACAGTTGGATGAGTTCTCTTTCTTCAACCCACTCCTTTAGTTTTTAAAACCTACATTAATTCAGCCATTCTGGTCATGGTAAAAACTGTAGAAGCCAAATTTCATATTTTTCTTCAATCAGTTTTGCCATTTTTAGTCAAACTCATCTTTTCTTTGTGCATGCAATGTCTTTTCGTTCCATCCATTTTCTTGGAAGTGGTATTAAGCATGGAGACACAATATTACTTATCTGTCTGCTTAAATCTCTGACAGAGGAGATGCAACACTATGAAATCTTCATCTTTAGATACCTGGTCTCTGATCAGATATCCATCTTTCATCTAATTTTTTGCATTTAGTGTTGTGCTCTTTCCCTTTTGGAATTGTTATATAGCTCCATCAAGGATGTGTGTGTAGGCAGCTTGGATACAGCTGTGTTTTGAAACAAATAACAGGTTTCATGTCATTTGAAATTTATAACTAAACCTGAAAAGCATGACGAGGAACTTCTATACAGTGCTTTCAACCATGTCTTCATGCTTCAAGAGTGACAAAATCACTTGAAGAGGAGACACATGAAGTACTGTTGTCTGGGCCTCTGCTCAGGATTCTCTGAGCTGAGAACTGAATCTGGGTCTGGGGAGTTGTGTCTTTTTAATAAAAAATCAAGAAGACTAATTTCTGCTTATATGTGTTAATTTCTTTAAGAAACCTGAGAGATAACAGGGTTAATAAAACAAAAAAAAAGCCTAAATGCTAGGTTTTCCTTCACCTATTCTTTGGTTACCCAGTATTTAATAGATAGATGATTAGTTTAAAAAGATTACACATACATTTTGCAAATGTAATTAATTTATTCTTAACTCCTTGCTGGAAAACAGAATTAAAAGGATGTAGTAATATCTGTGGGAGGACAAATGGAATTATGATAATGCAAACAAATAAGAATTGATAGATTTTATCAGAGGGCTTTTGATACTGAAGTGAAAATTGTTTTATGTAACTGTGTATAATTTACATGTTCTGAGCAATTATGAGGACTTTTCTCAAACATGTTATAAACAGTGTATTAATTGAGGTAAGTGTGAGGTTAGAGTTGAAAGATGTTGGTATAATTAAAGATGATTCCTGGAGACTGAGGAATTGTGTGGTGCAAAGGAGGAGAGGGATGAATTAAAATACAGCATTTTTAATGTTTGTCTATACACACACATACATGTATTTATAAAGGTATACAGTAAATGTCAGAGATACCGATTAAAAACACGCAAATTATTATATTCTACAGGCTATGCCAAAATACTTTAATAAAAATCATTGTTCAATTTCATTCAAGTACTAGAGGGAAATTCTCTCTGCCTGAAGAGTTTTCCATTTATTCTTGAAGCACTTTGAAGCGCTGCAATTACTGCTCTAATAGAGCTTAATTAAATAAGAGCATATTCTTTATTCTCTGTTACCAATTTTAGTAGAAAAGGTAAATCAGAAAGTGTTGAGGAGAGCCAAATAATGTCACGTACTTAATTCTTCAAAATAGAGAACTATTACAAGCATCTCCATATAATCTCTGTGACAATTCTTAACTCTTGGGTTTTTTCCTTTGCATACAGGTGTTTGTGACCAGAGTTTTGGAATACATGTAGCAGAGTTGGCAGCTTTTCCGAAACATGTGATAGAAAGTGCAAGGGAGAAAGCACTGGAGCTGGAGGAGTTTCAAAACATTGGCAAGTCCAAGGAATCTGAAGGAGAACCACCAGCCAAGAAATTATACAGAGAAAAAGAGGTTTGCTATCAGAAATCATTTTTAAAATTTGAATAGCTGAAGCAAAATTGTTAAGAATTCAGATTCCCCCAAAGTTTGAGGATTAATACCTGTGATAAAAATAACGTATTTTTCTGTAACACAGTGGCTTGGCTGCAGTGTTCATTAGGGGTTGAAGAGATGTTCAGGGGTAGTGGGTTTGATTTCAATCAATTTGAAGTTAATGTAGTTCTCTAGAAATGTAGATTAAAGATACAGCTTTTGTTAGCATTGTGTAGAATATTCTTGGCTCTGCAGCTGGGTCACACCTGGATTTGCTCCCCCTTATCTGAATGTTCGTTGCACCCAAGCTCTTAGAGCCCAGTGTGGTCAGATCTGTCCACACCAGAGAGAAGCTGAGTACCCAACCTGCTCCCTTGTGCCCTTCCGTGTCCCATCAGAACTGTCACACCTCAGGAGCTGATCATATCGAAGGACAGGACAATCAGCCCCTGGAATGTTTGATTTACAAACAAAGCAAAGTGTCTTTAAAGAAGCTTCGTTAGCAGGTCGTGTAAAGGAAAACAAAGGCTGCAGGAAGCTTTTACAGAATATCCTGTGTTGTCTTGTTGCTGGATTAAGAGTCCTATCTGTGGCAGCCTCCTGGGAAATCCATGTGCTGCTGCTTTGTGGCTTGCATTGTTTTTGTCAGTGGCTGAGTCCTCCTTGCTGCACGCACACAAACCTGCTTCCAGAGCTTCATTCTGTGTCCCAGCAGTCAGCCTGAAACTCCACAGCCTGTACCACAATAATCTCCTTCTGGCAACCTCGGTACTACTCCAGTGTATGAAAGCCTTGAAGTGTTAGTCCACATCCAAAACACTTCCTACATTCAAAAAGCCTTTGCTCTAGACAGAGGCTGTTACCTGTTACTTTATTTTCAGTTTCAGAGGTCAACTGCATTTGTTGTTCCTGGCTCAGTAAGTGGGTCTGATGCTTTAGATGAACAATCTCTGGTTTATTCTGCTTTTTACTGCCAGAAGGCTTTCCCTCCAGCTACCTCAGCTGCTGCTCCACTGTTACCTTTCCTGTGTCAGGTATCATGGTGAAGGAATTTTTAGATTAGTTGGACCTGGCTGCATGGTCCTAAGTTGGTGTAAATTAAATTGACATAGCAAACACTTGTGACAGATACAGCATCATGTTTTATTCTTGGGTGTTTCAGTAAAGCATAATATTCCATACACCCTCTAGGCAATAGAATGGCAGAGATTTAGATGTCTCTCCCAGAGAGTTTGTCTGCCTTGGTTATCATCTTGTGTAGAGGGAAAAGGGTGCTATTACTTTTTGGAAACTTTTGCACTGAAAACTACTGCATCAGTCTTAAATGGTAAGAGGAGAACTAAGTAAACTTTCCAGTAGAATTCTACAGTGCAGAGGACTAAGCAAACTTCTGTATTCTGGACCAATTGTTTCCAACACAGGGATTCTGAAAACTGTTCATTGCAATGTTTGTTCTTGCTATTCAAGTCAGATTGTTTAGAAGTTCCACTTTGCCTGTTTGTATAAAAGCATATGCATAAAGCTTAATTATCATCTGTTCTCCTTGGTGACGGCCACTCTGCAGTTGCTTGGTTACAATTTGTCCTTTCCTTTTGCATATTGAAACATTGCTTTTGATTGACAGTACCTTCTAAAAGTAACTGGTTTGGGTAATGGGACCATTCTGGGTGCTATTACTGCTGCCAGTCCTCACCTCGTGTGGCTGCACACTGGAATTAAATGTGGAACACTTATAGGAGATCACGATGTTAAATACTGTATTTGTGCTGATCAACTGGTGCTCTTTGCTCATGCATTGAAAAAGAACTCCTGGTACCAGCATAAGTAGTTTGTTCCGATGTTCAGAACTTGATAGCAAAGACAAAAATAACCATGATTTTTGCCTGCACTGAGTTTCTGCTGATGAACAATACTTTGTATCTATAGGGAATTTGGAAAATTCTTGCTTGCAATCTGAACATCTTTTCTGTTTTCTTTTCTTTCTCTTCTCTCTGTTTCAGGAAGGTGAAAAGATAATACAGGATTTTCTGTGTCAAGTGAAAGCATTGCCCCTGACAGATATGTCAGAAGAAGACATTAAAGTCAAGTTGAAACAGCTGAGAAATGATGTGCTGGCAAAGAACAACAGTTTTGTGAATGAAATAATTTCTCGAACGAAAGTTACATCGTGAAACGTGCAAGAACAGGATACAGCTCTTGGAAGTGTATTTTGTATTGAAAGAACTATAATTTTCTTGTCTTGTAGCTTTTATACTTTATGATACTTGTACTGATTTATGTAGGCATTTTTTCTTGGATTGTAATTATTTTGTAAAAAATTCTGAGCACACTACGTGCCAGATTCCTGCTTTAGTTGGGATCATTTTTTCCTTTTAGGAGTTTGCAATAAAATGGTTTTTCATATTGAGAGTTATTGACTGCACAAACAAAATCTGTAATACTTTACCAGAAGTGTGCTAGAAAGTCTTGAGTTGAGGTGTCAAACAATTGCCAGAGCCTTGGAAAGCAGTGATGCGTACACAAAATCTTTGTCCTAGACCATGGTTCTTTTTTGTGTGATGCAGTTATATCAGTTAATTCACTGAGGATTGAATAATGCTGTATTAGTGCTCCATTAGGAAAAAAAAAAAACACTTAAATGTGTCCAGGTAGTCAAGAAGGCCAGTGGCATCCTGGCCTGGATCAGCAAGAGTGTGGCCAGCAGGGCTGGGGCAGAGATTGTCCCCCTGTACTTGGCATTGGTGAGGCCACACATCAAGTGCTGTGTCCAGTTCTGTCTCTCTCACTGCAGGAGAGAGGTGCTGGAGAGAGTCCAGAGAAGGTTAGTAGAGCTGGAGAAGGGTCTGGAGCACAAATCTTAGGGAGCTGGGGGTGTTCAGCCTGGAGCAAAGAAGGCTCAGGGGAGACTTTATCACTCTCTACAACTCCCTGCAAGGAGAGTGTAGCCACATGAGGATCGGTCTCTTCTCCCAAGTAACAAGTGATAGGACAAGAAGAAACAGCCTCAAATTGCACCAGAGGAGTTTTAGATTGGGTGTTAGGAAAAATTTCTTCACCAAAAGAGTTGTCAAGCCATGGAACAGGCCACCCAGAGAAGTGTCAGAATCACTGCCCTGGAGATACTGACAATACACATAGATGTGGCACTCAGGGACATGGTTCAGTGGTGGCCTTGGCAGTGCTGGGTTAATCACCGGACTCCATAATCTTTGGTCTTTTCCAGCCAGATGTTTCTGTGGTTTTTTTGCATGTGTACCTGCACAGGGCTCAGGAGGGGTGGGGTGGATGGGTGGGAGGGGTTTTTTTTGTTTGCTATGTGAATGGTAATGCTGGAGTCAAATATACTACAGGTCTGCTCTTCCTGGCTGAGTTGTGTTTTTGTAATGTAAGCAGAGGCTGGGGTGAAGTTAAATTTTAACTGGTACATGATTAGTGAAGGCTGTCTACAAAGTAAGAATACATTGATTTTTATCTGATGTGCTGCTCTCATTGAGACAGTTTGAAAGCATGCTGGTACAAATTTATTTTCTCCTTGAAATTTAGCATTTTAAATTGTAACTGAAGAATACTACCTATATTTAAAACTGTCACCGTTGAAAGACTAATGGGAAAAGGTGTTTGTCTCAGGAGATAGAAATAAAATCATGCTGAAGATGTTAGGCAAGCTCCTGCTGTGTTCAGGGATTGCATCAGTGGGTGTGTGCTGGGGACAAGTGCTGCTCTTAGAGCTGTGCTACAGCTCTGTGTCAGGGATTAATGGGGTGCAGTGGTCTGCATTTAAACATTTAAATAGTCATAAAAGAGATGTGATGTTCAATTTGCTGTTGGATAATGCTTGTACTTAGACCAGGACTGGGACATACTAGGTCTGCTTAAGCACTAAAGGCTTGTTTGAGAAGTTGGGGTGCTGCATAACACCTTTCTGGCTTTTAAGTTGAAATGCATTGTGCTTACAAAGACAAAAACAGATTTGCATTTACAAACAACACAGTTGATGCATGCTCTGGAAAAGCATACAAGTGAAAAAATCTGTGGCATAAAGTAACAATGTATGTTTGATTGTTTCAACCACCAAAGTGTCCAAAAAAGTTGGATCAAACTGCATTAGGTGTTGCTAGAAATAGGCAGTTCCTGTGAGACTGGAATGGCTGGTACTGGCAGCCTCTTCCAGTGTATGCTGAGATCTCTGAGCAAAGATGCCCCTTGCTCAGTGCCATGTCCATGTAACCAAGAGAACAGGCATAAAGCCATCAGAGGTCATCTTTTCCAGGAATTCCTCTGCTTTCCCTTTGACCCTGTGGGCACTTTTAAGTGTCTGCTTAGCCAAGGAGTTCCTCACTGAGCTGCCACCAGCTAGAGGGGCACCTCCTCTGCTTCCCTCAGTCCGCTTTGTTTATGTTCTTTGTGTCCACTCCTTCCTTTCTGGGTGCAGTGCATCAGCTCTGTGTGTCTGCAGTGTGCTGAGGACAGGATGCTTTTATTTTTGTACTGCAGTTGGAGGCTGATAGAGATGTTCCTGTGTGGCCAGATTTGCCTGTCTGAGGGTGAAAGGTGCTCGTGTGTTACTCAGGAGTGATGGACCAGCTTTGTGCAGCACCTTCTGTGTGCTTCAGAAAGGGTCTCGAGTATCTGCAAAGAAGATTCAGGTTTTCTCATGCTCTTCAACACTCACAAGGAAGAAGGGTGCAAGTTAACAAGATTTTAAGACTAATCTTTTGAACTGTTTTTCTTCTACACTACACTTCCCCCTCCCTGTGCTGCTGGATATAGGCAAGAGAAGATCAGGCAGGGTTAAGTCTCCATATGCCAGTGCTGCTTGCAAACTGGGTTACAGGTAGTGTGATTTCATGTGAGCAGGCGGGGTGGCTATTTTTTGCTAGTTCCAATTTAGCTTTTTGTTCAGAAATGTACCTATGGGGCAGGAGCAATTCCACAAGTTGTCTGCTTATTACAGAGCTGTGCCAGGGATGCAAAGATTATCAGTTTCAAAAGAAACTTAACGAGGCTGTTGAGGAGCAGTGAGGCCATGCAGTGTTAGCCTTGAATAAAGATGCAAGGCTCTCTTTGCTCATTCACCTGAGAAAACTTTGCACTGAATGCTGCAGGCAAGTGGTTGCTTTGGTCTCTGCTGCTACTGTTCATCTAGAAGGCTCTTTATGAAGAAAACTGCATTAAATGGGGTAAAACAAAAGAGGGGACATGAGCAAACACTGAAGGAATTAATTTTCCTTAGATGATTTCACTGCCCTTTTAGTGATCAGGAGCACCTGGTAGCCAGCCTGATGAGAAAGTGTTGGGTTTAACTCTTGGGTTGTGGTCAAAGGCTCCTGTTAGAGTTGGTGACTCCAGAGATCAAGCTCACAAATCCAGGGAATGCTGCCTGCCTGATCTGGACTCATCTCCGCATGTTCCAGCTTGCAGCTGTGCCTGCAGCCGTTCATCCCAAATAATGCAGTCGCCAAGTGGCTCTGTCTCTTCCCTCCGCTGGAGCTGAGGTGGTTGTGGAATCAGAAATGGCAGGAACTGGGCTGAGGTGAGTCTTTGCCACTGGCAGCTGCACTGACACTTCCTTGAGACTTTTAATCTTTGGAGAGCTTCGGATCCCTGCTGGTGGCAGCTGGCCCGTTGGTGGCCTGGCTTTGCAGGGCATAACAACTTTGCATTAGCCCTGGGTGCATGTAGCTGTTCTGGGCTGACAAACACCCTGGGAGTGCTTGTGGTCTGACTTCCAGACACCGGGGAGCCTGGGAGAGAGCTCATTGCTGAGGTCTGGGGTTGTGTGAGCAGTTTCATCTGGTTTGGTGTGAGATTGCCATGATGGTTTAAACTGGTTTTCATGGCATTAATTTAATGAGTTTTCCAACACCCACAGGCTGAGCAATTTCTCTGGCTACGAAGCAGTGAGACAATTGGTCTTGCTATTCTGCAATGGGGCAGATTTATTTGAAAAATCAAGGGAGAGCAGTCACTGCTCTGCACCTGAAGTAGTGTGAGGTCATGCATTGAATGCTTTGCCTCTTGCTGTCCTGGGAAGAAGGAAAAGAAGCAGCCTCAGGAGCCTGAAGCCTTTAGATACAGGGGAAAGGTGCTGTCATCTTTCTGAGATGGCTGCAACCCTTGCAGGTCTAACTTGGCTCTTGGTGCTGTTTGCTGAAAAAGCCTTGTTAGCAGTTGTCTCCCAGATGCTCCTGTTCCTCTCCCAGCCTTGCAGCTGCCTTTCCCGGCCTGTTGCCTTTCCTCTATTCCTGCCAAGCTCCTGCACTGTTCCTGTGCACAGGGGAGCACCTTGCAGTTCTTTTATGTGTGTGTGTCTCTCTCAGCTGCCAGCAGAGCTTTTTATTTGCATGGGGTGGGACAGGGATAGATAGATCCCTCCACATGCTCCTTTGCCAGTCAAATTGAGAGGAACCAACCTCTGCTGTTGAAGAGGGAAGTGACAATTTCTGATCATTTTCAGTGGCAGCTGGGACTTACCCTCCTGCCTCGGTGTCCCCTGTCACCTGACCCAGCAGCAGTGCCTGTAGCTGAGAGAAACAGTTGTGTAAAGTAGATGATAGGTTGTGTTTGCTCCTCCAGCTGCAGTGAGTAGTGATTTCCTAGAGGTGAGAAAATGTGTTTGCTTCTTTACCTTTGTGGGGAAAAGGTGCCTCGGCACCTGGTTTGAGCTGCTGGATTTCTGTGGCGGTTTCCTTAAGGATGTCGTGGTTCTGTCTTGGTGGGGACAGTTGGAAAACTGAAAACAGCTGTGCTAAACAATGAGAGCCAGGGGAAAAAGCTGAGAATAAATAGCCTGTGCTTCTGAGAACATTTCCCTTGCTGATCCCCCCATCCTGCTGCGTGCTGCAAAGTCATTGCTTGTCAGGGCGATGTGCTGGCACAGGGGGTGGCTTCAGTATGCTCTTTCTTTCTCCAAAAATCAGCCAACTGTTCCCCTGTGTGTTGCTGTGGTCTCTGGAAATGGGCCCAGCTGCCATGGCAAAGAGCAGACCTGCACAGGGAGGGCTGCTGCGCGTCACTCTGGTCCCGTCTCCAGCCTGCTGCTGGACCATGCTGTGGGGGAGGCAGGAAGCTGGGCAGCACTCCTAAAGTGTCTGTGCCCGCCTGATGATGCTCTTTATACCCTGAGGATTATCAGGTTTTTTTCATACTGAGATCTCCAAACGTCTTCTTGTCCTGCCCCTTTCATTTTGTGCACATAACTAGGAAAGCGTCCACCACTGTGGACTTCAGACCAGAGAATGTCAATCTTTTCAGCATGCCTGCTGGTTTCCCTTGTGTGGCTGTTCCCAGATGCCTCTGACAGCAGGCTGTCCAAGCTTTTAAATATCTCTGCACCTACCTGACCCCATCCAGAGCTGCCTGGGGGCCTGCTCTCCCTATGCAGGTGCAGCCAGAGTGGCACTGTAGGGAGACAGAGAGCCAGCAAACCGTGCCATGTGCTTTACCTCCTCCCCAGGGCCTGTGGTTCAACAAAAAACACTCCATAAAGGATCAGAAATGTAGCTGTCAGAATGTGGTCCCAAGCCTTGCGAGGAATGACAGAATGTGTTACCATGGTGCAAGCCTGGCAGGTTTTAGGTGATTGGGGAAATGCCGTTCAGAAGCAATTCCCTTCTGCCTGGATATTTGCAGTAATTCTTCCTTGTGTCTTTCTGCTGGAGGTTGTTGCTGACCTGAGTGTCCCTTTCTTGGTTTTCAGGGTCTCAGCATAATGGTAAGTAGTTTCCTTATGCTTTCATGTGCTAATGAAGAAGGTAAAAATAAAACCCAAGATTCATAGCAATGCTTAATACCCAAATTACCAGCAAGATTATTCTGCTCATTTTAGGACAGATGTTCTGGCTGCAGTCTTTTTTTGCCATGACCTGGGAGGGCAGCGTAGGAGTTTTGGTTTCTGTACCTAGTGACTCTTTTCACCTTGAGCAGTAATAGATTTTTCAAGCTCACGCTCCCTTTCCTCTTGCAGGAAGTCATCTTTCATCTCTTCATTCTGCTGTGGCATTTATCATTCAGTTCAGGGACACTGGGATGCACTGTCACGATTCACTCGCACCTTGGTGGCAGTCAATGACATCAAAAGGTAAAAAAAGGAGCGTGCTTACTTTTGTGCCTGCCGTATAAAAGGGTGTGTATTGTAGTGCCCAAGGCTGGTGATCAGGGGGTGCATAGAGCCCTGTGAGATGCTCCCTCTTTCTGTGGATGTACAACCCCAGTGAAACTCAAGTAGCCCCCAGGGTTTAAAAGCTGCCCCTCTCCACGCTGGCACAAAAGCCTGAGGTGACAGGAGTGACTGCACCACCTGGGGTAGCTCTGATAGTGCAGCACCGTCTCCTTTGGTCCAGCCTGGGGGCACCCTGGGGTTGCTGTAGGAGCCCTGGCCCCCAGCACAGGCTGGCCTTTCTCCAGAAGTGTTCTGGAAAGTGTTATCTCAGCACTACTTTGGCCACTGCTGTTTTGCTCTAGTTATTGCCTTTAACTTAAAGAAAGTCATCTGAGACCAAACCCACCTGTTTGAGGTTGCACCAGAAAATGAGCAGCACTTGCTAAGCAGGCAGTGGACCAGCAGCACTATGAAACACTTGCATGGCTGGGTGGCTTGCTTAAAATATTTGATGTTTTGGGGGGGAAGCTCCTGTGGGACCCCAGCTTGGACCTGCTCTTGCAGTGCAGTGACACAGCCCTGGAGCAGAGCTAACCTGGCTCTAGCAGACCTGAGTCATATTCCTGGTCATCTGATGTACAATCTCCCCTACAGTAGCATTTTAAGGGCTCTTTTTTTGTTGTTGTTTTCGGACTCTGGGAAGGAAATCAATTTCTGAAAGGGAAACCTTGCAGAACCCCTTCTTTCTGTGTTGCAGTGGCTGAATTTCAAGCATGATGTAGTATGATAGAGCACTGGTTATGAGAAAACTGCAGTGCTGTTTATCTTTCTGCTGTAGAGAGACACAGGATTAACTCTGTAATCTCTCTTGTAAGAGATGTGCTCATTCACTGTGAATCAGAGGAGCTGCTTGAAGTAAATGCTTTTTTCTTACCCTGAGATTAGACTGGCTGTTGATTTGGCCCATGAATCCACGCTAATGCTGTTGTGCTCTCAGTAGTTCTCAATGGTTTAATTTCTCTCTGGAGTGTAGTTTGTAGATAAAAGTGTAATTTTCTTACTGGAAAACTTTGAAAGCTGATGAGTATCTCACCCATTAGTATTACAAAGTTTGGTTTTACTGGTTTTTTTAAGAATGAAAACTGATCTCCATCAGTGCTAGATGCTTATTTATCCTGTGCCCATGAGAGGAAATCAAACCATCCAAGGCTTTGCTGCACCTCCCACGCATCCTGAGGCATGCACTTAGGATTTTTCTTTTCCTATTGCCCTTATCAAAGGATATCATACAAGGCATCAGGCTGCTTGAAGGTGTTTAATGTGAACAAGGAGTTTTTTGGGGGAGTATGGTAACCAGTGCAGTAATCTGACATTTGCAGATAATGCCTGAAAACTTGCTCTTAGGCCCTTCCAGGAGGACACAGTAGCATGGGAGGGATGCCTGTATGAAATCCTGAGCTGCTGTGCCTGCCTTGGGCCAGTCCCTTTATGAGGCCTGCCCAAACAGGATCCAAATGGGGAACTTCAGTCTGGGAAATAGATTGCAACGCATCTGGTCTGTAGAGAGCAGGCAGCCAATAATGCATCTCACAGGGAGCTCAAAGAAACCTCCATAACCATCAGCCAGGAGGGCTTTGGAAAACCTTCCCATGGCTGTAGTGGTCAAGTGCCTTGTACACCTTTAGGATGGTGTTGGACACCTTTGGTTGCTGAAGGAGGGATGATGTTCTCTGCCTCTCCTGCAGTTTATTGTATCCCCAAACTCAGCCCTGCTTTGCACCATAGCCAGCACAGTGCAAATGCTCGGTGTAAATTCCTCTGCTTTTAGTGCTGTGGAACGGGATAGACAAACAGGAAGAGAGGAGGAACCCAGCCATGAGGAGTGTGTGCTTAAACTGAGGTGGTACAAAGGGAGAACCACAGGGTTTTCACTTCACGTGCCACAGGCTGCTTGATTTTGCTGTTATGTGAGTTAGTACAAAATTCACACCAATTTGAATAGAGCAGGACAAGGTCACCATGAGTCTGTGTGTGATGTTTCAATTCTCATTTCCTTGGGTGGTGAAAACAAGCCCTGAGCCCTTTGAAACTGAATGGGGTCCTGAACCTGAAGGCTGAAGTGTGGGGCAGGTGGGAGAGGCTGTAATTTTTGGGTGCCCTTCACATGCTGCTCTAAAAAAAGCCACAAAAACAAACCAACAAAAGCTGTTTGCACTCCGAAAATAGTCCTGTTTCTTCTCTTAAAACAGTCCTATTTCTTCTTTTAAAAGGTTATATACACTGGCAGATTCCATTTCAATTCCAGCTGAGGAGGAAAGTGGCTGCAGAGATTGATGCTCCTGAATGTGCGCAGGCAGAACAGCTCCAGGACTTGGCTGGCAGAAAGCTTGATGCCATCAGGTTGTCTTGTGCCTGCTGATAGTTCACCTTTCCAGAAATCCTTTTTCCCACTGTTCTGCACCCTCTGTCAGGCCATGTTAAAAACATCCATGAGAGGGGACAAGCTGTGATGAGTAGGATGTGAGTCTCTATGTCAGTGTGAGCTGTGGAAAAACCCTGCCTGGGTTCTGCTTGTAGCAGTTTCAGAAACCACCTAGAAACTAGCCTAACAGAAAGAAGTTCTCAGCTTCCCTGTACCCTGAAAATCACCTGCCTTAAAATGGACTGAGTGGCCAAAAATGGTTGCTGGAGAAACTATATAGAAAGATGTTGGTCTTTATCCAGTTCAGAGCACATGGACAGGCATCCTCACTGATGTCCTGAATGGAGGCAGGGTCCATTCAGCTTCCCCCCTGAATTCCCTAAGTAAAACCACTTGAGTGTTACCCTCACCTCCCCAGTCAGCCTCTCTCTGGGGAGAGCAGCATTTATTCTAACCCATCTTTTTAGTGGCTTGCAACTCTATAGCCTGTCCAGACAGAAATGTCCATTGATAATATATTGGGATTTGCATGACTGCGTTTGTTCAGCAGTGGGGGAAGAAAATCCATGTGGGCCCCTGTCACTTCTCTCTCCCTGGAGTGTCTCCACAGCCTGTGGCATTTAATCAGAGCAGAGAAAACCTTTGCAGTTTGAACTGAACACCGCACCACTCACAAGGCAAATGTTGCCTGCTCAGAGCTCTCCTCATGGCCTCAACACCCACCTTGCAGATAATACCACCCACAACAGATTTCCTGCCTGCACAGGAAAGCTCTGAACCAAGCAGGAGCAAGCTCTCTGCAGGATGATGCTCCCAGACACCCAGAGCTGCCAGCATGGTGTATTAAACGCCAATGGGGTGCTAGAAAAATACTGGAGGGTACAGGACTGATGTTAATAACACCCAGCTGCAGTTTCTGGAGTTTTGAGAGATTTTTAGAGCAAAGATGACTGACAGTGCTGAACGATGCAGTGAATGCATCCCCTCCTGCTACTGGTGCTGACTTGAGCATATCAAAATCATCTTTTGCCCTGAGAAACCTTCCAATCTGATACCTCTGTTGGTACCAGCAGTGTCTTGGGATGGTTTTCTTTATGGGGGTTGTTTCTCTCCTGGCAGGTTGTACAGATCCTCCATGTCAGCACCACATTTTCATCAGGAGATAGGTGGGAATGGTCCCACTGCTGAGCCAGAGGGGTGATGGACAGAGAGGAAATGTGCCAGACAAACAGGATGAGAGGAAATGGTTAGACTGGATATTAGAAAATGACTTTTTGTGGAGAAGGTTGTCAACTATTTGAATAGGCTGCCCAGGGAAGTGGTGGAGTTTCCATCCCTGGAGGTATTTAAAAGTGATGCAGATGTGGCACTCAGGGACATGGTTTAGTGGTGGGCTTGGCAGTGCTGGGTTAATGATTGGACTTGGTGATCTTACAGGTCTTTCCCAACCTTAATGATTCTGTAATTCTATGATTCTCTTAAAGACCTCTTGTGAGCAGCAGTGTCACCCTGAACACCAGGCTCCTGCCAACCCACCAGCCCTCCTCTATTGCTGGGCAAAGACAATTTCTTTAAAACCCTTTAATAAAATTATATCCTTTTAAAAAAGGCTTTTGAATCTCCTCTGCTGGAGTTGTTATGTATTTATTTGCTTGAAGGGCATCCAGGAGCACTTCTTTGGGCACCAGTGCCAAACCATCTTCTGCTTGCAAATGGGATGGATGCTGGCTGTGCTCTGGATGCTGCCCCAGGCTGACAAGGGAGCTGAGTGTCACAATGTCTGCACAGCTGTTGCCATGCCTGTGGCCCTGTGGCCCTGCAGCTGGTGCCACCTTGCCAGGGAGACCTGGGCACTGTGGTGGCACCCATTCCCCTGCTCTGAGTTTGGATCCTGAGGTGTCCTGCAGGTCTGACCAAGGTGAGAGGCAGGAAGGTGAGAAATGGCTGAAACACCCCAGCTGATGTGCTGAGACCCCCATGGTGTCCCCATCCCTCTCAGTTGTGCAGAAATAGCCCTGGGGGGAAGGTCTGCTGAGATTGATGCTGGACAGGCCCCAGATGCAGCCCAAATTCCCCCAGAGCCAGCCAGGTCTCTCCACATTTGGCTTTAGGGCTTTGGGCAGCTGACCCCGTGCATGGCAGTGCACAAGGAGTGATCCCCACCTGCACTGGCTCTACCTGGGGTAAGCTGCATTTTCTGCTGTGGAGATGCTCAGAGGGTGTATGAGCCCTCTCTGATGGCTGTACCCATCTTCACCACCTCTCTGGAAAAGCAAGCAGGAGCACCCCTGACATGAGGCAGGATTTTGCACTGGTAATGTTTCCATTTGCTTTGGAAAATAGAATGATGTGATCTAGCAAGAAAGTGCTCTGATATTTCTGGGGACTTTCCCACAGAGCCTGTCTGTGGCTCCAGGTTTCTCTGTGGTCTCTGCTCTTTGTAGGTGAAACCAGTCAGGAAGAATGAACAATCCCTCACAATTGTTTTCACGTGCACTTTTGGTGCAATTTTTTTACAGCATTGCAGTGTAGATCAAAATGCATTTAGGTTGGCATGTGATACCATAAGAAAACTTCTAAAAGGTTAGCTCATTGGCTTTTCAGTGCCTAGGTACAAAGCAAAAATAAAGTAATTTTTAGGACAGCTTTAAGAATTGCTGAGAGACGCAGCTGTATTTTCACTGGCAGTTTCAAGACCTAGAGCTATGCTTTTTTTAGACTACTTTGATAAATGGATGTTTTGTTACAATCCAACTGAGCTGAGCTGATCCCTGCTTCCTGATTCTGATACCTGCACGATGGGAGGATTTGTCCCCACCAGCTTTTTACGTGGCAGCATCTGCTTTCAGCTCTTTCCATTGCCTTTAATAGTAACACTCTCAGTGGCCTGGTGTCCACTTTTACCAACTTTGTGTGCGCAAGGGAGTTGTTCTGGTGAAAAATTCAGAAACTGCTGAACGCTCTGTGTTTCTGTGTGAGCCAAGGTGCTCAAGATTTGTAGGGTCAGGACTCTGATCATCTTCAGGAGAAAAATGTGCTGCCTACGACATTGGTCTGGGGCTCAAGGATTTGCAGTTAATTCCTGCACAGGTCTCCCCTGTTGTGGTGGACAAGTCCTTGACTCTCTGGTATCTTCCTATCTATAGAGTCACAGAATCATTCAGGTTGGAAAAGACTCACGAGACCATCAAAAAATGTGTATGAAATGAGGATGCCAAAAATGTCTCATTCAGAGGCTTGTGGAGAAGCTTACAGCTGGTCACGAGATGCTTGGAAATCACCAGCGACAGAAGGGAGCCAAGATGGAGAATCTGATTCATCCACAGGCTCCTCATTATTGAAAACGCTCTGAGGGGCTAGGAAAAAGGTAATTGCACTTCAGATGGAAACAATGACTAAAAAATTATTCTTGATGGTTCATTTTTTTTTTCTCTAAAGGGCTGTGGATACAGCCTGTAACTGCCTATAACCATTTTTAATGTGAGGTAATTTCTGCTTTAATGATCTCGCAGATCTCAAGGATATGCTCACGTTTACCTTCAACTATTAGATCTCCATAGGAATATTTCACTTCTTCAGTACTGGCACAGATGATGCTCATGAGAGGCTGCTTAATTATACCTACATTTTCAAAGATGAGAGATGAAAATAAATATTGGTACAAATCAACATGATTATATGGGTATGAATAACCATGTCCATATTGGCTTTTTCCTTTTCCATTGCTGATGGTTTTCATCTGATTTGCAGAGATTTCAGGGATGAGTGTTTCTCTCCCTGCACGATTCAGATGAATTGGTTTGATTTTGCATTGCAAATGCAGCTGATGTAATGAGACATGGGCTTTTGCAGCTCCTGGCATGCACATGGCTCTGGCCAGGAGCGCAGGAGAAGAATTCTGACCCTGTCTGACCAGGCAGGAGTGAGCTGGAGAGAGCCTGAAGCACATGGGAAAAGCAAAGGTACCTCTTCATCTTACCCCAGAGGAGTCCTTCTGGTTTGGTCCCTTCATTGATTTCATCACTTGTTTTTCCACATCATTAAGCTGCAGAAGTGTGTTAGGCTGAATAGGTTTTTTTCCCTGGACCTCACAGGTTGGCAGAAATCCTTTATTTAAAGACACTCTCAAATTACCGTGTTTCCTACTAAAAGAGCAGAGACTTGGAATCACTTGCCCCATATAATTTCCCCAGGGAGGGGATGACTGCTGGTCTGCAGCTCAGTGGAGATGGAGGATTTCTCTCTTTTGGGAGACAGAAGATCCAAGGAACAGCACCAACCTTGTCTGTCAGTATCCACGTGCCTCTAGCGCACAGGCCTGTCCTTGGCAGGAGACCAAACCATTCTGAAAGCAGAGAGGTGCCTTTGGATGGCCACTGTCAGCACAGTGAACCCAGGCACATCACTCATGGCTGCACTGGATCCTCCCCACCAAGCATCCTGCTATTCCTTTCTCTGGTTCACCCGGAGCATGAGAAGGTCAGAAGAGTTTCCTTGGCCAAGGCAGCCATACATGCAGTATTTTGCCAGGTGATTGACATTTAGGTGGTGATGGACATATGGACATAAACCTTTGCCCAACAGGCATCCACCTGGAGCTGTTAGGGTGAAGGAAGGGGGCTCCTTCTCCTAATTCTGCCAATATGCCCAAAAGGGAATGTGTCCCCAGTTGTCCCCCGTTGTTTGCCAGTGCTCCAGGGCTGGATCACTCAGGACCATCTCTCTTGGTGTCAACATGATGTGTGTGCTAAATGTGATCAGAAATTTTCATGCAGAAGGCCTGTGACACTCAAACATCACTAATTCCAAAATAAAGAGTTTGGTCATAGCATTATAAACTTCCCACATGAACCATTTTGAATGACTGGAGGGTGACAATCTAAATATAAATGTAATTTCTTTTTTAAAACTGACTTCAGGCACATATATACAGCTTCAGTTGACTTTCAAGAGGAGTCTGTGGGAACATCTGACAGCAAAATTAAGTTATATGTTTCTTGTGGGAGTTCGTTTCCCCCAAAAACAGCAAATGCCTTGATTCCCTGGCACTCAGATTTTTAAACCTGTAATCCTAGCAGGATATGAACTGTTTTTAATTATCCCCAGTGACAGAATTTTGTCCTTTGAAGGAATTGGGGTGTGAAGGGGACCCAAGGGCATTTAGTGCAAATGTGAGGGTGTGATTAATTTTTTGAGCTGGTGTGGAGGTTTTGGCACCGATTCCAGCAGGTCACAGGGTCACACACAGCTCTTGTATTAGTTTGGGAGAATAAAGCAGCAGGAAGGAAACAGAGGACACCTGGAAGCAGGCAAAGGAATAAATGGGGTAAAAGACCAATTAAAGTGGATAAAAGCAAAGAGAAAAACGGTGGGCATGGTGAGGGCTTTAACGACTTGTACAGCACATTTCAAGGGTATTTCAGGTGAAACCTTTTTTGGAACACTCATTCAAATAGCGTCATTTCCACCAAAATAACTGGTTACATGACTAGGGTGAGGTGGATTTTAACCTTTATATAATCTTCCCGTATAAATGCAACAATTGCACAAAATGTACTTTTTGGATACGGTGTAGAGAGAATCGCAGAATCAGTCAGGTTGGTAAAGACCTGTGAGATGATCCAGTCCAACCAGCATTGTCAGCTTGGCAATGCCACTGAGTGCCATGTCCAGTTGTTCCTTGAACACTCCAGGGATGGTGACCCCACCACCTCCCAGGGCAGCCCGTTCCCATGCCTGACAACCCCTTCCATGAAGAAATTCTTCCTGATGCCCAACATGAACCTCCCCTGGTACAACTTGAGGCTGTGTCCTCTACCCCTGTTACTGGTTGCCTGGGAGAAGGGACCAACCCACACCTGGCCACACCCCTCCTTCATGGGGTTGTAGAGAGTGATAAGGTCATCCCTGAGCTTCCTCTTCTCCAGGCTAAACATCCCCAGCTCCCCCAGTCACTCCTCGTGGGATTTACCCTCCAGACCCCTCACCAGCTTCATTCTCTGGGTTCACTCCAGCACCTTGAAGGTGTCAGTGTGATTCTGGGTGTGTGGGATCAGGTGCCCACTGGAGATGGAAGGACAATGAAACCCTGTCCCAGGAAAAACCAGCAGCAGTCATCTCAACCCAATGAAGTCTGCAGCTCGGTGTCTGGAACCACTGAAAACCCCAACACACAATAAACCCCCAAATCCCAGTGCACAAGGGCTAATGAATCACCTGTAATTGCCTCATCCCTTAAACACCAGCCCCATGCAGGGCTCTGTCTGGCACATTTGCTTCTCTCAAAATTACGGCTGCACCTTCTGCCATGTCTCAGTGAGCTGGGAGTGTCAGAAATGCACATGTGCCCACTGTGGGGGATGCTGGACAGGAGGGAAGCCAGTGTGGCACAGCAGGGACATGCCAGCAGGCAGCCTGGACACTGAGCCAGTACTGGTATGAGCATGGGATAAAATCCCAGTGACACATTTGGGAACTCGAGGCAGCCCCATCATGCCAGTAATGTAAATAAAAACACAGCCTTTATGTGAGGGCTGGATCCTGCTGTAATAGACTGGATTAAGGGCTATTTTTACATTCCTGCCTCTGGAAAAGGTTTTGGGGTCCTGGAGACAGATGCATGTCATGGCTGGGCACTGGCAGCCCTGTATCCAAGTAACCCAGGCTTACCTGAGGGCAGCATGGATGAGCTTCCCACCAGCAGCAGAAACAGGGGAGATCATCTCCTTTTGAACTTGCTGCCTTCTTCCACGTCCTGATATGCACCAAGACTGGATGGTTTCACAGTGCCCTTCTGCCTACACCAGGACAAGCACCTTGAGAGACCCCATGAGCAGCTGTGGGAGCTGCTGCTGCCACTCATCCAGGTGAGTTTTCTCTTCCACTCATTCGCTTCGTTGCCTTCTTGGAGAGCACAGCTCAGTGAATTTTTTTTCCCATTAGGAAGTGAGCTGAGGTAGACGGTGGCTCCTTAGGGATATATTTGCGAATCAGGAAGGTACTTGAAGAGTAACATCAAAATACAGTGGTGTAAAAAGGGTGATTATTAAAAATAAAAGAAGGTATTTTCGGTAATTATGAATATCTACCGGATTAGTAGGATTTTCCCACCACACTCTATGATGGAGAACTTTATGGCTGGAATTGTGAAGAATTTGAAACAGTCTGAAAATCCTTCTTTGAAGCATGGGAGACCCTGAATAAATCCCAAGGGAATTGGACTCCCAGCATAGCAATTTTGGGGACATCCCATATCAGTGAAATGAGTGCTAAACAGCTGAAAATTTCCCTCTCCCCTTCACTGCTGGGCCCAGCATAACTCTTCCACCCTTATCCTTTCTGCTGGTAAAATCTGTTGTGTGTGTTTTGGTAGGCAGGGGCTGTCACGCCAGCCCTGGCAGGTTTTGTGTCTGGCTGGACACTGCAGCTGCCATCCACAGCCCATGCCCAGCACCAGCTCTTGCTGGGGCTTGTTTTATTTAGCTGAGGAGATGGGGAGAGCAATAGGGCTTTTCCTGGATTTATCAACCAGAAAGGTTTGCCCTCTGGTCCATGTTATCTGACAAGATTAGCAAGCCTCCACATTTGGTGCAGTGACATTTCTCTGTTTGCAGTGATTGATCTTTTAAGTGCCTTTCTAGTCAATATCAAAATTCCCAAGATTTATCTTAATACCTTGGACAGATGGCTTCTATTGATCTGAATGGAAGTTGTAGAGAGGGGATATATCAGGAGTTCCTTGTAACTGTTTAGAGAGCAAACAGTTTCCACCTGCTCTCTATTTTATTGCAAAGCAAAGGATCACTCAGCTGCAGAATTTTACAGATGACCATTGGCTACATTGGAAGCACATCCCACCAGTTGTTATCCCACCTGCCTCTGCTCAACCATACACAGCTCACCCAGCATCAGGACTCTGAGGTCTCCATACTTTTCCAAGGGGGTCTCTCACCCAGGAGGTGTTTCTGCTTCACCTCCCACTCTTCATGCCCAGAAGAAAAGATAAGAGTACTCACATACACATCCCAGGCAACAATTTTTCTCCCGTTTATTTCAAAAGTCTTTGTAGTAGCTTAATTACACTCCAAACGTCACCTGGAATTTGACATCCTCCCAGATGTAGAGAATTCATCATACTCGATCATGTTCCACAGCATTAAAAACACACAGGAATGTTCCCTGGACACCACCAGTGGGTTTTTCCACAGTCTCTTTAACCACCAGCTCTACACATCCTCTGCCAATGCCTCTGCACCTCAGCTGTCTCTGCCTCCTGGATCCATAACCATGCTTCTGTGAATGAAGGGGTGCCAAGCCCAAAATACCCATTTTTGTTTGCAAACTGTGTATAATGAACCAGTAGAAACATGATCTATGTTTGACTGGCTTTGTATATGGCTTTTAGTCCTCTTCATTCAAAGATCTTACAGTGGAAAAATCCTGAGCTGACATCAGAGGTGGGACTGATTCGCCAAGAGCACTCACAATTATGGTATGAGTCAGAGGCTAAGTTCCTGTCAACCCAGGATTGAAGCATTTTTAAAACTGCCTCATGTTTAAACAGATTTCAATCTTGAAATTTATTCCAGTTTATTGTTTTGCAAGGAAGCATTATCTGAAAGAGAGTAAAAATCTATGTTTTCCAATCAACGATTTACAGGAACTTAGGTTTCTTCATTTTACCTCTTAACTTGGTAAAACACATGCATCTCCTTTTGACTTCCAGCAGGCATTTAAGTCATTACATCTATTTAATTAGGCTCTTTACTACCTGCAATTCAACCAGGTTACTCCAGATTCAAGCCATAGGAACCCTTGCTCCTTAGACCCTGCCATCCCTTTTGGCTTGTTTGGGTAATTTCTGTGTGGTGTGACTCTTTGGCAGTATGTTGTGTGATGTCAGGCACTGGGACCTGCTGCAGTTGTTTCTGGATGGCAAAACGTCCTTTTATCTGACCAACACTCCGCTGAAATTTCTCTTGGCTAGTAGAAATGTCCCTGGCTAATACCCATATGTACCAGTGACAATAAATTGCTTGTGTAACACTTGCTGCCATCCTCTGATTTCAGTAGCAGGGATGTCAAATGTCCCTAACAGTGCAGAAACAGCTGCAGAAATTTGTTCTAAAAGTGTCATTTTGGTGCTGCAGCTGTTTGCATGGCAATGTCCAGCACCCCAAACATCCAGCTGATGCTCTCCTGAACCCAAACTTCTCCCAGTGCCCTGAAAACATCTAGCTGCTGCAAACAGAGGCAGCTCTGCTCACAGCTTTTGCATGTGAGATCCTTACCACCTCATTTGCGATTATTTTGCTTGTCTGAAATGCTGATCATGGGTGTTTGGGTCTTCTGTTGGTTTTTTTTTTTTTCTCCTTTTTTTGAAAAGCCATGACCACTTGAAGGTCAGCTGCCAAATGGACTGAATGATCAGTGCAAGAAAATTGAAAATCACAACATCTTGTGTGTAGGCTGTGAATAATGGGCAACACGCTTTTGATCATTAAAATAGAAAATGATCTCTGTGTTTTCCACTGTTTTTAGCCCATTAAGAAGGCAGGGATAAGAGCACATTGCTGATGATTTGCACAGTCTCCTGGCAGTACAATCCCTGGCTGCAGACCAGGGGCTGGCAGTGGGATGGATCCCACCCTGGCAGGGGCTGGGCTGGAAGAGGCAGCTGTGGTTTGCCATTGTTATCGTTTTGGTTTTACAGCCATGACATTCAACTGCTATCCAAAGACCACAGACACCCCAAGGCAGGGCCATTTTGGCCATTTTCTGCTGGGGACTGGACCAATATTCATGGTCCAGGGGCATGCTCAAATAAGGGGATGGAGGCAAGTCCATCCCTGAGTGCTATGCAGTCCAAGGCATGTCCTCAGATACATTTTGCTTTCTTACAGATAAAGAAAATACAAGCCTTGTGTGCCTTGATTCTGGCAGAAACCAAGGCTTTTTCCCAAGAGACGCAGGTGCACTGAGCCTTGGAAAAGAACGATAATTTCGTGACACATGCCTGAGCTTTGGGGTCCAATTGTATATTTTAGCACCTTCCTTTCTGTTCAGAACACCACTTACTTTTGTTGATTCACCATACTGGTAAGACATTTTTTCCTGTTTTTACTGATAAAGATCTCTTAGCAAATGTAGCCAGACTCGGTAACTGATTAATCTTGTAATATTTATATATGCTGTCATCATATGGAAAGTCTAAACAAAGTTCTCTATCCATTTTATGAGGAAAGAAGGATCAGATTAGGATTGGTGCTTTGCCAGTGCAGACAGCTGCTCCTGTGTTCCAAACACTGCATTTTCAGGAACAGCCAAGGGTTCCAAGCTGGCCAGAAACAGCCTAGCACAGGCTACAGCGCTTTGCTGTGCTTCTCAAGACAGGCTCGATGCTATGTCCAGCATCTTTTTTACTCTTTTGGTACTGGCAAACATCTCCTGAGGCTCAGCAAAGGGAACTGCCTGGATCCACCCAGCCAAGCTGCTTTAACCACCCCAGTGCCAACTCCCAGCCACCAGAGCAACCTCCAAAATAACCCTGTTGTGTGTCAAGGGTCCATCCACCACCTTTGGACCTGTAGCTCTGTGGCCTTTTTGATAAAAGTGGTTAGCAGGCAGTCGAGCCCTGGGATTTATGTTTCTTTGCTTGAATTGGAATTGTATTAGCATGCCCTTGGTTTGCAATGGCCAATCAGGTACAAATATTCAGGTTTTGAAGGTTTATACATGCAATTCTGTTTGCAGCAATCAGGCAGTCTTGGTTTTAATCCCTCTAAAAGCTCTATTAATAGGAGTAAATGTACAGCATAGGGCATTTTCCAAATGGGACTTACATACTTCAGACTTTAAGAATTTGAAACAAATTAGATAAAACGGGGAAATGTAATAGGTAGGTCTTTTTATACAAAATGGAATCATTAGCACTCTTCACAGAATTCATGTCAAGCAACTCTGCTGGTAGAAGAAATATTCAGCTTGCTAATTCCAACCACGATGTAATTTACAATCAGATTTTAGATTTTACAAAACAATTTAAGAAACAAAAACATTCAGAAAAGTGACTAATTTTGGTGTGTCTGGGAACATTTGCTGCTGTTAATGTTTCAGCTATTTGCAATCAATGCAAAAAGGGAAGTGATACCAACCAGAAAACAGCACGGAACTGGTCGTTCCTTCTAGAATTCAATGCAGAAATGAACAAATACCAAAACCAGAGGTATTAGCTCCACAAGTAAAATTTTGAGGTTTGTAGTAGGAGACAGCAATGCCAGCTCAGCTAAAGATATCTACCAGGCTGCGCCCTTTCAAAAAGAAACAAAATAAACAGGAATATTTTTCAACAGGTTATCTCAAAACTGAAGTAATTCAAATTGCTGGAAATTTGGAACGAGTATTTTCATTGAGAGTATCCAACAAAGTAGTACTCTAGTGAGCTAAAAATGGGTTGTATATGTAGAATTACAGCATTTTTATTTTTGTAAATAAACAATGTTTACACACACAACCCCCCTCCCCCACAATCAATCCCCAAACCATTTTTTAGTTGTTGTGCTTTCAGACACTGAGGTTTTACAATAAAATTGGAACTGAATTCCTGCACTGCCTGTGCAGCCCATGGATGTTACTATGAGCAAAAATTTCCTGGACATAATTTTACTTGAATGGAATAGGAAATTATACCCATTGGGAAAAGCTGGTGTTTGATTTGCACATTGTCAGAAATACCAGTAATTTTTTCATGTTGTTTATGTATGTTATTATAAAAGCATTAATTTTGCATTGACTCACTGGCTTTAAAAAGCACTCTTACAGTCTGCAAAGTACAAAAGGAATATGGGGACATCTTCATATTCCTTAGGTTTGAAAAAGCATCACTTGCTGAAGGTCTGATCCTGAAATCACTTGTGATGCTGATGATGGGATGTTGGGGTGTTACACTTTCCAACCCAGCTACATCCTCACCCCCAGTCTGGGCTTGGGAGCTGGCTGGGACACACCTGGGCATGGCATGGCCCCGGGACTAGGAGGACTTGGAGGCATGGGAATCTGCACCTCTGATACACCCAAAATACTGATCACCCCTGTAAGGGACCAGCATGGCTGCTTTCCAGTAAAAGCTGGGCAATTGACTTCCTATAATCAGCGCTGAATGAAGATGGTGGCTCTGTGTGGTCCCTTTTCCCCCTGTGTCTCACAAAATACCTGTCTCCATGTTCCAGACGAGGTAGCTGATGCCACAGGAGCTCCTTGGGGGGTGCCAGTGTCACAGCATTGTGTGACGAGGAATAAATGCACCAGCGAATGCAAAGCGAGTCTTTGGTTTTCTGCTGGATTTGCTGGAGAACACTTCTAAGCCTCTCCCTTTCCCCATGCTCATTCCTCAATAACAGCACACTCGCTGTTTTTTTTCCCTCATGCTAAATTGCCAGAATTTTTGGGTGATCTGCAATACTGTATCTGTATTTACTCCCTCTTTTTTTTCCAGGGAAGGAACAAAACAAAATACATTTGAAGGCTGCACATCTGCAGCCTCACTTCAAAGCTAAACTACACCACTCTGGATCCTTAGAGTTGAAAGTTTGGATTTGACCATAGACCTCTTTTTGCCTATGCAAAATGTAGGGCAATTGCATTTTCTTTTGGGGGGTTTAAAGAGATATGGTAATTAAAAGGTGGATGTTACCCATTTAGCAAACAAAGAGAGAAAGAAAAAAGGTATGTGTCTTTATTGGTAGCTGTGTTCAGACTGTGGCCATGTAAACTGAAGTAGTCCTTTATCAGTGCCATTGCTACACAATGCATTTATAATGCATAATGAACCACTTACTGTGTATGTGCTAACATGCATAGCCTTTGTGTCCAATCCCAGTGGAACTGTCCATACTTTCCTTTATTTTCCACAATGTAGTGCTTCTCTTTTCCTAGCATTCATGAAAGCATCATTTGAGCTCAAATATGGACATATTCACAAAAAAAGAGAAAGAAATTGCATATTAGTTGTACAATGTGCACCCTTAATTAGTTATTTTGTGTGAGTCAAGTAGTAATTTTTCCTAATTGAATTTATTATGTAACACAGCATTTATTGTACTACTTAAATGTAACACTGCAGATGTGTGTTGGTTTGGAAAGGCACATTAGTAATCCAATTAGAGCAGCAGCCATACCCACAGATTTGCTAGGCTAGCAATCAGCAGAGTATGATTTTGTTGAGATTAGCTCTGAACATTCACTGCAATGATCTGCCACTCAATATTTTTCAAGTTAAAGGCTAGAAAAATACTAAAATGTGAGAATGGTCTCATTGCTACAGTAATTTCCATATAGTCATAAATTCATCCCACACAGGCAATCAGGTTTATACTGAGCCCACATGCCTGGCTATATGACCTTCACTGCTGCTAAAGTCTTTCAGCAGCAAGGCATGACTGATACATGGATAAAGGGTCATAGTATACTCAAATTTTCACCCACAGAAAGCTGGGGAGGAGAAATGACTGAGGGGCAGGGCTGAAGCTGTCCTGGGACAGCAGCACTACACCAACAGGGGCATTTCTGGGTAACCTGAACATGGCACAGGGCAGTCCCAGAGAGCTCTAGTGGCATTCCTGTCTTCCACCAGTAATTCTGGTTGCAATCAGAGTTGGTAACCTTTGTATGCATTGGTGTGCAATGTTGTTTCTGCAGGGAGGCAAAGCTCAGCCTTGTCCCTTGGACACTGCTGTCTGCAGCCAAGGTCACCGAGACTGCTCTGAACATCTACATGGCCTGAAGGACATCCTTTGCACTGCAAGGAAATAAAGAGCCATCTGATTTTTTTTCAAAATGAGAACTGTGTTTGCAGATGGGAAGAAACCAATGAGAACCAGATGACATCTTGGTGTGACTCCAAACTTTGTCCAAGACACACACAGGGGAGACAGACCCGAGAGGTCAATGTAGTGACTTGCCAAATGCTACAGGTTTCACAAGAAATTATTCCTTGCAACGGTTCTGTGTTGACCTCTGGGGTTAAGAGAAGATGTCACTTGAATTTGGTCATTGTTGCTCTTTAATTTTCACCTAAGTTTTAATTTTCACCTGCAAGGTATTAGTGCAGGTGCCAGGATGTATCTCCTCCGTCCAAGCAGCTCACACCCATGCCATTGCTGTTCTCACTAGCGGCCAGCTCATAGAGAATTCTAATCCCTGCAGCTTCCTGCCGCTCTTCCCTGGGCTCTGGCAGCAAAACACCAGCCTGGGGGGACAGGGTCTGAGCTCAGGTCTGTGCTGCCTGTAGGCTTGGCAGGCAAGCTGGGGTGTCTTGCTCTGTGTCAGCGAAGAGTTACTGCTGCTGTTCTACAGGGTGGTGCAAAGGGGGCTGTATCAGGTAAGAACTTTTAAAACCTAAGTCAACTGTATTCTTCCAAGAATAATTAAATTTGAAAAAAACCCCAAAAATTTCAAGAATGTAATACAGCTTCCAAGTTACCTGAAAAGAAAGTGCAATCTAGTGCAGTGTGCTTTCACTTTCCCGCTCTGTTCCTCCTGTTTCCTTCTGATTTCTTGTGCTTCAGTCTGTACACAGGTATTGCTGGTATCTGCTTTGTCTGTGGAAATGAAATACCACGAGGAATTGCACCTGGTGCAACTGGTGCAGGTTTAGGGGTTAATTCACTAGTGGAGCAGGCTGCCCTGGGAAATCCAGGTTGGACCATAAAAGAGGAGCTGGGTGACCAAGCCCGGCAAGTTTGAAGAGTTGTTATTAAAAAAAAAAGTTAAAGGAAGAACACAAGGGACTAGGAAAGACTGATCTCAAACTCCTGTGTCCTCTTGGCTTGTGCTCTTGTGCACAGGGATGATGGGTGCCCAGGTAGGGCTGGCAGGCTGAAGAGCGGAGAGCTGGAGCTTGGTTTCCATGCATCCTTGAAAAATACTGCTGCTATTGAATATGAGAGAACTGCAAGGCCACCCTTCAGCAGATGCTTCCCAGTGAGACCGAGGTCAGTAACTGTGCTCTGACCCTCTTATAAACTGAGCTTTGCTGGGCCAAAGATGGGTTTGGGGATTTTTACAGGCTTAGATACAACCTGGTGGTCCCTGTGGTTCACTTATGTCAGCTTTTGGGGGGTATGTGACCTGCAAGCAACAGGGCCACTGGTGAATAACTGGGCATGCACTTTCCATGCCTCTGAGGCTAAACAGAAGCAGAATGCAGATTATCAAGCATCCTGGGTGTAAGTAAACATTAGATCTAAGTGAACAGAGCAGCAATCTGGCGCCCAAATCCCTTGAGATGCCCAGCTCTAGGAGCTGGTCCAACTTCCTCTGGAGTTAATAGGAACTGCAAAGGGTCCTGCAAAGGCACCCCTGTGACTGATGATTCCAGAAAGGCTTGGAAACATTTCAATCATGTTACAGCAGAATGAATGTCTGCCTTTGCCTAGACTCAGAAAAAGTACAGAGGAGGTATGTACAATTTAATTTTACTTCACTGTATTTGCCAGGCTGGAGTAAGCAGTTTGAAAACAATTCACAAATTTACAGTTTAAACAGGATCCTAATCATAGTTAAATATTTATCCTTTGAAACAACTCACTGAAAAAACCCAACCCCTTAATTTGCAGATTTGTTATCATAAAAATAAGAATTCTTGAGCTCACAGAATGTTGATACATTTGAGCATGTTCTTATGAGCAAAATAATAAATAAGTAATTCTGTTGTGGCTTGGGGCCCTATGTGTTCAAACTCCTAAGTCCTTGGGGACAGGGCCTGTCTGCCCTGATTTATGGAAAAGTTCTAATGAGTAACAGTCCCCATGATGACAAATGCACCAAGATACAACCCTAAGAGAGGTTGGGCTGCAAAAAAAACGAGCAGGGCCCCATTTACACTTTTAATAAACAAACACATAAATCATCATAGTAAGAGATTTACCTGTGGGGGCAATCCCAAGGGGAAATAACAAATTTTCATTCTTTTGGTTCCCTGCCTGTGCTGTTCCCCTTGCATCTCTGGAAGGCACCTGCCTGAACTGGGTCTTCCAGCAGCCAGTCTTCTCCAGACCATGACCTGTCCCTGTACATCCTGCCTAAATTTATCCCTTAGTGGGCTTCAAAAGAAGCAACAAACACCTCTTTCTGCATCCTTAAAGAGGATGAGTGCACAGACAGGAAGGCACTCTGACAGATGGACCTTGAGGAGTCTCCCTACAACCAAGAAGCCTCTTGAATGCAGCCCCTCCCATACAACAGAATCTTAAGTGTGAGTCTGTGCCAGCTGGAAACACAATCATCACTGCTTGTTTCTGGCCAAACACATCTTGATAAAAGCTGTGACATTTGCAGTGTGATACAGACCCATGTGTGATGGTTTATCTGCAGCTCCGATTCCTTTTCTTGTTAGGAAAAAGATACATTCATTGCCGTAATTCTGCTGACAGGCTCAGGTGTGCAAAACCACAAATTTGAAGTTGGTTTTCCAAGGTTAAATTCCAAAATACTTTGCACTGCTACAAATTTAAAGGAAAGCAAAAATGATGGCTACTCCAAACCCATGCAAAACAAACTGAATAGAGTAAAATAGCTCTATAAACTTCATGGAAATGTTTTCAAACATTTCTAATATTCCTAGTTTGTGTTCATCAGCTTGTTCAATTTATTCAGTGACCAACCTACTACTCATGGTCTTGCCTACAATTTTCCAGTAAGCTGCCAAGAGAAGGCTTCTCAGAATATAAGCCCAAGTTTTTTTTCTTGCTTGGACCCAGCAGAAGCCTTTTTATTATCTACACAGTGCAGCAGAGAGAATTTAGAGAAATGATCCAGAGCTGTGCACGTATTTTTGAAAGAGGTTTGCAGCAAATCCCATTGTCATGCTAAACTACACACCCTAGACCAGGTTTGCTTTTGGCTCTTCAGTGGTCTGGGCTAGCACAGTTTAAATATGGCTTAAGATGGTAGCAGCAACAGCCAAAGCCCATTTTATGACTTGGTATCAACATTTTGGGGCAAGCCAGTTTCTGGGGGAGCTCCAAAGCAATGCTGTACAACCTGCACAGTCAGATTTTTGGGAAACAAATACAGGGTTGGGACCCTCAAAGAACTGCAAGGAAATGATTTGCATGAATCTCTGCAAACAATACTGCAGAAATAAAAGATGCAAATTTAGGACAACAGAGAGCCAACATTCATTTTAGTGACTTATTTCAGTGAGAAAGTAACGGAGTAAGCATTTTTGTAGTGATGCAAACATTTGACCCCAGAGGTGCATACCGGCTTCTCTTGCATTAAACAAAGTCAGTTCTGAAGATGGCTATTGCCTGTTTTCTGTTATTCAGCAGGCAGGGACAGTTTTGCCCACTTTAACATGGTCCTTGACTTTCAAGAGTTAGGTGGCAGGTGGTCTTTCAGACAAGCCTGGCTAAACCCCACTCTTTGTAGGAGGAGAGTTCAGCCCATTCCATCTCCTGCCACTGAAGTCAGTGGGATTATTGAAGTGAAGCACAGTCACCCTAATGCTGCTGTGACGACAGTCACCTACAGGTATGTCACACAGAGACCTGCTACGAGGAATTGCTGAAGAGCATTGAGTACAAGGCTCAGGACCGGACCTCAGCAAACTCTGAGATACTGGTTAGCCCAAATTTACCAACCCCATGTTTGAATCTGGAGCCCAACGTGCCTGCCTTATGCCTTTTAACACAGAGTTTGGGTTCAGGCTCTGTTCTGAAGAAGAACATACTGGTTTTGACACCATCCTAACCACGCCCATCATCCTTCTATGATTGCGCCACATTCTGCATCGAAGACATCCAAGTCTCATTTAAAACCCCCTTAAGGGAAAATTGTAACATAATGGTAAAGATCTCACTGCATATTAGAGAAAACTTACAAAACCCCCAGAAAGTAAAACGCTGAACACCCAACAAATACCAAGGCTGTCTCTAAAATGCAAAACTTTCCAGTAGCTTACAGTGGCAATTCCACCCTAACTGCCATTTTTATTTTTATTTTTATTTAAGAAACAAAAGGAATTCCAAAAACTCTACCTAGAATCACTTGTTTCTGCCAAGCGGTTGTTCATGATGGCCAGAGCCCCCACCCCCGCGGAGAAACCGTTCTGTCTCGTATTGATACAGACATTCCGGGGGTAGCCGTTGGCTGTCTCGGACAACTGCTTCTGCAAAATGGCCAGGGAGACTTTGTTGGAGGCTGTGAGCTCCCTCATGGAGATCATCTCTCCAGAGAGCCTCCTGCCCTCGGTGTCACTGTCGTACTGTCCGTCGGCGTCCATGGCGACGTTGTGGCGGCGCAGGCGGGCTCCTGGGGTGATGGCGTTGCGACGGCTGAGGCGGGTACTGGATTTATGGCACTTTGGGCAACATCTGCATTCGAATTTTTTCAACACCCAGTTCAAAATTTGTTTGATTACGATTGAGATGACATTAAAAAGGGAGTATATGCAACATACCCCCATTAATATAAATATGAAGTTCCCGAATCTGTATAATCCCTGATGTTGGTACGCAGCCTTTTGGTTGCTTACCAAATCTCCAAAGCCGATGGTGCTGAAGGTGACAAAGCAATAATACAAGGAGTCAATGTAGTTCCATCCTTCCACTGCCGTGTACATGGCGGAGGCGCAGCAGGAAAGGGCAATAGCAAAAATTCCCAGGATCAGCATCACGTGGTAAACGGACGGCTTCCAGCCCACGAGGCTGCCCACCCCGGACACGGCTGGCCCCCTTCGGAAGTTGGGAGGTAGGAGACCACTCCTTCGCAGCTGTCTCTCGTAGCACGCCTTCATGATAAATGCCAGGAGGGAGATGATGCGCTCCAAGAAGAGGTTGAAGAAGAGGATAGTCCCGGCACACCCAAAAAGGCCATAAACGATGAGGAATACTTTTCCAGCCACGGTTGCTGGTGTGGTCATTCCAAAACCTACGGTGTAGAGATAAATGGGCAATGTTAGTAACACAGGTTTTCGTGAGTAAGCTCAGGATATACGTACCTTAGCAAAGCTCCCATCTCACGGGACAAAAGGAGTGCTCTCTCTAAGTCAGCTTAGGCCAACACAAAACCGAGTTTGGTAAAGAAGGAAGAAGGCCCCAAAAGTTCAATGAGATCCTGAAAACTCAAAAGTGAGCAAAAAATCCTTGCAAGATAAAAGGATTAGTATCTGTATTAACAGAGCAACACCATTCAACACGCAGGTAGAAGACCTACTGAACCCAAACCTTTCCAAGGTGGGATGAAGTGAAGAGGCATTTCCCTGCCCCCACATGTGTCAGCTATCATGACTTGATGGAAAGTTTAAGTTCCCTGTTCACAAGCTGTAACCCAGTGTAACATTTTTGTTATAGGGGTCTGATTATACCATTTCCACTGAGAAGATGGAAATTTTCAGGTTGTACAATAGGGAAAAAAACCAAACCTCATAAATGGCCAGTATTGTTTTAAAAATAACAGCACTTTTAAGTCTTTTCCAAATCCCAGCTGTGACTAGCCCACCTGGTATCCTCACAGAGGGAAGGAAAAGCCATCACACCGCAGAGCTGCCTGGCAGACCGGGGGCATGGAGAACTTGCAGATGGAAAATTACAGCAGGGAGAAACACTGCTGCACAGTTGAATAGAAAAATCAGAGTATACAAATTCTGGGAAGATCCAGCAACAATATTAATTCAACTCTTCTTTATATGAACTACTTATTGTAACATTACTTCTTATTATAACATTACTCATACACAAAGTTTTATAAGTAAGCAGTAATGCCTTGTAGCTAACAGATTGTTAAATAACAGCTAAAGTGAACTTAAATTTGCATGCAAATAAATACAGTAAGTTTACTCCATGATATTTGCTGATACCAGTTATCTTATGAAAAAAAATTACATATATTTCACATCCTATCTCAAGAAGATTCTTCTGAAACTCAGTTCTGCAGGTATTGGGTTTGTTCTCCTATTCTTCCCTGCACAAATGTTTGGTGGCTCAGGCAAAAAACATATTGACAGGATTGAGGTGACTGCTTATGTCCCATGAAGAAATAACCACATGTAACCTAAATTAAGCTTTTGTGAAAAACCCACATTCTGAAATTTCATTATTGTATTGTTCCACCAAAATACTGAGCAAGTAACATATTCAAGGGGGTAAATATCAACACCAGACTACATAAACACAAGTTGGTGAATAAAAAGCATAAAGCACAATGAAATCATTATATTCAGAGAGCATAATGAAATAATTAAATCCAGTTTATTACCATGACACACCTTTATAAACAACAACAGGATAATACTGCCTATATGGAATGAGTTGAGATTGCTGCTTGAAATCTATTGACCTGTTTTTGCAATGGCTGAATTTTTCTGGGTAGTTTTTCTGTGCTCCCTTCCTACCTTGTTGATAGTGAATTTCCCATTGGTTGACAGAAAAATGTAAATGCTCATGACAAGTAAACTCAGATGTATCTTTTCAATGACAAGAAGATGCATGAAGGAAGAGGTGGTCCTACTTTCACAACAGATTTGGCAGGCTCAGAAACAGCTGTGTGCCAGAAGTCAGCCTATACCTCATAATTTGAGTAAAGTGAAAGGTGTCCCTGCCCATGTGAATAGATGACCTTTCAAGTCTCTTCCAACCCAAACCATTCTATGATTTTATGATCAAAAGCATCATTGTAAAAAGAGTATTTTATGTAAAAGTCAGGGAAAAACTTGCACAGTATTACCAGAAAATATCACCAATATACATTTTGCTTTCTGGACCCACTGTCTCTCCATTTTGCAGTGTTAACAAGATCACCTTTGAGCAGACCTCACAAAGCCTGCAACAGGCTCTGGGCAGTTCTCAGTTCCTTCTTCTCTGTGGGGTGGACCTGTTCTCTGGATTGGGCTGGCTGCTAGCAGGAAACTTCTCATTTAATGATGAATATCCAAAAGCGCCTGGTCCTCAGAAGGAGCCTGGGGAGCCTGTTGTGGTTGCCAGCTAGGGATACACAGCCAACTTGTTATGGAGAAGGCATCTGTTCGCCTGTGCCTTGTCAGCAAAACACTTAAACATGTGCTTCACAGCAAGCATGTGAACATCACCATCAAAATAAATGGGTTTTTTGTCACACATACGGCTAGACACATTTATTAATTAGGGGAAAAAAAAAAAAAAAGGCGACATTTTGGATCAAGCTGTAAATGTGCTGAAGCCTCTCAGTATTTTCTGGTGATAATTCAAGAGAGGTGGTGGTTTTATATTTTTGATGCTGTTTGTTTCATCAAGATTTTCTGAAGAAAAATGCTACCAAAATTCAGTATGTTGCTAAGCAAGGTGAAAAGGCCCATCACAGCAATAAGAATGCTAATACATAAAACAGGCAAAAAAATGATGCCAGGCAAACACTGAATCATTTATGTTGGAAAAGACCTTTAAGACCATTGAGTCCAACTGTTACCCCAGCACTGGCAAGCCACCTCTAAAACACATCCCTTAGCTCACCAGCTGGCTGAGGGAAGCAGTCACAGACTCTCTGTTGCAGGGTCTTCCTCTGCCAGCTGTGTTTGTCCCTTGGTGTCACCCCAACCACGAGGAGTTGGTCCTGGTATGTTCTGTACCTCATCTCTGAGCTCAGCCCCTGCCCAAGGCTGAAAACACCGTGGTGCCTGGATGAAGCAAGCTCATCCAGAGCTGCCTATGCTTCCAACACAGTACAAGGAAAAAGCACAACAGGGCTTTGTGTTTTTCATGGCCCTGAGGCATATTTTACAGGTGCCTTGGGGTTCACTTTGTGTGGCTCACATGCAGTATCTGAACCTCCCTCATGCCAATTCTGCTCCACCACTTTAGATACAAGCTCTATGGCAGCATTTATTTCAGCTGGTTGATATTTCTCCTCCCCACAGAGAATTAGTTGAGATGAGCTGATGAGAACTCTCTTCAGCAGCCTCTCATGGTTAAGTGCTGGCATTTAATAAGACCCTCATCCTGACTTTCATAACAGGTTTGTGGTTACAATTCTGCTCACCTGGAGTTTTAAATCACTTAAGCTAGGGATGGATTCATGAGGTAGAACAGATGGACAAATTTGTGGCATATGCTTCCTGTTGCTCTTGCTTTCTTTTCTTTTACCCACTTTCTTATGAGTAAGAGATGGTTGATGCCAGAAGACAGAAAGGAATAGCAGCTTCAGTACCTGTGAGCTCTTCTCTCAGTCAAATCACTTTGGCAATTACCTTGTCTTACTATATTTGAAATTAAAGAGGGTGACAGTTTTTCAGTAAAAACCTATTTTACCCAGAGATGCAATAAAGTTTTGGTCACTCCAAAAACTGAACACAAGAAAGTCACAAAAAACAACACAAGAAAGGGCATAACGTGTCCCAGCCTCTTTCAGCCACTCCAATTCTTCTTATGCAGGTGTCCTGCCATAGGACTTCACTCACACAGCAGGTCAGCACACTGGGGCAATCATTTGAAACACCAGAGTGAAACAGAACATAGATCATGAGAGTAGCATCACCTCTACACCACCATATAACCATCGTGTAGTTACATTTAAGGAAATCAAAAGAAACTAAAATGGTTGAAAGTAACTATTTGAACAAACAGTTCCTCAGAGATAAACAACAACAGAAACAACTATAACCAGAATGCTGCTTCCAGAGGTAAAGAAGTTCTTGCAACATAAAGGCTAAGAGATGGTTACAGAACAGAGACAAACAAAGAGCTACCAATTTTCATGTTTTCTTGCTTCCTGTCTTTTCTGCACTTCCTTTAGTTCATAGCTCTCCAATAGTCTGGGTTGGTCTTGACTAACACATAAATTATACTATACATGTACATAGGAACCAAACATCCTAGTCTGAACCCCACGCTTGGGTTCTGGTGCTTCCTTCCACCCTGTCCCACCTGTCAGCACTTCATCATTATTTCTCCTGAGAGTCATACCTGTGTGTTTTACAATTTCCTCTCATTTATTCTCTAGCTCCTTACCACCTAACATCCAGAAACAGTTGCCTTGGATACAGGGTCACAGCTCGGAGCTGACAAAACTGCTGCATCCAGAGCTTTTACCCAAGGAGTGGGAATACTACGAGTCAGTTCTTCCAACCAGCTCCACACTTTCAGACTACAAATGAAAGACTTACTTTCCCTTTAACATCTTTCTCAATCTGCTTTACTAAAGCACCCCGCTTTGGGCTCAAATAGTGAATTTTTTTTTGAGCTTTTCTATTGCAAAGCTTTTAATATAAAAGTTGCCGTTAAATCCCATTTGATCTTATTTAGATTACTATCTGCAAACACCTCCCGAACAGCAGCAGCCTGTCCAGCACTGTGTGAATTAAGACCCATTGAGCTGGACCCGTGCTATTTCTGAGTAAATGAGAGACAGATAGAGTTTTTAGGGCTGGCCTAACCTGTATCATACACAAGCTTGCAGTCCTTGGTGACCCATGTACTGGGGCAGATATTCCATGGAGAAAATACAGAGTGACCATGCAAATAAGGACTGATTTCCATAATCATTCTATCTATCCATTCATCCAGGAAAGAGCACCATGATTTGCCTACTGAATGAAGTTAAAAACCACCCATGTTTCTGCTGGTGCTCCTTGTTTCATTTCCACCTGTGAAACATTAGTCAGGTGTTTGAGACAACTGCTACTCAAAAGGAGCCACGCTGGCAGAACAGAGCCAGGAGATGATTAATTGAACTTAAAGGAGTTTCAAAGGGCTGCAGGTGATTATTACAGGCTTTCTAAAGTACCAATTTTACACTATTTACACACAACAGTGATCAGGTTATTGGTTATGCAAAGTGCCGTGATGCCTTACATCAGTGAACACCAGAATCGATCACCCTTGGCATTTCTCTGCTGGCCATGCTTTAAACCACAGGCTGAAAGGTCATGGCCACATATTCATTCCTCTTTAATGTATGTTGGTTTTAAAAAAAGTTAATAGAACTGTAAGCCTAAAATAAGACAAGCTTCCCTTATGAATACGAGATTAAATTTGTAACAATTACATTAAATAATCAAAAGGTGAAGTTAGATAGTTGTGAGGTTACCAGGTGCATGTGAAAGGCACAAAAAGAGACTAAGAGGGAACAGTATTTTTCTGTAGAGGTGAATGACAAAGATGAAGCCAACATTTTTGCCAGCTGTGACTTGGGTGAGGACAAGAGACAGGGCTGGGCAGGAGCACCTTGTGCCAGAGCTGGGAAGGAGCAGGGCACCTCCATCAAAGCAGGGGTGCTGGGACTCCCCTGCTTCTCTGGCACCTGGTCCTTTCTGCAGGTGGACTGCAACTCCCACAGGCATCCCTGGAGACCTGCAGGATGTCCTGAGAGGCTGCCTCATGGGAAGCATGAGAGAGGCTCCCACAAGAGACTGGTGTGGTGGAAAGCACTGCAGAGGTAACCAGAGGTGCTGGTGGCTGTGATGCTGGGATTGAACAGAGTACTCACCTGCTCTGGAGAGGAAATTTGGTAAGTGAGGGGGTGATGAAGGACCTCTTCTGCTATAAAGAGGACTAGGCAGCCAACTGAGGGCTAAGAAGCTGCAAGAAAACCTGTCTCATGAAGTCCCTTGAAGATGGAAACTGAAGACTGGCTCCAGACACAGAGTACTTGCATGCAGAGGTGCTGCCATGGGGGGCTGATACCTGGCAAGGTCAGGGGGGTGAGGAGGGGACCCCACAGCCTAAGGAGAGGTTGTCACACGTGATACACCCAGAGCAATGTATTTAGGGTGAAGGATATGCTGGACTGAGAGGAGAAAGGGTGAGGTTTCATCTCAGAAACCTAAACTGTTACCACCTTGATGGGGTCTAAGGCACTGGGGGTGACCCCAAAGAATCCTCAGGGAAGGAGAGAGGAATAATCTCCTCAAAGCCTGGATACTCATGGATGTTTAACTTCTCCTCCTTGCAGCAGGTTTCCCAAGTGTGTTTTCCTAAGCTGACACCTTCTAGCTGAGCTTTCCAAGACAGATCTTCAGTCTCTAGTGGGTACTCAGCAGGCACACTTATCAGCTCAAATGGCCTGACTTTTGTATATTTGAGTGATACGTGGCCCTTAAAAAGATAAACACTGGGGCTCCAGCTTCACCACCAGCAGCAGTATTCATGCTCTTTTCACTCAGCAGAAGTAGGCAAGCTTTTTTTTCTCAGCTGTACTGATGCTGCCTTTTCTGTGTCCAGCCTGAAAAAGAAGTCCTCACCCGAGACCAACTAAACAAGACCACCCTGCTCACTACCACATTCCATTATCCTAAAGACAAACCCCAGTAAACACAGAAGGAGCTCTGCTGAAGTTGCTTTGGCATAGAACCAAGCCAAGGAAGAAGCAGAAGTGTCTCTAAATCAGTTTTATGGTTCCCTGGCTGGGGCCGGCTGCTCTTTATACACCTTGTACAAGCAAATGGGGACTGACTTGTGCCAAGCCATCAGTGTTGCCAGCTGAGCAGCAGCTCTGGCCCAAGGTCCTGCTAAGCAGGGCCCCCTGAAGAGGGAATGAGTGGGGAGAGTCACGGGCTCCAGGCTCAAAATCTTTGGCAAGCTTATCTTCAGTTTTCTGGCTAATCCTACTGCAACAGAACACAGTTTCAAGTGAGGGAGAGGGAGCCTCTCCTAAAGGAGATGATGGAGAATAAAGCTCTGAGGAGGATGAAAATCAGGAGTAGGAATTCAAACTACATAGACAAAAAGAAAGTCAGGACCTACAAACGGGCACTATTCTTGCTGAATTGACTAAAGGGATGGATGTGTCCTGTGGCATGACAATCTCCCTTCACTATTAACATATTGTTCATAAACTTTCTTTCAATACTTAAAGTTTTATTCTTCTTATAAATAATACAATCTTCTTGTCTGCTAAACTCTTGGGGCCAGTCTATGGTTTACAGTCATAAACATAAAGTTTACAGTCAAGACTGAAATTATTTTCTTCATTTCATGCTGTCTTTCTTGGACAAATCTTCAGCAAGATGCTGCTGAATGCCCTCCTGTTTTGTCACTTATTCTGCCCCTTGGCACAGCCAAAGGACTCTAATGGCTTGTAAAAACAGAAAGAATATGGGTTAGTGTAGCCTAAATTAATCCTAAACCATCTCACAAAGCAGGACTTCCAGAAAAAGGAGATGAGAGCATGATGTTCTATCTTTTGGTGGGAGTCTGTCTCCTTGCACATTGATCTAAACTAGCCCAGAGCTGCTTCCTGAGGCTGCCTCCACACCTGATGATCACAGGGTCCTGTCCCTGCCTTGTCTTCTTTTCTCATCCTAACAGCTGGGTAAAACCATTTTGCTATAATCTTCTCTGAAATGGTGGTGATGTTAATAACAGAAAAATATATCCCACGCGCTCCACAGCTGTTTGACAAAGCTGCATTACAGTGAAAAAACCTCCCCTTTGCACTACAGGCTTAGGGTCTTCACACTCTCTCACTGTCAGGGGGGTATCAAAGCCCTGCTCATCATCCAGGTTGTGTGGAGAAGCATCTGCCCTACTGCACTGCCCAACATCACCTAAAACACAGGGGTTTCTGAAACACCATCAGACTGAGGAAACACACCTGCATTTAGAGCACCTGTTTTTAAAAATACACAGGAAACGAAAGCATGATAACCAAGAAATATACAAAGTGTGTCCCAGTAACCATGGACATGCATGATGGTAGAGCTCATGGACCCCAAGAATCACCAAGAATTCCTCCTCACTCTTCAGATGTGTCCAGTATCTGAAGCCATACACTGCCACCTCCTCTGACCCTCCTACACTCTTCATGTAGCTGGCGATTCTAGGTGAACATTGCTCCAAAAGTAGATTTCTGTTGCAATCACAATTTTTCATCCTTTAAAGCTGCTTCCATTCTTATTTCCCTATGTTTTTTTGAGAATGTTTTTTGTGTGGATAATCGTGTATCTAAGCAACACCCTAACAGAAAAAAGCTTCTGTCCTGTCATTTCAAACATCAGCATTCACACATGCTTTTGCTGTTTATTGTAACTTGCAGTTGCATTTCAGATGTCTATGTACACCCAAGGTTGAGCCATTTTTTTTTCTGAACTCCAAGTGAAAAAGAATAATGGCATCCAAATTTTGTTACATTCTTGAGAAATTACTGGCTTCTAAAGAATGCTTGCACATGTACTGTCACTTCAGTGCCAGTACATCTCACAGTACTCCTTTCAGGCTAAGAAGCAGCATTATCTAAATTTCACAAGTGATCTTGGGTCTACGTCATATTTCCCCGCATAAGAAGTCTGATGGAAGAAGATGTCACTCGTGGGCTTTCTGAGCCTTACAGATGGGAAAGGCTGTTCAATGGTTATATTGCTGGTTTATCTTTTGACCGGATTAAACAACAGACTTGTGGCGTATTTTTCTGCAGCCACTGGTGTTTGTGGATGTAGGTGTTCAGAGAACATCTGCTTCTTGATAGTTGTCTCAGCTATTCTGCTTTACAAAGAGTTTGCCTATAAAGATGCACCCAAGGGATAAAAAGGCCCTAAACATGAAAACAGCTTTTCCACTGTAAGGCTTTTTTTTTTTTTTTTTTTTTTTTTTTCCCCTCCCCAAATCTAGGTACAAACTTCTACAGTTACAATTTAATGGAAACAACTCTGATAAACCTACCTGGGCTTCTGGGTCCCTTATTTTAAAAAGTTTCAGCTGAAAGCAAAGAAGCAATTTCTCAAGTATCTTTTTGCTCAGGCAGCTCTTCATTCAAGAAGGCACAAAGACGGGATTTTAAGTTACTGTAACAGAAATAGCGGGTGACAGGACTGCTGACTAACCAGTTATTTCCCATTTTCTACTTCTTCATTTAACTCTTCCTTCCTTAGTATGCATTTCCCTTGACTATTTTTAAATTTAATGATACTGAACAACTCCGCCACATTACCGAGACAATTTTGAGCTTTTGATTTTATCTGAGATTTTCCTGGTCCTTGCAGATCTGCCAGCAGCAGTTTTTGTAAATGAACAAATCATCCTATCAAACAGCTCGTTTCTGCCTCTCTCATGAAAATCACAACTTGGATTTGAGACCTTCACACTGCTGTCACTCCCTCCTATTTCCAGTGGGCTTAAAGCAGACCTGACTGCATGCACATTGAGCATGAGAGACATTGTGCTTTTTGTCTGACCTCGGGAGAGAAATATCTTGCTTGCACAATGCTCAGGCTGAGCAGGAAGATGACAGAACATATAGCAATGAATAACCAAAGGCATTTTATCTGGCTTTAACCGAAATTTACTGAATTAGTTTCTCACTCAGCTCTCAACATGGAGAAATTTCTTCTAGCTGCAGTTTCTGATGTGATTAAATTTGCCTGTGTAAGACTTGAGAATGATTGGGAAACATTTGGCCAATAATTTCTAAAGAGGAAGAAGCTGCAGTGGAGCAAGCTCAGAAAGGTTAAAATCCAGTGAGGACTTGCTGTGGTGCTACAACTGTTATCAAGGTATTACTGCTTCTTTCATGCACTTATTATGGATTTTTAAACATGAGCAATAGCAGTGCCTCACCCACAATAAGCAATCCCATATGTTAGCATCAAACCATTCAATTTCTTATCTTATTCCACTCCAAAGCTTTAATTACTTGTAAAGGCTGCTAATGCTTTGCCTTGTCTAATGCAATTAGATTTAATTTTCATTCTACTTCTCGTTGGATTCAAGAAAGGTGGCACTGAAACCTTCCCATGTCTAGGTGTAAGAGCCAGTGCCACCAACAGACCCACTGAGCTCAGGGGGATGTATTTTACACGGTAATAAAAAGTGCATTTGTTTTGTAAACCTGGTGTGCCAATAAAGTACCTAAGGCAGGATTTCCTAAAGCCCTGCAGGCTGGTCTGCTGTTGACTTCAGCAGAAGTCAGCTGTTGAGGAGGTATTTTATTTGTCTGGATTGCTATGCAATCGCCCCTTCATTATAATTCTGTTTGTTACTAGAGTGCTTCTATTCACAAAAGGTTTTTATTATCACTTCAAACATTTACTGGGCTCAGGAGGACCTTCACACTTCAAGTGTTCACCAGCACGAACCCTAATTTTTGTCCTTAAAAATCTTTTCCCAAAATGCCCTCAGATATGTGCTTGGTTGCTGACACACTACAAAAACAGTTTCTTTTGATATAGGTAAGCAAGGCTTATTCAGATCATGGCCAAAGGTTACACTTTCAATAATATCAAGCTGTTTCAGTCTAAAAATTGCATATGAAATGTTCCAAGTTGTTCTTCTGTTGCTCTAACCCTGATGCTACTATGGCAAGAGGCAAAATTCTCTTTAACAGCTTCCAAGATAAGGTAATCCTGCATTCATTAAAATAAAGAGATGACACTGTATTTTCCAGCACACCGCCAGCAGTAGGTAATGTTACATGAAGTTAATTGTCAACAGAACTACCCTGTAATTGTTTTCCTCTTCTCTCCACAATGAAGAGCAATTAAAGCTTGCATAAAAACAAGACTGTGTGCTGGCAAAGATGACCCTGTGGTACAAGTGAGAAAAAATGATGACGTGTGTATGATCTGTGTCAAACTGAAGACAATCAGAGAAGGAAGAAACAAACTGAGAAAGAAATGAGGGTCAATAGCAGGATTAAAACTAGGGAAAGGGGACGAGCGTGATGAGGAACAGAGAGAAACTGTAAAGCTTTACTTCTGACTTCTTTGGTAGTTCTTAACATGGAAGACTGTAAAGGCATCAAACAAATATTAGAGTTAATCAAGCAAACAAATCACCAGCAGAGAAGGGCACACTGATGGAGGGAAGGCAGAAGAAGCCAGAGAAGTTCAGGCTGGGAAAGGCAGGTGAGCAGTCAGCAGTAGATAAGACCTAGGAGAAGGAAAGGGGGAATAGCCCCAGGAGAGCAAAGTGTGGGGAAGACTCCAGGGACTGGCAGGGCTCCATGGGAACACAGGCCATAGCGTTTCAAGCAGGTTCTGGCTTTATGAGCCTGTAGCAAACAGGGCAGCTGATAAGCCCAGTGATTATGATCCCTCACAGCTAGCTCAGGCACAATAACTGCTTTAAAGGAGGTTCCTTGGTAATAGAGATGGACTGGCTGGAGCCACATGGGGATGGAGAGCTGTCAAAGGGGTGCTTTGGCACAACAGTGTCTGGTTTGCAATCACATCTACAAGCTCTTGTAAATGCATAGGGAATTAAAACACAGGTATTTGCAGGATTATCACCAAAGACCAAATGGAATGATCTGCCAAGCAGGAGGTCCATGCTCACTAAGCAGACATTGCTCCTTCAATGTCCTGAGCTAGAGGCACCCTGAAGGCTGCAAAAATGGAGAATCCATGGTTACAAACTCCAGCTGGTCTTTGTTTTGAACCTGAACCAGCAGCACCCTGCGAGTGAGCATAAAATCTCCCCTAACTTCTGAGATGCTGGACCATATCCCATGTAATCCTGGGCAAAATTTGGGTTTTGAATGATCGCTCTATGAAGCTGTGGTGCTTCACATTTAATTTGGAGACCCCGCATTTCAGTGTTCCAGGAGAACACCTCAAGCTCCACAGCCAAGGCAAAAAGAATTGCAGTTTGTTTGTCCTTGACTTCTCCATCAATTACTGATGTTAATGTTTTGAAACATTTAGCTAGGTTTTAATATTAAAGAAACATCTGGAACACTTAGATTAACTAATTTGAGTTGAAATGTTCTTTAGAGATCATTCAGTTTAGGTGACCAAAGCACAGAGAAAGCTTAATTTTCTGTGGCTGGCATAACCCTACAGGGGCAGGCAAACCCTAAGAAGCACTGAGATTAAAATAATATTTTCCTCAATTTTCTTTTTTAAATTTTAGAAATGGTTTTATTTCAAGTATTTGGGTTCCTCCCTCCTGCCTTCTAGAATAAAATCCCAACAAATTTAGGATCAAAATGATTTAATCGTGACCCTTCAGTAGGGACTCCTCAAGTCACCTGCATCATTACATGGATGTATTCCAAGTAAAGCTTTGTGCTGCTGCTCTCAACTACAAGAAAGCAAGCTGTGATTGAGATTACTTTTCTGCTCAGAGCACCCAACCTATGCCCACACGCTTAGGAAATTCCTATCAGTGGCACCCAAAGAAGTTAATACTCCCATGCAGCTATGGCAAGCAGAAAACATTGCTATGGTGACAGCTCCTCATCTGAGGAAAATCAGTATAGGATCAGAACTCCCCACAGAAATATGCTGACCATTGACCTGCTGCCCTCTGAGCCTCTTGTTCTCTGTTCTTTATCGAGATTACCCGAGTGAGAAAATAACTCTGCGAAATCCACCGGCACATTGATCAAAACATGACACGCACCAGAGGAATCAGATCTGCCTCAAACACACTCTCATTCTGCCTGCAGACTCTGTAGAGGATGGCAAAGACAAACAACCTGACACTGCAGCTTAATAACACTGCTGGCTCTTCCAGCTGCTTTCTCATTCAGTTTTGTTTATTTCTTAACTTTAAGAAGGTCAACTCTGGAGGCAACTCCTCCCTAATGTGAAACCTCTGCAAAAGCTGCCTACAAGCCCCAGAGAGCTGCAGAGCCCTGAGGAGGGAACACTGCTGCTTATCAGGTGCACACCCTGGTTTGGCTGTCGCCTTTTGGTTGGCCCTATGGACAGCAAGGCTGCATTCAGGGAGAGCAGAGAGCTAGAACCTCCTGTGGCTCCAGCTCTGATTCACATCCTGGAATACAACAATGAAGAAGATGGGACAAACATATTTACCCCTTAAACCTTCAGGCCATCTTGGTTGGTTGTGGGATTTCTTGCCAAATTATCCTCTGCAGTGCCTGCTCTCACAGGCTCACCCTCTGGCTCCTGGCAGCACAGTCCAACATCTGACCTGTGCTTACTGAGCTGTCCAAGTGTGCTCTACACTTCCGTTAAATTAACACCTCCAGAACATCTGGACTGACAGATATTCTCACAAGACTATGACACAGAGCCAGAGGATATTTTAGAAGTGAGTGGTTATGGTGCTTAGGCTGTGGAGCACAAGCAGAAATGCTATGCTGGGTTCCTACAGAGGACCCAGAGGGAAGGTCTAACCCAGCTGACATTCCAAGCAAGGAGAGAACAGCTGCCAAAGCCAGTGAGATGGCAGAAAACACAGAATGCTGTGTCTCTTACTTAACAGCAGAGCATGCCCCATCCCTTTGGGTGGAGTTGTCAGTGCACAGGAATATTGAGTCATTTAAGGATGCCTCGGGGTTAAGGCAAGTATGAACAGTCCTGCTCACCCTTACACACTGTGCCCCCAACACCTGTAACCTCTGTAGAGAGAGAAGATCCCTGCATCTTTTCTTCCCAGGGGCACTTCTCAAGCACACATAACCCAGACATGTTCCATCCCAAAATCATCTGCCCACAGTAAAGGTGCTATTAAAAAAATTTTTACCGAAAAATCGCTCCTATATATCAGAGTACTTCACTTGACCTAATTTTTAAATGCCTGGTATGGATTTCTATAAATCAATGCTATCACTTGACTTTTGAAGCATGTACCTACACATAAGAAGCTTAGAGTCCAATTTTAATGTGTCCATGTTTCAAAATGTTTTACTATACAGGCACCTAAGGTTTAATCTAACGCTTAAGAGTGGAAAAAAATCTGGGTACAAAGTCTAGACGCATGGACTGAGTCAGAAATCCAGATCTTCAGGCATTCCAGAGTCAGCTGGTGTGATAGGCAGAATAAGTCTCTGCTACCAGAATACAGGGAAAGCTAGGACTGATTACACCTGCATCTCTAACACTTTACCAGGAAGAAATCTGGTCTGAGTTATACATTTGCTTTTAGTCTTTAACAAAATGCTGGATACTACAGTTGGTTTGCATTTGGGGAAGGAAGGAAAAAACTCAACTGAAAACCAAAGTCTACAGTCATACCAAAGAATCAAGAATAAATTTCACCTAGCTGCTCCTTAAAGAAATCAGAATAATAATTGCCTAGAAACCCAGTACCTTTTGGAGTGCAAAATAATGACTGAACAGATAGTGCAGTCCAACAGCAATCAATCAGAAATCACACTGAAGAATTTTCTTACATAGCTCTGAAAATCCAGATGTGTCTAATGAAAAGAGACTCAACATTTCATTATTCAAGCACAAACAATACAGTAATAAAAACTGAATGCCCAGAGTGCTATCAAGAGGGTGTTTTATGGACTGTAAGCCACACACTTCATGGGCTATTTAGGAAAATGCTTTAAAATTTTAATTTCAACTCTAAGACCCCATTAACACGTTTCTCACTCAGACTGTTTGATTGTGTTCCTGAGGAATCAGGGAAGTGCAGAAGGCACCCAAGGAGGCACCTAAGAGAGGGGAGCTGCTTGGCTCTGCAAAAGCCCAGCTCAAAGAGTGTGGATGGAAGTTCTCTCCCAGCCTGGCTATTCCTAATCCTTGTGTTCACAAGAAGGATGAAGAACTGGAGTCTTTCTCAGCTCAGCTTACACAAGCTCCAGGAGAACTTGAAGCCCTGTCCCTGGAGGACCGTATTTCAATGCCTACACATGAAAGATTTAGTAGTTTTATTAAAACTGTTGAGAACAGAGCGAGGGCTAGAAAAGACATAGCGAGATTCCTGCGAGTTGAAATCCTCCACAGATGAGAAGCTGAGTAACCTGTGGGTGATTTGCCCCTGAGAGGCACCGAGTATAGCTGCTGTTTGTTAAGCAGTGAGTAAGGAAGCTCTCCACCAGCTCGCTAGGATGGTGGTGTGTTTAGCTGGAGTAATAAAGTTGCTTTGACACACATAACTGATGAAGCTGCTGAGGAAGGCAAGCTGTTTTGACTCTGCATGTCTGGTAGTTCTCGGCAAGGCTGGGTAAAAACAGCATTCTTGTCAATTAAGCATGACATGAAAGCAAATCAAACTGCTCAGAGCCAGAATAACGTGGTGTGTGAGCTGACAGTGGAATCAAAGGCAGTCCAGGTGGGTAGGTACATAACTGAGCTGGCTGGGAGGGAAAAAATGAACCTTGAAAGAACAGCTTTGGAACTGCTCACCCAGGTGACATCTCGCTGCCCTGCCACTCGGTTTCTCCATGCTGGGACCACAAGCCAGACAGCTGTGTGTATGTTTATTTAAGAGCACAACGTTGTGTTTTAGTGGAACAACTAGTTAATTCATTGGGGTTTTTGCTTTCGCTGGGCAGAACTGCCAAAAATAACCAAATACTACTGTGTGGTGGAAGAAACCCTGGTGCAGCTGAGCTCACCGTGGGCTTTGCCTCTAGAAGCTGCAGCAGCTTGAAGAGGCACATGAAGAGAGGCACTGAGGTGGGGGCAGCAGTTCCTCTTCATCTGCAGGAGCTGTACACGTAGCTGGTAAAAGCCATGCCCGGATGGAGCGCAGCAGCCTCGGGATGCTGGTACTCCAGCAGACACTGCTCCTGCAGGCTGTGTGTGCAGCTTGGCACCCCCAGCACAGCAGCTCTGCCACAGCCTTCGCTGTGCCCACAGGCACAACTCAGCCTCAATTCCAGCCACCTTCTGCTGCATCTCCTCACCCAGAGCAAAGCCTTGCTCTATGGCTCTCTGAACTCCCACCAAGTACTGCAAGTACTCCAGGAGCAAGCACTGGCAGGTAGCATTCCAAGAGAAGGCATGACTTGGGGAACACTTGTCAGAATCCAGCCTCTGTTGCACATCAAAAAAACCCAGTCTTCAGCCTCCACCTCACGTGTGAGATGTGACATTACTGACTCTAAGGAGAGAGGACTGCCCTCGGTTGGTGCTACAGGAATAAGAGAAACACAACTCTTGGTTCTGCCATTCACACCTGTCAAGACCCAGCAAAACCCCGTGCTGAGTTCCTCAGTCCCTCTGCCCAGGTACAAGTGACTGCAGATGGGGCAATGAAGTGGAGATGGAAACAAATGCAAAGCGAGAGGAAACGTTTTACATTTCAATAACCTCAGAGAGGAGAAGCTTGTGTTGGCAGGGAAGCAATGTGTTCACACATCACCTGAAGATTCCTGTTTCACACAGCAGGTGTAAAGAAAGAATAGGTCTGTTAAAACATCGGCTTTTTGTTCATTCATTCTGATCAGTCAAAATGATCTCTTTTAAATATATGTTCCTGTGATGAAGAAAGCTTAATGCCTAATTAAAATGGTATTTTAGTGACTGGGCTACCAAATGTAATTGCAAAGCAAAAGTTAACTGAATTTTTCAATACAAGAAGTAACAATACCTGACAACACTGCTGTACTCACCATCATGAGTCCATTATACGGGTTAGTCATTATTGATAAAACATTTTCCACACCTAATGAATGCAAATGCAATAATGAGCTGTGAGTTTCTTCCTCTACAATAAAGGGAAAGCACGACATTTATGCTCAGAAGACACCTGGCTTAAAAAACTTAAAACTTGGCGGAGTTGGCTAAGATCTTGTGTTGAGGGACAGGGTGTCTCAAGTAATACTCCAAGAGTAGTAGATAGCCACAAAGTTAAAAAAAAATAAAAAAATCCTCCCGCCAAAACTCATCATCTGCTTTACAGAGTGCTGCTCGTCTTAAACACCTATGGGATATGAAAAACTGCAGCGATACACTGTATTGTGCTACAGCTGGAAGACACACGGCTTCGTGCGCCTTGCGTCTCTAAACACTCACACATCCTAACTTTGCCAGCAGTTAAGGCTGGTACCAAGTTGAGCGGCCAGGCGAAAGCCTGGCTCTAGCTCAGCATCTCCATCAGCCTGCTGCTGCCGGCTCCCTCGCCGCCTCTCCCGGTACCGAGCCATCTGCCCGGCGGGCGCATCCCGGCGCAGGCAGCGCTGCACGGGCAGCAGCCAGCCCCGTTCGCTCCCTCGGGCCGGCAGAACGAAGGAGCCGAGCCGCCGGCAGCACAAGTTTGCTGGGGAGGGACCGGGCTCTCGCAGCCGCGACGGCCGGCGCTGCTGCGAACCCGCGGGAGCCGGAGCGCTCCGGGGCGGGGGCAGCGCCGGTGCCCGGCTCCGTGCAGAGCGGGAACGGTGGGACCGCGACTCCCAGGACGGGAGGTCAGCGGGGACAGAGGGACCCGGACGCGCTGCGAAGCCGCGGTTGCCACAGCAACGCGGCGGCGCCGCTCCCCAAACTTTGGTCGCTATAACGACGGGGCCGGGGCCGCGGCATCCCCCGGACGGGCGGGTCTGCGCCGCGGGGCCGTCGGGGCGGCGCTCACCTATGGTGGAGACGACGGTGCCCACGAAGTAGAAGGCACCGGGGAAGTCCCAGCGGGGCCGCAGGGCGTCGACGCGGATGCCCGCGGCCATGGCCGCCTCGTAGCTCCGCAGGAAGGCGCGCAGCTCCGGCAGGCTGATGTTGAAGATGCGGCTGAAGTTGTGGAGGGTCCGGTTCCAGCGGAGCTGCGCCGCCGCCTCCGACGGGCTCTCGAGGGCCGAGAAGACGGTGGCGCCGGCGCTCAGGTACGCCGCGATGAGGGCGGCCAGCAGCAGGAACCGCCCGTTGTCCTCGTTGAGGGGCGCCAGGCGCCGCCGGCGGCAGGAGCCCACCGCCCCCCGCGGGGGCATCATCCGGTGCGCGGCGCGGCGGGCGCGGCGGGCGGCGGGCGGCCCCCGGCGGGGGGCGCGGGCATGGGGCGGCGCTGCGCGGAGCCCGGCGCGGCGGCGGCTTCGCTGCAGGGGCCGCGGCTCTGAGTCATCCCCCGGCGGGGCTGCCCGCCCGGCTGGCGGCGGCGCCCCGGGGCCGTTGGCCTCGCCCGCCCGCCCTCGGCCCGACGCCCCGCGCCCCCGGGGCCGCGGGCAGCTGCGGCGCGGGCTCGGCGGCGCGCA
>VZSR01001479.1:2515032-2571212 GCA_013398615.1 Brachypodius melanocephalos | reverse complement strand
CCCTGCCCTGCCCTGCCCACCACTCCCCACTTCGCTTCTCTGCTCCTGCTGTGGTATCAGCCGGGCAGGGGGACCCGGCGAAGGCGCTGGTTGCTTGCCGTGTGTGGGATGTTGCGAGGGTGGTTTGGCTTCAAAACCTTTCCTTTGCACCCGGTGCCAACAGGGTGTTTTTGAGGGAGTTGGTGGTGGTCGGTGGAGTGCTAATTACTTAATTTCAACCATTTCTAGATGCACGAATCATTCTTTCTGATCTGACTCCGGAGAGGTAGACCCAAGAAAATGATACATTTTGGGTTCAGGCCAAATGGCCATTTAATCTTAGCTAGTGTCTGAAAGGTGATTTCTTTTCCCCCCACTTAAGTGTTGGATTCTGTCTTTGCTGTTTGCCTTGGAACAAACACTGTAGCCGTTCTTATCTGTTATGCTGCAGTAAGAACTGCAGTCCTTTCCTGGGAGACTTGAAGTAAATAATTACATTCGTATTTTTTAAATAAAATGAGAATTCTCACTGAAAAAGTATTGCATAGAGGATGGGAGAGATGCCAGTTCTGCAAACATATGTGTAGGGGTTGATAACACGTGTAGGAAAGATCTGGGCTTGGAGGAGGAAATGCTCCCCACAATTTACAGTTGCCAGTGTTAGTCTCACTGGGATGGGAGCTTGTGCCCTGGTTTATGGGGTTTTTTTAGCCTAGATTCTTTTTTCTTTTTCTTTTTTTTTTTTTCCTACAGCAAAATATTTGCTGCCTCTTGGTAGCTACATGATGTCTTTTAGCAAGGGGCTATTTGCTATCACTGGAACCTCTCCACAGTTTCACACATTTATTTCTTATTTTGGATCTGAGAGATTTTGCCTTGCCATGAGATTTCACATTATTGGCAGTTATCTCTTGGCCACATCCATAGCAGGAGAACTTCCTCCCTTTCTAAGAGACTGTTCATACTTGTCAGGTGAAGAAAATGCCTCGGGTTTACACCTATCCTTCTGAGGAACAGGCCACACATAAAATGCAATTAATTAGTTTACAAAGGACTCTAATCCAAGTATCATGTTTTGATAGCCACTAACATGTCTAAACTTTGGGGTTTTGCTGTTATTGCTTTTGTGGTAAGGCATTTTGTTCAGTAGAGGTGAAAGGAAAGTGTCTAGAAGTATCAAAGATTTCCAATCTCCTATTGTGCTCAAGGCAACCAATACCACACACAACACTTAAGAAAAAAAAAGTGGCTTCTATTTCAAAGTGTCAGTTGTGTCCCATTATAAATACTAAAAGTGAATAAAAATGAAAAAAAATTAAACCAATAAATCACAAACCCAATAGCTGTGGAAAGCAATAGCAGATCTCAAGGACACAAAAAGCAGAAAAACATTGGGAAAGTGTATCAGACCTAATCAAAAGACCATTGAAATGAGTGGAAAGTCTCCCATGGATGGTCAAGGGTTTAATAGGTTGGAAATGGGCCATTTAGTGCCAGTGACTATAGGTAGAAATAATTTCCACTGTGGTAATCCAGGAATGATTACATGCAATTCAGTGTGTCAGATGATGTAAAACTAAACCAATTTACCTAAATTTTCAGGAATTTTTTTACTGCAGATGGGTATCATAGTTTAGATTCCTGATACTTTTGTGTTTGCAGGGGAAGTTAGATGGGGGTTTGTTGGTTGGTTGTTCTTTTTTTTTTTGCTGTTTTTTACTTTCCTGTTGGGAACATAAAAAAATGAGGGTTCAGTTCTCTGGAGTCCTCAGCCATTTCACCTACTGTGATAGGCCCCTGATGTTTTTAGTGAGAAGCCAGTTAGCAAAGTTCATGTAACTCCTACCTCACCATGCCATGCATTATGCCCTCTTGGGGGATGGTTGGCTCTTAGATGGGCAGTGAAAAATTGGCCATTTCCTTGGGTGACAGGACACTTTCCAAACAGTAGAAGCTGACTGACTCTGGAGGCTGTGGTGGCCTCTCTGGAGATGTCCTGCCTGGGAAAAGGATGATGCTGGTGGGATGCTAATTAACTTGAGGAATCACATCATAGATATGAAAGCCTACCAGTAACTTTCCATGAAGAAAAAAGCTCAGCTGAAGCAGCAAAGGACGTGGTTTAGCTGCTTCAGCATGGACAAGATTGTATTTCCAGCATCACCGAATCATGGTTTCTAAGAATTTGAGCTGTTGACAGATTTTCAAAATGTTTTGACAACTCATTTCACTAAGATTTTTTTACTTGGAGTCTTGAAAATTTGTCACCGTTTTGCAGAAATACTTCATGTTTTTTTGGTTAGAAAACTGGGGGGGGAAAGTTATTTTTTTCATTAAAGTCCCACTGAAAGTGTTTGGTCCTTCCCAAAGTAACTAGCTCCTAGAAGAACTCCATTAGCTAGCTAAAAAATCCTCCAGAGCTGTGGCTTAAAGGAAGGTCATGGTTGCTCTGATCCAGATATAAGAGTTTGAGGAAACATCCTGGAGCTGCTGCTGCGCCCCTGCTTGGGTAACACTCTTAAAGGCTGTTATATGGTTAAATGAAGGATGTGTTTCTACATTTTCTTGAATAATTGAATGAAATCTTGAGGGATTTGGTGAAAACATCACTGTCTTTAAAATCATTTGCCTACATTTTTTTAAAAGCTGATGGTCAGCTGTAATTTGGGCTTTGTGCTAAAATTAGATCCCTGAGCTGTGGGAGTGCTGTATGCATGGCACCAGCCATTTGATTTGTCAGGAGGTCGGTGTTTGTGAAAGCAATTATTTTAATAACCAAAATGTGGTGTTTACATTATTAGCTTGGCTGTTTAAAGTGAAACTCGTGCAAAGAAATGAGATTGGCTCATTAAATGTTTAATTAAACCATTGTCTGCAAAGAGGTTGTACTGCTAAACATCACGTCTCTTTATTAAAGAATAAAGTTTAAAATGGTATTTTAAACCTGAAAAAGACCAGTTACTGTTATTCCTTTCAAGGGAATAGGTTTTGGGTTTGTTTTTTTGTTGTTGTTGTCTTTTTTTGGTGGGCAAAATTCTCTAAATTCTCAACCATGATTTGACTGTGTGACTCAAAAGCAAATTAGCAAGACCACTTTTTTCGACTTCAGGGAGACCAAGACCCCTCCACATTTGTGCTTTCGATTCCAGTACAAGCTTCACTCATACACCTCCCCACTGACTTCGTAGCAAATATTTGCCAAGAAAAAATACCAAGTACATCGCTCAGGAGCTTTTTACCACTACATTGGCATGGAAATGTCTCAAGTAGTTATTTGGAAGTGTCTCATACAATCTGAAGGTAAACATGCCGTACAGTCCCTGACCTGAAATGTACGGTGTGTTTGCAGTAGCTGGACGTATTTTCTGCCTCAACAGTGACCAAAGGCAAATAGATTTGTAACTGCTCCTGCAGCTGGAGTTGATGTGCAGATGGTTTTGTGTTGCTCTCCATACAGCCCAGTATGGGCTGTATAAACTAGTTTTTGTCTGTAACATGTACCAAGGAAGTTATTTTTCAGTGAGTGGCCTCATGGTGAGCCTGGGTGCTTGACAAGCTGCGCAGGCAATGGGATGGTGCTCTTCTTCTCTTGTACCTCCTACTGGATTTCAGGGGACATTCTCTTTGTTATAACCTTGTAATTAAAAGAAATGGATGAAGTAATTGGTAGTTATGCAATCAGAGCCTTGGTAGCATTGTGAGCAAGGGTTTCAGTCATAATGCGTAACAGAAATGAATATGCCCAATTTTTAAGTTAGAAATCTGGATGCTTTGGGATAGAAGGTTCTTCCCAATGCCTGACTTAGTGTGATGAGAGATTGAGACAGTGAAAACTATACTAACTACAAAGTATTTGGGAGTGAGTGTGTGTTTCCATGGAACCTCAGATGTTACTAATGTCTCCTCACCCTCCCCAGGCACTTTTTAGGTTTTGAAGCAGAAGACCAGTCCCGTGACCCAAATGTCCTTTTGTGTTCCCATGTCTTCTCTCTGTATCAGGGTGAACTTTTGGGGAGGGGAGAGAGAAAACAGGCAGGCTTATTACTGGTCTTGAAGCCATGAGTTGCCTGTTGCAGACAATTTGGTTGAAAACTAAGACATTTTATGTGTTGCTTAGCAGGTGGTCCATGTGGCGTCTTGGCATGAAGCTGTTTCCAGGTAGCTGGGCTCTGTAAGCCCCCATTGCTCTGCCAGTAGCACTCTGGCTTTCATGGGAGCAGAGCCAAAGAAGCTGATGAGATAAACTTGAGAATCCTTTGGCAACCATTTCTCATACTCCCAAACTCAAAATCAAGTCAGAGTGAGATGTAGGAGTCAGCCAGTGCAGGTTTTGGGTTGCTAGGTCAAACTGCTAGGGGATACTAAACTGCAGGGAAGCAGTATTGTTAACCAAAGACTGGTTTTGCTAGGAGAATATTTCCACAGGTTTAGGAGAAACAAGAAGCAATTGCTGTCTAAATCAGAGATACCTTCATTCTTCCTGCTAATTTATGAATATCCAATGGCCTTTTGTTTTTATTTTTCCTGAGGCTCAGCGATCTAACTACTACTTTCTCACTTTCACTGCTCTCACTGAGAGAGAGAATGATCTAATTAGTGCTGCCAATTGCATTCAGTTTAAATCTGATGAATAGGTGATTTCAGAAGGTGATTCTGTCGAGTGCTCTGAGCACCCTGAGCACATCAATGTGTTCTCACTTGCCTGTGCTGCTGCAGGCACCCTGCATCTTGTGCGGGTAGCACATGACTTACTTTCCTCACAATTTTTGGAATGAAATCTCGCTTTCTATGGGAAAACCTTCCACTCTGGTGGCTTATGCTCTTCCTGCATTAGTTTTGCTAATTTGTTTTCTATTATTGCAGTGGCTTGGCATGCAAGGGATTTTTAATACATTTTAATAATGGAAAGCTACTATTCCACTACTCATGAAGATGCAGCTCTCTAATATTTCCGAGACCCTGCAAAGGATAATTTCTGAATGCACAACCCACTGTTGAATTCATGTAGATTATCAGGCAACAAACCAGTTACCAGATTTTCTGTGGATCTCACCTTGTTCAGCCTAACCTGGCCTTTCAGGAGGGGTCAGCATCCTTCAGCTCCCCAGGTGAACAGCTCAGTTTTTGAAAGGACTGAAGGGCCAGTTAGGCAGTTCTGTAACCTGCCATTTCCCTTGACAAGCATTTGGAGGAAAGAAGAAGAGCTCTTTGTAAATCTCTCTGTTAAGGTTAGAGATGTGGCCCCTGTATTCTGTGGTTGAGCTTCACAGTGCAAGAGGGAAGGGATGAACAGACAGAGGCATGGATGGATGAATGCAGAAACCTGCAGAATGGGATTGGTGCAGCTCCTGAGAAATCTGCATCCTCCAAGTCCATGCTTGCCTGTGTACCGATGAGCTGCAGGGAGCTTGCCAGGAAGGGAAGTAATTTTAGAGTGTGATTTGGAAAATGATTCAGTTTAAAAATTGCTATTTTTGAAGGGCTACTTTCAGCTGGGATCCAGTCTCCAGCCTGTTCCCAGAAGCACTTGCCTTGCTGCAGCAGAGCGTGGTGAAAAGTGGAGGAGGAATGTCTGTCTGGGAGCCGGCAGCCCTGAATCTCGTGATGCTGCTGGGGAAACAATTCATGGGGATGGGACCTCCTCACATGTCACATCCCTTCCTGCATCTGACAGGTGAGTGTTTAACCCAGCTAGGCTGGTGAACATGGCAAAGGTCACTCTGCCCTGCCTCCCTCCAAGCTCGAAGGAAAGCACAGGAATGTGGGTCTGGAAATGGGGCTGTTGGGCAGATGGAGTTTCAAGGCAGGAAAGCCTACTTTATCCTGTTGACATAAAAGCCAAGGACAGCATGAGGAATTTATGAATCGAAGTTGTGAAATGGCAAAAACCTTTTTCATGCCATTTGAAGATGTATGGTATGTATTTGACAGAGCCTGTGGCTGCAGCTCCTTCACATCTCTCCAGCCAGTGGCACCGAAAAGAAACCAGCTAAGCTGACACTCACTCCATCAGGCTGAGGCTTTGCAGAAGTTCAGGACAGGCAGCACTTGATCACAGCACCAAAGAAAATACTGTCAACCCCTTTGGCCTGTTAGATTTTCTTTCTCGGGTGAGACGTTCCAGAGAGCAATTGTATGCTGGTTACACCTGTCAGTTACCACCAAACAGGTTAAATGTCCCTTCTGCCCTGGATCTGTCCTTCTTGTTTCTGTCAGGTACATGCTGGCTGATGTTCCTCTAAGGTCATTTACCCTGGTAGCTTTTCGTAAACGGGTTCCACTTGTGATTTAAGCAACTTCACACAACTTGATTCGTTCTCGAGGATGTCTGGAGTGGAAGTGTATGGCTGAAGACTTTGCTTCGGTTCCTCTGCAGGTATCAGGTACATAGGAGGAAAGCAACAGATCATCTTTAGAACAAATTCTAAGCTCCTGCTGGGAAGCAGAAGGTGAAGAGGACATTACAGTGAAGAGGGCTCCCTTTTACAGCTGTCCATTCTTGCTTCAAGTGCAGTAAGCAAATGAGGAAATGTATCAAGCTTAAAAAAAAAAAAAAGTAAAACTCCAGTTTGCTCTGTAGAGGGTTTTAAAAGACCTTTTCAGATTAAGACTTTCTGCTATTTATGGCCATATAAATGGTGTTTCATGTGTAATACCAAAACATTCCGTGTGTGTCTTATGAAAGACAATTGCTGTGCCACTGAGCATGCAAAAATGTGCCAGGGAAAACATTCAGGACCAGAGTAATTTTCATCTCTGGTCTTCTTAGCCTGGAAATGAACTTCAGCCTCCCATTTTCCTATTTTTAGAGATGGCCACTGCCCATATTCACCTGGGCACTAGAGGAAAATGAAATGAAGCTGTTTGGCAGCGTTTTGCAGTCATTTCACAAAGGAGCAGTCAAAGTGCTGCAAAGTGATTAAACTTGTTACAGTGCCTTTAATGCATTGTAGGTGTAGAGTGTCCAGTGCTCTCATTTTGGTTTTAGAGCACTGGGGTATTGATTTAGCATTTAACAAGCACTTACCTAGTGAAAATGCATCAGTGGAAACATATGAAATAAAAATGCACAATGAAGAATGTATGATACTGAAACCAAACTACACGGCGTGCTTCAGGTCAGAAACTGCTTAGGTAAGGAATGAGGTGAACACGAAGGAATACTGGGATGGCAGGTGCCTGAGAGTGCACACTTCAGAAGTGGAGTAAATAGTGCTAACTCTGGGGGCACTCTGTGCCTGAGGGATCACCTCTGTAGCTCTGCACCTGGGAGAAGTGCAGGAGGCAGGGATGGAGAACAGAAAGGATCACACACTTTAAAAGCTTTCTGGAAGCTCAGGCTTAGAGTCCTCACAAAAGATTTCCTTCTGGCTGCACAGTCTCCTTGAAGGTGTGTTGACTTTGAGTTAAGCATGGTCTAGTGCAGAGGCTGGCAAGTTTTCAAGCAGCACTTGCCAAAGTGTATTTTAATTTTCCTGATCAGAAGTTCAGTGGGCTAACAGAGGTTTGGGAGACACGGGATTTGTCCCACATGGAAACGAGCTGCCTTGGCACGGCCGAGTGTCGTGTCCTGCCGGCATGCAGGGGCTGCTGGCTCCCCTGGGACTCTGTGTCTCAGGATGGAGCCATTCCCATCTTACAGTGACTCTGGGTCAGGTCCAGCCCATGTGCCATCCACAGCTCCTGACTCCTGGCCTGACAGCCAGGCCATCTCAGTCAGGCTTAGAAAACATGGATTTCTCACCAGTTATAAGCTGATATATTGCATCACCTTGATGCAATAATTTCTCTTCCAGTTGCCTTGCTTGCCCTTCTGACCTTGGTCCTGTTTCTCTCCCTAGGCTGAGAAGTATTCCAGAATAGAGCAGCTTTTATTTTGATGCATTATCATAGCTCCATTAGAGATGCAAAGAAATCATGGCAAGCTTCCCACCATCCATGAAGGAAATAAAAGAGAACCCTGCTGGTGTGAGAACCAAGGTGCTGGGCAGACCTTGTCATGCTGATAGTGATAAAAGGGGAAAGTGCTGTGAAAAACATGTGTTCTAGCAAGCAGGCGTCATTTCTGTCCAAATGCCAGCAGGGCTTATTATTTTCTAATGGAGTGAAATATATTCATGCTCTCTGAAGTTGACTGTGTTGATTTAATTTGTGTTTTATGATCAAGATTCTAGATTTCATATCTTTTCTATTTTGTAAGTAGTGAGCAGGGATTTAGCTGCCTAAGATACATTAATATCAATACAATATAACTCCCCAGGCACTTCTTTAAAGACTATTTTATACATAACAACATGGAATTTCACTCTATATTTCTCTCATTCTCTGCAGGAAAAAACAGTGATAGCTAATCTGAAGGCAAGCACACATTTTATTATTGCTCTCAAAGCAGTAAGCATTTTTAGTACTCTGAATTTTTCCTGCTGACAAACAACAGGCTGTGTATAACATAGAAATCAAATAGCTGCTTTTTTGTGGACTGGGCTGGGGAAAGCAGCAGAACAATCTCAGGCAAGAAATCACAGGTTATTATTTATTTTATGTGATTTCAGTGTGCTGCTTTCAGAGTTTTTTTGCTTTAGAGAACTTTTTTTGCTTTAGAGATCCTTCTCCAGCATGAAATAATATTAGAAAAGAAATGTTCAGTTTTCTAGAGGAAATTTCCCATGTCTCCATCTTTCCTCATGAGTAAAAATGCTCCAAATACTGTTGGGAGTGAAATAGGAAGGAAAAAAAGATGTTTTCTAAGCAAAATATATTAATTTTATTTTTTTCTTTGTCCTTACAAACCGTGTTTCTGACTTTCATCCCAGCTACTTAATTTGTCTCTCTATAGTAAAAGCCAATTGTCACATCTCAGGCACTTGTTCATCTAGAAGAATGGAACAATCTGGAGATGATCCTAGATGATTTTGGGTATTTTCCAGCACAAGGAAAGACCTCTCAACATTGCCTGAGGTGGGTCTTGGACACACTGAGATGTTCTGTTTGTGCTGGTGAGAATTCTTGCTGGAGCAGGGTCTGTGCTGTGGGATGAACCAGCTGGCTGGACTTTGCAGGGTGTACCTGTGGGATCACACCTGTATCATGCTTACTCTCAAGTAAGAAAATATTACATTTGTCAGAGTTTAGTCTTCTTAAAATTTGGCTTTTTTTGATTTAACTCATGATTCAGATAAACAAAATTCTGGTTATTCTGATGACACTTCAGAGTTGGACTCATGGTGACCCAGTCACAATTTGCCCTGGTTTGTGACTACAGAACATTCCTTTTGCTCTGGACTGAGTGAGTACATTTGGCAAGCATGGAGTGTCTCTGGAGCTGTGCAGTTCTGGTCCTGAAGAAGGCTGTGCACTACACTAGTCAGTGCTACTGTTGTGGATTAATCCCATGAAGCAAATTCTCCCATCTCTGATCAAGTGCTGAAGTTTAAAGAGGCTGTTGCAATACAAGAGAACATAAATCAACACCTTAACTGCAGCCCGTGGTAGCCTGTGTCATGGGATTCAGCCTAACAACAAAATAAATCTATAAATCAGCTGGAAATTATTGAGGAGACGAGTGCCTGGATTTTATCAATGGAGTGTTGAATAATTATGAGCTCCCAGTGTGTATGCCCAGGTCTCTCTTTCTCTCTCTCACACACACACACAGACACACACACACAGACACACTGTATAGCTGACAGAGATGTAGCCCAGGAGTTCATTATTTGACAGCTGTAGGAGTTATGAGTCCCAGGGACTGCCTGACCTTAGGATTCTTCTTCTAGGCCACATCATATTTAAGTAACACTGGGTTTCTTGGGACCGGCGAATACATGAATCGGAGGGATGAAGGTCAGGGAAAGAAAAGATATATATATAAAGAATTCTTTATTATATAAATTCTTTATTATATATATATAAAGAATAACATTGGCTCAAAAGCAAATGAGTATGTATTGCCTGTGAATGCACTGGGAGAATATTTGAGAATGTTCCTAGCTGTTTAAAGTAACCAAATTTCTAAACAGTCTTCCAATAGGAAGAATGAGAGTGAAAGGCTGGACTGACTGTAAGGTGGAGTCTGAAGTGTGTTATATAAAGTGATGCCTGCAATACCAGTAAACTGAATTTAATGGCTAAAGTGCTCCAAAACATCATCAGGTATTTTAGGCTGGATAACATACAGACCTCAGTCACATGTGGTATTTCTTTCCAATCACCACTAAAAGGGGTGTTACATTTCCAGAGTCTTTTTATAGCAATATTGACTTTTGGAACTCAAGTAACTTTTGTAAGCTGGCTGAGGAATGCATTTAGGAAGAAAGGCTAGGGATGATTTTGCTAGAACATCCTTATCAGTGGGAAAAAAAAAAAAAAAAAAGGGAAAAGGTTGTATCTGTTATAATTTACCAACATGAAAGCTCCTCAAGGTCTCTGCTGTTCATAACCCAGCAGGAATTTTCCAACTGAGGAGGAGAAAGAGAAATGTTTACTAAGAGACAGATTGCAAACATCAAGCTGCCTGTTCTGCAATTGATCTTTTACACTGAGAATATCCAGAAGATCTATACTTATGGTTAGGCTGTTATTTGGAAAGGCAGTAAAAGACATTCTGCTGAGAACTGCTTCATATTAAGCCTGCAACTTGGGGAGCTTTTAAAATACAGCAATTGCCTTGGATGCTCATTTCAAGGCAGACCCTGCTCTGTACATTTAAAGTAATGATTTGTCTTTCAGATTCACTGGAAGAATGTTGTTTGGTTTTTTTGTGGGTTTTGGTTTTTTGGTTTTTTGTCTTTTTTTTTTTTCCTTGCTTGATTAAGAAGCATAAAAATATCACAAAGGAGAAAAGAGAGGCTATCAGATAGGTTTTTGTTAAATGCCACACTCTTGACCAACAATGACAAGACCAACAGCAAAGACAGCTCTGTGCTTAGAAGTCTGGAAGGGAGGTGCGAATGTTCTTGAGTGGGGAAGCTGTCAAATTCTGTTCATGGGGCTGTTCTAGCTCAGTGAAACACAATGGGGAAGCTCAGAAATGGGGGAATGATGTTGGCTGCATGATCATATTGTCATCTGAGAGGCACATCTACACTTTGTCATATTGACCTTTTGTTTCTTATCGCTGCAGATTGATCTCCTCTTTTGTGCTCTTTCCCCAGCCTCTTTAATCAGTATTTTCTTGATGAGAAGACAACTCAGAAGAATTAGAAGATTAATTTCTACTAGAAAGAAACTTGAGTCTTTATCAACTCCCTCTTCAATTGCTGCTGCTAGGAGACTGGGGACATGGAAAAGATATTTATTGTTTACTGCCATGCTTCCTGCCTGGTAACATGAAACTACATCCACATCCCATTGGCTCCTATCTGGTACTTATGCACAAACTTGTCTTCTGTGCAGCAGCAAAGCTTTGCTGGAAGCTGCATTTGCCTCTTCCACTGCCTCTGTAAGTCTCGAATCCAATGCAACAAAGCACCTTTTGGTATCATTTCCCAGCAGAGGAGTAATAGCTATAAGCTAGCTCCTTGACTCTGATATTAAATTCTCTGGTATTAATGGATTATGGCCTGCAGCATTGTCAATATTATTGAGAACAATATTGTGACACTGGAAACTCAATCAAACCTCACCTTTTACATTAATTGTTACACAGTTTTTACCTTAGCACTGCAAGGAAGCATCCTGGCTCCATGAAAACAGCGAGTAATGATTCTTGTCCCTTCACCCTCAAAGAAAGCAGATAACTGCAAAAAATAAATAAAGGCTCTGGTGAAAGAAAAAGTGATATGAATGGGGCCATAGGTCATAAGAAATTCTGCCTGCTTGCATCTACAGTGCACTAACAGTTCAGCAATTTCTCAAAGGCAAGTGGGTTGCTTTCACAGCGTTTTTTGATGCATCTTTTGGGAGACCTGGGGCTAAAGATTGCCCAGGTGTGATTTGTAATTCTACTTCCTTCCTGTTCCCACACACGCAGTGAAAAGTCCTGTACCCTCTTCCTTTTGAGCATAGCTGGCTAAAGGCAAGGATACCCAGGGAAATCTACAGCAAAACTGTGTTCCTGCTTTATGATGACAGTTAACTTTGAAATTAAAAACTATTAAAGCAAGTTCTAACTGAGCCCAAAATCGCACTGGCTTTTTGGACTAAAATTTCGGGGTTGAATAACTGGAATTTCAATATCATACCATATGTGTTTGGGAAGCAGCATTGTCCCAAATGGCTAGTGATGCAGTGCTTTCTCAGCCCTGCTGAATAAATCTATTTTAAGTCAATTCCCAGTAAAAGAGTTTGAAAACCTCCTCTTGCTGTTGGCATTGTTTATTTGCAACAGTAAAAATCTGCCAAATTTCGGGCTTCATCCTGAAAACACCAGGAGCTCGGTCCCTTATCCAGCAAAGCCTTTCATCACAGGCTTAATTCTGAAACACGTGAATAGTTCCCAGTGACATCTGCAGAGTAAATCATCCTCAACAGCTTGGGTTAAGCACACCCATCCCCTGGATCAGAGGTTTTTGTTTGTATATTCAGAGCACAGCACTGCAAGGTAATGTTCCTCAGGAGAAGGTACCTGAGCAGCTGGAGACTGGAGTTCCACAGAGGTGAGTAGGGCAGGGGAGGGGGGACAACTATAGTGACCAGTGGCATTTGGGAAGGACAGGAGGCTTGTCCTCATGCCTTAAAATTGATATTCCACTTCATCCCAAAGACTGGGTTAGCTGGAAGTTTGTCTTGGTCTGGGAGGGCGTTCAGGCTGAGCACAATGCCAGCCTTGTGCAGCCTTTGGAGATTTATTTCTGTTTGGTTTCAGGGGTTTCACTGCAGACCTCTGCCCAGTCAGGGAAATGCTGCAGAGGATGGAATGGCACAGCATGGCTCAGCCCTCAGAGATGTAAATGGGTGCTGGTGAGGGAGGATCTTCTGCTACAGCCTAAAACCTTGCACAGACATCACTTCACTGCACTGATTTTAATCTGATGGAGCCTTCTTTATTCAAATCTCTCACTCTTGACTGACATCAGGAGTAAAAATCTTGAATAGAAATGTTTCTGCCTGTAATTATAATTGGATTTTACAAACCTCCCCTCTCCACTACATTGACCATGCAATGATTTCTTTCAGTTCTGTGCTTGTTTGGGAAGAAAGCCTGGTATATCATTGGCACAAATTGCTTTGTAGAGAGTTTACAAGGGCAGGTGCACAGGAGAGAAATGGATAGTATGGCCTTGTGTTGACAGGAACTGTTACTGGCATGGAAAAAAGTTTAATTTCAATCTCACTATAAAACATGAAGCCAATAACTTTGTGGGAAGTGAAACTCACACCCAGCACACTCATCCAAGCCTTACAGACATGAAGGGGGCTCTGACTCAGATAGGTTGAAGGCAGGTCAATGTGAAACCATCTTGTTCACAGGAAATGAAGAAGTGACTGAGGCTGCTTGGGTGGGTGGATGCCTTTATTTCAGTGCAGTGAATGCAGTGCTGTGCACAAGATGTCCCCTGGCTGCAGGATTACAATAAGGGGCTGTGGAGTGGAAATCAGCTTGTGCAGCAGAAGCCTTGATGTTCTGGAGCTCAGAGTGTGGCTCACCGGGAATGTTCTGTAATAAAGTAAAATATGGTGGGGCCTTTTGTTCTGTTTTGTTGTGTTTTGTTTGGTGGGAGCTGCCTGCTGCTCTTAGCAGCCTTCCTGAGCTCTCAGCTAACGTGGAATGCATTCACAGCGCTGGCTGCATGAAGTGCACTCTGATGGAACAGTCTGGCTGCAGTTCCACTTTCTGCATTTGTCTTCCTTTGAACAAATGGGAAGGAAATAGTTAATCATTAAACTTAGCAGATAATACTGTTTGCAGCTACTGAACACGTTAAAAATGGTTTTCTGTCCTCGCTTTGTGCCTTTGAGGATTCTGCTTGTGTACAGAAGAAAAGTCATTTTGCTCTGCTACAGGCATCAGCACAGGAGTCCTGTGTTTGTCCAAATTCTCGCTCTAAAATCCTACTTCTGTTCTTGCTCAGCATTACTTGTTCCAACCCAGGGACATTTAGACTGAAAAGATACCCTTAACCTGAGTGCATGGAAAGTATGAAAGGCTCAGGTCAGGGTCTGTCAGTTAAATAAACCTGTATAATAAACTGAATTACACCAGGGGAGAAGCAGGCACAGAACCTTACATGGAATTTTGTGCTGCTTTTGCCATTCAGACAGTTGGCCACCTCAGCCCTTGATATGTGAAATACCACCTCTGGCTCTGATATTTTAATGCAGGGTTTTTGATCCTGCATGCTGTGGGCTGCTTATGAATTGTCAGAACAGGCAAAAACACGTGAAATGCTCCTCCAGACTAAGCAAAGTGATTGCTTTGAAAGACTCATTGGAAAAAAGGTTGTTCTTCTAAGACATCAGGTACTCTCTCAGAAAATGTTGAGCATCCCTGTGCTCGTTATCATTAGGACAGGAAGAGCTTGATGGGATGTAGGATCAGGCACGGGGCTGGTTGTGGAGTTTGCAATTTCCTTCCCCTTCAGAGTTTTGACATAAACCAGAAGAGTGAGCCTTTGTTTTAAAAGTAACTGTGGTGACCATCCGAATCATCATCACGGACACTGAGGTGGACTATTTGCTCTCCTGAACCTTCCCATGACAACCTCTTTGCAAATCTGTGGAAAATAGTATCACTGCCTTTCCCCCCCCCCTCCTTTTTTATCTTTTTTTTTTTTTCCTTTTTTCTTGTTTTCTTTTTTTTTTCTTTTTTTTTTTTTTTTTCAGGGAAAAGTTTGCTCCCAGCGTAGAAGGATAGGAAAATCATGCCATTGAGTTTTATTGTTCTTTGCCAGTACGTGGCAATCTCAGCTCCTGAATCTTTAGTTTGCAATGAAATGCAAACTGGAGTGTCGTGGTCAAAGAATTTTGCCCCTTAATGCATCTTCAAATTGAGGTTTTAATGCATATAAATTACAACAGTTTTAATCAGCACACTATATCGTTTTATTACTATGAATGAGCTCTAGTGACATTATTTATGAGGAATCAAGTGAGATTTTATGGTGGGAACCTTAAAGGGGCTCCTTCCACTTAATTAATTAAAAGCAGCTCCACCAAAATCAGCACAATGATGAGACAGTAGGAGGGATCAGAGATTTCTCCTCCATCTTTACTGAGCACATCTGAATTCCTTCCCAATCTGGTAATTAACAGAAGACTAATGACTGCTGAGGGTCTGCCTCTTGCATCAAGCCTTAAAACACGGTCAGGTTTTTGAGGTTTTTAAGTTCAATGGAAAACCCAAGATATCTCTGTACCTGAGAACACAACATGGAGTCTTACATTGCTATTATTTTTTTTCAATAATAGTAACAGAATTTCTTATCCATTGGGAGATATCTGGTCACCTATGAATCCCCCTTCTTTGGGGAATATTTCAAGGACAAAAGACATGTTGACTTCTCAAAACCTGAATAAACATGTCCCTAATAAATAATAGGCTTTAGGGAAAAGATTTTCTTGCTAAACATTGAAAGTGGAACTAAGCAACTAGATTTGCTTCAGCTGAGTTGTAAACTGTCCTGCCTGTACAGAACATGGAAAATAAAACTGGAATTTTATTTGATGTAGTTGTAGAAGGGACCAAGGAAATAGCCATTACTGACTGAAAACTGCCTCTTGGGCACTGTAGAGAGAAGTCCCAGTGTAACAGGACCAATAAAATGTCATGAAATATAAAGAAATGTCTGTGTCAGTGATTTTGCAAAATGGTTTTGAGCAGCTACACAATTTTGCTGGAGATTGCTTGCAGAATGGACTGGAAACACTTTTCCTAATCACCAATGTGCAATTTAAAAGTCACAAGGTTGTCCTTCATCCCATAGAATGGGGTAGAAGTTCAGAATCTTAATCAAAACTTTTTTCCTCTGACTTAGAGCAGCACTCATAGCCCTAAGGACAGCTACACAATTTGGACAGCTTTGTGAAAGAAGATAGACTGCCTGCCACAGGAACCTAGATCCTAAAAGAAGTCAACATGCAGCTGGCAGAAAAGGCAAGCAAACACCTCAATGGTTTAAATACACCAATGAAATGTTGAATCTGTCTGGATGAAAGCTCTGTTCTATCTGATTCAACTAATGCAGACATTGTCACTTAGGACCAGAGGGGATGTTCTGATCATCAGGTGAAAGTAGAATTTAATCCAATTATTTTTCTGGGGAGCCCAAGACACTGAGTCTAACTCAAGCCTGTCTTTTGGAAAGACTTCAGTAAGGTGCAGTGATTAATCACATTTGAAGTTTAAAAATGTCCATCTAGTTTCTAATTCAGATTTGCCTGGCTTTAGTTTCCAGACATTAGTTCTTGTTTCATGTTTACTGTTTGAGTTCTTGTTTAGTGCTTACTATTTGTTCTTTGTGAAAATGCTTATAATACAGACACTTTGGGTTGTTTTTTTTTTTAAATATTACAGAATATTTAGAGCTTCCTACATCTAAACCTCATGCTGGATTACTCCATATTGTGACTGTATTTTGTAGAGTGGAGCTCTTCCCAATTTCAGTCTAGACCTGTGTCTAAGGAATAGAGAAAACAAGGCAAGATAAAGAGAGGAAAAGGGATGCACGGGGAGAGATGTCAGAAACACAAAATCCTTGGTTCTAGCTGATGCCATGTCCAAACACTGGCCAGGCTGTCCATGGTAAGGCTGGGACATAGACATGGCTTCAACACAAAGCAGAGCACAGTTTTTGGAAAGAAGCAGAGGGGCCATCAGGAATTACAAGGGATGTATGAAAAATATTTAGAAAATCCTCTGGGCAACCCTGTTTTCCAGGTACAAAATTATTCCTATGTTTTCCCCGCTGCTTCTTCTTCAAGAAAGGGAGTGAAGGATGAATTATCTGAGGGAATGGCATGAACCTGTGTCAGAAGAGGTTTAGGTTGGATATCAGGGAAACGTTTTTCACCCAGAGGGTGGATGGGCACTGGAACAGGCTCCCCAGGGCAGTGGTCACAGCACCAAGCCGGGCAGAGCTCAAGAAGCATTTGGACAACAATCTCAGGAACATGGAGTGACCTTTGGGGTGTCCTGTGCAAGGCCAGGAGCTGGACTTTCATGACCCCTGTGGATCCCTTCCAACTCAAAATATTCTATAATTTCATGAATTTCAGTATTGCAGCATCTGTTTACCAGTAATTTGCATTTTGTTTAAAAAACAGTGACAGGTACAATAATGCATTCTGTCTCTGTCAAATATTGGAAGTTAAAAAAAGAGATATATAAATCACATTGCAACTGTGGAAAAGGCCATGGTATAAATAAGGAAACAGTGGAGAAAAAGAGAAACTGTTAGATGCTTTGCTGTCCAATATATAAATTGCAATGTATAGGACACTGAAACTGCAAGAAATAGTAAAAGACAGTGAAAAGTGAGGGAGAAAGCCAAGAGACAACCCGAGGACACAGAATGGCAAACTGGTCTCAGCTTACATGAGTGACTGAAGCCATTCAGAACTGGAAAAGAAAATTGTTGTTAAAGAATGAGCATCTGTTGGGAGGTGCAGCAGCAGAGGTGGCTGTGGAGCTGCCCTTGCAGCAGTTTCCTGGAGGGGGTTGTGGATGACCTTCCTCCAACAGCACCTGTGACCATGGTCACAGGCCAGCAGGAACTTTGTGCACTTGGAAACTTTCTCTGTCAAGGTCAGCTGTAGCCCTGTTTAAGCAGAGTGCCTGATTGCAGCTCCAAGGTGGCTGCACGAACCTTGAAGGGACCTCCAGATGAAATACATGTTGGCTGTAGCATTTTGGGTGCTAATAACCCATGGAAACCTGTCTGGTTTCCACCAAGATCACAGCAGGAGGCTTTTCTCACCAGTGCCATCCTGTGCCCTGCTTCCATATTTCCCTTGTACAGCACTGGATCGGGAGAAAGGAGAGCCGTTCTCGAGAAAGTCTCTGAAATGTAGAAATGGAAACAAAGGGGTTTCCCCAGTCTTTTATTGTTAGAAATAGTGGAGTGATGTGACACAGAGGGGTGTAAGGGTGCTCTGGCTGGTTTCTTTAGGCGCTCAGGGCGAGACCTTGTGGCCGGCTCTCAATGCCAGCCCAAGGTGATGCTGGTGCTCGGTGTGGCAGCACAGGGACAGCCCTGGGGTGTCCATGTCCCAGCTGGTGCCCAGAGCTCTGCTCCCCCTGCCAGCCTTGCTTTGGGTCAGGGTGGCTACAAACCCTCAGGCCCCCCTGTGCCACTCTGCAGGGCTGCAGGGTGGGTCATGGCTTTGGGGACACCCCTGCAGTGCAGTCCCTGGGGTGGGGCATATCCCTGGGACACAACCCCAAACCACTCTTGGGAGGAGCCACTTTGGGTTCCTTGTCAGACATGTTGTGTCCACAGGGCTTTTGGTGGTTCAGGGAAAGATCTCAAGCAGGGCAACAGAGAAGAAATTCACTGAGAGCACCTTCTCAATCCTTTTTTGTCAAGGTTAACAAAAAATTTTTGGAAATAAAACCTGGAATCTATTTCACTCTCTCCTCTCTTCTCCTCTCTTTCATTCTATTCCATTCGTTCTTCATTCTATTCCATTTTCCCTGCAGAAAAAAAAAAATCACCACTCAAGTCAAGGGGGACAGTCCTCCAGAGGGAGCTGGGAATTAATCTTGTTGCTGAAATGAGGAATAGAAAAGTTCTTCAAAACTTTGTCATTTATTTATAAAATACAAGACTTGTGATTTATTTGTCCTCCCTTTCTCATTAATCTTTGCCACCTTCAGGCTTTCAGGAAATGTATGTCAGCCCCCCCAGATTCATTAACAGGAATAAAAAGGTTTTCTTTATCTGCCTTCTTTTGCTGAGCATTGTAGGACTGGACTTTACAGATGTTTTTGGGAAACATCAAAAGAAAAAAAAGAAATGTACTTTGAAAATTAAATGGAACCTTAAGAGGAATATCAGCTCTTCCTACACTTGTGATGAAACTGTATGGTTTGGATTCTGGGTGTAGTGTAAGAAAAATGAAGCACATATACCTTTATTTAATAGATGTGCCCTTCAGGACTAAGGAGCCTTTGGTGACACTTGCTGTGAACCTGCTGCCAGGGGAATTCTTGGCCTGCCAACATACACCTGCATCTAAAGGACATGGCAGGACACATGGCAGGCCCTCATGGCTTTGCAGTGGCAAAACTGTGGAACTCCAGGATTTGTTGAAGTGCTCTTGACACCTCAAGGCACTGACTGCAAGCCTCTCCCAACAGCATCCAGTGAGTGACAGAAAGAGGGAAAGATGACACAGCAGGGAAAAGTGGCTTCCCTGCCACTAATTGATGGTGAAAATCTATTTACAGCATTTCCTCCAGCACAAATAAAGGTGAAAAGTCTTGTTTCTGCTCAACAAAGCTATGGCTAAGATAGGCAGAGCCTTGATTAAAATGTGTTGGGAGAGTCAGGTGTGTGTTTTGGAGCCCAAAACATTGGATGTCAGAAGTTGTACTAAGAGGAGAAAAGCTTTCCAGGCTGCCAGTGGCACGCCAGGATTGTAGAGAATGGGATATAAATTTCTTTTTCTCTTTGAGCATCTACTCGAATGCACAGTTTCTGGAGCTTTACTAGATGGTCCTGAGCATGAAAGTGGGTGCTATATATGTGTATATTACAAGTAATATTAATGTAGATGTGTTACAGTAAATTTCCCAATACATTTTCCCTTCTTTCTCTTCTTTCCCTTCATCTCCATTCTAACATACTTTTGAGGTGGAGCTGCTGAATCACATTTAGAGGGGATGTTTGGTCTCTCAGGTGTGTCTTCCTTCGAGGCAGCACTGTCTCTTGCAGCTGTGGTGGTGAAGAAGGGTCACTGAGCTCTTGCCAAGGTCCTGTGGAGAGCTGAACTTGTGCATGCCTTGGAAATCTCCTGTGCTTGAGAAAAGACTCGGTGCTGTCAGGGGGCTGCATGAAGGTTATTGTTTGAATTTTTCGTAGTGAGAGACTGTCTCTTCAGCTGGAGAGGAAATCAGCATTCAAAGAGTTAATTTAAGACAGTAAAAATGTCCCATTTGGTGCAGCTGAAGGTGTGCACACACACAGAGTAGGGCTCAGCTGTGAGCCTCCACCTGGAGTCCCAGAGATGGGACCCTCTGCAGCTCTGCTCCCAGTGCAAATGGGTTGGGTGCTCTGTATCTGCTCATTCCAACATGTATGAAGGTGACCAAAGCCTCACACCTGGGTACTTCACTATCATGAAATCTCGATAGTCAAAAATTTCCTTCCTAAATTTGACCCATTTCTCTTTGGTTTTTGCCTTCTTTCCTTTCTCACCCAAAGCCACCTCAGATAATTGTGCATTTTTAAAACTGACGTCTAAGACTATTTAGAATTATTGGTGAGTAATTACCATGTGCACTCTTACACTGCTATTAACTTGCCAACTCATATGTGTGTGGTCTTGTGAGCACAATTTGTGGGCAGGGCTGCTTTTCCCCTACACTCAAAGCATGTTTTGGTATGCTTTCTGTAATTTATGTCTCTCTGTTTCAATGAAATTAGGACACCCCTGCCTCACCAGTATATTCCAGTCTTTACTAATTTTTGGAATTTTCCTGCCAAGCCTTATGTTGTTAGTGGAGATGATGGGAAAGGGGACATACAACCCTTCAAATCCCACTGTTATAAATCTGTGTGCTGTAGGTGACTAACACCCTTTCTAAAGCAGCCTCAAGGTGAAGGTAATAAATCTTGCTCATCCTTGGGACACTTTGCCAAGTGACTGATTAAAAGCAATCTTCACAGGAATTGTTCTCTCTGCAATTGGCCCATAAAATCCCCAAACAATCCCTCTTTTCTTAGTTACTCCAGTACCTGTAGTAGAAGAAAGCTGTTGGTTCTCTGAGAAGACTTGAATATTCTTCTTTTAAACTTCTAGCACTACTCTTCACTGCTGCCCACTGTACCCTGAAGGCATTCAGTTCTGCTGAACACCTGAAACACAAAGAAAGAAGATTAATATTTTTCTTTTTCTCAATGCCATTAGGCTGCAGGTGTCAGTGTGCAGACAGAGTTTCTGGAGAAGATATGCCCTGCCCCGGGAGAAAAAGCTGGAGCAAGCAGCAAGGCTGCCAGCAAAAGCTCTTTTTGGAGGTAGATAAGTGGCTGATTGGCAGTGTTGGGGAGGCAGGGGAGTATTTGGGTGGGGAAAGAAGGTATTGAAACATAGAAGAGGTTTTAACTGCAGATGTATGGTGAGCATAAGGGAGGCAAAACACTGCTTAAGAAATTGTGTGATTTAAAAAAATACATTATTTGGCTGTCAAGTGAATTATAGAGGAGAAAGGGAGATTATTCATTAGATGCATCATAGCAACAGGACATAAAGGATTAGACATGCTGTGTGAGCCATAAAGCTTTCACCAAGCAGGGAAAGAGTAATGATCTTGGTTTTATTGTGCTGTTTTCAGGCTGACAAAGTTCTAATTTTGTTCCAAAAATAAAGTTATGAACCAAATAGAAAGGGCTCTTAAATTGTTTGCTTCTGTGATGGTGTTGGCTGTGCATAAGACAGTTTGATAACTATTTGTCAGAGGTGTAGAGGAATCTCGTGCTTCATGGGAGCTCAAATAATTCTCAAAAGAAATGCAGATAAAAGTTCTTCCTATCGATTGGCTTTCTGGCTGCTTTTATTTGCTTCTGCAGCACCCTCTGTTAGTGCAGGATGGATGAGAAGTGGCAGCCTGACCACAGCTTCCCACGGGAGGAGAGCTGTGTTTGATGTGCTGGCTCTGGCTTCCCCAGCCCAGTCAGGAATGCTGCTCTGGAAACATCTCTGCTGCCTCTCACCCCACTCTCCCATCTCACACGGGCACATCATCATCCACCAGCCACGGGGAAAGTGCTGCTGCCACCTCTTGTGCCACTCCAGCACCAGCACTGACCCCAGCCAGCCAGGAGCATCCAGCTTGCCTTTCCCACAAACAGCAGATCCAGTAAAAACAGGTGAAGGACCCGTGTGAAGCTGGAGAATTGACCTAACAAAGGAAAGAATACCAGTGGCCTGGCTTCAGCTGGGATAGAGTTAATTATTCTTTGCAGCTGGTACACCACTGTTTTGGATGTAGGATGAAAATATTGTTGATAACACACTGATGTTTTAATTGCTGCTCGACTGCTGCTCAGGGACCAGCTGGGCACTCTTCAGCAGGTGCTGAGCATTTTATTGTGCATCACTTGGTTTACTTGGGATTTATTCCTCTCTTTCTTTTTGTTACCTCCCTTTTGTCATCATTTTCGCTGTTGTTTTCATTATTGTAATTTACTTTATTTCAATTATTAAACTGTTTTGATCTCAACCCGCAGGTTTTACCTTTTTCTGATTCTTCTCCCCCAACACCAGGCCAGGGGGCATGGAGTGAGCAGGCAGCTGCCTGGTACTTAGTTGCCATCTGAGATTTAACTATGACAGCCAGGCACTTCAGTTCTATTGCTTCCAATTTATTATGGCTTGGACAGCCCCTTGATTGGCTATGGGGGAAACTTTGAAATGAAATTCTTGGGTATTTTGTTTACTAGAACAGCAGGTTCTGCTCTTTACAACACTCAGAAAGAGGTGTAAAAAATGTAAAAAATACACTTAAATTCCTTCCGTAAGCAAAATTCAAAACTAAGAGGAGCAATTTGACCTCCAGAGCTCACAAGAAGACAGTATAACAGTGTGGTCACCTGCACTTTTTTGAGTCATCCACTCTTTTGAATCACTCTTACATGGTTCACACAGGCTGAGTGAAGTGCAGACTTGACCTGCTAGCTGTTATCTTTTCTTCATTTTTTCCCTTCAAACATTTCACATTTTTTCATAATTCTTTCCCTTCAGTTACTTAACAGTAAACTTATCTCAATTTCCAAACTGAAGTTAACAAAGAGAAGGGTATATTAACTACACAATCAACATATAAAAGCTGTGACACATGAATGAAGCACCAGAAAGATAATGAGATATTAAAAAGAAGTTGTTCTGATTTATAAGCACTGGAGAGTCGCATTTTCATACCCTCTAAGCAATTTGAAGGCCAGAAATGTACTTGAAAGAAACTTCACAAAGGTTTCTTATGCTTGCTCATTGGTACTTTCATAATGTTCATGTCTTTCTCTTTCTCATGAGTTCCCACTGATGATAACCTTAATTAAATGAGAAAATTCTGTTAGCAGTTCCTAAGTGTATTATCTTCCTCTTTGGGTTGTGCTGTACAATTAAACTAATATCTTAGACTGTATTTCTCAAAATTATCTGTTTCTTCTTGTAGAATATTCTCATTCTTGTCATCGTGTCCTATCAGCAACTGAAGCAAGCTCTTTCTCACCAGCTCGTTTTTTTCTTCTTCTTTCTGGAGAGACAGTATTGCATAAAAACAAAATATGAAATAAATATTTCTAAGCTTGAGCCACAAAAAACTTCAGCAGATCCTTTCTTCATTCCAAAAGGTTTTTTACCTGTTTCAACATTTACTCATTGAGTGGGTCCCCTCTCTCATGGCTGAGCCTCTTCTTCTCTGCCTTAACTAATATTTCTTCATGAAGTTCTTAATCAAACACAGAAAAATGAGGTGTTATGCATCATGGTTAAAAAAAAAAAACAACCAAAAAAACCATCAATCTCTTATCTAGAAAAGACATCATATTTGTATTTAGAAGTTTTATTCTGTACTTCATCCTTCTTTCTTTTGTGTCTGGGTTTGCACTTACTCTTGCATTCCAGCTTTGTTCTCAGTCCTCCATAAAGTCCAATTAATTAAATGCCTTTCTCAGTCACTTCTTCCCACTATCTTAAATATGGATAAGCCTGGGAAAGGTCATTGGCTTCAACTGCTCTGTTAATACAGAATGGAGCCAGCCATAAAACAAAGCCCAGATAAAATCAAATCAAACCTGGAAGGACTGAGCTGAAAAGCAGTAATTGCTTGGCTGTCCCTAGCAGAAACTACAGAAGTGCTTAATTTAACCCCCAAAAACAAAACTGAGAGGATTATTGGCAAGGACTTGATGAAAGAAAACGCAGTTGATAATATTGATTGTGGTTGGCTATTTTTTCCTCCAGAAAGTGCTTTACAAACGCTAATTAACCATGGTATTGCACAACCTGTGGATCTCTTCCAGTAGGGTTTTTAAGCTTTGGTTCTTCTGTGATATCTGGCCAAAGATTAAGCAAATTACAGCAAAGCTTTTTCTGCTGGAGAAACAGACCCATTTTAATCTAGTGACCAGTCTTAGTGTGTGCTACTGTGCCCTGCTTTATCAAACAGCAGTCAGCACTTCCTGATGGAGGTGCATTTGTTCTTGTCTAATTGGCTATTAAATAGGGGTAAAACATCATATTCATTCCTAGTCCTTGAGTGGGAGGGTTGGGAAGGAGAGGGCAAGGTGCTGGCAGTGAGCCAGGGCAGTTCATATTGCTGGTTTTGCTTGGGTTTGTTTTTTTTTGTTTTTAAATTAAAGCTCCTTGGGGCTCTGTCCATTACTGCATATCCACAGTAGGATATGCAGAGTAGTCTGGAGGATCCATCTAAGGTCAAACCACTGCTGAAAGCACAGGAGTGCTGCTGTCTCTGCAGTCTTCACTCTTCCATCGAGTGAGTCCCTATGGTGGTGATCATGAGATTGGCCTATAAAGGTGAACACAGTTCCAGTTACCAAGAGTGAATAAAAATATTTAAATAACTATTTCATTTGCCTACAGTCAAATCTGTCATGCATCACCGATATGGAGCACCTCAAGATTTGAGCCCCTCAAGATCTGAACCAAACTTGACAATTTTGGGGGGTTTTTTATATTAATCAGTAGCAATAGCTGGACAGTTATGATTAAGCAATTGCATTGTGAACCTTATGTGCTTGGCTAATCTTTTATTTTAAGGGTAGGGGAAGACAATCCCAAGATGAATGGGCTGTCTGGACCAGAGCCACCAGGAGTGAAGTCAGCAGAACTGAGCAGTAACTGGGGGAAAGGCAATTCTGGCAGTGGGAGACCAAAACCACCAACCCATTGACCACCTACTGAAAAGAGACCCCAGGCTCAAATGGAGGGAAGAACTGTGCATGCAGACTAATCAGCATGAGAAATGAGGGATTGGAACTAGCAAACAGGGGGTCGAGTACTGATTAATAAAAAAAGTTATGTAATCTGTAAAGTGTGTAAGTTATGTCATCTAAAGTCTTGTGCTTTTGATGAAGACTTTAAGAAAAAGGGAGAGATCGAGAGTTTTATCTGGTACCAGTCTTCTCTATAGGTATTGCAGCTGATTCCTGTTTATTGCATCACAGCCCCTGCCTCATTGCTGCAAAGGAAAAAAGGCAGGAGTGAGGTGTGGGACCTCAGCCTGTGCTGGGGGGAGCAGTGTCACTGAGGGGAGGGGAAGAAAGCAATCCCATTTTGGGTAGAACTCTGTCCAGGTGCTAGCTGTAGTCCCACTTAGTGATTTTGTTTTCCAGACTCTAATAAAATCCATCTCTATGCTATCACTACTGGACTGAATTGAGAGAGATTTGGTGAACTCATGGCTCATCAGGATTTCAAGTGGAGAGAGACCCTGCAGGAATTGTGGCTCATGGCTTCTGCCTCTGCCAATGTGAAGGCAATGTGGGAAGACAAGCACAAAACATCAGACACAGCTGACACTGATACTGGGCCTCGATTTTTCACAACCCATTCATTTTCAAGCATTTTTTTATTCAGCAGAGTTTATTAGAAGCAGAAGGTGTTTAACTCCAGATGGTGTTACTTGGTTTTAAGTGCCCTTTCAAGGGGAAGGGCTGCTTCCCAGGGGCTGTGTGGTTTCCCAAGTTCCACTGCAAGTAAAATAAAACTAGAAAGGTTTGGAGAAAGGTAGCCTAATGAATGGCATCCCACCCAGGAGTAATTAAACAGTCTATGTCCTCTCAGCATCAGTAAAGTCAGTAAGATGGGGAAGGTTCATTTGCTGGTCCTTGTAGATCAGTGTCATGAGGCACCCCACAAAGCTGCTGGGTGGCAGGTTTAAAACTAAAATAATGAACTATTGCTTCATGTGGTTCATAATTCAGTGGCAGAAGTCATTGGCACCAGCCACTGAAGGCCTGTCATTCAAATGGCTTTCCAGGAGAAATTAGCTCGTTCAGGGAAGAGGGATCTGCCAGGACCTGTTAACAACAGAGATGTTCACACAGCCGTGTTCAGGAGCTGTTCATGGAAGAGCTTTTCATGGAAGTGTTGCCGTACATGCTCCTGCTTCTTCCTCCATCCCCTAAAACATCCCACCACCTACCAGCATGGGAGCTTTGGTCTGATCCAGGGCTGCTGTTATGGTGCAAGGATTCCTCAGCCCAAATCAGGAAGGTGACATTAAACACCACAAGTCCCTGTGCAAATAACCCCTCTACACTGCACGTGCAGAGCAGAGCTGGGTGTTGCAGGAATGTGGGGACATAGTGAGATAAATATAGAAATATACCTGAGCCTGCCCAAAACTATGCATCAGCATAAAAGGGAACTGAGGGCTTCCCTGGTCTCAGTCTTGTAGTGGTGTTTTTCCTCAGAGAGTTGGTGCAAAGTAACTGTATGATGCTAGAACAGGAAAATGAATTTTATAATAACAGCAAATCACAGAGGGAAAAAACAAACCGTCTTTTAATGCAGGGCAATAGAAATAAATTCAGTACTTATAATGATCCCTCTAATCTGAACAGGATCTGAGTTTTATATTTTGGAAGAGAGGGAGTGCTCAGACATAATTCCAGTGCAGCTGCAGACAATGCTCTTTTGTGGCTGATTATCCATCCATAATTCAGGACAGTGAATTCAGTCTTTTGCAGTTTTGCACACCCCATTTGTTTCCAGACTACTTAGGTTTTCCACAGTATTTTAAGTGGTAGAAATCATGCCAGAAGGTAACATCTCTGCAGTCTTACCCAGGTGTGTGTTAGCTACCATCAGTGTGTGCCCCCAGGTACCAGAGTAGTGGTGACAGCTCCTGCCTGGGAGCTGGGAAATGGGGATACACCTGGCTCCTCAGCTTGCTGCCAAGGTGCACTTCATTCCTGTTGTTGAAATCTCTCTTGTGTGCAGGGAAAGCAATCCCCATTTATTATATTGTAGGGAAAATACCAGCTGGAGGGTCTGTGTAGCCTTGTGGTTTTGAGGTTTGTGTTTGGGATGCCTTGAGAATACTGCAGTCTTTGGGTTTAAAAAAAAAAAAAAAAGGTGGTCCCACTGCATTTTTTGGAGGTGGCAGACCCCTGGCTGTGTGATTTATATGTGGTTTGCAAATCCTGGGATGCTGAACTGCTGTGTTTCTTTTCCATGTCCTGAGTGCAGTTGGCAACTAGACCAGCACTAGACATAGTCAGGATGACCTGCTCTTACTTTACCTCTGCAGAAAAGGTTTTCTAACGATGCCCAAGTCCTGCTGACTTAGCATCTGATTTTTATATGCTTTTTTTTTCAGGAAAAATAGCAGCAGTTTTCAACCAGTTGGCCTCACCCTCCCTCCTGGCCTTGAAAATCCATGAATCTGAAACACAGAAGATGAAGAAGGATTTCTGCTTGTGTCAAGCAAACCCTTTTATTTCTTGATGCTAATGTTTCTAATTTAGATTTACTCCTTGGGTGTTTAGAGGTGATGTGGAACAGCAACTATGAGCCCCCCTTCCACATACGTTGGGACAAGCAGCTATTTATAGCTTTTGATTTGCAGTTGGAGGAAAAAACCATAAATATTCCCCACTTCAGCAGGAAAACACTTCCAGCAACATAAAAAACCACCCTCAGTACATCAGAATGGCATAGGATTTGGGCTGCATAGATTGTGCTGTTTCAGCTAAGACTGATCTGTTCGAAGTTTCTGAGCCTGGTGCAGTCTTGTGCCCGTTTCAGGATAGCCCAGCCCTATGGGGCCCATTGTGAAGCTTTGCATCATTGACAGAAGGGTGTGCAAAAAATGCTCTGTGAAAACAGCCCAACTCCTTGGCTTAATGCTCCTGCATATTCTAGGTGGAGACCTAAAAATCAGTGATGTGAAAATCTGCAATGTATTATTATACCTTTGGGGACATGATAATAATCTGTGATACCTTCTTACTAGTCATCTGTGATGAGGATGGGGGGGAAAGGGCTGTAATTGTTCTGCATGTTTGTTAAAGGATTATTTCACTAGGTATTTGATAAAATACAATCCCTCATGATCATGTATAATTTTACAGTGTTAAAAATAATTATCAGAATAAACTTCTACAGTTGTTTTATTTTAACGTAGCTGGGTAGGTGTTTCATATGCAGTTTATTGATGTTGTATTTTTGATGTCTCCAAGGGGGATGTGGAATTGCTCTTCCCTGGTGAGAATTTCTCTGTACATTTACTCACATAGTGCATCTATTCTCAGTATTTCTGTTGCACACAGTTCCAGTGGAAATAAATGTTCTTAATCCCAGCCAACTGAGATGCAAACATTTAAAATTAAATATAGTTACTCATTTTAAAAGGTCACTCCTGTCTTTTTATTAGTGCTATTTATTTCCTCAAACCTGTTTCACATTCAGGTCACTGAAATGAGGAGCAGTGTAACCCAAAACAGTCGGAGCTGTGGCTGATGGTGGAAAGGAGAATACTGGCACGCGTGGCTCCTTGGTGTTCATAGTCTGCAGAGACATGCCCAGTCCTCTGTGCATCTTCTCATCCCCCCCAAAATATTTTCTGCACTCCTGAATGGCTTGTTTTCTGCAGGGATGTGCAGAGGCTCTGTTGCTCATTACAGATTTCTGCTCTGAGCTGCGTGGAAGCCAAACGCTCTGAGATCCCAAACCAAACGGAGATTCACACTCTGATTCCCCTGAGCCCTGTACCCCAGGGCATAGTTAACTCCTGGGAAATGCCAGCAGCTCCAAACCAGGATGGGAAGCCTCTGGAGGTTGAAACAAGGCTCAAGGCAGCTGAACGATTTTTTCCCCCCTGCAAATAGTCACAGCAATTAGGATATTAAAACAATGTCATGAGCTGTCACCTGTGGACTGCATTAGCTCTGCTCTGCCATGAATTTGCTCTTCCTCACCACACAAACCTTCTGAAACTGCACGGGAACAAACGTTCTGCGTTTAATCTGAATGTGTTTGGATTTCTCACCGAATCTGCCACCATCCATTAGAGTCACCATTAACGGGCCATGGTGGGGTTTGAACTAATCAGTACAATTTATAGAATCGTTTGGAGCACAAGAACCTTGAGGAGCAGCTGAGTGGTGAAACCATACTCAGGGGATGGAGTTTTTCTAGCAAACATTGGAGCAGGAAGGCACCTTGGGAGGGGAGCAATGGCTCTGCCTCCCACCCAGACTGATGAAAACCAACAGCTGGGTCTGTGATAAACAAAGGAGCAGCCCGAGGAGCTTTGAACCTTCTCAGCTAGCAAGAGAGGCAGAGGAAAACAGGGAATCAGGGAAGACAGTCAGCCAGTCATCAGTCTATCACTAAGAATTGTTTTAATTACCAAGGGGGCAGAAGAACAGGGAACATTGATCTCTGGAGCAAAGTCAGAGCATGTCAGATTTGCCATTCTTTCCATTTCCCTCTCCAAGTGCTGTCTCACACTGAGTGATGCTTTTGAACCCCCACATGCCCACTGACGATTTAGAATCCATATTTGCATGAAGGGATTATAATTGAGTTCCTCTGTGGCTTCACACACAAATTTACCTCTCCCTTACAGACAGTGCCCATCAGCTTTGTGTCTCCTGGCTGCTGTGGGATCATTATACCCAGATCAGCTGTGGTGTGCAATGTTAATGTGATACTTTAGCAACAGACAGGAGCCCTGGTTTAGCTGTCCCTGTGCCTCATTATTCTGTCCATACTCTTCAAGCTGGGACAGCCAACCCTTGAGACAGGAGGCTACAGCAGAGCTGCTGGCCCAGCCAGCCCAGCTGAGAGCGGGGCTGTCAGAGGAGCTTCTGGAGACCTCCTTCAGGTAGATCTCCCGCCTGAGCCTAAACCCAGGTGTAAGAACACACCACTTATCTATCTCCCTCAATTTTCCATTCATTCGGGTTTGAATCACAAACCAGTATCTAACTGCAGCCAAGTCTGACTTCTGCTGTTTAAAATTCCATTTCTAGATAAGTGTGGAACTGACTTGTGGGTTAAGGCAGTCTGATCTCAGACTGGGAGACAAGCTGCAGTGCCACTTGGTGTTTGCTGCAGAGCCCACGAGCAGTGGGCTTTCCCAGGAGATGGGCTGGGCCATGTGCTTGTGCATCACTCTGGCTGTGGAAGCAGGAGAGGAAAACTCTTTATCTCAGTTCCATTCAGCTGAAGCAGTTCCTTATTTGACGCTGCCAGCCATGATATGAGCTCAGGAAGCGTGTCTGCCTGAAGTGGGGGGACCACAAAGAGGATGAGGAGAGAAGAGCACGAAGCAGATGATGTTGGTTCCCCACCCTGGTAAATAGAGAGAGAGCAGGGTTTGTGTCAGAGGTGAGGCTAGTTCATGGTGGCTGAGGGCTCACAGGGGTGGGGCTGTGGCACAGGGCTGCTTTTGAGCACCAGGAGTTGTGCAGGAAAAGACAGAGAAGCTTCTGCTGGTAACTCACTGTCCCTGTGGTGCTGTGGTCACACACCCAGCCAGGTAGGAGAACACCCCTGCCAGGGTGATAACCATCAGACTGTCCTTCAGATGGATTGCCAGTGCTGCTGTGGTGCAGGACATGCAGACCTACAGGCTTTGTCTGCATCCATAATCCTCTCTCAGGGAGAGCCAGGTGGAGGGTGGCCCCGGATGCAGCCAGAACCCCTCAGGGCTTGGGTGCTCCTCAAGCAAGGGTGGAAAAGCAGGGACACAGCTTCTGGGGACACAGTCCTACCCTTTGCTTCTCTGCTTCCAATCATCCAAGCATGAACATATTGCTTTAGCCTGAGCCTCAGCAGCGTTGCCTGTTTAAAAAGTAAGGGTGGAAGTGAGCTATTTTTTCACATATTTTGAGGCTCTTCCTGTGTGGTGTGAAAAAATAAGAGAAACAGTCAGGGAAAGGTAAACAACAGGTGGTTATTTATAAAAGAAAGTAGTTAAATGTGAGGCACAGAAGTATTCATTATTAAAAGAAATCAATTAATTCCTTGATCACCTAGTAGGATCTTCTCTACAAGCTCTCGTTCAATGTGTGTTTTAAGGCAAGAAGGGTTTCTATTTTTGATAATCATTGTTTGCCAAGGCTTAGAGCTGTACAGAGGAGTCTGTTTCTCTTCACCTCACCAGGATTTATAGCTGCAGTCAGCCTTTTGGGGGAGTAGACATCAAAGCCTTCGGCAGGTGTGCAGTGACCAGGAAATGATGCAGCACAAAATGCAGAGAGGAGCTGACACGCTATTCCCCCTGGGATCCTTGTAAAAATGACAGGAAAAAGACAGGAGTGTTTGCAGACTGCAGTGAACCCTGCAGAAAATGTATCAGCCAAACCAGGAGATAATCTTGGAAATGACAAGCTTCATTTGAAGGTCAATGCTTGCGGAGCTGTGGGAACTGGTCCCAGTGGCACATCATTAGCCAGCCTGGAATAAAGGTGTTTTCCAGCAGCTTATGTGCCAAGGGTTAGCCCACATCGGTGTGGAACTTCTGAATTGCAGGTATGCAGTGTCCTGAGCCATGTAGAAGCTGAAAGGACCTCATCCTTCTGTAGATAACTGATGGAAGAGCTGCTCCACAGCTCAAGAAGCACCAGAAGGAAAAACTACCCCATTTTAAAAAAACACTTGTCCGGTGGTGACAAGCACTTCCAGCACAAACAAAACAAAATTGATGCAACAAATAAAAGCTCTTCATCTGTCAGGAGTGGAGGTACATGTCTGGTTTCCTAATGTGCCATTGGCATTTGCCAGAAGCATCTATTTTTTGAGCTATGTGTCCGAATTGCATATTGCAAATAAGTAGTTTAGTGCTTGTGTTGTACAAATACATATTTTCTCTATGAAAATGTCTTCTTGACTGGTTGGACACCAAATAAAAGTGGTCAGAAATGTATGCACACCTGAGCCAGCTGAGAGTCTGGGTGATTTCTCTGATCTGGATGCTGTAGGTGGCACTAGTGGCGTAGATGATGTTAAATTATGCAGTGTTTATCCCCTTTTGGCTGAAGTGGTAGATTTTGATTGAGGTAGAGAAGTTTGCAATTATCTGTAGGGCTGTCACAGGTTAAATTGTTCTAGTTTTATTTGTTTTAACTTCATGAATAGTCTACTGCCACTGGAATAACCTCAAAAAGCCCTTCTCAGAAGGCTGTGATTGACATATCTCTTATATCCATGCAAAATGGAAAAGTATATTTGATATATTGGAGCCATCATCTGAAGTCTGTTGAGTGGATAGAGCCAAACATATTTGCTTGAGCTGCAAAAATGTCTCATTAAAATAATTAGTTTCAACATGAACAGGAGTTGAAGATTATTTTGTAATCTGCTGCAAGCATCAGTCAGCAGTGTTGCAATTAAATGGGTTTGCTGAGATGAATAACATTTTGAATTTATTGTTGTGATGTTACCTACCTGGCTGCTTGGCTGCTGTATATCAAGTGACACTACTGGAAGCATGTGGATGAATGCCAGCTGGAGATCTGGCCCATTATCAGACTATAAAATTCTCTTTCCAAAAGTATTTTCCTGGGCAAGGCACCCAGATCTATATATAAGTTTCTTAATTGAAACAGATGGCAAGAGGCCATAAATTTTTGCGATGTATAACGCAGACAGGTAACAAGAACACATTTATCAGCAGTGTGGTGAATCACAGGGACATAAAAGGGAGCTCAGAGAAATGTGTGCTGTCCTATAAAAGCAACAGGATGGACTCACAGCTTCAAGGCTTTAATACTCGGTATGTGCTCTTCTTTTTATACAGCTATTTCTAAATCCCTGGGTTTGCTGCTGCAGCAGTGGGTTCAGTGTGGTGGCAGGGCTGTAGAGCAGGCAGGGGTGTGTGCAGTGTACCTGGAATGACCGGATTTTATGCCTGTTAAATAGCTAGAGAGAGGAAACCTGCCGTGAAATCCAGAGGAACTGAGCTTGAGCTGCTACAAGGAGAGCGTGTCTCAGCTCCCTTTATTTCCTGCTTCCCCGGCTGGCTGAAGCCTGTTGAAGTGGGGAAATGTTTAATCTGGCTTTGCTTGCCAATATTTCCCAGCTCAGCAGACACAAGCAGATAAAATATTGATACTCCTGAATATACCCAAGGCACACATGTAGGATTTCTTTTCGCTTTTGAATTTTAATGTGTTTGATTTTCAGCACTCTAGTGCCACAGCAGACGGATGGGCTGTGAAGTTCTGGTCTGATGCTGATGCCTGGAGCAGGAGTAGCATGGGGAGTAACAGCTGGAGCTTTGCCACCCTGCCATGGCTCTTGCCTGGCATGTGTGGTGGCAAAAGCTCCATTTCTCCCAGCTGTGCTGTTCCACATGCTCTGCTGATCCAGTCAGTGCCAGCTGTGCAAGGGATTCTGCAGCTGGAACAAACTCACATCACTCCACACATTTCACAAGGAGTGAGCGTGAGGTGGTGATACCACTCTGGCAGCAGCAGACATCTTCTGAGAGATTACATCCTCTGTCCCACCAGCCAGCATCACAGATCAGACCTGTTTTGTAAACACACCATGTGATATATCTCTCTGTTTTATCCTTTTTAAGTGGTAAGTTCAGGGTGTCGAGTGGACTTCTGAGTTCTGGATAATGAAGTAAAGAGCAGTTGGGAAGCGATTGACTTTGAGATTATGTATTGTGTTCTTTGACTTTTTGGCGGGTTGATTCTTTTTGTTACTGTATATTAATGCTGATAAGTGAGTTCTCTTCCTTTTCTTTCCCCCCATTTTATTCTTTTTTTTCGAGTTTGGTGTGTTAGCCTGCTCTTCTTACTAGCACCACTTACATATTTTTGCATGCATCCATTGAGGGAAGGGAGGTAGAGCACTGAAAGTTTTTCCATGACCTTGAGTTGTTCTCTGGAATCATTTCTGTCACAATGTGATGCCATCCAGCAAAACCATAACTTTTAAATTCTTCTTATTATTCTTATTCTTATTCTTCTTATTATTCCTTCCAGTTGCAGCTAGCCTACATTGGGCTGCCAGTTTCTGTACCTAGCAGAAACTCAGACCAAGTCTGGCTGCTCTCCAGCAGAGCTTGTTCAGTGCTACTGAGAGCAGGGTCCAAATCATTCAAGCCAAATTTGAGCCAGCAGTAAAAAACCCCAGAATTTTATTTCCCAGCTCAGCATGATGCAGTCAATTCTGTGAATTCCTTGTCAAAATAATATGCATGTTGACACCTGTGAGCAGACATCCTAGCACAGCTTTCCAAAGTGCTCATGAAGAAATTGCAGTCATTTTTGAGAAAGCATAGTTACCTAAATTGTTTTTCAGAATTCAGACAGCATGTCATGATTTCCTTCTTCCTATTTCTTTCTCTGCCTTACTTCTATTGATGGTTTGCCACTTAGATAACTTTTTAGCAGTTCACTTTGAAAAATCAGGTTTAAATTGGTGCTTGATTGCCCTCTCCCCTGTTTGTTTCAGAGGCGAAAACAGGAGATTCACACATCCCTCCTTGGGAGGCTGCTAGGAAACAAATATTGCTGCTGCAATTTCCTGGCTTCTGAAATGGCAACGAGTCCATTTCCTATCAGGGCACAGCCCAGCCTGCTAGTGGGATTATCCCAGGGGAAGGCATTTGCTCTGCTGGGGGTGCTGGGGTGGGAGATGGAAGGAGCAGGGACCGCAGCTCGCCTGTGATGGTGGCACAAATCATGTGAGCATTTTGAGCCACCCCCTCTGCTGTCCCCATCCCTTGCCTGTGGCCTCACTCTGAGATTTGAAACTCTGCAGGGTGGTGGTCACATTGCTGTCCCCCACATCCATCAGGGAGCTGCAGCTGTGCTGGGCTAGAAGTGATACTGGTGATGGGAGAGCCAGATTTACTCTTTGGAATAACTTAAACTTCAGCCTGCTGGGTTAAACTCTGTTTGCAGTTAAACCAATGATGTGCAATTAAAAAAAAAGAGCCCAAGAGGTTTTTCCAGAGGGGAAACAGATGGTCCCCAGTTGGAACACTACAACCACGGGAATCAAGGATGTTCTAGATGTTTCTTAATGCAAGAATCTTTAAAATGCATAAAAAAGCATAATATATGCTGTTATAGCTACATATCTGGTATAAAGAGAGAAGAACACTTTTTATGTCCTATGCCATGAGTGCAAAAACGCTGACAAGAGCCTCAGCAGCAATTCACAGAGGAGCAATGTCTTTGTCCCAGTAAAGCCAGCAGTGGCACAGCATGGGCAGCAGGGAGGGACACTCAGATCCTGCTTTCAGTTCCAGTGTTGCTGTAATATTCAGACATCAAAAATTGTCACCCCTCTGGCTGTCTTAGGCTGTGGTTGTGACACACAGCTGCTCTGCTGGGTGCAGTGCCTGTGTCCAGCTTTGACACTGTCTGAGGGGCAGGGTCTGGTGATGGCTCACTTTCTCTTGGAACACAATCATTTTGTGGGCACAAGATAAGAAAAAACTCATCTTCACTCAGACAATAAATTGTAACTTAGTCTTTCAATCAGGTGTTGAAAGTAGTGTCAGAAGCCAGAACTGTGATGGCTCAGGATCTCTTTGGAAGTAAAAATTTGAATCAAGATCTATCATCCTGTTGCCCTGACAAAATTTAGCATTTAATGGTATTTTTCTTATGCAGGTGTCAGCTGGTGTCCCTCCTTACCAGCTGACAACAGAAAAAAGCCAATGTATCCAGCAGGGCAGCTCAGGAGTGCTGATGTCTGAATGCTTGACACTAACAAAAACAATGGAAGGATAGCCCAACAATATCTGTTCTTTTTTGTTATTTATTTTCTTGCCTCTAATAATGTTAAATATCATTTTCATGTCCAATTCTTTTTTCACGTCCAAGCTTAGGGATATTTTTCAGTTACATTGCTGCTCCTGGACAGCGCATTTGTAAGAACCTGGAAATAGAAAGGGGGCTCCACCAAAGAAGATCCTTTAATTGCTCAAGGAAACAGCAAATTGGCACTATTGGGAAGCAGATCCAACTTCCATCAAGCTCTTCTGTGCTATGGAAAACAAGAAAGATTCTGGCTGTGTAATGAAAAGGATTTTTGAAAGCTAGCCCATGCAATTTATTATTGCCCCATTCCAGTGAAACTGTAATGGATAATGATGATCTGAGAGAGTATTGTACCCTGGGCATGCTAGCTACAGTGGAGGGATTAGCCAAGACCTGTTTGCAGAAGTGCCACTTCTCTGATATTCAAATCTGTCTGAGATATTTATATGCTAAAGAGCTGTGAAGTGCTGATATGCTTCTATATTTATGGAGGGTTTCTCCATTGAGACTGTGAGTCTTCTGCAGGTGGACAGAAATGTCCCACACCCACAGGAGGTGCAGCTAAAATTCAGTGTCTTCCCAGACTCTTTGCTAAAAGGTAGGGGTGTAGCAGCACGGGCTTGGTTTCTGATGCAGCCAGAGTGCAGGGAAAATGCACTCAACCCTGGGAGCACACAGCAGGACAGGTCAATCCCCTCAGAACTCCTCTGCATAATGGGATGGACAGGCTCATCTCTGTTTAAGCATTTTTGCAAAGCTATTGGCAAAGTCCTCCTTTGGACTGCTTTGAGCATCCTCTTCATTGGTTTGCAAAACTGATAATTGACACTGGAGCAGGCTCAGAGATCTCCCAAGATGATGTAGGGAAGTGAATGAAAATGCACTACACAGGAAAAGATCAAATGTATGGTTTGCTCAGCCTAGAAGAACAGGGATGGGAGAAGATCTGGTTGTCTATAAACACACCAGATGAACGAACATCCTCCTTCAGAAGAAAGCAATTCCAAGAGTATATTGCTGAGATATCAGCCAGCTGAGATGGAGAAAGTTGGGTGCACCCAAACCTCTCTCAGGAATGGAACTGATTTTTCCCACTTAGTGAAGAGCAGATGGGAGAAAAAAATGTTTGTCAGTCAGTTGGACAAGCCACAGAACTTTATCACTCTTGGCTCCAGATTTTGTCTCGTTTTATGGCTAGAGGTTTGATGCCTCTAACATGGACAGGATTTTATAGGCAGCAGCTAACTCAATAAACACCATTTCCTCCTACAGGGACAAGTCCTGGAGCTCTTTCAGTCCTCAGGACTGCAGCAGGATTTTCTGCATTCCTGCCACGTTCCTGCTGGGAAGGATTTGTCATGTGGAGTCCCACCACCACTGGTTCAAAGCCAAATCCAAAATCCTTCTGGGAACAGAGTGACCAGAAGGCACCGCTCTCCCTGGCATCTTCCCCAAGCAGATCACAGCTTCCACAGGAGGGACCAGGAACTCCCAATCCCTCTGTGCTTGTCCTAAATATGTGCAATTAGGTGAAGCTGGGTAGGTGTGGGAAGGGTTATCGCCAGGAAAGCTGCTGTGTGGGAGGAATAGGGAATGGACCACGAGCCGGTGCTGCTGAAATGCGTCAGCTGAAACTGCAAATGGTGATTTGCTGTGCTACTTATCTTGATACATTTGTATGAAGGGAAAATCACATTTCCCAGGAAAATCAGTGGTTTTGTAGGCTGGCAGGGTGCAGCACCCTGCACTGACGGATGTGTCCAAGGGCTTTTTCTGTCAGCTCAGCTCAGATGAACTCTGCAATGCCAGGTGCTGCTTGCAGACTGCTGAATAGATTCCTGCCAGAGAAACACAAGGCAGTTTCCAGGTGACAATAAATGTGATTTGTGATGGAAAAAGAATGGAATAGCGTCTCTTTCAATACCATTAAGACTTGAAATATTCACTGAAATCAAGCCTTTTTCTAAGGATTCTGCTGCTAACCCTTGCTCTGAAGGTTTTAAGGACTGTGTTGCAATGTTTTAAACTTACTTCAATGGCAACAAGTGTGCCTGTTGAAAACAACTTAAATGACTCCTTGAGAATCAGAAAAAATACAACAGGAAGAAAGCTCAGGATTCATCAGAAAAGCTGCAGGGCCTTACAATATCAAAGAAAAATATTCTGCTTTCAACATCTGCCCCCACCTTCCCCCATCAAAGTAAAATGGATTTAAGACCGTGGTCTTTGTTCCTGGAACGTAGCCAAGAAAGACAGGGTAAATGTATGAAATAAAAATGGTCTTTGGAATTAGATAGTGCTGTATAGGTACATGCAAAGTATCAGGGACATTCTTGAATTAAGTACAGTAATGCTGTGACCACATTCTGACTGATTCAATGTAGGAGCCTCCACAATCTCATTCCTTCCTCTCCTGGAGCCACTTCCCAGTCCCTTCCAAAGCGGCTGAGGTGGCAACACAAAGTAAATGACCTCTGCCAGTGGAATTGCTATGACTGCAATAACAAAGCAGCATTAAGGCAGGCTCTTCTGTGTGAATTTGATTGATCAGCTAAGGATGAGCTGGCAAAAACTTATGACTCAGGACAAATTAACAAAGTTATGGAGGAGAAATTAATGCTTGATCCACAGCCCTGATAAAATGGTCCAGTGGCAATGCCATTCAGCTGGAAGGTACTGTAGGTTCTAAATTTGCTCTGGTGCTTCAGTTGATTGCCAAGAAGATGATAAAGCATTTTGGTCACGTGCCTAATTTTGTGAAGCTGCTAAGGTGAGCAGCACTTCTGCCCTGCCCATTGAGCAGCTAATCTATGAGAAAATTGTAGTGCTGCTCCCAGAAGTGATGCCTGGAGTGAGTCTGGTTGTGTGGGACATGACGCTGGACCCTGCAGGGTCACACAACTGGAAAAACCTTACACACAGCTGGAACTGGGAGCAGAATACTGACCTGCTCTTTAGGACGGATCAAGCTGATTTTGTTAAAGCTTTTTTAAATTGCTGTGATATCAACTTTGGCAGCTATTTAGCGTGGTGTCCTTCTCAGGCTGTCTAATGGATAAAGTAGGTAAAGATAACATAGGGAAAGTGAAAACACACTTTGATAAGGAACAGGAAGATGGCTGGGGTGCTGCAGCTGAGTTTCAAGCAAGGTTCAAGTCTGAAGGCTGGGCAATTCCTAGCTCAGTTCCTGGCCAGACTTAGCCCACTACCCTTTCACTGTCCACAGCACAGCTGTTCACTTCACTTTGTTATCCAGGGGATACCACAGTAAATGCAGTTTGCAATGGCTAAACTAACTCTAAATTTGGATTAAGGGCAGAAGGAATTCCAATTCTGTGAGGTCTTACACAAATAAACCTATCTGCACCAAGGAAAATACAGCAGGAGGCACTCACAGTGTGGTTGTTTCTCTAAGGCATTGTTATCACTGACACTTTTATTACACCACAAAGTAAATCACCACTTTCACAGTTAATAAAACTTAGGCTGTAGCGCTTTATTTCTGCTATATCTCTCCAAGAATGGAACAAGTCAGCAAATGGTGTATGACATTATCAGTTACAGCCCTTTAGTCTTTATATAGAAATTGGGCTGGTCAAGGTATATTTCCAAAAAAAAAAATTAACATATGAGCATGCGAATATAAATATTAAGCTTGCCATAATTTCAGGCAATTGGTAGATATCACTATTTAGAAGATCTGAACAGATATTATGGATATTCTGGAAATATGAGCTGCTTGTAAAGTTTAAAAATTATTTCTAATTTACTGAATGTATAGTTCTCAAATTTGACTATTGTCTAAAGAGAAGGATTTTCAGCTTTTCCTTTTCCATCCTGTTTGTACAAGCTAGGCATGTTCTTCCCATTCTCACAGCTTGCAAACAGGTTAGTTCTTTTGTGCTACATCATCTCTTTGCCTACTGAAATTTTCATCTGTTTTTCACCTTACATCCTTGTGGCTATAAGTCTGTATCTTCTTCAGCATCTCTTTTGTTGGCAGCAAATACCAAAGGGAAACATTTCTTTTCATTCTCTAATTTTTCTGCCCTCAGTGATCTCTGTCTACGGAGGAAATTGGACTTTTATTTCTGTGTTTCCGTGGGAGCTGAGGTGAAGAGCAGCTTCAGCAAATCATCCTAACAGCTCATTATTTCCAGTCCTCCTACATGATCTCTCTGCTTATGTAACTTTGTGAAGGATGCATTTCAGGCCAGTACAGTCAGTGTGCCCATCAGTGCGATGTCTTTCCTTACCTTGGTGTGACCAGGCTGGGGTTGAGCCCCCCAAGGACATCGTTGGCACCGTGGGGTTCCACAAACACAAACACAAACACAAAGCGGCTGGGAAAGAGGATAAAGTGGCTGGGGAAGAAAGTGGGTGTCCCCCAAGGCAGAGGCACGGCAGCACCATCCTGATTGCCAGCAGTGGATCCTAAATTAGCCATAAGACAAGAGGATTCAAGCCAAGACACCATTATGGATATTGGTGTTCAATGAATCTTCTCTCTTCTTTTAAATTTTATTTCCCCTTTCCTCAAATGTTCAAAATTGCAGGACAACAGCATAAACTACTTGAAATATGTCTTTTTTCTTTTCTAACATTTCCAGATCTTTGATATTGCTCCCATGAAGATGTGAATGCTTGATACAGATGTACTTGATAACAGAGCCAGGTAGGGAGCTTTGTGCCTCTGCCTTGGCACGAGCGTGATTTCACCTCTGTGAGTTGGCCTCAGTGAGGGCCAAGTGCAAGCACAGCCACAGGAATAACACAGAGATGAGAAACAATCAGGCAAACTGTAAAACAGATGAACATGCCTGGTGGTGGCCTGACCAATCCCTTCAGCTTCTCACCCTTTGTGTTTGCAAGGACTCCATCCAAAACACCAGGAGTGTTGGTAGCCTTGCTCCTCACTGGTGTCGTTGCTGCCTGCAGGGTTTGGGGTGTAAAAACAGAGACTGAGCAAAACCAGTGTGTTTTTCTCTCTGCAACATTCTCAGTTCCTGGCTGGCAGGGCTGTTTGCCATGCATTGGCAATGTCTACCCTCATTTCCAGGATGATTCTGCAGTCAGGAAGGTTTTCCCTTCTCTCTCAAACTCACCTCTCGTCTCAAAGTTGCCTCAATAGAGTTCTCCCACCTCTACCAAATTCTGCACTGCTCTTCTGAAAGAGCACTGTCCACATTTTGTCCCCTCCATCTGGATTTAGCTCTCACATCAGTGTCGTGCAGGAAAAGAGAGAATTAGACCTTAGATCCGATATTTGCATTAGACACAGAACCAGACTTAGTGTGTACAAAAGGATCCATTTTGTTGAAGTGCATTCATTTTCAGGAAGACAGTTATCAATTTGTATCTCAGCTGGAAAACTGTTTCAAGGGATAGGTTGATTAGCTGTTAATGGAATTCCAAGTCAGCAAAAACAGCCACCAAATAAACTGTGAGAAAGTTGAGTTTATTTTAGGAGTCAGAAATAGTGTACTGCCCAGAGGAAAATGGATTTGATAATCACCAGAAAAAAAAAAAAGCCCCAGGAACTGGCACTAAAGAATCAGTAGCAAGAACAGAATTTTTAACCTTATTTTCAATAAATCATGTGAATCTTGGAGGAAAAAAAATCATATTTTGCTCCACTTCAGCTGGACTTCATTAATAAAAGATATTCTGAAGAGTGACTAACAAAGAAAAAACTTGAAAATTCAAACAGCCAGTTGATTAGGATCAATACACACAGTGAGAATTAGCATCATAGAATGGTTTGGGTTAGAAAGGGCCTTAAAGATTATCTAATTCCAACCCTACTGCATGGGCAGGGACACTTTTCACTAGGCCAGGTTGCTCAGAGCTCCACCCAACCTGGCCTTGAACACTTCCAGGGATGGGGCATCCACAGCTTCTCTGGGCAACCTGGGCCAGTGTCACACCACCCTCACAGTAAAGAATTCCTTCCTAAGAGCTAATCTAAACCTATTCTAAGTTTGAAGCCATTCCTCCTTGGTCCTGTCACTACAGGACCTTGTAAATACTTTCTTTCCATCTTTCTTGTTGGCTCTGTTCAGGTACTTGAAGGCCACAATTAGAGCAGCTCAGAGCCTTCTCTTTTCCAGGCTAATCAAACCCAATTCTTTCAGCCTTTCATCATAGGAGAGGTGCTCCTGTGGTTATCCCATTCAGTGGCAATGTCCTTCAGAAAAATGTTCATACTTTAGAAGCTCCCTCCCATGTTTAAAACAGTTTTGGTTAATGGAGGGTTTTGCAATTCATGGGTAAAGCATTTTGAGTAACTTCATCAAAAGTGAGCAATGCCACTTTTGCAATAAATTGAAAATGCCAAAACTTTTAGTGTGCTCCAAGGGGCAAATTAAGTCAATGAAGCCTGGACTTCTTCCTGTGTTATTAAATGCCGTCAGTAGAGATACCAGCAGCAGCCACTGGCAGTAGGTGTACTGGAGCAGTGCTGGTGTCTTGTGGAGCTCCATAGCTATGACTGACACGCTTCCCACCGATGTATTTCATTGAAACAACTGGGGCAAAGCAGCAAGCACTGTGAAACCCCATCCTGATGGAACATTTATAACAAACCACCGACTTTCAGCTGGTATCCCAACACTGGCAGCGCTGCCATAAAACGTTCGGCAGCCGTACAAACTCCGTGGTTTGCCCTGGAAGCTGTTAATTCTGTTTAGCACCTTCTCCTATCTTTCTCTAATTCTCCACTTGCTTTCATAAAAAAAGGGACCTAGTGTGCTTCCTGTTGCTGCTCCTGCCAAATATTTTCTTCCCTGGTGCAGGAAGGAGGAGTGCCTATGGCAGCTCTTTTGAGAAGGTGCAAAAGATGTGAGAAGGAAATCCCTCTTCATTCCCCATTTTTTTTTTTTCTGGAAGAGCAACATAATAATTAAAAAAACAACAAAAAAAGTAAAAAGTGCACACTCCTGTAGAAGAGTACTCACAGTGTTTTCTTCAGAACCGTAGGAGAAAGCTAAACAGAGGATGGAAAGAAATTGTAGAGTGGCAAGGAAGCAATAGGGATGCTTTCCTCATTGTAGCAAATGACTTGGTGGAAATAAAGTATTTATACACAATGACATAACTCCGTTGCAAGCCAAATAAATAAAGGCCAAAAGGTCCACTTGAAATCAGATATATTGAACAAAAAGATGCCCATACTCTGATGCACATCACATGACAATTCTTGGTCTCTATAGTAAAGTCAAAACAACTCCAAAGATCTTTAATATGTTATTTACTAAATATCCTGCTCTATAAAAACCAAACCTGTTTTTTCATCCCTCTCTTAAAATGTGTTCTTGAGTGCAGGAGTTCTTTAGGGTCAGATGGATTCAGTTCACCTTGCTGGTCAGCCAGGTTTCCCTCTTCATTCCCATGGTTCAGCTCATGTCTACAAAATACAGTATCAGGTAGGATACTTGTCATTTGTCCCCCATCTGCAGGTCTGAACTGTGCACTTCTGATGAATAAAAGCTAAATCAATGCTTCTCCAGACCAAAACTGCCAGTTTCAATCAGAGGAAAAATATCTGATTAAACAAACACCAAGGAAGAAATCCAGTGATGACTGTGGATCGAATTATTTGTGCAGTACCTCGGTGATTTGGTAAAGAAATCGAAAGATGCTCAGCTAAATGAGTCAGTCTGGCCTGCAGTTTATAAATACAGAGCTCTGTATTTATAGCAAACTGTCCATCCGTGGTGCCTGCAGCAGCATCTCCCACTGCTTCTGCTGGGGTAGGAGATCAGCTCCCATGCTGATGAACAGCAACTCCCCTGTCATTCATAACACACAACAAAACTAGTATTTCCCTCTGCTTCTGGTTACAGCTCTGTTAACAGATGAAGACATTTGGAAAAATTTATATTCAGCCCTGGCAGTCAGTGTCTTTTAAATAATCTGGTCTGCTTCCATTCCTTTAAATAAACTTGCATTATTCATAGATCTAACACCAATCCCATGACTTAAGTGCTATCATATACTGGAATTAAATCATAATAATTCAGTTTTGGGGGGTTGTGGTTTAGTCAAGGCTTCAAAGGACTTGGTAATGCTTGCCTTTATCACCTCCCAGCAGCACCAAAATACATCTGGGCACGGAGCCACAGAGTTGAGAAAATAGCAGCTAGCACAGGATTTTGCTGCATAAGCTACTATGAGCTCCTTATTAATCTGTCTACCCCAGAATATTTTATATATCTTCCATGTATTTGAAATCACAGGTGCTCTGAATGTTTAAAACATCACCTGAAGGACCACCATTGTGCTTGACCACTTCATTCCTCAGGCACAGCAGATCTCTTCTCTGCAAGTACAGAACTCACTGGTACAGAATCAAACATTTCCTTGGAGACTGCTCTGTGGCTGCAGAACAGAATTGTGCAGAAATCTGAGCACCATCTGAAATGCAGTAGGATCTATTCAGAAACCAAGGTGTTCTTCAAGGTGTTTTTTCCCTAATAAAAACACACACCACAATCAAAAATGCATCTCTGCAGTGTATTGCTTATGAAAACACAGTGTGTGCATCTTTAAGGAAGGCAATAACTTCAAATGCCAGTACAGTATGGAAAGGCTAAGGCATTGCTAATTATTGTCAGTAGCATAAAAAGCCAGATTCAAACAGAATGGATGACACCCAAAATATTAATGTTTGTTCTTGTTTTACCTCTTAGGTCTCCTCTCTTGTGTGGATGTAGATAAGGGAATGTGTCTGATGATTCTCATGTTTATTGGTACACACATGATTTCCCTTTACACTTTTTTAGCCCCTTGCCCCCAAGTTCTGGATGCTGTGGGCTCTCAGCAGAGAAATGGGACCCAGACTAAGCAGCTGCTGCTTCAAGGGAGACTCCTGGGTTGCTGGAGCTTGTGCACAGCTTCATATTTCTACACAAAATGTCCCTCATGGCAGCACTGGCATATGCAGCTTTTTGGTGAAGAATAAGAAAACACTTCTTCTATTTTACAGTCCTTCCAAGTGATAATTTTACAACAGCTTTCACTGTTTCATTGGAACAGTGAACATTCTGAAGTAGTTTCAAAGCAACAGGCAGCACACTTCTATTACACTGTTGTAATTATGATATACTATATAATATTTTTACAGCATTTCAAGATAGGGAGCTTCGTTTTTTTCTGAATTCATTGTTGCTTTCATTGGAAAAGTGCCTCAGCATTATTTAATTTCTCAGCTTTTAAGTTTCTCCCAGAGCTTCAGTGCAATTCCCTGCACTAAAAATAAAAAATGCCAAGGAAAAAGAAAGATTTCAGGGCTCTCTCTGACATTAGCAGCCAAAGCAGCAGGCAGATTTCTGACATTTCTCTTCAGAATGGGAGAGTTACCATGTTTTTTTGGGCATAACAAGTGAGATACGAATGGGGACCTCAACTTTTAACTGCTCTGCTTTGTAAACCAGACTTTGATGAATGCTCAGCCTGTGTCTTGGTTGGGAGATTTTTTTCTGTGATTATGGCAAGTTACAGGGCAAGGAAAAATGCAGCAAAAATTTTGTAAGGAAAGGAGCTTGTGTGTTTCACTATATCAGCTTTGGAGACAAGTTTTCATGCTACCTCCTAATTACATAAAACTTATTCATGTGTTAATTGTAACTACCCTTTGTTACCTAATATATCACTTTACAGACGATTATATACTTGTGCTAATATTCTACTGCCTTCTTATCAGCCCACTTTGCTTTAAACAGGAAACATTTCATATGGTGAGGAACTAAAATAATTCCTGAGTGTGAAGATCCTTAACGACATGGCTGCGTGGCATGGAACAGAAAAAGAGTAACATTTCCCTCAGAGTGATTTTCACCAAAAAAAAAAAAAAAAAAAAAAAAAAAGGTGATTTGATGAAACCTAAGTATTTTGGGGCAAACACATTCATTGGAGCTAGAGCTTTCTGCAGAGTGTAAAAACATTTTCTCCTTGGGTTGCCCAACTTCCCTGCTGCTACAGGGAAAGGCTGGCAGTGTCCCTGCTTTCCTGCAAAGCCCCTGCCTGGTTTTGAATAATTTGGTTACAGAAGGCAGTCCTGTTTCCTTAGAAATCATACAGGGCATGGCATTTTTCTTCCCCATGTATTGTCCCATTGCAATAAATATGGACTTTTATTCCATCTTAGAAAGACCTCCTTTAATTATTTCTGCTGCTGTCACCCATCCAGGTGATGGATGGGGCTGACCTACACATGCAGAAGGGAGCTCACAAACAATGTGTAATATCTCTGTTAGCCTGGGACATTATTCTTTGCTCATGTCAGCATCAACAGAGCTGCTAGCTCGCAGTGAGCACACCAGGGAGCTGATAACAAATCTCTGTGGAGATGACTGGACTCAGAATTATGTTTCCCTTCTGAAGGATATTAAAAAACCCCCCACCAACAAAGCTTGTAAAGATGGGCTGCCTAATGTATAGGAGACAATCAGGTTAGGAAAGTGTGGATGTCCTGGTTTTGACTTGGCCAAAGTATTTCAGCAGGAAAATCACAGAATCACAGAATATGTAGGTTGGAAGAGACCTTCAAGATCATCGAGTCCAACCCATGCTCTAACACCTCAACTAGACCATGGCACCAAGGGCCACATCCAGTCTCTTTTTAAACACATCCAGGGATGGTGACTCCACCATCTCCCCAGGCAGACTATTCCGGTATTTAATCACTATCTCAGTGAAAAACTTCCTCCTAATATCCAACCTATATTTCCCTTGGTGCAGCTTGAGGCTGTGTCCTCTCATTCTCCCAGCTGCTGCCTGGAGAAAGAGACCATCCCCCAGCTGTCTACAGCCACCCTTCAGGAAGTTGTAGAGAGTGATAAGGTCACCCCTGAGTCTCCTTTTCTCCAGGCTAAACAACCCCAGCTCCCTCAGTCGTTCCTCACAGGGTTTGTGTTCCAAGCCCCTCACCAGCCTCGTTGCCTCCTCTGAACATGTTCAAGCATCTCCACGTCCTTCCTAAACTGAGGGGCCCAGAGCTGGACACAGCACTCAAGGAAAAGCTACTTTGCAAGCAACTTTAGGAATACTAAGGTAAGAAAAGCATGGACATTTTGCACAAAAAGAAAAAAAACTCTTCAAAGTTACAAAGCAATAAGCACAGAGCTAACTTCAAACAAATCAGTGCTCTCATGGAACCGAACCTAAAGAGAACCATGTAATTAATCAGTGTTCACTGATTTGCTTTTGGACAGGACACTTATCAATGCAAGACATTGAAATCAGACAATCCACTTCCTTACCAAGAATTTCATTCTTGGGAATCCCCCTGAAGAAAGTGGATTTATCAGTGGGGAATGACTCCCAGCATTTCAGAGTATAAAATACATTTTCATGAAAAACAGCAGTACCTTTGATGTTAATACCAGTAGGGTAAAGATTTCCCCCTTTCTTCCACTGAGCTTTTCTACTCTTCATTTAATTTTCTTTAATTCATTTTATGAATTTATTTATGCAGAAATGTTTCCCAAAGACTGAACTCCATGATGCTCATTTTGATGAGCACGTATACGCGTGAATGGAAACCTTTTGCATTATTGCACCGAGGTGCAAGGGTGACACCAAGGTCACTTAGCACTGAGCTGTGCTTCTCTGTGGATTCACTGGATTTATTCTGTGTGAAGGTGGTGATTTATACATTAATAGGAAAAGCCAACACAGGCAACTTACATGGTCCAGTAGTTGACTCTGTGTCAAACTCTGTAATGCTGAGGAGCTCAAGATTTCATCATCCGCTTTGAATGCAAAACAGTTCATTCTTCTTTTTCTTTAAATTGTTGCAAAGGGTGTTGAATAAGGGCTGAATTTTCTTGTTTTGTAACACCACTTTCAAATCCATGTTTGGCTCATTCTACTGCTGCTATTTAGTAAAAAAAAAAGGAAACAGTAAGTTAGGCAGAAATGACAGATACTTTTGTGAGAAGAGCAGGAAAAACACATAAGAGATTCAAGATCAGGCTTAGTGGATATTTTAGCTGCAGAGAGTCAAAAGAGGACAGACTGAACAGCAGCTAAGTGCTGTTGAAAGTATCAGCCACTTAGATAGTATTAGAAAATATCTCAGTATCCTAAACAAGCCCCTCAAGCAGTATTTGTTTTATAATTGTCTCTGTCAGAAATAGGGAGGAGAACATTAAGCAAGTAATTTTTAAGTTTTGGTGATTATTAGGATAAGGAAAATGGAAATGTGTATTAAAGACATAGAACAGGTATTCCAAAAAAAGCCCTTGGAATTTTGAATACATCTATTTATGCTGGTTAGAGGGAACTTGGGGCAGAATAGGAAAGCATATGTGACATTTTTTGGGGTGGATGAAGACAGTTTGGCCTTTGGACAGAGCAGGAGCTTCATTATTTTAAAGAGAACTTGGAGAAAAAACCCAAACTTGCACGTGACTGCTCAGCAGGTCAGGAAATAATGATTGTCTTGCTTTGAAAATCACACAGCCAGCTGTATTCCAGTGAATTTGAGCTCTGAAGTAACAGGCTGTGCAATGACACTTACAGGAACATTAGAAAACATGGCACAGAGAGGCTCTGAGAGGCTATTTAGAGTAACACTGTAAATACCATGATGAGAGCTCTGACTAAAGCAGAGATGGACTTGAGCTCAAATTTCTCCTTTTCTGAAAGAGAAGATAAAGGCTGCGACTTGGTTTTGATCTTGGGTGTATCGTGTACTAAAGCCTTTCTAGAGAACAGGAGTATAGATAACAGGTGAATTAAAAAAAAATAGCTAAGGCCATCTTTATTACAGTAATTACAGTGAAAAATGGGAGGTGGAGTTTTCCTGCCTTTGTCTCAAAGTCTTTAGAGAAAACAATTTGTAATTGAGTTATCTTTATATCCCATGAATTCCAGTTGAATACAGAACTACAAGAAACCAGCCAGGATTTCTGCCCTTGCCTTTGTATGCCACAATAAAGTACATTTTCCCTCTGATGCTCATAGACCTCTTTTAATGTACCTTGCTTGTTTCTTTGTGAGCAAAGAACAAATACATTTTCCATCTTGATGGCCTTTATTTCAAACGAGAGAACACTGATAAGAGGAAGAATAAAAAGTCTGTGCAAGAGAGAAGAGTGGCCTCCAAGTGTTACATCCTTTTCCCTATCACATTTAAGAGGCAGTAGGCAGGAATGTCCAGCCAGGTGTCACAGACTGGGGGCACCAAAATTTCCTGCACTGTTCTGTCGAGGGTCTGTTCGTGTTTGTTTGCAGGAGCCAGCAGAAAGCTGTCCCTGCTCCCTCCTTCTCCCCTGGGCAGCTCTGGCACTGGAGCATGGACCAAGCCAGGGACTGTGCCTGGAGGGCCACAACCTGGCTGACACTTCTCAGCCCCCAGTCTGGGGCTGCTCCAGCCTCCTGCTCTCTTTGAATCTCTCCTCTGGGTTCCTGTATCAGCTCCTCCCTCCTCCTCTCCTGGATGGCTTTACACCCCTGTTGTCACAAGAGAGCCCAGAAGAGGATCCTTCAAGTTGAAGGCAACTAAGTCGAGCTAAAGCTTTGCCATTTTGCTTGTTTGCAAGTGGGTTCAGCTTGTCCCTCTCAGCTCAATAAACCTCAAGAATGCTAGCTGGCAGGTTTGGGGAATTAGAAAGCTTTTGCTTGTGCGGTGACAGGTGGCCATCGCACAGAAGTGTGAGAAGAAACCATCCAAAAGTAGTTACTGCTTGCTTACAGGCTGACAAAAGGTTTCAAGGGAAGCAGGAAAATGTGGTGGCAGAGGAGATGAGCCAAGCCAGGATGCTCTGTCAGTGGGAGAGAAAGGAGAGCCACCAACCCGTTCCCGGAGTTAGCAGAGCCGTGTATTTTGGTGATGTTGTTTTCCTTCCTTTCCCATCCTACTTGCAGTCACTGTTTACTGTGACTCTGCTATAAATAACACCGGGGAGTGAAAGCTGATTTCAGTCCAAGGTACATATCCAGGAAAGCTCATAAAATTCAGATGCATTCCTTGAGCTGAATGATCTTCCCACCAAAGGGCAAACATGGAAAGGTGATTCATTGAGAATAAATACAGAGCTATAAATATTTTAACCTTGCTTCTGGTTTCACTGGCAAAGTGTGTGTCAGGTGTGATTGTGGCCATATTAGTGGCCACCTCCCTGCTCTGCTCTACAGAGGGCAATGTCTCCTTCCCATTGAACAGAGAAAACCAGGGGTTTTCTAGAAGGCATCTCTCAGTGTTTTCTGGAAGGGGTAAATACCCTCACCCATAAGCCTGGAGGGGCTTACAGAGACACAGAACACAGCTTCAAGTATCTGCTATATCTCCACCTTAAAATATCACCTTTAAACAACTCCAGAAAAACCTCTTCTGGTGGCTGTTACATGAGAACTGTGCACATCAAAGCCTGCTCATTGCAGCTTCTACATAAATATATCCAAGGCAGAGGTCTGAATATTTCTGGAGGCCTTTTTTGCTGCTGTGTTCTGCACAGCTCTCTTTCAGTGTGTGCCTGGTGCGAGTGTCAGCATGAGTCACAAACTGATTTTAGAAATCAGAAGCCTTACAGGATCTGTACATATTTGCTGGACATAATTTGTCTAAATTTAGGGAAAAGAGTGAGATCATTTTGGCCAGGTTTATTTCAGAGGACATATCATTCACCCAGGAAGAATGCAGGTAAGAATGAACTTTCCTAGGTCTGAAACTTTGGGGCTCAAGGATTGGTTTGTCCTGAAAGAGCCACAGATTTGGGAAGGGTCTTGCATTCACCTGCAGATCCAAGTCTTGTTTTTCTTTGTCTTGAAGGTAATTTCAGGAGATACCAGGTCATACACAGACATACATACATGTATAAAGAATCAGCAGCCCTGTATGTTCTGCACATCCATAACTGCTCAGAACAGGGAAACTGCTGGTTTGAACCAATGCCTGCTCACCTGTGCAGAATTCAGTTCAAGGTTACTTAGAGGGATTGGATATTTGTAATTTTAATTTTGGTGGAGGTTTTTTGTTGTTGGTTTATTTGGGGGGGAGGCGGCGTTGTTTGTTTTTTTAATAACGTCACATTTTTGATGTGTTTCCATTGACAAGGCATTTTTAATGAAATGCATTCTGAACACATAATTTCACAAATAGATGGAAAATACTGGAACAGAGAATAATTTTGATATTGGAATATGTCTGCAGACCCCACTAGACATCCAGCCTCAGAAATGCAGTGCTGTCTGGACTGATATTTTAGGGTGTATCACAGAAAAGTTCCCTGTGATGTGGCAGAGTGGTCAGGGCAGTGAGGTGGATAGAATGGTATCTTGTTATAACAGATCAACTATTCCCTCTATGGATCATTTCTCAAGGGAACACTGTTTGCCCCTTTTTATAATTTTTGACTTAGATACTTTCGCTGGGTATTGCTGACCCAGTGGGAAGGACACCAAAGATATTTTTTGTGGGGCACAGGCAGTCCCTATTAGGACTTCACTGCAGGAGAAACACTGGGAACAACCCGAATCAGCAGAAGTTTCCAGTGAGGGGGAGAGGAAGGAAAATAACTCCAATGCAGGAATGGGAAGTAATGGCACTGGAGAGAGGAGAGCACATGGCCAAGCAGAAGGGAGAGGAAAGTAATGCTCCTGATTTGTTGTGATTTCTGCTGTTCTTTTTCCTCTTTAGATGTCTGCCTGCAGAGAGGAACAGAATGTGCCACAGTGAGTGATGAAAGGAGGAAAGCATCTCCTTCAGGAGTAAGTAAATCCAAAAGGAGCTCTTCTCTTTGCATTGCTAATCTTGATGGCATATACAGCCCTTGAATACATAATCCATGCTAATAAACCTGTGGAATACATGCAAATTGCTTTCTTAATGTGGTCAGATTTCTCAGAGCATCTTTTTGATTTATTCAGTCAATTTTCTACAATCCATCTAAATGTATTTCTTAAATAGCCATTTAACAAATTGTTTTCCTTTTCTTGCCAGCTATTAGATAGGTGGGCTGAATTTGCTAATGAAGTTGCCAGAGGACAATTACAAAAAGAACTTTCCAGTTAATGCAAGTGTTCTGTACTGGTTATTTCTATCAGTGAGCAGTGACAGCCTAAACTGACTTTGCTTGAACATACATTAATCTGCTCACTCTTCCTGAGTATAAAGAAGTTAAAATTAAGCATTTCAAAAAAAGCTATAAAAGGTTTATGACTTCTGAAGAAACATGAATTGCATTACAGTCAGTGGGTGGTGAGCCACTGCTTTTCTTTGCATCACTTGTTTTTCTTGGGCTTTACTTTCCCCTCTGGCTGTTGGCTGACAGCAGTGCCATGAGTGAGGGGGTCCAGAAGAAACTTCCCAAGATTCAGAATAAAAGGATGACAACCTCAAACTGCATTTCTGGAGGATGTTCTTTATCCATCAATGTTATTTCATGAAGTTCAAAGAGTAATAAATAGGACTTGGAGGACAAAACACTCTCAGTAAAAAAACCTGTAGCATTTTGGCAATCCACTTTCAAGATGTGTTTTCACAGGAGAGCTGATCCTAAAACACATTATTCCTGAAGCCCTCTTTCTCCATAAAAACTAGGATATACATTTTCACTTATTAGCTTCATCCTCATCTCTTTAAGGCACAATTCCTTTATAAACCCCTATTTTATGGAGATAAATATCATTGCCCTACAAGCTGTGCATCTTTCTGAGGGAAGAGGTGTCCTGTTGTTGCCAGCATCACAATTCCCCATTAGTGGCATATTTGCAGCTTGTAGCTAAACATCAAATAGACTATGTTACAGCACCAATCCCTATAGAGCAGTTGTTCTGGTCGAACATTTAAATAATTAACAAAATCCCCATAGAGCAAGGCAAGCCCCTAAGCTCCTTCACCATGAGGGGCTGAATGATTTTGGAACGATTTATTGTCATTAAAGGGAATGTTCGGCCTAGTCTCCAGAGATCATATGCATCAAATAAACTTAAATTGTTTTGTAAAGACATAAATGCATTTGTATCACTCTTATTTTATCTATTTTATGGTTTATTAGTTATATTTTTTACCACAAGTACTTGGGATTCCTCTGCAGTGCATACATTTTTGTAAAGTGTTTTTATAAAACATGGAACCTTACCAATCCATTTAAAAGAAATTGGTTTTATTCTTTTTGTATATTTCTGAACATAATTCTCCACTATGAACTGCAACAGCACAGAACATTTCAACTCCTTGTGCTCTTTTTCTTCCCTTTCTTCTGGATTTTTGGAGAGAAAGGCTAGAACACTTATTCCTAACCCACAAGAAATACAATATTTTTATGTAGTCTTATCTGTGCTTTGCTTTAATGCAGGCTACACCTTGTTTATTAACCTCAGGGTTAGTTCTGCTTAGTACAATGTAAGTATTTCAACAAAAGGTAAAAGACAAAAGGTCCACACATAGAGAGAAATTGCTTTCTTCAGGTCACAAGGCAGATGCAGCAGCAGAGCTGGACCCAGAAATCTATGGAGCCTCTTCCTACAATCCAATAACTTGGCAGTAATATATTGTACAGTTTTCAGGGGTTTTGAATTGTTCTTTGCTACTGTTCTTTGAATTCTTCTTCTGCTACTTTATTCTGTTACCTGGTATTATACATTATCAGTCTTTAGTTTTTAACCCAGCATGCCTTATTTTCAGGAAAAATCCAAGTGGAATGTACAGCTTTCTGTGAAGAAACATAGATTTTGTGTATAAGCTTCAAGACAGCACTGCGTTTTCCCCACATGACAGGTAGTCTCCTACTAATAAAATAGTTTTCCCAACATTATAAGGGTAATAAAGATAAATATTCATGTAGCCTGACTTCTGGTGTCTCGAGAGACATCACTATCTTTTAAATTCACTGCTCAAATGGACACATGGTGTTTCATAGAAGTTGCCACAGCGATCCCACATCAGACCCTGAAGAGGTGCTGGCTGCATGAGTGAATTAGAGCAGAAAGTTGTAGCAGCACCTGTGAGGGTGATGGGGAGTTGGGAACACCCCAAAATAGATGTAGTGCTGCTCCTGCATCTGGAGATCAATGTGCTGTAGAGGGATGTCAGTGTTGAGAGCAAGTCCCTGACCTCTTCATGCTTTCCCCATATCACAGTGCAGCAAAATAAAATCCTGGCTGTGCTATAAGCTGAGAGCACAAGCCCCTCACACAAAGTCCTTGCCCTGCACAGAACAACCCCAAAAATCACACCATGTGCCTGAGAGCGTTGTCCAATTTTAAATTATAGCAGCCAGGGGTCAATCTATTTTTTTTTTGTCCCCAAGTTCAGTTGTTTGCTTTTTATTTTTCCCTCCAGAGCACTTGTGGCAGAATGAAATTAATCAGTTTGTCCATGCAAGCCTAGAATTTGTTGAGAAAGAACCAACACAAGCAACAGTATTTAATCATCTACCTTCCCTGCCAGAGCTGGAATTGGCTCTGCAGAAACTCCTCCTTGACATTAAAATGAGTGGTAATGGGGGAGAACTGATGTGTACTGGTGGGGATGAGTCTGTAAAAGATTGCAAATTCTAATGTACAGTGAGGGTTTTGAGTATTAAACAGAAGTTAATTTGACAGTAAAGGGAGGAGCAGGCTCACCCCAAAGTGGTGTCCAGGCTGGAGAGGTTTCCTGAAGGGACACACAGAATCTTACCAAGGCAGCAGCTCCCTTAAATGTCACCCCACTTGTTTGGTAAGTGACTGATGTGTAAGTCACTTCCTTTGGCCATTTGTCATCGGTGACGTGGGGCTTTCCAGATAACCCCTCCTCTCTGAGTTCAATATTTCATCCATTCCAAACGGAATAAGGCTAAGACTTTGTTCATGAGACCTCAGCTTAGGCAGAATGTAGTTCAAAATGTTGAAAATAACTTAAGCCTGTATTTCTTACCTACAGATTCAAGGAAAGTTTCTTATTTGGTCTCAACCTCTTTTTTCCTCCTAACGTGAAGCAAAGACCATTTAATTTTTAAAAACTGGAAGTGTGTATAGAACAGTAATTTTTTCTTTTCCCAAATGACACTGATTTGATAAGTCAGGCTGGGCATATAATGCAATGAAAGACGTCTTCCTTTTTATACATATATTTATGTGAATATTTGGATATACAAACACATCAATAACCAAACCCTGACAGTGTCTTTGCTTTCACTTCTCTGCATATTTTCCACAAACTTGCCCTGCCCATGCCTTCCCTGCACTCTGACTTGCACACCTGCCTTGACAAAGATCTGAGCACCACGATGCTGCTTTTCCTTTTGACTTAACAAAAATCTGTGCTGTGCAGGAAGTGATGAAGTATTACCAGAAATACACCAGAAAATGAGTGCAAATGACATTTCCAATTTGTGCTGATGACAGAAACTACCCTCCAGCTTTAAAATGAAACTATATACTAGCTTGGGTTGTATGAAATAGAGGACACCTTAGAAAATATTAGTTTAAATGTTCTGGATATCCAATCTGAAAAAAAACCACCAACCCACTCCAAACTTCTATTTGCATCTATATTTTAAAATATTCCCACTGTGGAACTTTTTTAATGCTTTGCTTCATACCCATGGTAGATAGGTAGGGATTTTATTATTGACACATTATTGAAAATGAAAACATAACTTTGAGTGTAAGAACCAAAATACCTTAGCCTTCAAAATTTACACATATTACTTTGAAATTGCTAACTCAGGGCTACCTGAAGCGCCTGTTTGCTAACTCAGCAAACAGGGAGTTAGTTGTACCTATTACCAGAACAATGCCTACACACAGAGATTTAGCCAGCAAAAATCACAGCAGGGCACGAGAAAAATGAGGGAAGATGTTGGACTAATGGACACGAGCTGCTACACTGCAGTTTTATTTCCCAGCCCAAGGGAGGCTGGGGAAATGGATGTGAAAAAATCGTGCAGAGCAAAAAGGAGCAAATAATTCTTGTACATTGGCAGCAGTTGAATCTGTGCTCCTCCAACAGGTAGCACTGCTGAGTGGGGACAGTGTCAGTCACCCTGGCCCAAGCAGCCCATGCTGGGCTCTCCTCAGCTGCCCACTCATCCCCCCACTCCATGGCACCTTTAAATGGTCCCCATCCAGAGCTTCATCTTCCTCACCCCAAAAAAGGAGGGCTCTTGAGAAGCAGAGCAGTTGGGTTTCTTGGTTTGGTTTGATTTGGTCTGGTTTTGTTTAACTTGAAGAGTCAGCATCGGTGAGCTTTGGACTGAGGGTCCCCTTCAGCCTGCTTGCCACCAGTACCCCAGGGTCATCAGAGAACAAATGAAACATCCCAAAGATTAAATGTCAGTTTTTGTGCTGACAGACTGTGCACTACACCGTGGTGCCAAGCAGATGTGAGGTGTGGAGAACACAGAGCCA